>CM050519.1:26717974-27317974 GCA_027563665.1 Antrozous pallidus
AGTCTCTTTAAATGTCATTTTTCAAAGACATAAAACTGTTAACGATGCCTAGTAATGGCTAGCTTGAAAAATCCAAGACTCTGAATGAATATATATATATATATATATATATATATAATCAGTAGGAAATAAAAGAGAGAGTAATTGACTTTCTTGAAATAGCAAATAGTTCTACAACATTTTGTCATCATAGATTAAAATTATACTCATGAAACTTCTCATTGACTCATTCATTGTTTTACCATGTGGTATTACCCTTAATTTGTAAAAATGTCCAGTTTTTTCTTTTGTTATTGGTTTTTAATATTTATCTTTATTGTTGAAATCATTACAAATATACTTTCCCCCCCACATTGATCTCCTCATCACCACCTAGACCTTCACCACATTGTTGCCTATGTCCATACGTTTTGCATATATGGGTACGCACATAAATTGTTTGGTTAATCTCTTCCCATCACTCATCTTTCCGCTTCCCTCTAAATCAATCGTTCTGTGGCTTGGACCTATTTTGTTCATGGTTTATTTTGTTTATCAGATTTCACAAATAAGTGAGATCATGTGATACTTATCTTTCTCTGACTGGCTCATTTCCATTAGAACAATACTCTCCAAGTCCCTCCATGCTGTCCCAGAAGGTAAGCAATCCTTCTTTGTTAGTGCTGCATAGTGTTCCATGGTATAAATATACTTTTTTTTTATCCACCCATCTACTGATGGCACTTAGTTTGTTTCCAGGTCTTAGTTATTATAAATAGCACTGCTATGAACTCAGGGGTGCATATATATTCTTTCTGATTGGTGTTTCAGGATTCTTAGCATATATTCCTAGAAGTGGGATCATTGTGTCAAATGGCAGTTCTATTTTTTACTGTTTTCCATGCATCAGTCTGCATTCCCACCAGGAGTGTACTAGGGTTCTTAGCTCCATTCCATTTCATTTATAGAACATAACTTATCTGTTTAAATTTTTTAAATGTAGTAACAATGTTTTGCTGTCTAACATATAACTTATCCTGGAGAACATTCCATGTTCACTTGAGAAGTATTTGTATACTGCTGTTGTTAGGTACAGTGTTCCATATGTCTCTTAGACCTTGTTGATTTATAGTGTTGTTCAGGTTCTCTTTGTTGTCCTTCTGTCTATATGTTTTATAAATCATGAGAAATGAAGTATTGGCACCTGTAACTATAATTGGAATATTGTCTATTTCTCTAATCAATATCCTCTTCATAGCTTTCAGGAATATGTTCTTGGGTGTACATATGCTTATAATTGTATCTTTTTAATTAATTGATATTTTCATCAAAATATAATGTTCTTTTTGTTTCTTGTAATTTTTTAATTTATGATCTAAAGTTTATTCACTCATATTTGTACATCGGTCTAACACTCTTTTGTTACTATTTGCGTGGAAGGTATTTTTTTCACCCTTTCACTATCAACCTATCTGCTATCTGTATCTTTAGATGTAAAGCAGGTCTCTTGTAGAAGCAAGCATATGGTTGTATATTAAAAAAAAACTATTTTGGAAATATTTGCCTTTTGATAAAGAGCTTCTTTATGGCTGCCTTGAATTCTCTTTTGTTTTTATTTTCAGCAGTATGATTATAATGTGTTTCAGTGTAGTTTTCTTTGTCATGAATTTATTGCAATTCTTGCATATATAGATTCATATATTTCTAAAAAGTTGGAACATTTTTGGCCTTTACTTATTCAAATATTCTTTCTACCCTTTTCTCCCCTCTCCTTCAGATGATACGATGCTGGTCCTGTTGATGGTGCCACACAGGTCCCATAGTTTGCTTATTTTTCCTGATAAAACCTGTAGTAAAACTCTCTAGTAAATATTTACTTCAGTTATCATACTTTCAAGCTCAATAAGTTGTATTTGATTCATTTTTTATAATTTCTATCTCTTTGTTTATATTCTCATTTTTTCACCTATATCATTTTCCTGGTTTCCTTTAGCTCTTTGAGCGTACTTACTTGAAACACTGGTTTTAATCTTTTTCTGTAACGGTTCAATTTTCTGAGCTTCTTTGGGGACAATTTCTGTCAATTAATTTCATTCCTGTGAATGAATCATATTTTTCCATTTCTTTGTATATCCTGCAGTTATCTGTTGAAAATTGGAATTTGACTGTTACAATATGGTAACTCTAGAAATAAGATTCTCCCCTTTCCCCAGAGTTTGCACTTTTGGATAGTTGAAGATTGCAGTCATCCTTTTGTTCAGTGACTTTTCTAACCCTTTTTGCAAAGGTTGCATTTTTGTCATATCCGTGGTCATAGTATTCTCTTTTTCCTTAGCGTAACTTTAGCTAGCATTGTGACAGAAATTTCCTTGAATGTCAGAAGCATATTCAAGTTACCTTTTTCTTGATTTAGTATTCTCTTGGCTGCCATAAGCCTTTGACTGTTATCTGAAGGCCTGACAAATTGCTTGGGAGAGTTTCTGTTTGTTTTTCAATGTTTCTCTGGAGGGAGGAATGGCATTTTGGAGCTTCCTAATCCACGTTTTTGCTGATGTCATTCTTCTGTATTAAAACTTTTAATTTAGTAAAATGTAACTGATTTTTTCAGAGGTAAGGTTTAGGATACAAAATGTACTGTGGAGGACCTTATTTATTTACTTAGGTTAGATTATAATTAAGTGGCTAAGACTGGCCTGCATATGTGTAATTATATAGAAGTATGGACAAATAAATAAAGAGTAAAAAGTGATGAATGTCAAAACTGACAGGATTTCCTACTAAAATTAGGATTCTAATATTAAAGGACATATGAAATTTACCTGCTTTTTAGCATTAAATCATTTGGAAGATAATTTTATTTTTACTTGGTGGCAGTATATTCTACATACTACTGATTATACCAGAGGCCCGGTGCATGAAATTCATGCACGGTGTGGAGGGGTCCCTCAGCATAGCCTGCAGCCACTACAATCTGGGACCCCTTGAGGGATGTCTGACTGCCCCATTTATTTAGGCTCTTGGGATCAGTCCTAAACAGGCAGTCAGACATCCCTCTCACAATCCAGGACTGCTGGCTCCCAACTGCTTGGCCGCCTGTCTTCCTGATTGCCCCTAACCACTTCTGCCTGCCAGCCTGATAACTCCCTAACCACTCCCCTACTCGCCTAATTGATGTCTAATTGCTCCCCTGCCACCATGTTTTTCCCTAACTGCCCTTCCCTGCAGTCCCTGGTCACCCCTAATTTCCTTCCTCTGCCAGCCTGGCCCTCTCCTGCTGGCTTTACTGCCCACAACTGCCCTCCCTTACAGGCCTGGTCCCTCCCACCTACCCTCCCCAGCTGGATATCTTGTGGTGGCCATGTTGTGTCCACATGGGGGCAGGATCTTTGGCCACATGGGGGCAGCTCTCTTGTGTGTTGGAGTGATGGTCAATCTGCATATTACTCTTTTATTAGATAGGATAGAGGCCTAGTGCATAGTGGTGTCTAGCTGGTTTGCCCTGAAAGATGTCCTGGATCAGGATGGGGGTCCCCTTGGGACATGGGGTGGCCTGGGCGAGGGGCCTGTGGTGGTTTGCAGGATGACCACACCCCCTGGTGACCCAAGTGGAGGCCCTGGTATCTGAGATTTATCTTCTATAATTGAAACTTTGTTGCATGGAGTGAAGCCAAGCCTCCTTTTCGCTTCATGGTGACAGCCATTTCTATTGGGGTTTATTTACCTTCTATCATCGAAACTTTGTAGTATTGAGTAGAGGCCTAGGCCAGCAAGGTTGACAGGGAAACTTGGCTTCCTCCATTACCGGGGGAAACCCTACCCTCTTGCTCTCTTCAGCTCTGTGGTTGCTGCCATCTTTTTTTTTTTTTTTTTTTGAGGATTTATTTAACTTCTATCATTGAAACTTTGTAGTATTGAGTGGAGGCCTAGGCTGGCAAGGGCAGGTGAAAAGCTTGGCTTCCTCCATTGCTGGGCAAACCCAAGCCTCCCTCCTGCTCACCATTGCCACAGCCATCTTGTTTGGGTTTATTTACATATTCTCTCCTGATTGGCTTATGGGTGTGATTTATGGGTGTGGTTGTGGGCATGGCTTGTGGATGTAGCAGCGGTACAGTCAATTTGCATATTACTCTTTTATTAGATAGGATAATATCATCTTCACAACAATTTAAAGCATAATTTGCACTCGGCTTTGTTGGGGGGGGGGGGATGAGATTTTTAAACTTTAAATGGGTGGTCTTACTATCCAGAATTACAACATAATAGATTTATCATAGAGCTAAGCTACACTTTTGCAGGTATAATAATCTTCATTCCACCATTACTTTCTTATTTTAAATTCTGAAAAATGCTCAGACACTTAGTTTATTTAAAATTATATTCTCTTAGAGGAGAAAATCATCTTAATTTTTGTGAAATGATATATTGTCTATGAACTTAGACCTTATGAACTATTGATCTGGATTAAACCTTATAAGTGGTTACCCTAGCAAGATCAAAGTAAATCAAGGGAAATGAAATGATGATAAAGTACATGCTGTTAATTTTCTAATTCCAGCCAGTTTTTATTCTAGTGATATAAGCTGGCATCCATGGTAAGGCTACCTTAGCATAATGTTCAGACATCTCTGGTCATTTATGAAGTAAAATATATTTGAACAATATGATTCTTGATTATTTCTTATTAATTTAAACAAACCATTATACATATAAGAATATAATTATATTAATTTTTATTAGACCTGGGTTCTTTAGTTATAAACAACCGAAAATAATTCTGTACGGCTTAAATGAAGAGACAGTTAAGCAAATTGAAACTGGCAGTTTAAATAATCAGTAGATAGATGATGAGCCAAAATCAGAACAGTAATTGGTACTTTTAAGATGTCAGATAGCGGACATATTTTGAGGGAATTCAAGCAGAGATGAATCAATTCCAAAATTTTCTATTTTAGTTGTGATTGCATACAACAGCAAAAGATTGATTCAGAGACCTTTAGGACTTGCCTGGGCCATGAGTCTACATTTTAACTAGGACAGGCCAACTACAAGCACCATATTGGAGAAGGTATAATTCTCCCAGAAAACATAAAAAGAGGGAACCAAAAAAGTACAGATGTTAGGTCATTAAAACACTGTATATTTACATTAATATGAAATTATCTTCCTTAAAATTTTTTGACATGTACATTCAAAAGAAAAAGTAATATTTTGTGTGGATTTGAAGCTGCATGTTATATTCCTGTACATAGTTCACTTGAAATCTCTTCAGTCTCATATTTTATTATAAATCAAATAAGAAGTTTTAAAAGGTCATGATAATAAAACTAAATGACTCAAAATTCAAATGTCAATGTTTTAACAGTTAAGCTTATTCTGGTCAACAGTATCACTTCGAGCAAACTTTCTTTAAAGGATACTGTGATATAGGTTAGAACTTGAGGTTAGTATTTTTCCTTGAGATTAATAAATCATTTAAGTAGGTAGACATTAATACCTTTATAGTCCCTAAAAATAGTGTTTTGGTTGTTTTCATTTTGTTTTTGTTTATTTTCTTCTTATAAACCTTATCAAATAGATGTTATCCTTTTTAAGTAACTAAAAAAAATGGTTACTTTCTTAGAAAGTCTATTTGTATCAATAGTCATAACAATTATATACTTTCTACAACCTACATATATTTGATAATATTTGATAATATTTAAGATAAATGAAACTCATCAAAAACTTTTAGTGGATGTATCAATAGTCATAACAATTATATACTTACTACAACCTACATATATTTGAAATATTTGATAATATTTAAGATAAATGCAACTCATCAAAAACTTTTAGTGGATGACAGGAAAGATTGTGTTGTCAAAAAAAAAAATACTGAACTAAGTGATGTCCTATATAATCATGTCCAATTTTAAAAAGTATGGATTTTTCAAAGTGCAGACTAGTGAGCTGGAAGATTACATATATATATACTATTATTAAATACATAATGCAAGTGTAATTATCACAGAATTAGGTTCAGTAATTTCTTAAATGCCTTCAAAACTTTAAATTTAAAAAAAGTGCCCTAATTATATTGTTCTTAAGGTAAAATTCTGATGTTTAAATTCCTTTCTCTTATCATGGTTAGTTTATTTTTCTTCACTCACAGCATTGATTAGGACCTTTAGCCAATGTTGACTAGAAGTAGAAATAATAGTAATTCTTTGTATATTTTTTTTCTTCTTTTAAAGAAAATGCATATATTTCTCCATTAGAAATTAGGTTTGATATGATGATTTAGTATACACCATTGTTTTCATGTGGGGAAAGACTCTAAAATAGATATTTGCATGGGTGCATTTTGTTGGGGAGTTTCTTAAATACCTGTGAAGGATGATGGATTATGGTGTGACCATAAAATAAAATGAAAAAATCATTTCCTACAAGAGGGATCTCTGAGTTCCTTCAAAATTGTCTCGTATGTAGAAAAGTGGCCTAAGCCTTTGTACATGTACAATGACAAGTCATGAATTTGGGTTTCACCAAAGAAAAAGGCAAATAGTATTATTTTGATAAGCCCTTTGCCCAGTGACTCGGTTCTGAGCTGTTAGCAATTACCTTTCCTAGCCACAGGAGCATGGGTGTGTGGTATTGAAAGGGGAAATCTGGGTTTTGGAATCAATCATGAATTGCAATTCAACTCTTACCACTCGGCCCACTTGCTGAAAATATAAATTCAACCCACAAAATAAGATTCTGGTTGGTTTACTTTTTCTGGGGATAATTACAAAAGAATAGTACGTGAAATGCACTATAGACTCCTTGCTTCTGTTAGTTGCTCCAGATAATCATCTGTCTTCTCTAGTGTCCATTCCAGATTGACTTTCATCAGCAAATACCTTTGCTGCTGTTTTAAGTGATTTCCGGAAGGAAGTAACACATTTATAATATTTTGAAGCCTTTGAAACTGGTCTGAGGTCAAAAACTTTTCTGTGCTTGTCCATCTACCATCAAAATTGTGAAAGAGTGCATGAAGAGATACCTAATCAATTATGCAGGTGCCAAACCAATTTCTCTGTACTTTCATTTGAGAAGATCACCCCTATTTCATTCTAAAAGTAAGATTTAATTATCCAAGTCAGGAGGGAATCTCGATTTTGCCAGCTGCCTTATGGTAAGAAGACTCCAAAGACATTGGGCAACAATTGTGGATTAAAGATTAGGCAATCTTCATTGGGTCTGTTGTGGAAGAATTCCCGCCTCCCCCCCCCCCCCCCCAGGGTAAATGCTGTAAACTCTCAGAGCCTGAAGTTGTTGTGCATGTGAAACCTAAACCTCCCAGGAAACAATAAATCAAAATGATAGTAGGTAGACAACCCCTCTTCTATCTCTCATTTTCTATACCTTTGCTTTCTATTTTCTATTTAATGTTCTGCAGCTTGAAGGACAGCATCAGTCCTCATGTTATTATCTTCAATCCAACATCGCAATTGAACCTTTAAAAGATCTTTAAAACTTTCAAAGATTGGCACTTCTGTGTAAAGAACCAGTCCCACTGCTATATTTTTTCCCCCTGTATTTTTTCACCCTTGTAAAATAGGTACCTTGATCCAGTGTGGTTTTATGCAGAATCCATACTGCTGGATATAAAAGACTCTGTAAGTCATAATTTGTGGTGCTTGGTCTATTCTTGTGGGCTGAAACAACAAATATCTGTTTTGACCTAACAATAAATGTATTGATCTAAAACAATGATACCATATCAGGGGATCAACCTTTTTTATCAGGTGCTGGGAGGTTGCAGTGGTGGAGGCAGCTGAATCAGTCTTGAGGAGGAGAGGTCTATTTTGGTATAGTTTTTGTACCTCATCTCTGCCATCAGGCTTGTTTCTTTTGTGCACACATTGTACCAGCCCGAAGTGCCTGTTGATAAGAGGAGAACTGGTCAATTCATTTTTTTTAATGTAGTTGCTTTCCGATGAGTATTAACATGCATTAAAAAGATCTTGGTACTTAGTGTATAGTCCTTGAGGTCTTTCCACATGTCTTTTCCACAGAGTTGCTATAACATGTCTTCAAATCGTCCTCCTTCTGGCTATTTGCCATTGTCCATGACTCTGTATTTATTCTTATCTAAGTCACATATTTTTCAATACAAACATGTTGATAACCCAAGCTTTGACTTTTGGAAGAATTTTTCTTCATCACTATCATCCAGGGCCACTCTCAATGTACTAATATTCTTTGTTAGTGTGATTAATGTATCAGTAGTTTGTTTTATGCTTTCACCCAGAAACTGAGCTGAACTCTGTGAAAACACTTTACCTGTTTTACTCCTCTGTCATCTGGAAAAAAGGACCCTATATAGGCATGTTATCACATGGGTAAATAACATGTGCAGCTTGTATCTCCTATTGCTGGTACCCAATCCTAGATATATTTTCATCTGATAGTAGATTGTTAGGCAGTCCATTCTTATAAACTGGTATTTCCTATGGAACACTAATCATGACAATGTAGTTCTGGCCACGTGTTCATTTGATGTGCCAGGGTAAGATGCTCTGTCTCTACAAAGATTAGATAGCACACCAGGAACTGTTTCTCAAATGTATGATTTATCTGTTTCAGAGAGCATGAATTTGCTCCACAACCTTAGGTACCTTTGGTGTGCTTTTCCTATTGGAGCTTCTCAGAACTACAATGAGATTTTTTATAAAAACATTCTAGTACAATAAGGCTTGCCATGTTACATGATTCAAATTATAAGGCTATTTATGTCCAAGCGTAAACCTGCTACAAACCCATTTCTAGCTTTGCACTCCATTATCACTCTCCTTAATATCTTAGATTGTTTGCATGTCTAAGGAAGTATCTTACCTAAGGAAGATACCCTTTGGAAAATTGGAAACACATTTGAAACTATATTCAATATATTTTCTATTCTATACTATAAGATTGTTCAGTACTAAAAAGGATAGATTCTATCTAGTAGAATGTTAACAATTTAAATAATCATGTAACATACCTACATATTCATTTTTTTAATTCTATTTTACCTACTAGATTATAGGGTCTTATTTATATTTATGAAAATGTTATATTCTTATTAAAATAGTAATATTTTAATTCCATAAATAAAAGTTATTACTAAATTAAAAGTTTAAGAAAAGGCAACATCCTACCTAATAAAAGAATAATACGCAAGTTGTCCATACCTCTGATCAAGCCACACCCACAAGCTATGCCCACAAGCCAATGAGGAGCAAATAAACCCCAACCAAGATGGCTGTGGCCACTGAGAGCAGGAGGGAGACTTGGGTTTCCCCGTCATTGGAGGAAAACAAGCTTTCTGTCTACCCTTTCTGGCCTAGGCCTCCACTCAATGCTACAAAGTTTCAATTATAGAAGATATATCCCAACAGAAATGGTGGCGGCCATGGAGCTGGAGAGAGCAGAAGCTAGGGTTGCCCAATCGATGGAGGAAGCCAAGCTTCTGCAGCCCTAGTGCCTAGGCCTCCACTCTAGGCTACAAAGTTTCCATTATAGAATTGAAATAAACCCAAACAGAAATGGCTATTGCCACTGAGCAAGCAGAAGGCTTGACTCTGCTTCAGACTACAAAGTTTCAATTACATAACATAAATTAATCCCAGATCCCAGGGCTTCCCCTTGGGTCACAGGGAGGTGTGGCCAGCCTGCAAACCCAAGGCCTCTCACCCAGGCCGCCCCATGCCCCAAGGGAACCCCCACCCTGATCCAGGACACTCTTCAGGGCAAACAAGCTGGCCCCCACCCATACACCAGGCCTCTATCTTTTCTAATAAAAGAGTAATTTGCAGACTGACCATCACTCCAACACTCAAGAGGGCTACCCTATGTGGTCAATGATCCTGCTCCCCTGAGGACACAAGATGACCAGCAGGGGAGGGAGTTAGGAGGTTCCAAGCCTACAACGGAGGGCAGTTGTAGGTGATCAGGCCAGCAGGGGCAGGGGGAAGTTGGGAGGGATCAGGCCTGCAAGGGAGGGCAGTTGGAGGGGATCAAGCCTTCAGGGGAGGGCAGTTAGGGGTGACCAGGCTGGCAGAAAAGGGAAATTGGGGGCAAACAGCCTGTCAGGCGAGCAGTTAGACATCAATTAGGCTGGGATGGTAGTGATTAGGGGGTGATCGGGCTGGCAGGCAGAAGCAGTTAGGGGCAATCAGAGAGGCAGGCAGGTGAGCAGTTTGGAGCCAATAGTCCTGGATTGTGAGAAGGATGTCCGATTGCCCATTTAGGCCCGATCCTACCAGGGCAGTTGGACATTCCTCAAGGGGTCCCAGATTGGAGAGGGTGCAGGATGGTCTGAGGAACATCCCCCGCCTCCCAGGCACGGATTTCATTCACCAGGCCTCTAGTTTATATATAATAATGAACTATATTTCAATTATACGAACTCCTGAGAAGTGTCATCTATAGTCACTTCTTCAAATTTCTCTCCTCTTATTGTTACTTAAATTCATTTCAAATATGTCTTTCCTCTAACCTCTCCAATTAAACTACTTTTAGCAGGGTTGCTTAACATCATCACTATTATTAAATATTATTGCTAAATCTCAGCCTGTATTTGTACTTGAATTGCATTACCACTTAGCACTGTTGATAATTCTTATTTCTTGAAGCATATCTTTTACCTTTAATTTCAAGATTCCACACTATTACTTATTTGTCTCCTGTCTCACTGTGTGTGACATCCCATCTTCCTGTGCCAGTTTTACTAATTACCCTGACTTCTAAATTCTGATGCATTCTAACACATGTTCTTTGGACCACATCTATTTTCTAGGGACTTTCACTTATCTGGTATTCTTATTTGTGACACTCACTTGATATGATTATTCTCAGGGAATGCCCAAATTTATAAATCTATCCAGGGCCTCTCCTCTTAATTATAGATGTGCATATTAATCTCACACTAAAGACCTCTATTTGAATAATCAATAGGCATTTCATTTAAATACTATTTTAAAGTAATTTTGGAGTGACATTGGTTAATATGAAGTTAATTCTAATGTACAAATATATTCTTAAATACGTGAAATACTAGCATGATCAATTTGTAGAGACAGGTATGTTCAGTATTTATAGTTCTAATTTTTGTATTGTGAATTTCAAATTATAAAGTAGAATTTGAAAATAATTAAGGAAATCTGGTAACAGAGGAAAGAATTGTTTTAAAAAATATAGAGAAAAGCTAAATAATTCAAGCATGCTTGATTATCTTAAATATATAAGTTATGGAGAACATCCATATAGATATTTTAAGTATCTTAGGCTGAAAAATATGGCACTTTTTGATAGTGACTAATAGAGGAGGTAGAATACAGCATAAGGATTTACTGCTACTTTTAAATAAGTATTGGAGAAAATTAAAATGCAAACATAGAAAATATTTGTTTTTCTGTTACTATTTATTTTCTTTTATTGTTTTCTTTAATTAATTGTATTAGGGTAACATTGGTTAATGACATTACATAAGCCCTACCTGGTTTGGCTCAATGGATTGAGTGTCAGCCTGCAGACTGAAGGTTCTCAGGTTGGATTCTGGTCAAGGGCACATGCCCCAGGTTGCAGGCTTGATTTCCAATAGGGGATGTGCAGGAGGCAGCATCAATGATTCTCTTCCATCGTTGTTGTTTCTATCTTTCTCTCCCTCTCCTTTCCTCTCTGAAATCAATAAAAATGTTTTTTAGAAAATAATATTACATATATCACAACTTTAGAATATACCATATGTATACTCTATTAAATGCTCATCATCCAGATGTCTAGACACCTTCCATTACCATATATTTGACTACTTTTACCCTTTCCATTTTCCCCACTCCCCCTTTTTTCCTGGTAACCAGCATCTTGTTATCATCTATACTAATAAAAGATAATATGCTTAGACTGGAAGATCTTCCAGGAACCTTCTGGACGTTCTTCTGGACAAAGCCATGGGAGCAGGGCTGAGGTAGAGATGGTTAGAGGCCAAGAAGGGAGGGCAGTTGTGAGTGATCAGGCTGGCGGGGGGTGGGGGGGTGGGGGTGCCAGTTGCGGGTGAGAAAACCAGCAGGGAAGCCCAATGGGGGCTAGCAGGCTATCAGTGGGGGTCAGTTAATGGTGATCAGGTCAGCAGAGGGGCCAGTTTGGGGTGAGCAGGCCAGCAAGGGGGGGGGGGCAGTCGGGGGTGAGCACACTCGCATGGGAGGAAGTTGGGGGTGATTAGGCTGGTAGGGGAGAGCATTTGGGGGCAAGCAGGCCAGCATGCAGAGTGGCTAAGGGCAATCAGGCAGGCAGGCAGGGAGGTGAGTGATTAGGAGCCAGCAGTCCCAGATTATGAAAGGGATATCCGAATGCCGGTTGAAGTCCAATATCTGTAAACTGGCAGTAGGACATTATTCGAGGAATCCCAGATTGGAGAGAATGCACGCTGGACTTTGGGACACCTCCCTCCATGTGCATTGAATTCTGTGCACTGGGCCACTAGTTATCTATGTTTGTTTCATTTTTGCTTTAGTTTTGCAGCCCATATTTGAGTAAAGCCATATGGTTATTGTCCTTTTTCATCAGTCTTATTTCAATTGGCATGATACTATCATGGCCCATCCATGTCATCACAAATGGCAATATTTCATCTTTTGTATGGTTGAGTATTATTCCATTATATATAGATATCTAATTACCAGCTTCAAGTGAACATTAAAAATAGCTGAGTCAAGAAGGCCTGTTGTAAGGGAGCAAGGACAAACTAGAAGAGGAAAAAAGGGGGACATGTATAATACTTTCATACTTTCAACAATAAAGATTTTAAAAATAATAATAATTTAAAAAATAGCTGTGTGATGCAATCTAACTTAAACATCAGCTTAAATGTGTGAATATAGGAGTGTTTAGTATACAGAAGTTAAATAATATTCCACATAGGCCAACATACACCTTTGTGCATCACTGAACATTTGCCTGCCTGCCTTCCTGATTGCCCCTAACTGCTTCTGCCTCCTAGCCTGATCACCCCGTAACTACTCCTCTGCCATTCTGATTGATGCCTAACTGCTCCCCTGCCAGCCCGATTGGCCCTAATTGACCTCCCCTGCAGGCCTGATCACCCCTAACTGCCTTCCCCTGCAGGCCTGGTCCCCCACAACTGCCCTTCCCTACAGGCTCAGTCACCCCCAACTTATCTCCTCTGTTGGCCTGGTCATCCATAACTGCCCTGCCCTGCAGGCTTGATCACCCCTAACTGCCCTCCCATGCAGACCTGGTCCCTCCCCTGCTGGCCATCTTGTGGCAGCCATCATGTGTCCACATGGAGGATGGATCTTTGACCAAATAGGGCCAGCTATCTTGTGTGTTGGAGCGATGGTTAATTTGTATAATACTCTTTTATTCAATAGGATGATAGTAAGCCAGACTCTTCAGGCTTTTTAAAAAAAAATCTTTATTGTTTAAAGTATTACATATATAGTATTACATATGTCTCCTTTTCCCCCATTGACCTCTCCCCGGCCACCCTGACCCCCCAGCAAGTCCCCTCACCCCCCACCCAGCCAGTTTTTTGACCATTGGTTATGCCTATATGCATGCATACAAGTCTTTTGGTTGATCTCTAACCACACTACCACCAATCCCTGCCCCCTGCCTTCCCTCTGAAGTTTGATGGTCTGTTCGATGCTTCTCTGTCTCTGTATCTACGTGGTTCATCACTTTATATTGTTCATTATACTCCACAGATGAGTGGCATCATGTGATATTTATTTCGCTGACTAGCTTACTTCACTTAACATAATGCTCCCATGTTCATCCATGCTGTTGTGAATGGTAAGAGTTCTTTCTTTTTTACAGCAGCATAGTAATTCCATTGTGTAGGTGAACCAAAGTCTTTTAATCCACTCATCTGCTGATGGGCACTTAGGCTGTTTCCAAATCGTAGCTATTGTAAATTGTGCTGCTATGGACATAGGGGTGCATATATTCTTTCTAATTGGAGTTTCTGGTTTATTGGTATATATTCCTAGAAGTGGAATTACTAGGTCAAATGGGACTTCAATTTTTAATTTTAGGAGGAAACTCCATACTGTTTTCCACAGGGCCTGCACCAATCTGCATTCGTACCAGCATCAGACACTGCAGGCTTTTGTTTAAATAGTAGCAATAGTAACAAAACCTATAAATGTAAACATGGTGTAAGAAATATACTACAAAGTAGATTTATCTGGTGATAAATTATACATAAGTGAAAGTCACCTCACCTCACGCTTATGATTACACCAATAGTAAGGACTATTTGTGCAATTACTTTTTTAAAACCATGATTATTTCTCCCTTTCCATTTTCTTTCTTCTTTAATGAATTTTTTGAGATGATCCTGGTTATAAAATCTATACAGGTTTCTGGTGCGCAATTCTACAACACTTCATCTGTACACTGTATTGTGTTTAACACCCCCAAGTCAAATTTCCACCCATCACCACCCTCTATACACACTTAAGATGAGCATATATATGAATATATGTGCATGTATGCATGCATATATGTGTGTATGTATGCATATATATGTATATTTATTTAAATAACATCAACAACCCTCCTTCACACTGATAAGGAATTGGTTATGCTGGTGATGCTATGGTTGGGTAACTAGCAATCATTTAAGTCTGAGTAGTAGAATGTCAATTTAAGTGACAGAAGTAGATGATTATACTTTAGTTATGCTTTGTCTTATTACTTTATTCAAGAATTTTTTAAAAATTCATTTGCATTGTACCCAGAAATAAAACTATTTTATTTGCTTTGTCCCAGTTCATATAAATAAACCTTTCTTAATCCTTTAAAATAATGTTGATGATTAATGACTTATCTGGATGAGATAGGAAGAATTTTAAGATGCTTTTTTAAATATAAATAAAATAATAAGTGTTGACCTAATTTATAAATTTAAAACTAAGAAGTTGTTATACACTTGTTAACATGTTTCCAAAGTGGATAAAAAAATGTGCTTTTTCTAACAAGATGGGAGCAGTACAGAAGAGCAAAACATTTCAGAACTGAACTGGTGTTACTACATTATCTGTCATAATGAAGACTTAAAGTGAAGCCACACTAAAGATTGTAAGTAGATTGATTGCTCTCTAGAAATTTTAGTGCTAGTCTTAGAAACATGAGTGATGATTTGTTCCTATTTCCAATATCAAGTCTGCAGACACAGTCAATGCTAGAGGCGAAATGCTGCTGAGAATTCTGTATGGACTCTTAACAGTTCTCTCCCAGGCACCCTCATGAGAAAATAGCAGAATATGTAGGGAAATGTGTAATGAAAAGTCATTTGTGAAGCATTGGGGCTTATGCCAATAATTCAAGTACTTTAACCACAATATTTAAGTATTTCAACAAAGAGATTTACTAAGATATGTAGGTATGTTATTTCAATATGGAAAGATATGTTATATATATATATATATATATAAAACTCCATACTCCTCAGTAACAAAATTGATTATTGGTTATTCATAATAAGGGGAAAAAGTCATAAAAACACTAAAGATAGAATGAGATATCAGGGTTTAGATAACATTGTATATTAACTAATTATTTTTGCATTTTCTTCTTTCCTCATAGCCTCATCATTTCAAATATTTTAGTTGTGTATGCTTATTTCCTTAAGGAAAATAGGAGGCAGGACATAAGGAAAATCTAAGAGTCAATTTGTACAAGATTCATATTTCTGTTGGAAAGTGGGATTCTTCAGTGGTTTGATGATTCTGGGATTTAGAGATTCTCAGTGTTTGAGATCATTTCATTGAAGAAGGACACACAAATTACTTAGCATGGTGAGCAATGAGCAAGACTTCTTAAATATGTAATGGAAAATACTCTGACCACTTTACTATACATATCTTTAAGCATTTGTAAAATTAAATATTTTTATCATTTTTAAATAATAACAATAAATAACTGGTATTTATGTTTATTGAGCTACTGTTTAGAAAAGTATACCTAGTAGACTAATGTTTGACCTTGGAACCAAGGCAGCCTGTGTTCAGTTTCCAATTCTTTCTCCTACTGGTGTGTAAATTAAGGAAAGATGCATAAGATCTCTGTGTTTTAGTTTTTTTGTTTTTGTTTTTTAATGTGGTTAATAAAATACATCTTCCTAATAGAGTTGTTATGAAAATTTAATATTTGTTAAGGCACTTAGAATTGTGCCTGCCATGTACCATGACATGTGGAATGTCTTGTGGCATAGCATGTAGCATGGCTCTGGTTTGTCTATCACCTTAGAATGCCAAGAGCAAATTATTCTAAGGAGATATTCCCCAACTTTAAATGATTTTTTTTTTTTTTTGCTCAGAAAGCCTTAAACAAACAAAAAATATTTTTTTCTAGAATTCAATTGTACCTCTAGAACCTACACAGTTAACCAATAAATTATGTTAAGATATTTATTTTAATGGGACTTCTTGAGGCCCAGTGCACGAAATCTGTGGGTGGGTGGGTGTGTGTGTCCCTCAGCCCAGCCTTCACCCTCTCCAATCCTGAACTTGTGACTCCCAACTGCTCACCTGCCTGCCTGCTTGATTGCCCCTAAGTGGTTCTGCCTGCTAGGCTGATCACCCTCTAACCACTCCTCTGCCAGCCTGATCAACACCTAACTGCTCCCCTGCCAGCCTAGTTCCATAATTGCCCTCCCTTGCCAGCCTGGTCACTCCTAACTGCCCTCCCCTGCAGTCCTGGTCCTCCCCAACTGCCATGCCCTACAGGTTTGATCCCCCCCAACTGTCCTCTCCTGCAGGCCTTGTTCCTCCCAACTGCCCTTTCCCAGTGACTTGCCCACAACGGCCATCCCCTGCAAGCCGACTTGTGGTGACCATCTTGTGTCCACATGGGGGCGGCCATCTTTCACCACATGGGGGCAGCCATCTGGTGTGTTGGAGTGATGGTCAATTTGCATGTTACTCTTTTATTAGATAGGATATATATTTTATTACAAGGAATATATTGAAATTGAAAATTTCCCAGGTATAATGTCATAGTTCACAATAGAGCCTGGAATGGGAAAGTACTTTGTGACTCATGTGGTAATAAATTTGACAGTTTGATTTATGGAAAAGGACAAAGTACAGGATCTGGCCTTTTGGAATTCCAACATTAAAAAAAATACAGAAAAAAGTGGGCGTGTGTGAGTGTAAGAGAGTGAGAGAGAAGAGGGAGGGGAGGAGGAAGAAAGATATGAGAAAGAATGTTTTTCATAGTGTATACCATATGTTCTCAGAGCTTTCTTGGAATTCACAGTTGAATAACAGTTTATAATTTTCTTAATTTATATGAGCCCCTAAAAGTTTCTGGAACATTAGCCATTCCAGTCATCTTTTCTTTGATTTTAAATCTAATGGGGCTGTATATAAATAAACTTTCACATTACCACTGAGAAATCCTGCCACTATGCATTATCTCTTATAGAAATTTACAGAGATTGAGTGATATTTGACATAACTCCTAGAAATCATGGTCCAATGGGCTGGATCTGTCCCATTCTAAATTTTCAGTGACTTGAGGAATTTATTTCTCAGTAGGAAGTCTCTATCCATTTTCCTATAATTCTCTGAAAGAAACTATAACAACTGCTTCTGTGTTTTTTTTAATTGCTAGTAATTATTTGGTTGCATAATAATATAAGGGAATAATTGATCTTCGAAGTTCTACTCAGAATCACCCTAATTATTTGGGAAAACAAATATCCATATAACAATAACGGAATCATACAGTTAGTTACTATAAACCATTGTATACCCATGGGACCAATATATTATCTGGATTTCAATAAATTATGATATTGCTTTATATAGCCTCCCAGAGGGGCAGAGTGTTGCATTATAAGACTGACTAGACCTTCTGAATAGTTTTCCATTTCTGGTTTTGATTAGATTTTGTAACACACACTTGTATCCCATGTAAAAACTGTGCCCCAATTACTGCCTAAATCACCTTTGGGAAACCTTCTATTAAGTTTTGTTAATAACTCTAGGTCACATAAACATTTTAGCTGGAGAATTACTTTCCTAAGTATGTATGAATTATAGTAATACTTGAATCATTATTATTATTTGTTTTATGAGACCATAATAAATCAAAACCCTTTTTAGAAGGGAAAAAGCAACATTAGATTTAATTTGTATTACAGTTAACCTGCAATTGAGTTAACAATTCTTGTAATAATAGCTGATTTGTACATTTATATTCAACATTGAGGGTCTAATAATTTTCTATAATAGTTTATATAAGACCATTTTTAAATTTTGAATATTTCACACATATTGAAATTTATGTACTTTAGAAATTACATCTAGAAAATTCTTACTCCAGAAAAGTAACTTCCATTTGTAATGCAAACAGCAGAACACCTCTGAAAAACACACATGGTGTCAAAATAAGCCAAAGGAAAATCATTCGGGCAAAAATAAAAAGAATCCCAAGTCTAATTTACAGTAAAGATCCCTTCATTACATTTTGGTTGAGAATATGTTTGTATATTTTCAGAAAACAACTCCAAGACCATAAGGGTTCCTGCAACAATGAGGACCTGACAGGTCTGTTCCAACTACTAAGATAGTCCAGAGATGGAAGATGCTGACGACACCTTGCCATGCTAGCAGTCAGCAGCTGTGCATCGCTGCAGGCGGCCCAGGACCAAACCTGCAGCAGATGGAACGTGCATTGCCACCATTTGCCCACCATCCAGATACCATTGCTGACATGTACACATAAGAAACTATTTGACATTGAAACTGGGATTCAGAACAGTTGGACATTGAAACTGAGACTCAAACAGTTTTTGTTCTTATGCATTTATTTCCAGTATGCAGATGCAAGATCTTTATAAAGAAAACAAACAGGGGGAAAAGATTGCTATAGAGGCAGAGAAGCATTGAACAGACTGTCAAACTATGGGGGAAGGCTGGGGAGGGTGGAGGTGGGAGCTGTAAGAGATCAACTGAAGGACTTGTATGCATGCATGTAGGCACAACCAATGGATACAAGACACTGGGGCGGGGGGGGGGGGGCAGGTGAGGACATGTGCTGGGTGGTAAGGGAGGCTCGGGGAGAACAAGGAGGGAAAAAAGGGAAACATATGTAGTACTATTTGTAATACTTTAAAGAATAAAAAAATAAAATAAAAAAAGAAATTGTTGCCTAAAAACTTAAAGCACAGCACAGATTCATCTTCAAAGAAACTTTACATATATTTTCTTTTATTATGTAGACTGAAATAATTTGTGGAAAAAGCCTAGTTCATTTGAGGGAAACATCTCTACAGACAACACTCTATAGGTTAACTGCATAATAATGTCACCTTTTGTTCACACAATAAGCATAAAAGGTAATAATGCATTTTAATTGAAATTTAAATATATTTTGCTGAAAACCTTTTAATATATAGTCTTGGTAGTATTTTAGCAGGAGTGTCAAAATTTTACAGCCAAAGTGAAACAAGAACTTGATTCAAATTTAAAATGAAACTTCAGTGTAAATATACATTTAAATTAAACATTAATAAATATGACCCAAGATACATTTCTAAGAATCAAACATGATTTTTTTTTAAGAATCAAACATGATTTTTTTCCTTTTGTACTCTTCTTTAGAAAATATATAGAAATAACTGAAACCAGTTTGGCTCAGTGGTAGAGCGTCGACCTTTGGACTGAAAGGTCCCGGGTTCGATTCCAGTAAAGGGCATGTACCTTGGCTGCAGGCACATCCCCAGTAGGGGGTGTGCAAGAGGCAGTTGATCGATGTTTCTCTCTCATCGATGTTTCTGACTTCCTATCCCTCTCCCTTCCTCTCTGTAAAAAAATCAATAAAATATATATTTAAAAAAAGAAAATATATAGAAATAGTTTTGCAAACAAATAATAATGGAGTATTAATTTCCTCTTTATAATTCTACTTAACTTTTATCTTCCTGAATTTTAGTATGATTTGATAAATAATTGTGTAAAACAATAGCATAAATGACACAATTAAAATATTTCTTAGATTAAAGTTCACTATTAATGAATTACAAAACGATATCAATTAAACTGTTAGTTTTTATCAAATTGTTTTTATTAACAATAAAACAGGAATATATGCAGTGGAAAATTATGCAATTCAGAAATTATTAGTTGCCTACATAAATTATGCACCCTCAGCAGTTCAATTGTTGCTTCAGTGTTAAGTTACAAACATGAGAACAGAAAGCCAAAACTAATGAGAATGTGATAGGAAAATACGAGATAGTATCTTAATGGCAACACTGAGCAGCTAAACCAGAGTATCAACAACCTATTTATGGACTTGTCCATCGTGAAAAAGCTAATCACATTTCTGTGTAAGCCAGTATTGGTCATTCTTTGAATTATTTGAAGCCAAAAGAATCGTAAACTGACATATCTTTATATTAATAAAATTACTTACGACATTTCCAAAATTTGATTTATTTATCAACATCATGTATAATGTAACTGGGAAATATATAAAGAGAAGGTGTACCATTTTCCACTTTTCATGCATTGACTTTTAGATATAGGAGGCTATTTTTATAAAGTTTTTTTCTGCTCAGTAATTTGATCTGTAACAATTCCTGCTATTAAATGTACTAATATAAGGCAGGTTAATATTTTACAATTGTCAAACAGTTTTGTTCATTGAAGGTTTTCAATAATTTCCCTCAATAAGTGAATTATTTCAGTTTTCACTACCTCCATGTAATTTTAATGTTGCTTTGTGATATAGATACAAATCTATATATGATTTAAAAAGCCCTACATACCTTAATTCTAATTATCTAAAGGAAACCATATATGTATAATTAATCAATTAATTTCCTATTTGGTTGTCCTCCATCAAGGGGAAAGATGTTTGAATTGGAGAGGAAAGAAAAGTCACCGATTATTGAGTTCTGAAGATCTATTAGTGAACAAATTATATTTTAAAAAGGATCCTAGTCCATTAAATCGCGTTTTCTTAAAATTCCTCATTGATGATGGCATAGGAATCTAAAGACATATAGGAAAAACAGCACAGAGCCAGGTGTGTGGTTGCTCAGTGAGACTGAGGAAAAGACAGCTGAGCTGGTGGGAGCCTTGCTGTAAAGACTAAAGAAGATGATTTGTCCTTCCGCAGGTACTTGCTAAGGATGAAATAAATTTGGGCCTGCAGTAAGGCACACACAGGCATACATCTTATAGATTTTCATTTCTAATAAAATAAATATCAATGTAATATCCCAAATAAACAAGAGTGTGTCTTTTTGTTTTTACCAGTATATAAGGGTCATGAGATGCAAAAATGAGTAAACCACTATGGGTTAGCTCCAGTCATAAACGGTCCGCTTGTTGCCCTGTCCTCACAGGGGCCATTGTGAGGAGCTGCAAACCAGTCCTATAAAAAGGCCCTGACTGGGCTGAGGATTTTGTCCGCTAGAGCCCAGGAAGCCATCGCAGTGACCTGTGGATAGGACAAACCCCACTCGAATTCCCATTATCATGAACGAAGATACGGCAGCTTCTTTCACCAACACGGAGAGCTGCTCTTCGGATTATACCCTTAGGCAGCAGTTTTATCATGGCGGCTCCGGCGCCGTGTGGCTGGCGACACACGAGCCGTCCGGGGCCGAGGTCGTTATCAAGACCCTTCGGCGGGAGGGCCGGCAAACCCTTCCACTGGAAATGAAAATCCTCCGCCAGCTCCACCACCCGAACATCACTGAGCTGGTGGAGGTGGTGGCCACCCCGGACCACCTCTACCTGGCAATGGAGCGGGCGCGGGGCGGCGACCTGCTGGACCACCTGTTTACATGCGGCCGCCTCAGCGAGCCGGAAGCCAGAACAGTCATGCGCCAGGTGGTGTCGGCGCTCGAGTATCTCCACAGACTGGGCGTCGCCCACCTGGACTTAAAACCAGACAATATCCTCCTTGATGGCGGCATGGACATCAAGGTGGCCGACTTCGGCCTCAGCAGGCAGGTTGGTGGCCACAAGCTGCGCACCGTCCTCGGCACACTATTTTACATGGCCCCGGAGATAGTGAGGGAGCAACCATACGACGGGAGGAGGGCGGACATCTGGAGCCTGGGAGCCACCCTATATCACCTATTGGCGGGCTGCGTGCCCTTCCCGGGCAACAGCGAGGCGGAAATATCCCAGCGCATCCTGGAGGGGCAGTACCTGGAGCCCCGGTTCCTCTCCGAGCCAGCGAGACATCTTCTCCGCCGGCTGCTGACCCTGGACCCCGAGGACAGGCCGACAGCGGCGGAGATAATGCGACACCCCTGGATGAACCTGGGCCAGGTGGAGCTCACCCCCTACCGCGAGCCGCCCCGTGCCGACCTGGACCCGCAGGTGGTGGAGACGATGCTGGGCCTGGGCTTCCAACAGGAGCAGATTCAGCAGTCCGTCAGCGGGAGGAAATTAGACAGGGCGATGGGCACCTACAGGCTCCTAATACTTTCTAAACACAAAATGCCTGGCCGGTCAGTGAAAGTCAGCCCCTACCGAGCCCCTGACGCCAGGGTTCCATCTAGCCGAGAGGAAATGGCGGGTCCCTCAGGCGCTGAAGAGCCGGCGGGTCCCTCAGGCGCTGAACAAGCGGAGGCTCAGTCCTGTGGAGAGGAGGAAGGAGACCTATTTGGTCTCCTTCGATACCTGTGGTTTACGCTGACCGCGCCCCCACCCAGCCTGGACCCCGGGGAGTTCCAGACAGCTCCCTCCAGCCTAGACCTGCAGGTTGGCCCTGGGGACTCCCCCACCGCCCTCAGGAGCAGCAGGAGCAGCAGCAGCAGGAGCAGCAGCAGCAGGAGCAGCAGCAGCAGCAGGAGCAGCAGCCGCCGCCGCCGCCGCCGCCGCCGCCGCAGCAGCAGGAGCAGCAGCCGCTGCCGCGGCCACAACAGCAGGGGCGCCTCACAGGGAGCCGCGGGTGAAGGCCTCCAGCATGGGCAGCCTGAAGGTGGCACCCCAGCCTCAGGCTCTGCCAAGAGCCAGGGCCCGCGGGCCTTGGCTACAAGGGCCCTGAGATTTCTGATAAAGTTCGCCTGCTGCGGGATGCCAGTCCACAAAATACATTTTCAAAGGAAAGGCAGACAGACATGAGTTCTGGAGAATCAAGGTAAGGGCCACGGTCAACTCGAAGATGCGGAACTGGGTGTAAGGTGAGAGGGGAGATTTTCTTCTGGACCCAGTGGAAGACCCTGGAAAGTTCCAGATGGAGGATTAACATGATCTGGAAGCTAAGAACCAATGAACTAAATGATTCCAAACACCTTTAGTTCATTGGTTCTGTGCTCCAGATCATGTCAATCCTCAAACCCCCACAGAATCTGATCCTTATCTCCTCTCCCCACTTTGTTTGTTAGGTCAGAGGACCGGGATGGACGCGCGCACACTGTGAAGGCCACCTTCTGCTGGGACCCGCATCCAGCAGAGCTGGGAAGGCTGCGTGGGGACCCCTGGAGGTCAAGAGGAGAGGCTGCCCTCTTTGTGGGTACACCCCTCAGCCCTCCCCCCACCTGACGGAAATGTCAGAGCTTGGACTTTTTCCTCCCCTGCTCCTTATTAAAGTATTTAGTTCTCCCAAATTTTCTAATAAACTGGATGATCCAGAAAAAAACACCTAACTATCAGTCTCCTTTTTCAGAAAGGGTTTCTCTATCAGAGTGGATAGAGTGTGGGATTTCTTAAGTCCTGGGTGAGTTTCTACTAGAAAAGGAGTTGGGGAGAGGAGAGGAAAGATGGGGAAGAAACAGGGGGCATAGGAAAAAGAGAAAAGGAAGGCATAGGAGAAAGAAATACCAGTGTTACCAAAGTCCTGGGTTACAACTGAGAAGAAAGCTGAAATTTTGGTAACACCTTTCCTCAAATGTAGTAGAGGGCTAATAGGATGTGAAAGAGAAAGACTGAGGTACAAATAGAACAGTGATAATGGAGAAGGTGAGATGGGTGGGAAGGGTTGAACACTCAACCCATTACTTCACCATGGTGGTGACACTGATAAAAACTTTGTTTCTGAGCCCTGCTGTGTCATCTGCTTCGAACCCCATTGTCTGGGAACGCCTTCAAATTTCTATTCACTAACTTAAAAAACACCTCCTCTAAATCACACTAAGGGATCCAGCCTTTTTATTCCCCAGGACAAGATGCAGAGGGCTAAGCACAATTAGCGACAGGGTGAACATTCATGCTAGGTTTTCCCCGAACACATCTGACCTGGGATACTCTGTCCTATTGACCCCATAACCCCACGTAAGCTTTTCAATTCATGTGCCTGGACTTTTGGTTAGAAAAGAAACTGATAATAGGAATGCTCAGGGATATGAATGATTCCAAAACATGTTTCGTTCATTGGTTCATCTGCCTGGAACTTTCCAGGGACTTTCCCTGAGTCTAGAAGAAAATCTAAAATCCTTGGCATACTCCTCAAGCCCTACAGAATCTGATCCTCTCCCCTTTATTCAACACCTTCTAGTCCTATTGGCCCCCTTTCTTTTCTGTGAACATGCTGAATTTATTTCTTCATCAGGGCCCTTGCCTTTGCTCTTCTCCCTGTCCAGAATGTTTTTTTACATCAACTTTTCATGAGCTGCTTCTGGTTCAGATCTTGATTAAAACTCCTATTTTCTCAGGATGTCACCCTTTATATCCTGTCTAAACTAGCACTGCCTCTGACCCCAATACCTTCTTGGGCATGGCCCTCTTAAATCACCTTCATGGCAATAAAAACCTAATATGTATCCTATACAATAAAAACCCAATATGCTAAGTTTCTGGTTATTTGTTCAACCAATCAAAGTGTAATATGCTAATGATATGCTAAGGCCACTCAACTGCTCATTATGACATGCACTGACCACCAGGAGGCAGACAGTTGCTATGACATCCACTGACCACCAGGGTCAGATGCTTTCACTGATAGTTTAGCTTGTTGCTGGGGTCTAGCTGATTGGGACTGAGTGAGACAGGCCAGACATGCCCTGGAGCCCTCCCGTAGTCCCTCTCTAGCTGGCCAACATCTGGTGTCCCTCCCATGCTGCAATCATGCACCTGTGGGGGTCCCTTGGCGTAGCTTGCACCATCTCGCAATCCAAGACCCCTCAAGGGAATGTTGGAGAGCTGGTTTCAGCCAGATCTCACAGCCATAACAGGCTAATTATGCAAATGGACTGAATGGCAGAACAACTGCTCAATATAACATGCACTGACCAAAAGGGGTCAGATGCTCAATGCAGAAGCTGCCTCCTGGTAATCAGTGCACTCCCACAAGGGGAGCACTGCTCACCCAGATGCTGGATTCACCACCGGTGAGCACAGCAGCACTGGCCAGAGCCTCTCCTGCCTCCGAGGCAGCGCTAAGGATGTCCAACTGCACAGAGGGACCCCACCAATGCACGAATCCATGCACCAGACCTCTAGAATAGAATAAAACCAGAACTTGAATAGCTGCAGTAATCCTAAGAAAGAAGAATAAAGTTGGAGGCATCAAAATACCAGATATAAAGCTATATTGCAAAGCCGTGGTTCTCAGAATTGCCTGGTATTGGCACAAGAACAAAAATATAGATAAATGGAACCAAATAGAGAACCCATAAGTCTACTCAGGCCATTATGCTCAATTAATTTTTGACAAAGGAGGCAAGAGCATACAATGGAGTCAAAACAGTCTCTTCAATAAGTGGTGTTGGGTAAATTGCACAGATATATGCAAAAAATGAAACTAGATTACCAATTTACACCATATACTCAAAATGGATAAAGGACTTAAACATATGCTGGGAAACCACAAAAAACTTAAAAGAGTCCATTGGCAGCAAAACATCAGACATATGTTGTAGTAATATTGTTACCAATACAGCTCCTAGGGTAATGGAAACTAAAGAGAAAATAAACAAGTGGGGCTACATCAAAATAAAAAGCTTCTGCACAGCAAAAGAAACTATCAACAACAACAACAACAACAACAAAAAAAAAAAAAAAAAAAAAAAAACCCAGTGCATGGAAAAACATATTTTTCAATGTTATCTCTGATAAGGGTTTAATCTCCAAAATTTACAGGAAACTCATACAACTTAATAAAAGGAAGGTAAACAATCCAATCAAAAAATGGGCAAAGGACCTAAGGAGACATTTTTTGAAAGAGGACATAAAGAAGGCCCAGATACATATGAAAACATGCTCAAAGTCACTAATCATTCAAAAGATGCAAACCAAAATGACAATATAGGTACCATCTCACACCTGTCAGAATGGCTAACATCATCAAATAAACAAACTACAAGTGCTGGTGAGGATGCTGAGAAAAAGGAACACTCTTGCACTGCTGGTGGGAGAGCAGAATGATGCAGCCACTGTGGAAAACAGTACAGAGTTCCCTGAAAAAAAATTAAAAATGGAACTCCCATTACACACAATAATCCCACTCTAGGAATATATCCCAATGAAACAGGTACACTACTCAGAAAGGACATATGCACCTCTATGTTCATAGCAGTACAATTTACCATAGCCAAGATTTGAAAACAGCCTAAGTGCCCATCAGCAGATGAGTTGATTAAAAAACAGTGGCGCTTCTCCTCAATAGAATACTACACTGCTGTAAAAATAAATAAGGAACCCTTACCATTTGCAGCAACATGGATAGATCTGGAGAGCATCATCCTGAGAGAAATAAGCCAATTGGAGAAAGATAAATATCATATGATCTCACTCATTTGTGGAATATAATGATCAACATAAACTGTTGAACAAAAATAGAGTCAGTGGGACAAAATTACAATATAATAGAAGTAATCCTATTATTTACAGATTTTTAATATTTTATACAACTGTTGTAAGGATACTCTTCATGTGATGTGTTCCCATAAGATTCTATGTCCACCTATGTCAAGCAAGCAATTTGGCAAGCAAGCAGCCAGACAGACTTGGGTACAAACCCTAGCCATTTTCTTGCTATGCAGTGCCTCTTGACCTCCCTTAACCTGCTCTATAGCCTTTGCTTTCTCTTTTTATTTTTCAGGGATCACTTATGCAGGCCTAATTTTGTGTAGTGAAGTATAATGCAGACAGATTTGTGAATATATACACACATTAGGAAAAAGGCAATGACTGAAAATTCATGGAAGGAATCAGATCAAGAGTTCTTTATGAAGAAGTGTTCAAAACATTTAAATAGTAGAGTTTTGTTTTGTTTCTTTTCTCTCCAGCAAGTTCCTTCTGCTATTTATCATCTGCAGTACCTGGATTATGTTATTTTGGAGTACAAACTTATTTTCTGTTCTTTTCTTCTTATTCACCCATGTGTCAAAGAATCTGTAGTCAGCTGATATTATCTCTAATATATTTATTTCATGTGTTTGTAAATTTGCACTTAGTGCCTTGAATTTCATATTTCTTTACAGGTTAATAAGTTAATCTATTACTGTTTCAAGCATGCTGGCAAAGACATGAGTCTCTTCACTGTATGTTCATCCTGTTTGCATCTGTTCCGGTAGTGTACAGGGACAATGGAAAGGAACCCAAGTGGATGCTGTGTATGCAGTGATTTGTGGCATAGTTGAGGAACACGGAGTTTGGGAAGCTACCATGTTAATGACAAGCATTAAGTAAGTTTCCCCTTTGTTCCTACGGGAAGCTGTCCTAGTCTGTTTAGATTGCTCTAACAAAGTACCATGGACTGGGTGGCTTACAGATAGCAGATATATATTTCTCTCAGTGTTAGAGGCTGGCAATCTGAAACCAGTGTTCCAGCCTGGTCTGTTTTTAGTGAGAGCTCTCTTTCAGCTGTTTTCCTGCCAACTAATTCCTGTGTTTTCATGTGGTGGAGAGAGAAAGCTCTTTAACTCTTCTCATGTAGACCCTATGCCATCATGGGGGACGGGGGTCCTACTCTCATGATCTAATTATCTCCCAAACATCCTTCCTCCTAATATTATCATATTTGCATTATAATTTTAATATATGGAAGTTGGAGTGACACGAACATTCAATCCAAAATAGAGGCATTTCCTAATTTCTCAAGGTCATTGCAAACAACTCTGAGAAATGGCTTAAGTAAAGAGTAGCCAGGGCTTTGCTTCTTGGGATACACAAAAACTAGAGTAGATTTCATTGACAGCCGACAGATATAGTCACAGAGTACCCTGTGCTCAGAGGTGCTTTCTGCTTTCTGCGTTTGTTCCTGTAAATTATGTATCTGGTCTTGCTGTTGAAACTTACTGGGATATGCAACACCTAGTATATAACATGAAAATATCTTAGGTTAGTCAGACACTTGTACCTCTGCATAGATGTAACAGCTACAGATGCAGATCACTCTGCCTGTTATATTTGGATATCAAATACCAGAAGTGTCATTGATTTTGGTAAAATGAGTTTCAAAATATTGGACAATGGTTGGAAAATTCTTGACAAGGGTAGACTATGCTCTTCATTTGGCATATATATTAGTTACATTTCTAAAAAAGTACAGGATATTTTAAACTGTAAAAAAATACTATTCTTGTGTGAAATAATGTAATGTTCTAGGCTCAGATGAATATTAATCCATTTTTCATATCCAGTAATGTGTGGTGAGCAATTTGGAAGAAGTGTGGCATTTAAGAAAATTATTCACTAAAGATAATAAATCTGAGTACTAAGATGCCTAGTATCTTTGACCACACTCACTAAAAGTCAGTAGCTGCTTATCATAATTGTCAAAAGTCCCATGTATAATAACTGATCCACAGAAACTAATTATTTAAAGGCTGGGGAAAGGGTCAAAGAAAGTAAAATGAGAAATAAGGACTGTACCTACCAGAAAGTCAGATTGTTATACGCAGAAATTGCTACACAAATTAAAATGCAAATTTAAAGTAATTTAGACTAAAATAGAAATTAGAAAGTAAATAATTTAGAAATTATTGTATGATAGAAAGGTAATGCTCAGACATATAGGGAGTGTTGAACACATGCATTTTCAGTATAGTAGAAAAGTGGCTCCAGATATGTGTGGAGCAGAGAGCCAGTATTATTTTAGGAATAGCAGAGTTGATTAGTAATTCTATGTGATAGAACAGTAAAAAAGAGACAAGGAAAGATAAATAGGAGTTGTATTTCAACTCTTTGATGGTGGGACATTTTTAACAAAAATGTGCCACATGGGACAATATACAATGTCATCATACTTCTAATTGCATCTTCATGGTTTATTTATCTAATAGTTTCCCTCTTAAACTATAGCTTGAGGCTCCATTTCTGGTCTTTTAGGCTTTTGTGTATTCTCAGTAAACTAAACTTATTTCCAGATATTAACATGGCTAGGTTTCTATTACTAAATCAATTTATTAATATTTTGCCTCAGAGGAGAGCCAAACTTATTCGTTCTATTTTTTTTTAACTTCATCATTCTTTCAAATCAGGACATTCTCCAATCTCTACTTGGTAAAAATATAACTTGCTCTGTGCTGTTTTTCCTATATGTCTTTAGATTCCTATGCCATCATCAAGGAGGAATTTTAAGAAAACGCGATTTAATGGACTAGGATCCTTTTTAAAATATAATTTGTTCACTAATAGATCTTCAGAACTCTATAATCAGTGGCTTTTCTTTCCTTTCCAATTCAAACATCTTTCCCCTTGATGGAGGACAACCAAATAGGAAATTAATTGATTAATTACACATATATGGTTTCCTTTAGATAATTAGAATTAAGGTATGTAGGGCTTTTTAAATCATATATAGATTTGTATCTATAACACAAAGCAACATTAAAATTACATGGAGGTAGTGAAAACTGAAATGATTCACTTATTGAGGGAAATTATTGAAAACCTTCAATGACCAAAACTGTTTGACAATTGTAAAATATTAACCTGCCTTATATTAGTATATTTAATAGCAGGAATTGTTACAGATCAAATTACTGAGCAGAAAAAAACTTTATAAAAATAGCCTCCTATATCTAAAAGTCAATGCATGAAAAGTGGAAAATGGTACACCTTCTCTTTATATATTTCCCAGTTACATTATACATGATGTTGATAAATAAATCAAATTTTGGAAATGTCGTAAGTAATTTTATTAATATAAAGATATGTCAGTTTATGATTCTTTTGGCTTCAAATAATTCAAAGAATGTCCAATACTGGCTTACACAGAAATGTGATTAGCTTTTTCACGATGGACAAGTCCATAAATAGGTTGTTGATACTCTGGTTTAGCTGCTCAGTGTTGCCATTAAGATACTATCTCGTATTTTCCTATCACATTCTCATTAGTTTTGGCTTTCTGTTCTCATGTTTGTAACTTAACACTGAAGCAACCATATAACTGCTGAGGGTGCATAATTTGTGTAGGCAACTAATAATTTCTGAATTGCATAATTTTCCACTGCATATATTCCTGTTTTATTGTTAATAAAAACAATTTGATAAAAACTAACAGTTTAATTGATATCGTTTTGTAATTCATTAATAGTGAACTTTAATCTAAGAAATATTTTAATTGTGTCATTTATGCTATTGTTTTACACAATTATTTATCAAATCATACTAAAATTCAGGAAGATAAAAGTTAAGTAGAATTATAAAGAGGAAATTAATACTCCATTATTATTTGTTTGCAAAACTATTTCTATATATTTTCTTTTTTTAATATATATTTTATTGATTTTTTTAACAGGGAGGAAGGGAGAGGGATAGGAAGTCAGAAACATCGATGAGAGAGAAACATCGATCAACTGCCTCTTGCACACCCCCTACTGGGGATGTGCCTGCAGCCAAGGTACATGCCCTTTACTGGAATCGAACCCGGGACCTTTCAGTCCAAAGGTCGACGCTCTACCACTGAGCCAAACTGGTTTCAGTTATTTCTATATATTTTCTAAAGAAGAGTACAAAAGGAAAAAAATCATGTTTGATTCTTAAAAAAAATCATGTTTGATTCTTAGAAATGTATCTTGGGTCATATTTATTAATGTTTAATTTAAATGTATATTTACACTGAAGTTTCATTTTAAATTTGAATCAAGTTCTTGTTTCACTTTGGCTGTAAAATTTTGACACTCCTGCTAAAATACTACCAAGACTATATATTAAAAGGTTTTTAGCAAAATATATTTAAATTTCAATTAAAATGCATTATTACCTTTTATGCTTCATTGTGTGAACAAAAGGTGACATTATTATGCAGTTAACCTATAGAGTGTTGTCTGTAGAGATGTTTCCCTCAAATGAACTAGGCTTTTTCCACAAATTATTTCAGTCTACATAATAAAAGAAAATATATGTAAAGTTTCTTTGAAGATGAATCTGTGCTGTGCTTTAAGTTTTTAGGCAACAATTTCTTTTTTTATTTTATTTTTTTATTCTTTAAAGTATTACAAATAGTACCACATATGTTTCCCTTTTTTCCCTCCTTGTTCTCCCCCCAGCCTCCCTTACCACCCAGCACATGTCCTCACCTGCCCCCCCCCCCCCGCCCCAGTGTCTTGTATCCATTGGTTGTGCCTACATGCATGCATACAAGTCCTTCAGTTGATCTCTTACAGCTCCCACCTCCACCCTCCCCAGCCTTCCCCCATAGTTTGACAGTCAGTTCAATGCTTCTCTGCCTCTATAGCAATCTTTTCCCCCTGTTTGTTTTCTTTATAAAGATCTTGCATCTGCATACTGGAAATAAATGCATAAGAACAAAAACTGTTTGAGTCTCAGTTTCAATGTCCAACTGTTCTGAATCCCAGTTTCAATGTCAAATAGTTTCTTATGTGTACATGTCAGCAATGGTATCTGGATGGTGGGCAAATGGTGGCAATGCACGTTCCATCTGCTGCAGGTTTGGTCCTGGGCCGCCTGCAGCGATGCACAGCTGCTGACTGCTAGCATGGCAAGGTGTCGTCAGCATCTTCCATCTCTGGACTATCTTAGTAGTTGGAACAGACCTGTCAGTTCCTCATTGTTGCAGGAACCCTTATGGTCTTGGAGTTGTTTTCTGAAAATATACAAACATATTCTCAACCAAAATGTAATGAAGGGATCTTTACTGTAAATTAGACTTGGGATTCTTTTTATTTTTGCCCGAATGATTTTCCTTTGGCTTATTTTGACACCATGTGTGTTTTTCAGAGGTGTTCTGCTGTTTGCATTACAAATGGAAGTTACTTTTCTGGAGTAAGAATTTTCTAGATGTGATTTCTAAAGTACATAAATTTCAATATGTGTGAAATATTCAAAATTTAAAAATGGTCTTATATAAACTATTATAGAAAATTATTAGACCCTCAATGTTGAATATAAATGTACAAATCAGCTATTATTACAAGAATTGTTAACTCAATTGCAGGTTAACTGTAATACAAATTAAATCTAATGTTGCTTTTTCCCTTCTAAAAAGGGTTTTGATTTATTATGGTCTCATAAAACAAATAATAATAATGATTCAAGTATTACTATAATTCATACATACTTAGGAAAGTAATTCTCCAGCTAAAATATTTATGTGACCTAGAGTTATTAACAAAACATAATAGAAGGTTTCCCAAAGGTGATTTAGGCAGTAATTGGGGCACAGTTTTTACATGGGATACAAGTGTGTGTTACAAAATCTAATCAAAACCAGAAATGGAAAACTATTCAGAAGGTCTAGTCAGTCTTATAATGCAACACTCTGCCCCTCTGGGAGGCTATATAAAGCAATATCATAATTTATTGAAATCCAGATAATATATTGGTCCCATGGGTATACAATGGTTTATAGTAACTAACTGTATGATTCCACTTATTGTTATATGGATATTTGTTTTCCCAAATAATTAGGGTGATTCTGAGTCGAACTTCGAAGATCAATTATTCCCTTATATTATTATGCAACCAAATAATTACTAGCAATTAAAAAAAACACAGAAGCAGTTGTTATAGTTTCTTTCAGAGAATTATAGGAAAATGGATAGAGACTTCCTACTGAGAAATAAATTCCTCAAGTCACTGAAAATTTAGAATGGGGCAGATCCAGCCCATTGGACCATGATTTCTAGGAGTTATGTCAAATATCACTCAATCTCTGTAAATTTCTATAAGAGATAATGCATAGTGGCAGGATTCCTCAGTGGTAATGTGAAAGTTTATTTATATACAGCCCAATTAGATTTAAAATCAAAGAATAGATGACTGGAATGGCTAATGTTCCAGAAACTTTTAGGGGCTCATATAAATTAAGAAAATTATAAACTGTTATTCAACTGTGAATTCCAAGAAAGCTCTGAGAACATATGGTATACACTATGAAAAACATTCTCTCTCATATCTTTCTTCCTCCTCCCCTCCCTCTTCTCTCTCACTCTCTTACACTCACACACGCCCACTTTTTTCTGTACTTTTTTTAATGTTGGAATTCCAAAAGGCCAGATCCTTTTCCATATATCAAACTGTCAAATTTATTACCACATGAGTCACAAAGTACTTTCCCATCCCAGGCTCTATTGTGAACTATGACATTATACCTGGGAAATTTTCAATTTCAATATATTCCTTGTAATAAAATATATATCCTATCTAATAAAAGAGTAACATGCAAATTGACCATCACTCCAACACACCAGATGGCTGCCCCCATGTGGTGAAAGATGGCCGCCCCCATGTGGACACGAGATGGTCACCACAAGTCGGCTTGCAGGGGATGGCAGTTGTGGGCAAGTCACTGGGAAAGGGCAGTTGGGAGGAACAAGGCCTGCAGGAGAGGACAGTTGGGGGGGATCAGGCCTGTAGGGGATGGCAGTTGGGGAGGACCAGGACTGCAGGGGAGGGCAGTTAGGAGTGACCAGGCTGGCAAGGGAGGGCAATTAGGGAACTAGGCTGGCAGGGGAGCAGTTAGGTGTTGATCAGGCTGGCAGAGGAGTGGTTAGAGGGTGATCAGCCTAGCAGGCAGAACCACTTAGGGGCAATCAAGCAGGCAGGCGGGTGAGCAGTTGGGCGTCACAAGTTCAGGATTGGAGAGGGTGAAGGCTGGGCTGAGGGACACACACACCCACCCACCCACAGATTTCGTGCACTGGGCCTCAAGAAGTCACATTAAAATAAATATCTTAACATAATTTATTGGTTAACTGTGTAGGTTCTAGAGGTACAATTGAATTCTAGAAAAAAATATTTTTTGTTTGTTTAAGGCTTTCTGAGCAAAAAAAAAAAAAAATCATTTAAAGTTGGGGAATATCTCCTTAGAATAATTTGCTCTTGGCATTCTAAGGTGATAGACAAACCAGAGCCATGCTACATGCTATGCCACAAGACATTCCACATGTCATGGTACATGGCAGGCACAATTCTAAGTGCCTTAACAAATATTAAATTTTCATAACAACTCTATTAGGAAGATGTATTTTATTAACCACATTAAAAAACAAAAACAAAAAAACTAAAACACAGAGATCTTATGCATCTTTCCTTAATTTACACACCAGTAGGAGAAAGAATTGGAAACTGAACACAGGCTGCCTTGGTTCCAAGGTCAAACATTAGTCTACTAGGTATACTTTTCTAAACAGTAGCTCAATAAACATAAATACCAGTTATTTATTGTTATTATTTAAAAATGGTAAAAATATTTAATTTTACAAATGCTTAAAGATATGTATAGTAAAGTGGTCAGAGTATTTTCCATTACATATTTAAGAAGTCTTGCTCATTGCTCACCATGCTAAGTAATTTGTGTGTCCTTCTTCAATGAAATGATCTCAAACACTGAGAATCTCTAAATCCCAGAATCATCAAACCACTGAAGAATCCCACTTTCCAACAGAAATATGAATCTTGTACAAATTGACTCTTAGATTTTCCTTATGTCCTGCCTCCTATTTTCCTTAAGGAAATAAGCATACACAACTAAAATATTTGAAATGATGAGGCTATGAGGAAAGAAGAAAATGCAAAAATAATTAGTTAATATACAATGTTATCTAAACCCTGATATCTCATTCTATCTTTAGTGTTTTTATGACTTTTTCCCCTTATTATGAATAACCAATAATCAATTTTGTTACTGAGGAGTATGGAGTTTTATATATATATATATATATAACATATCTTTCCATATTGAAATAACATACCTACATATCTTAGTAAATCTCTTTGTTGAAATACTTAAATATTGTGGTTAAAGTACTTGAATTATTGGCATAAGCCCCAATGCTTCACAAATGACTTTTCATTACACATTTCCCTACATATTCTGCTATTTTCTCATGAGGGTGCCTGGGAGAGAACTGTTAAGAGTCCATACAGAATTCTCAGCAGCATTTCGCCTCTAGCATTGACTGTGTCTGCAGACTTGATATTGGAAATAGGAACAAATCATCACTCATGTTTCTAAGACTAGCACTAAAATTTCTAGAGAGCAATCAATCTACTTACAATCTTTAGTGTGGCTTCACTTTAAGTCTTCATTATGACAGATAATGTAGTAACACCAGTTCAGTTCTGAAATGTTTTGCTCTTCTGTACTGCTCCCATCTTGTTAGAAAAAGCACATTTTTTTATCCACTTTGGAAACATGTTAACAAGTGTATAACAACTTCTTAGTTTCAAATTTATAAATTAGGTCAACACTTATTATTTTATTTATATTTAAAAAAGCATCTTAAAATTCTTCCTATCTCATCCAGATAAGTCATTAATCATCAACATTATTTTAAAGGATTAAGAAAGGTTTATTTATATGAACTGGGACAAAGCAAATAAAATAGTTTTATTTCTGGGTACAATGCAAATGAATTTTTAAAAAATTCTTGAATAAAGACAAAGCATAACTAAAGTATAATCATCTACTTCTGTCACTTAAATTGACATTCTACTACTCAGACTTAAATGATTGCTAGTTACCCAACCATAGCATCACCAGCATAACCAATTCCTTATCAGTGTGAAGGAGGGTTGTTGATGTTATTTAAATAAATATACATATATATGCATACATACACATATATATGCATGCATACATGCACATATATTCATATATATGCTCATCTTAAGTGTGTATAGAGGGTGGTGATGGGTGGAAATTTGACTTGGGGGTGATAAACACAATATAGTGTACAGATGAAGTGTTGTAGAATTGCGCACCAGAAACCTGTATAGATTTTATAACCAGGATCATCTCAAAAAATTCAATAAAGAAGAAAGAAAATGGAAAGGGAGAAATAATCATGGTTTTAAAAAAGTAATTGCACAAATAGTCCTTACTATTGGTGTAATCATAAGCTTGAGGTGAGGTGACTTTCACTTAAGTAAATTTATCACCAGATAAATTTACTTTGTAGTATATTTCTTACACCATATTTACATTTATAGGTTTTGTTACTATTGCTACTATTTAAACAAAAGCCTGCAGTGTCTGATGCTGGTACGAATGCAGATTGGTGCAGGCCCTGTGGAAAACAGTATGGAGTTTCCTCCTAAAATTAAAAATTGAAGTCCCATTTGACCTAGTAATTCCACTTCTAGGAATATATACCAATAAACCAGAAACTCCAATTAGAAAGAATATATGCACCCCTATGTCCATAGCAGCACAATTTATAATAGCTACGATTTGGAAACAGCCTAAGTGCCCATCAGCAGATGAGTGGATTAAAAGACTTTGGTTCACCTACACAATGGAATTACTATGCTGCTGTAAAAAAGAAAGAACTCTTACCATTCACAACAGCATGGATGAACATGGGAGCATTATGTTAAGTGAAGTAAGCTAGTCAGCAAAATAAATATCACATGATGCCACTCATCTGTGGAGTATAATGAACAATATAAAGTGATGAACCACGTAGATACAGAGACAGAGAAGCATCGAACAGACCATCAAACTTCAGAGGGAAGGCAGGGGGCAGGGATTGGTGGTAGTGTGGTTAGAGATCAACCAAAAGACTTGTATGCATGCATATAGGCATAACCAATGGTCAAAAAACTGGCTGGGTGGGGGGTGAGGGGACTTGCTGGGGGGTCAGGGTGGCCGGGGAGAGGTCAATGGGGGAAAAGGAGACATATGTAATACTATATATGTAATACTTTAAACAATAAAGATTTTTTTTAAAAAGCCTGAAGAGTCTGGCTTACTATCATCCTATTGAATAAAAGAGTATTATACAAATTAACCATCGCTCCAACACACAAGATAGCTGGCCCTATTTGGTCAAAGATCCATCCTCCATGTGGACACATGATGGCTGCCACAAGATGGCCAGCAGGGGAGGGACCAGGTCTGCATGGGAGGGCAGTTAGGGGTGATCAAGCCTGCAGGGCAGGGCAGTTATGGATGACCAGGCCAACAGAGGAGATAAGTTGGGGGTGACTGAGCCTGTAGGGAAGGGCAGTTGTGGGGGACCAGGCCTGCAGGGGAAGGCAGTTAGGGGTGATCAGGCCTGCAGGGGAGGTCAATTAGGGCCAATCGGGCTGGCAGGGGAGCAGTTAGGCATCAATCAGAATGGCAGAGGAGTAGTTACGGGGTGATCAGGCTAGGAGGCAGAAGCAGTTAGGGGCAATCAGGAAGGCAGGCAGGCAAATGTTCAGTGATGCACAAAGGTGTATATTGGCCTATGTGGAATATTATTTAACTTCTGTATACTAAACACTTCTATATTCACACATTTAAGCTGATGTTTAAGTTAGATTGCATCACACAGCTATTTTTTAAATTATTATTTTTAAAATCTTTATTGTTAAATGTATGAAAGTATTATACATGTCCCCTTTTTTTCCTCTTCTAGTTTGTCCTTGCTCCCTTACAACAGGCCTTCTTGACTCAGCTATTTTTAATGTTCACTTGAAGCTGGTAATTAGATATCTATATATAATGGAATAATACTCAACCATACAAAAGATGAAATATTGCCATTTGTGATGACATGGATGGGCCTTGATAGTATCATGCCAAGTGAAATAAGTCTGATGAAAAAGGACAATAACCATATGACTTTACTCAAATATGGGCTGCAAAACAAAAGCAAAAATGAAACAAACATAGATAACTAGTGGCCCAGTGCACAGAATTCAATGCACATGGAGGGAGGTGTCCCAAAGTCCAGCGTGCATTCTCTCCAATCTGGGATTCCTCGAATAATGTCCTACTGCCAGTTTACAGATATTGGACTTCAACCGGCATTCGGATATCCCTTTCATAATCTGGGACTGCTGGCTCCTCATCACTCACCTCCCTGCCTGCCTGCCTGACTGCCCTTAGCCACTCTGCATGCTGGCCTGCTTGCCCCCAAATGCTCTCCCCTACCAGCCTAATCACCCCCAACTTCCTCCCATGCGAGTGTGCTCACCCCCGACTGCCCCCCCCCCCTTGCTGGCCTGCTCACCCCAAACTGGCCCCTCTGCTGACCTGATCACCATTAACTGACCCCCACTGATAGCCTGCTAGCCCCCATTGGGCTTCCCTGCTGGTTTTCTCACCCGCAACTGCCACCCCCACCCCCCCACCCCCCGCCAGCCTGATCACTCACAACTGCCCTCCCTTCTTGGCCTCTAACCATCTCTACCTCAGCCCTGCTCCCATGGCTTTGTCCAGAAGAACGTCCAGAAGGTTCCTGGAAGATCTTCCAGTCTAAGCATATTATCTTTTATTAGTATAGATGATAACAAGATGCTGGTTACCAGGAAAAAAGGGGGAGTGGGGAAAATGGAAAGGGTAAAAGTAGTCAAATATATGGTAATGGAAGGTGTCTAGACATCTGGATGATGAGCATTTAATAGAGTATACATATGGTATATTCTAAAGTTGTGATATATGTAATATTATTTTCTAAAAAAACATTTTTATTGATTTCAGAGAGGAAAGGAGAGGGAGAGAAAGATAGAAACAACAACGATGGAAGAGAATCATTGATGCTGCCTCCTGCACATCCCCTATTGGAAATCAAGCCTGCAACCTGGGGCATGTGCCCTTGACCAGAATCCAACCTGAGAACCTTCAGTCTGCAGGCTGACACTCAATCCATTGAGCCAAACCAGGTAGGGCTTATGTAATGTCATTAACCAATGTTACCCTAATACAATTAATTAAAGAAAACAATAAAAGAAAATAAATAGTAACAGAAAAACAAATATTTTCTATGTTTGCATTTTAATTTTCTCCAATACTTATTTAAAAGTAGCAGTAAATCCTTATGCTGTATTCTACCTCCTCTATTAGTCACTATCAAAAAGTGCCATATTTTTCAGCCTAAGATACCTAAAATATCTATATGGATGTTCTCCATAACTTATATATTTAAGATAATCAAGCATGCTTGAATTATTTAGCTTTTCTCTATATTTTTTAAAACAATTCTTTCCTCTGTTACCAGATTTCCTTAATTATTTTCAAATTCTACTTTATAATTTGAAATTCACAATACAAAAATTAGAACTATAAATACTGAACATACCTGTCTGTACAAATTGATCATGCTAGTATTTCACGTATTTAAGAATATATTTGTACATTAGAATTAACTTCATATTAACCAATGTCACTCCAAAATTACTTTAAAATAGTATTTAAATGAAATGCCTATTGATTATTCAAATAGAGGTCTTTAGTGTGAGATTAATATGCACATCTATAATTAAGAGGAGAGGCCCTGGATAGATTTATAAATTTGGGCATTCCCTGAGAATAATCATATCAAGTGAGTGTCACAAATAAGAATACCAGATAAGTGAAAGTCCCTAGAAAATAGATGTGGTCCAAAGAACATGTGTTAGAATGCATCAGAATTTAGAAGTCAGGGTAATTAGTAAAACTGGCACAGGAAGATGGGATGTCACACACAGTGAGACAGGAGACAAATAAGTAATAGTGTGGAATCTTGAAATTAAAGGTAAAAGATATGCTTCAAGAAATAAGAATTATCAACAGTGCTAAGTGGTAATGCAATTCAAGTACAAATACAGGCTGAGATTTAGCAATAATATTTAATAATAGTGATGATGTTAAGCAACCCTGCTAAAAGTAGTTTAATTGGAGAGGTTAGAGGAAAGACATATTTGAAATGAATTTAAGTAACAATAAGAGGAGAGAAATTTGAAGAAGTGACTATAGATGACACTTCTCAGGAGTTCGTATAATTGAAATATAGTTCATTATTATATATAAACTAGAGGCCTGGTGAATGAAATCCGTGCCTGGGAGGCGGGGGATGTTCCTCAGACCATCCTGCACCCTCTCCAATCTGGGACCCCTTGAGGAATGTCCAACTGCCCTGGTAGGATCGGGCCTAAATGGGCAATCGGACATCCTTCTCACAATCCAGGACTATTGGCTCCAAACTGCTCACCTGCCTGCCTCTCTGATTGCCCCTAACTGCTTCTGCCTGCCAGCCCGATCACCCCCTAATCACTACCATCCCAGCCTAATTGATGTCTAACTGCTCGCCTGACAGGCTGTTTGCCCCCAATTTCCCTTTTCTGCCAGCCTGGTCACCCCTAACTGCCCTCCCCTGAAGGCTTGATCCCCTCCAACTGCCCTCCCTTGCAGGCCTGATCCCTCCCAACTTCCCCCTGCCCCTGCTGGCCTGATCACCTACAACTGCCCTCCGTTGTAGGCTTGGAACCTCCTAACTCCCTCCCCTGCTGGTCATCTTGTGTCCTCAGGGGAGCAGGATCATTGACCACATAGGGTAGCCCTCTTGAGTGTTGGAGTGATGGTCAGTCTGCAAATTACTCTTTTATTAGAAAAGATAGAGGCCTGGTGTATGGGTGGGGGCCAGCTTGTTTGCCCTGAAGAGTGTCCTGGATCAGGGTGGGGGTTCCCTTGGGGCATGGGGCGGCCTGGGTGAGAGGCCTTGGGTTTGCAGGCTGGCCACACCTCCCTGTGACCCAAGGGGAAGCCCTGGGATCTGGGATTAATTTATGTTATGTAATTGAAACTTTGTAGTCTGAAGCAGAGTCAAGCCTTCTGCTTGCTCAGTGGCAATAGCCATTTCTGTTTGGGTTTATTTCAATTCTATAATGGAAACTTTGTAGCCTAGAGTGGAGGCCTAGGCACTAGGGCTGCAGAAGCTTGGCTTCCTCCATCGATTGGGCAACCCTAGCTTCTGCTCTCTCCAGCTCCATGGCCGCCACCATTTCTGTTGGGATATATCTTCTATAATTGAAACTTTGTAGCATTGAGTGGAGGCCTAGGCCAGAAAGGGTAGACAGAAAGCTTGTTTTCCTCCAATGACGGGGAAACCCAAGTCTCCCTCCTGCTCTCAGTGGCCACAGCCATCTTGGTTGGGGTTTATTTGCTCCTCATTGGCTTGTGGGCATAGCTTGTGGGTGTGGCTTGATCAGAGGTATGGTCAACTTGCGTATTATTCTTTTATTAGGTAGGATGTTGCCTTTTCTTAAACTTTTAATTTAGTAATAACTTTTATTTATGGAATTAAAATATTACTATTTTAATAAGAATATAACATTTTCATAAATATAAATAAGACCCTATAATCTAGCAGGTAAAATAGAATTAAAAAAATGAATATGTAGGTATGTTACATGATTATTTAAATTGTTAACATTCTACTAGATAGAATCTATCCTTTTTAGTACTGAACAATCTTATAGTATAGAATAGAAAATATATTGAATATAGTTTCAAATGTGTTTCTAATTTTCCAAAGGGTATCTTCCTTAGGTAAGATACTTCCTTAGACATGCAAACAATCTAAGATATTAAGGAGAGTGGTAATGGAGTGCAAAGCTAGAAATGGGTTTGTAGCAGGTTTACGCTTGGACATAAATAGCCTTATAATTTGAATCATGTAACATGGCAAGCCTTATTGTACTAGAATGTTTTTATAAAAAATCTCATTGTAGTTCTGAGAAGCTCCAATAGGAAAAGCACACCAAAGGTACCTAAGGTTGTGGAGCAAATTCATGCTCTCTGAAACAGATAAATCATACATTTGAGAAACAGTTCCTGGTGTGCTATCTAATCTTTGTAGAGACAGAGCATCTTACCCTGGCACATCAAATGAACACGTGGCCAGAACTACATTGTCATGATTAGTGTTCCATAAGAAATACCAGTTTATAAGAACGGACTGCCTAACAATCTACTATCAGATGAAAATATATCTAGGATTGGGTACCAGCAATAGGAGATACAAGCTGCACATGTTATTTACCCATGTGATTACATGCCTATATAGGGTCCTTTTTTCCAGATGACAGAGGAGTAAAACAGGTAAAGTGTTTTCACAGAGTTCAGCTCAGTTTCTGGGTGAAAGCATAAAACAAACTACTGATACATTAATCACACTAACAAAGAATATTAGTACATTGAGAGTGGCCCTGGATGATAGTGATGAAGAAAAATTCTTCCAAAAGTCAAAGCTTGGGTTATCAACATGTTTGTATTGAAAAATATGTGACTTAGATAAGAATAAATACAGAGTCATGGACAATGGCAAATAGCCAGAAGGAGGACGATTTGAAGATATGTTATAGCAACTCTGTGGAAAAGACATGTGGAAAGACCTCAAGGACTATACACTAAGTACCAAGATCTTTTTAATGCATGTTAATACTCATCGGAAAGCAACTACATTAAAAAAAAATGAATTGACCAGTTCTCCTCTTATCAACAGGCACTTCGGGCTGGTACAATGTGTGCACAAAAGAAACAAGCCTGATGGCAGAGATGAGGTACAAAAACTATACCAAAATAGACCTCTCCTCCTCAAGACTGATTCAGCTGCCTCCACCACTGCAACCTCCCAGCACCTGATAAAAAAGGTTGATCCCCTGATATGGTATCATTGTTTTAGATCAATACATTTATTGTTAGGTCAAAACAGATATTTGTTGTTTCAGCCCACAAGAATAGACCAAGCACCACAAATTATGACTTACAGAGTCTTTTATATCCAGCAGTATGGATTCTGCATAAAACCACACCTGATCAAGGTACCTATTTTACAAGGGTGAAAAAATACAGGGGGAAAAAATATAGCAGTGGGACTGGTTCTTTACACAGAAGTGCCAATCTTTGAAAGTTTTAAAGATCTTTTAAAGGTTCAATTGCGATGTTGGATTGAAGATAATAACATGAGGACTGATGCTGTCCTTCAAGCTGCAGAACATTAAATAGAAAATAGAAAGCAAAGGTATAGAAAATGAGAGATAGAAGAGGGGTTGTCTACCTACTATCATTTTGATTTATTGTTTCCTGGGAGGTTTAGGTTTCACATGCACAACAACTTCAGGCTCTGAGAGTTTACAGCATTTACCCTGGGGGGGGGGGGGGGGGGAGGCGGGAATTCTTCTACAACAGACCCAATGAAGATTGCCTAATCTTTAATCCACAATTGTTGCCCAATGTCTTTGGAGTCTTCTTACCATAAGGCAGCTGGCAAAATCGAGATTCCCTCCTGACTTGGATAATTAAATCTTACTTTTAGAATGAAATAGGGGTGATCTTATCAAAGGAAAGTACAGAGAAATTGGTTTGGCACCTGCATAATTTATTACGTATCTCTTCATGCACTCTTTCACAATTTTGATGGTAGATGGACAAGCACAGAAAAGTTTTTGACCTCAGACCAGTTTCAAAGGCTTCAAAATATTATAAATGTGTTACTTCCTTCCGGAAATCACTTAAAACAGCAGCAAAGGTATTTGCTGATGAAAGTCAATCAGGAATGGACACTAGAGAAGACAGATGATTATCTGGAGCAACTAACAGAAGCAAGGAGTCTATAGTGCATTTCATGTACTATTCTTTTGTAATTATCCCCAGAAAAAGTAAACCAACCAGAATCTTATTTTGTGGGTTGAATTTATATTTTCAGCAAGTGGGCCGAGTGGTAAGAGTTGAATTGCAATTCATGATTGATTCCAAAACCCAGATTTCCCCTTTCAATACCACACACCCATGCTCCTGTGGCTAGGAAAGGTAATTGCTAACAGCTCAGAACCGAGTCACTGGGCAAAGGGCTTATCAAAATAATACTATTTGCCCTTTTCTTTGGTGAAACCCAGATTCATGACTTGTCATTGTACATGTACAAAGGCTTAGGCCACTTTTCTACATATGAGACAATTTTGAAGGAACTCAGAGATCCCTCTTGTAGGAAATGATTTTTTAATTTTATTTTATGGTCACACCATAATCCATCATCCTTCACAGGTATTTAAGAAACTCCCCAACAAAATGCACCCATGCAAATATCTATTTTAGAGTCTTTCCCCACATGAAAACAATGGTGTATACTAAATCATCATATCAAACCTAATTTCTAATGGAGAAATATATGCATTTTCTTTAAAAGAAGAAAAAAACATACAAAGAATTACTATTATTTCTACTTCTAGTCAACATTGGCTAAAGATCCTAATCAATGCTGTGAGTCAAGAAAAATAAACTAACCATGATAAGAGAAAAGGAATTTAAACATCAGAATTTTACCTTAAGAACAATATAATTAGGGCACTTTTTTAAATTTAAAGTTTTGAAGGCATTTAAGAAATTACTGAACCTAATTCTGTGATAATTACACTTGCATTATGTATTTAATAATAGTATATATGTAATCTTCCAGCTCACTAGTCTGCACTTTGAAAAATCCATACTTTTTAAAATTGGACATGATTATATAGGACATCACTTAGTTCAGTATTTTTTTTTTTGACAACACAATCTTTCCTGTCATCCACTAAAAGTTTTTGATGAGTTGCATTTATCTTAAATATTATCAAATATTTCAAATATATGTAGGTTGTAGTAAGTATATAATTGTTATGACTATTGATACATCCACTAAAAGTTTTTGATGAGTTTCATTTATCTTAAATATTATCAAATATTATCAAATATATGTAGGTTGTAGAAAGTATATAATTGTTATGACTATTGATACAAATAGACTTTTCTAAGAAAGTAACCATTTTTTTTAGTTACTTAAAAAGGATAACATCTATTTGATAAGGTTTATAAGAAGAAAATAAACAAAAACAAAATGAAAACAACCAAAACACTATTTTTAGGGACTATAAAGGTATTAATGTCTACTTAAATGATTTATTAATCTCAAGGAAAAATACTAACCTCAAGTTCTAACCTATATCACAGTATCCTTTAAAGAAAGTTTGCTCGAAGTGATACTGTTGACCAGAATAAGCTTAACTGTTAAAACATTGACATTTGAATTTTGAGTCATTTAGTTTTATTATCATGACCTTTTAAAACTTCTTATTTGATTTATAATAAAATATGAGACTGAAGAGATTTCAAGTGAACTATGTACAGGAATATAACATGCAGCTTCAAATCCACACAAAAATATTACTTTTTCTTTTGAATGTACATGTCAAAAAATTTTTAAGGAAGATAATTTCATATTAATGTAAATATACAGTGTTTTAATGACCTAACATCTGTACTTTTTTGGTTCCCTCTTTTTATGTTTTCTGGGAGAATTATACCTTCTCCAATATGGTGCTTGTAGTTGGCCTGTCCTAGTTAAAATGTAGACTCATGGCCCAGGCAAGTCCTAAAGGTCTCTGAATCTTTTGCTGTTGTATGCAATCACAACTAAAATAGAAAATTTTGGAATTGATTCATCTCTGCTTGAATTCCCTCAAAATATGTCCGCTATCTGACATCTTAAAAGTACCAATTACTGTTCTGATTTTGGCTCATCATCTATCTACTGATTATTTAAACTGCCAGTTTCAATTTCCTTAACTGTCTCTTCATTTAAGCCGTACAGAATTATTTTCGGTTGTTTATAACTAAAGAACCCAGGTCTAATAAAAATTAAATATAATTATATACTTATATGTATAATGGTTTGTTTAAATTAATAAGAAATAATCAAGAATCCATATTGTTCAAATATATTTTACTTCATAAATGACCAGAGATGTCTGAACATTATGCTAAGGTAGCCTTACCATGGATGCCAGCTTATATCACTAGAATAAAAACTGGCTGGAATTAGAAAATTAACAGCATGTACTTTATCATCATTTCATTTCCCTTGATTTACTTTGATCTTGCTAGGGTAACCACTTATAAGGTTTAATCCAGATCAATAGTTCATAAGGTCTAAGTTCATAGACAATATATCATTTCACAAAAATTAAGATGATTTTCTCCTCTAAGAGAATATAATTTTAAATAAACTAAGTGTCTGAGCATTTTTCAGAATTTAAAATAAGAAAGTAATGGTGGAATGAAGATTATTATACCTGCAAAAGTGTAGCTTAGCTCTATGATAAATCTATTATGTTGTAATTCTGGATAGTAAGACCACCCATTTAAAGTTTAAAAATCTCATCCTCCCCCCCGGCCCCCAACAAAGCCGAGTGCAAATTATGCTTTAAATTGTTGTGAAGATGATATTATCCTATCTAATAAAAGAGTAATATGCAAATTGACTGTACCGCTGCTATATCCACAAGCCATGCCCACAAGCCACACCCATAAATCACACCTATAAGCCAATCAGGAGAGAATATGTAAATAAACCCAAACAAGATGGCTGTGGCAATGGTGAGCAGGAGGGAGGCTTGGGTTTGCCCAGCAATGGAGGAAGCCAAGCTTTTCACCTGCCCTTGCCAGCCTAGGTCTCCACTCAATCCTACAAAGTTTCAATGATAGAAGTTAAATAAATCCTCAAAAAAAAAAAAAAAAAAAAGATGGCAGCAACCACAGAGCTGAAGAGAGCAAGAGGGTAGGGTTTCCCCCGGTAATGGAGGAAGCCAAGTTTCCCTGTCAACCTTGCTGGCCTAGGCCTCTACTCAATACTACAAAGTTTCGATGATAGAAGGTAAATAAACCCCAATAGAAATGGCTGTCACCATGAAGCGAAAAGGAGGCTTGGCTTCACTCCATGCAACAAAGTTTCAATTATAGAAGATAAATCTCAGATACCAGGGCCTCCAATTGGGTCACCAGGGGGTGTGGTCATCCTGCAAACCACCACAGGCCCCTCGCCCAGGCCACCCCATGTCCCAAGGGAACCCCCATCCTGATCCAGGACATCTTTCAGGGCAAACCAGCTAGACACCACTATGCACTAGGCCTCTATCCTATCTAATAAAAGAGTAATATGCAGATTGACCATCACTCCAACACACAAGAGAGCTGCCCCCATGTGGCCAAAGATCCTGACCCCATGTGGACACAACATGGCCACCACAAGATATCCAGCTGGGGAGGGTAGGTGGGAGGGACCAGGCCTGTAAGGGAGGGCAGTTGTGGGCAGTAAAGCCAGCAGGAGAGGGCAGTTAGTAGTGGCCAGGCTGGCAGAGGAAGGAAATTAGGGGTGACCAGGGACTGCAGGGAAGGGCAGTTAGGAAAAAACATGGTGGCAGGGGAGCAATTAGACATCAATTAGGCGAGTAGGGGAGTGGTTAGGGAGTTATCAGGCTGGCAGGCAGAAGTGGTTAGGGGCAATCAGGAAGACAGGCGGCCAAGCAGTTGGGAGCCAGCAGTCCTGGATTGTGAGAGGGATGTCTGACTGCCTGTTTAGGACTGATCCCAAGAACCTAAATGGGCAGTCAGACATCCCTCAAGGGGTCCCAGATTGTAGTGGCTGCAGGCTATGCTGAGGGACCCCTCCACACCGTGCATGAATTTCATGCACCGGGCCTCTAGTATAATCAGTAGTATGTAGAATATACTGCCACCAAGTAAAAATAAAATTATCTTCCAAATGATTTAATGCTAAAAAGCAGGTAAATTTCATATGTCCTTTAATATTAGAATCCTAATTTTAGTAGGAAATCCTGTCAGTTTTGACATTCATCACTTTTTACTCTTTATTTATTTGTCCATACTTCTATATAATTACACATATGCAGGCCAGTCTTAGCCACTTAATTATAATCTAACCTAAGTAAATAAATAAGGTCCTCCACAGTACATTTTGTATCCTAAACCTTACCTCTGAAAAAATCAGTTACATTTTACTAAATTAAAAGTTTTAATACAGAAGAATGACATCAGCAAAAACGTGGATTAGGAAGCTCCAAAATGCCATTCCTCCAGAGAAACATTGAAAAACAAACAGAAACTCTCCCAAGCAATTTGTCAGGCCTTCAGATAACAGTCAAAGGCTTATGGCAGCCAAGAGAATACTAAATCAAGAAAAAGGTAACTTGAATATGCTTCTGACATTCAAGGAAATTTCTGTCACAATGCTAGCTAAAGTTACGCTAAGGAAAAGAGAATACTATGACCACGGATATGACAAAAATGCAACCTTTGCAAAAAGGGTTAGAAAAGTCACTGAACAAAAGGATGACTGCAATCTTCAACTATCCAAAAGTGCAAACTCTGGGGAAAGGGGAGAATCTTATTTCTAGAGTTACCATATTGTAACAGTCAAATTCCAATTTTCAACAGATAACTGCAGGATATACAAAGAAATGGAAAAATATGATTCATTCACAGGAATGAAATTAATTGACAGAAATTGTCCCCAAAGAAGCTCAGAAAATTGAACCGTTACAGAAAAAGATTAAAACCAGTGTTTCAAGTATGCTCAAAGAGCTAAAGGAAACCAGGAAAATGATATAGGTGAAAAAATGAGAATATAAACAAAGAGATAGAAATTATAAAAAATGAATCAAATACAACTTATTGAGCTTGAAAGTATGATAACTGAAGTAAATATTTACTAGAGAGTTTTACTACAGGTTTTATCAGGAAAAATAAGCAAACTATGGGACCTGTGTGGCACCATCAACAGGACCAGCATCGTATCATCTGAAGGAGAGGGGAGAAAAGGGTAGAAAGAATATTTGAATAAGTAAAGGCCAAAAATGTTCCAACTTTTTAGAAATATATGAATCTATATATGCAAGAATTGCAATAAATTCATGACAAAGAAAACTACACTGAAACACATTATAATCATACTGCTGAAAATAAAAACAAAAGAGAATTCAAGGCAGCCATAAAGAAGCTCTTTATCAAAAGGCAAAGATTTCCAAAATAGTTTTTTTTTTTAATATACAACCATATGCTTCTACAAGAGACCTGCTTTACATCTAAAGATACAGATAGCAGATAGGTTGATAGTGAAAGGGTGAAAAAAATACCTTCCACGCAAATAGTAACAAAAGAGTGTTAGACCGATGTACAAATATGAGTGAATAAACTTTAGATCATAAATTAAAAAATTACAAGAAACAAAAAGAACATTATATTTTGATGAAAATATCAATTAATTAAAAAGATACAATTATAAGCATATGTACACCCAAGAACATATTCCTGAAAGCTATGAAGAGGATATTGATTAGAGAAATAGACAATATTCCAATTATAGTTACAGGTGCCAATACTTCATTTCTCATGATTTATAAAACATATAGAGAGAAGGACAACAAAGAGAACCTGAACAACACTATAAATCAACAAGGTCTAAGAGACATATGGAACACTGTACCTAACAACAGCAGTATACAAATACTTCTCAAGTGAACATGGAATGTTCTCCAGGATAAGTTATATGTTAGACAGCAAAACATTGTTATTACATTTAAAAAATTTAAACAGATAAGTTATGTTCTATAAATGAAATGGAATGGAGCTAAGAACCCTAGTACACTCCTGGTGGGAATGCAGACTGATGCATGGAAAACAGTAAAAAATAGAACTGCCATTTGACACAATGATCCCACTTCTAGGAATATATGCTAAGAATCCTGAAACACCAATCAGAAAGAATATATATGCACCCCTGAGTTCATAGCAGTGCTATTTATAATAACTAAGACCTGGAAACAAACTAAGTGCCATCAGTAGATGGGTGGATAAAAAAAAAAAAGTATATTTATACCATGGAACACTATGCAGCACTAACAAAGAAGGATTGCTTACCTTCTGGGACAGCATGGAGGGACTTGGAGAGTATTGTTCTAATGGAAATGAGCCAGTCAGAGAAAGATAAGTATCACATGATCTCACTTATTTGTGAAATCTGATAAACAAAATAAACCATGAACAAAATAGGTCCAAGCCACAGAACGATTGATTTAGAGGGAAGCGGAAAGATGAGTGATGGGAAGAGATTAACCAAACAATTTATGTGCGTACCCATATATGCAAAACGTATGGACATAGGCAACAATGTGGTGAAGGTCTAGGTGGTGATGAGGAGATCAATGTGGGGGGGAAAGTATATTTGTAATGATTTCAACAATAAAGATAAATATTAAAAACCAATAACAAAAGAAAAAACTGGAAATTTTTACAAATTTAGGGTAATACCACATGGTAAAACAATGAATGAGTCAATGAGAAGTTTCATGAGTACAATTTTAATCTATGATGACAAAATGTTGTAGAACTATTTGCTATTTCAAGAAAGTCAATTACTCTCTCTTTTATTTCCTACTGATTATATATATATATATATATATATATATATATATTCATTCAGAGTCTTGGATTTTTCAAGCTAGCCATTACTAGGCATCGTTAACAGTTTTATGTCTTTGAAAAATGACATTTAGAGTGTTCTGCTTCCTCCTAGAAAAGAATATGAAAATTAGATTAAGTTATTGTGCTAATTAGTCTCTACTATTCATATTACATGAAATATTTTTAAGGATTATATATAAATAATTAATTTTGTGTGTGCTTTCACAGATTAGCTAAGTTTTGAAAATCAGAACACTATCATTGTAAATTCCCATTATAATTCAAAGATACATAATATGAACATAGCAAAGTTTCTTACAATAGGAGTCTATTAGCTAGAAAACTAATATCTAGCTAATATAAGTCAAATTAAATATGTATCATGACCCCGCTTAATGTCTAATAGTTTACTATAGTTAATGTCATTGATGAAGTTTCCAGGAGTGTGGTTGCTCAGTGAGACTGAGGAAAAGACAGCTGAGCTGGTGGGAGCCTTGCTGTAAAGACTAAAGAAGATGATTTGTCCTTCCGCAGGTACTTGCTAAGGATGAAATAAATTTGGGCCTGCAGTAAGGCACACACAGGCATACATCTTATAGATTTTCATTTCTAATAAAATAAATATCAATGTAATATCCCAAATAAACAAGAGTGTGTCTTTTTGTTTTTACCAGTGTATAAGGGTCATGAGATGCAAAAATGAGTAAACCACTATGGGTTAGCTCCAGTCATAAACGGTCCGCTTGTTGCCCTGTCCTCACAGGGGCCATTGTGAGGAGCCGCAAACCAGTCCTATAAAAAGGCCCTGACTGGGCTGAGGATTTTGTCCGCTAGAGCCCAGGAAGCCATCGCAGTGACCTGTGGATAGGACAAGCCCCACTCTAGTTCCCATTATCATGAACGAAGATACGGCAGCTTCTTTCACCAACACGGAGAGCTGCTCTTCGGATTATACCCTCAGGCAGCAGTTTTATCATGGCGGCTCCGGCGCCGTGTGGCTGGCGACACACGAGCCGTCCGGGGCCGAGGTCGTTATCAAGACCCTTCGGCGGGAGGGCCGGCAAACCCTTCCGCTGGAAATGAAAATCCTCCGCCAGCTCCACCACCCGAACATCACTGAGCTGGTGGAGGTGGTGGCCACCCCGGACCACCTCCACCTCGCAATGGAGCGGGCGCGGGGCGGCGACCTGCTGGACCGCCTGTTCACATGCGGCCGCCTCAGCGAGCCGGAAGCCAGAACAGTCATGCGCCAGGTGGTGTCGGCGCTCGAGTATCTCCACAGACTGGGCGTCGCCCACCTGGACTTAAAACCAGACAATCTCCTCCTTGATGGCGGCATGGACATCAAGGTGGCCGACTTCGGCCTCAGCAGGCAGGTTGGTGGCCACAAGCTGCGCACCGTCCTCGGCACACTATTTTACATGGCCCCGGAGATAGTGAGGGAGCAGCCCTACGACGGGAGGAGGGCGGACATCTGGAGCCTGGGAGCCACCCTCTATCACCTCTTGGCGGGCTGCGTGCCCTTCCCGGGCAACAGCGAGGCGGAAATATCCCAGAGCATCCTGGAGGGGCAGTACCTGGAGCCCCGGTTCCTCTCCGAGCCAGCGAGACACCTTCTCCGCCGGCTGCTGGCCCTGGACCCCGAGGACAGGCCGACAGCGGCGGAGATAATGCGGCACCCGTGGCTGAACCTGGGCCAGGTGGAGCTCACCCCCTACCGCGAGCCGCCCCGTGCCGACCTGGACCCGCAGGTGGTGGAGACGATGCTGGGCCTGGGCTTCCAGCGGGAGCAGATTCAGCAGTCCGTCAGCGGGAGGAAATTAGATAGGGCGATGGGCACCTACAGGCTCCTAATACTTTCTAAACACAAAATGCCTGGCCGGTCAGTGAAAGTCAGCCCCTACCGAGCCCCTGACGCCAGGGTTCCATCTAGCCGAGAGGGAATGGCGGGTCCCTCAGGCGCTCAAGAGCCGGCGGGCCCCTCAGGCGCTGAGCAAGCGGAGGCTCAGTCCTGTGGAGAGGAGGAAGGAGACCTATTTGGTCTCCTTCGATACCTGTGGTTTACCCTGACCGCGCCCCCACCCAGCCTGGACCCCGGGGAGTTCCAGACAGCTCCCTCCAGCCTAGACCTGCAGGTTGGCCCTGGGGACTCCCCCACCGCCCTCAGCAGCAGCAGGAGCAGCAGCAGCAGGAGCAGCAGCAGCAGGAGCAGCAGCAGCAGCAGGAGCAGCAGCAGCAGCAGGAGCAGCAGCCGCCGCCGCCGCCGCAGCTGCAGGGGCGCCTCACAGGGAGCCGCGGGTGAAGGCCTCCAGCACGGGCAGCCTGAAGGTGGCACCCCAGCCTCAGGCTCTGCCAAGAGCCAGGGCCCGCGGGCCTTGGCTAGAAGGGCCCTGCGGTTCCTGATAAAGTTTGCGTGCTGCGGGATGCCAGTCCACAAAATACATTTAAAAAGGAAAGGCAGACAGACATGAGTTCTGGAGAATCAAGGTAAGGGCCACGGTCAACTCGAAGATGCGGAACTGGGTGCAAGGTGAGAGGGGAGATTTTCTTCTGGACCCAGTGGAAGACCCTGGAAAGTTCCGGATGGAGGATTAACATGATCTGGAAGCTAAGAACCAATGAACTAAATGATTCCAAACACCTTCAGTTCATTGGTTCTGTGCTCCAGATCATGTCAATCCTCAAACCCCCACAGAATCTGATCCTTACCTCCTCTCCCCACTTTGTTTGTTAGGTCAGAGGACCGGGATGGACGCGCGCACACTGTGAAGGCCACCTTCTGCTGGGACCCGCATCCAGCAGAGCTGGGAAGGCTGCGTGGGGACCCCTGGAGGTCAAGAGGAGAGGCTGCCCTCTTTGTGGGTACACCCCTCAGCCCTCCCCCCACCTGACGGAAATGTCAGAGCTTGGACTTTTTCCTCCCCTGCTCCTTATTAAAGTATTTAGTTCTCCCAAATTTTCTAATAAACTGGATGATCCAGAAAAAAACACCTGACTATCAATAGTCTCTACTATTCATATTACATGAAATATTTTTAAGGATTATATATAAATAATTAATTTTGTGTGTGCTTTCACAGATTAGCTGTTTTGAAAGTCAGAACACTATCATTGTAAATTCCCATTATAATTCAAAGATACATAATATGAACATAGCAAAGTTTCTTACAATAGGAGTCTATTAGCTAGAAAATTAATATCTAGCTAATATAAGTGAAATTAAATATGTATCATGACCTCGCTTAATGTCTAATAGTTTACTATATTTAATGTCATTGATGAAGTTTGTGAGGAACCTCAATCTTAATATCTCAGACTGAACTATGAAATCATATAACTTTAACTATTGATAGTTGAGATCTTGACCAATTTTCTCTTTTTATAAAAAGGACTTTTAGCATTCACATTTTTCACTCGGATTGTTAAATTAATAAGGTATAAAGTATAAAGTATAATTAGAGGAATTTTGTAAAGAGTAATTACTAAACTACTTTTGGATAAGAATAACGATAAAACCTAAGAAGGAAATTACTGTTAATCCTTTAATTGTTAAATTTATTTTTACTTATGGATTTGTGTAAAAAAAAAACCCACAAAAACACAAAACAGACTAGCTCTGGCGGGGTAGCTTTGTTGGTTAGAGTGTTGTCTGATCCACTAAAATTATGGATTTGTTCTACGGTCAGGAAACATACAAGAAGCAACCAATGAATGCACAAATAAGTGTAAGTGGAATAATAAATAGATGTCTCTCTCTCTCCCTTTCTCTCTCACTCTTCCTTCCCCTCTTTCTCTAAAATATTTTTTTTAAAAGCAGCCTATAATTGAAAATATAGCTTAGTACAGAGGCCAGAAACTAGATTGTGTGAAAGGACAGATAATAAATATTTTAGGCTTTGCAGATCATACACTCTCTGATAAAGGAGCTTAACTTTGAAATCATAGCATGAAAGAAATCATAGGCATTCAAAAGAAATTCATGTGACTGTGTTCCAATAAAAATTTATTTTAGAAACAAAAGATGGGCAGGATTTTGCTGACAATTAATTTAGTATTCTATACAATAATTAACAATAATTTAAGTATTGAGAAAACTTTTAGGATAGCCTACCTAATAAAAGAGCAATATTCAAATTGCCCATCACTCCAACTCACAAGATGGCTGCCCCCATGTGGACACAAGATGGCTACCACAAGATGGCCTGCAGGGGAGAGCACTTGGGAGAGACCAGGCCTGAAGGGGAGGACAGTTAGGGGTGACCAGGCTGGCAGAGGAGGGCAGTTAGAGCAACCAAGCTGGCAAGGGAGGGAAGTTAGAAGTGACTGGGCCAGCAGTAGAGGGCAATTGGGGATGACCAGGCCTGTAGGGGAGCAGTGAGGCATTGATCAGGCTGACATGGGACTGGTTAGTGGGTGATCAGACTGGCAGACAAAAGCATTTAGGAGCAGTTAGGTAGGCAGGAAGGCGAGCAGTTGGGAGCCAGCAGTCCTGGATAGTGAGAGGGATGTCTGACTGTCCATTTAGGTGGCAGCTGAACATTCCTTGGGGAGTCTCAGATTGGAGAGGGTACAGGCTGGGCAGAGGGACACCCTCCCATGTACAAATTTTGTGCACTGGGCCTCTAGTTCATTTTACAAAGTTCTACAATGTGTGTTATTGACTTGACTTTAAATGATTCCAAGTAAAATTTTTGTTTATATTAAACTAGGAGCTCAGCATTCAAAATCATACACCCACTGCTCTGCCTTGTCACCCGAACCTCTTCATGCAGAGCTCCAGTATACCTGGCAAAGCCCCTGATCCCTGTTTTTCTCTGGCTGCTTCAAGCCCTGCCTTCAGTCTCTCAAGTCACCTGGGACTGGTCCCATCTTCTCCAGGCACCTCCCCATTTCCACCTCATCTCTAGAGCAATATAGAGCTCCTCCACATCATGGATTGGAGGAGAGTGTGGAAGCCTCCTGCTTGCTTTATTTCCCTGGCAGGAGGGTGGTAGGGTACTTTGAGTGCAAGTGGTGGGTGGCAAAGGACTAGTGAGGGGGCCTGAGCAGGCTCTCACTCCCACCCTCCCTGGCACTAGATGGTCCCACCTTCTCTGGGCACCTCCCTGCTTCAACCCTGTCTCTGGAGCAACAACCCACCACACACACACACACACACACACACACATGCAGCCTCCTGCGATTGGTTGTTATGCATTCCGGCATTCCAACCATTAGCATATTAGCTCTTTATTATTATGATGATACTTTCAAATGCATTATCTCAATTGAACCTAACACCAGGTATATTGCCTAAAATTATTAATCAATTTGTATTCAGCACAATTAAGAATATATTTTGCTTTTTTTCTCTTTTAAAATGTTTTCAGATTTATCTTTCACCATTAAGGTAAGCCTGGATAGCTAGCTTATGTTATTCTTCATTTTGTAATTCTGACTTACCTGTTTTTGAAAACTGATGGTTAGGGTTGATTTACTGGTATGATTAATAAACAAAGGCAAACTGCTCAAATCTTTCACATTTTCTAGTGTAATTTCTGGAATAATAGAGCTAGAAGGTCAGCATACAACTTCTATAAAATCATTGTTTTAAAAATATTTTTGAACACTATTTTATGTTGGGTGCTGAGGCAAATATAAGGATTAATAAACTCTTCCTCTCTTTGAGTAATATAGTATTCTTGGTAAGGCGCCTAGTGAAGTAATCAATTAACTTATGGTTCTATACCCATCACAGAAACTCATTCTTCACTGGTATATCAAAGTCAAGCATGAGATTTTCCATGTGTCCTGGAAGTTTTCCAAGGTAGCCAGCCTGCCACTAATAATTTTCTCTTATCCTTTTCTCACTTTTGTGGAAAAATGATGAAGATATTCAAAGATTTTTCCTTACTACCAATATGTCTTTTGCTAAAAGCTACTTTTACTTCCTCTTCTCTATTTCCTCTTTACTTATACTCTACCTGCCCAAGTTTCCCTTCACTTTCTTCTTTTTAAAAAAACATGTTATATTTTTATGGTTAGTAAATGGATATGTTTATTTTCCACTAAAAATATCAATAAAAAAGAATGAAATGATTACAGAGAATATATAGACATATGCCATGAAGCAATAAATCTTTAGAAACTATTACTGTAACAAGAAAAAACAGTAATTTTTCATTATTATGTTCATTTGAATCTCAGTAATATATAATATATCTTTAAAAGATGGATAATCTAAACTAAAAATTGGCTATATTTTCAATTTTAAGCTAAAACAATTTTTTTATCTTTAGTTTGGCATTAAATTTGCATTACATTATTAATGCTATATTTATGATCTATTACAGAATGTTAAGGTTGCTTGATAGAAACTAGTTTAAAAGAGATAGTATTTCAAATCACATATGATATTTCCATTTGATAATTTTATAAACTAAATGTAATATTTTTGACAATATATCTGAGTACAGTAATTTATTTTTCTTTTTTATTGTTCAGTTTATTAATTGCATTGTTCCCCTCTTTCCCCCCCTATAACTCCCCTCCACCCAGTACCCATCCCACCCTCTGCCCTCACCACCCCTGCACTGTCCTCTCCCATAGGTGCATGATTTTTGTCCAGTCTCTTGCTGCACTTCCCACACCCCTTTTCTCGCCCCAAATTGTCAGTCCATTCCCTCTCTATGGCCATGATTCTGTTATATTCACCAGTTTATCCTGTTCATCAGATTGTTAATTCACTTGATTTTTAGATTCATCTGTTGATGTGTATTTGATGTTCATAATTTACACTTTTACCTTTTTCTTCTTCCTCTTCTTATAGAATACCTTTCAGCAATTCATATAATATTGGTTTGGCGGTGATGAATTCCTTTAGCTTTTTCTTATCTGCAAAGCACTTTATCTGACCTTCAATTCTGAATAATAGCTTTGCTGGATAAAGTAATCTTGGCTGTAGATTTTTGCTATTCATCACTTTGAATATTTCTTGCCACTCCCGTCTGGCCTGCATCATTTCTGTTGAGAAATCCACTGACAATCGTATGGGTGCTCCCATATAGGTATCCAACTGCTTTTCTCTTGCTGCTTTTAATAATCTCTCTTTATCTTTTGCTCTTGGCATTTTAATTATGATGTGTCTTGGTGTGGTCCTCTTTAGATTCCTATATTTTGGGGTTTTGTGGACTTCTTGGGCTTTTAAGTCAATTTCTTTTACCAGATGGGAGAAGTTTTCGGTCACTATTTCTTCAAGTAGGTTTTCATTATTTTGCTCTCTCTCTTTTTCTGGTACCCCTATAATTCAGATGTTGGTATGCTTGAGGTTGTCACAGAGGCCCCTTCCACTGTCTTCAATTATTTGGATTCTTTTGTCTTCTTGCTTTTCTGGTTGAGTGGATTTTGCTTCTTTGAATTTCAAATCTTTGATTTGGTTCTTGCGGTCCTTTTTTATTTCAGTCAGTGTATGCTTGATTTCTAGTTGGTCCTTTTTCATATCACCATAGGTCTCATTCATTTCCTCATAGGTCTTGTTTATTTTTTTTTGAGTTCTCATTAAGTTCATCGGCCTTTTCTAGGAGCCTCTTGAAAAGCCTTATTAGTGTGGTTTGAACTCTATGTCTAGTCGTCTTTTTTCTTCCATTTCTTTCACACCTGATTTATTTCCATTTCTCTGCATTGTGGCTGCTTTCCTGAGTTGGTCCATTAGCTTTGTGTGGTAGATGTCCTCTAAGGGACAGTGGCTCAGCCTCCCCAGTTACCTGAGGTGGATACTCTTACTGCAATCCTTTATGGGTTGCACAGTCTTGTTGAAGTTAAGCCCAGATTATTGTTGTTCGCACTAGGAGGGTTTGACCTCCAGGCCAATTGACTGTGAGGATAAGCTGTGCTCAGGTGGGATGAGTGGAGTCTCCGGGCTGAGCAGGCAGCGTCAGCTCCACCCTATGCGGTGCGTGAGTCTATATGCCGAGTGTTAATGGTTGTATGCACCTCCAAGAGAAAGTAGCCACCGGTCTCCACCCGCTGCCAGACAACTCTGCCTCTCCCCAAATGAGTCTGCACACCCAACGTCTCACCCAGGGTTGTAAAACAAAGCAGTCCGGTGGTTTCCTGAACGAGGGAGCAAGTCATGAGTCCTCTCTGTGTGGTCGTGTACTTCTGTTTACAAGTTTACACACAAACTGTTGTTTCCAAGTTTACTGGCACTCTCCACAAGCTCGCCCTCTGCCTCCCCTGGGTTTCAGCTTGCCTTCCCTAGACTTTGCCTGGAACTGGGGAATCAGTGCAGTGGGACGCCTCCGCCCTCCCCGTTGGAGATAATCAGCTGGGTTTGCAGTTGCCAGCCCTTTCTGCTCACGCACGCACACAGCTCCGAACCTCTGGCTCTGTGCGTATCTTCAAGGCTGTGCTCCGCCGCTCCTCTGAGTCACAGTGTCCTATCTTTACTTTTATTTGTGGAATTTTCACTCAGCCAGCTTTCCAGTGATTCTGGATGATGTTTGTTCTGTTGTTAAGTTGTAGTTTTGGAATTGTGTGGGGCAGCAAGATAGGTGTTTACCTATGCAGTTATCTTGGTTCCTCTTGAGTACAGTAATTTAAATGGAAAACAAATATTAAAATTCTACCTGTATAATCAGTTTTATATTATCTCTAAAGAGATAATACATGTAGAAGGAATTTCTAGGTATGAGAAAGTTTCTAAAATTTATACTGATATTCTTTTTTTAAATTAAATGTGACTTTTTTATATATACTTTATTGATTTTAGAGAGAGAGGGAGAGGGAAAGAAAGAATGAAACATCAATGATGAGAAAGAACCATTGATTGGCTGCCTCCTGCACACCCCTACTGTGGGTCGAGCCCACAACCCAGGCATATGCCCTTGACTGGAGTAGAACCTGAGGCCTTTCAGTCCACAGGCTGATGTTCTATCGATTGAGCCAAACCAGGGTGATACTGATATTCTGTACAATGCTCTTATATGTTGTCTGATCTGTTGGGTAAGCAAATTTTATATATCAAAGTGGTATTCTCAGAAAAAATTATTGAATTAAAAGCTTACACACACTGAATAGCAATGCTATCTAAATAAATCATTTCAAATGTTATATTAAATACATTTTATGTAATGGCTAGAGATCATCAATATTGGAATGAATGCAATTATCTCCAGAGAATATCCTATTTTATCTGATGTAAGTGTTTAATAATAGTGAACATTTATACTGACTTAATGCTTAAAACATTCCAGGTTTTATTCTGAGCACTTGAGATGTATTAGCTATTTTAGTAACCACACCCATCCTGTATGAGTTTCCTAAGGGCTGCCTTGGCAAATTACCATGAACTAGAAGGCTGAAGTCAACAGAAATGAATTATCTCACAGTTCTGGAAGATGTCTGAAATAAAGGTATAGGCAGAGAAATGTTCTATTCAAGACTCTAGAAGAGAATCTGTTCTATGCCTTTCCCTTAGCTTGCTGTGTCACTGGCAATTCTTGACATTCCCTGGCTTGCTACTGCATTTCCAGTTTCTGCCCCCATTGTGATTGGGATTCTCTGTGTATCTGCCTTCACAAAGAATTTTCTTCTTCTAAGGACCACAATCATACTAGATTAGGGGCTGCCCTTAATGACCCCATCTTAATTGATTATATCTGCACCCTTTGTCCAAGGTAGACACATTAACAGGTACCAGGGTTTAAAGCTTTAGCGTACATTTTGGAGGATAAAATTCAATCCACTTTATAGATTATGAGAAAAATGTTTCCTTTTAAATCAATATTATTTACTTTTTGTCCAAAGAAACTGGGGTGTAGATCACTTAAATAATTTAAGCAGATTATATATTAAATAAATGGCAAAGCTGTATTTTGAAGTCAGACAGCTGGGCTCCAGACTTTTATCTTTATCTTTAGCTATATTTTCTAATTTCAGAAAGTGTGAAAAATACTTATTCAATAATGTGGACTTGTCATCTTTTCCTCCTTTTTTCACGTAGGCAAAATATTGACATAAATTGCAACTAAAATAAACTGAAATAAACTTTATTAAAAATAAATATACTCAACTGAGTTGTGTAAGTATATTTTGAAAACACCCTTGTTTGCTATACTGAAAACAACCTTTGCAACTATAAAATAGTCTCCTTAGAACCCGAGTACCAAGGAACAAACAGAGCCTAGAGGCTTTGAACAATACTATTGACTCTTTCATATTTAAAGCTTTGAAAAAAGTCTCATTGAACACTGCCAATCATTTAGTAGGGTCACTAAAACATACTCCAGAAGATTGGAATTCTTTTATGAGCTTAAGAAAGGCAAATAACAATCTTGTATGATTCTCCCCATGGATAAATGAGTAGCATTTTATACTATTCATGGTTGAAGGAAGATATTTTTGTTAGTGTTAAAAAATAGTGTAAAGAACAACAAAAATATTCCTATTTAAAAATATACTATATCCCAGTTCAACATATACAGATTGAACACCAAGAAATGGCATTTAAACACAATGAGGACACTTTATGAAGGTAGGATCAGCTAAGGTATTACCATAGCTATAACTGTATATAGTTATGGTACCAATGCCCAGCACATTACCTAAGGAAAAACATTTTATTATTTGCATGAAAGAAAGATACACAAGAGGCTGTTTCTGCTCTTAAGGAACACAATTTTTAAGGTGGTAAGTGGGTAAGATAAAGAACAAAACATATAATTTAGAAGATGATTATGAAATAATGGAGAGAATAACAATAGTTTAAAAAACTCTGGAAAAGTAAGGCCAAATTTATAAATAACAATTATAAAATTTTAGCTATAATTTTATAAAGCTAAAAATAGAAAGAGAAGAATATTTAGGTGGGAGAACAAAGAATAATTATTTTAATCCCTAAGGCTAAAAATGTCATATGATCTTTAAATCATTTATTCACCCCCTTCCGTGTCTACATATCCCCATATCCCAACCAAGAGCAAGGTCTCTGGTTGGTCTACTTTCAAAAGTATATTCAGAATCTGACCACTTCCCATATATTTTTTTACAACCACCTGAGTCTAAGTCACCATCAATCATCTCTCATCTATATTATTGAAATAGCTCTTTAACTGTCTCCCTATTTTTGTACTTGCCCTCATTCAATCTATTTTCACATAACAGGCAAAATGATTCCATTAAAATTTCAAATAAATCGTGTCACTTTTCTACTCAAATCTCGCCAGTGGCTATTCATCTCATTCAATTTAAAAACCAACTCTCTTACAATGGATTGCAAAGCCCTATGCCCTTTATTTCCGTGTCCTCTATTTTATTTCAGCCATGCTGACCAATTCAGTTTTCCTCAAAGAGTACAGGAATGCTTCTGCCTCAAAATGTTTGCACTGTTCTCTCTACCTGTTTTGCTTTTTCTTAAAACATCTGTTCCATTTGCTCGTTCCATTTCTCTAATTCAAAGCTTCCTTCTCTGTGTGCCTTCTGTGGCTACCCTCTGGAAAGAATGTATGCCCCCTATATCCACATTCTTGCTTTTGTGTCTTTTCTCCTTAGCTCTTATTAGTATTTTATATATTACACATTAGCAACTTTCCTTTTTATTTTCCTTTTTCTCTCTTCTTCACTGAATAGTAAACTGCATTACACCTGAGATTTTACCTCTTTTGTCGATTACTCTATTTTCATTTTCTTGAACTATACCAGCACCAGATTAAACACTCCATTCATTTTTGTTTAGATAATGAATAATTGATGACTGGGGAATTTGAACCTAAAAACCAATGAGATAATATTAAGGGATTGTGATAGAAATCACTGTGTGTGTGTGTGTGTGTGTGTGTGTGTCTGTTTCTATTCGTTTATACTTATTCATTTTTTCTTGATTCTAGAACCTTGTGCTTTTTTTAATGTATCACACGGTGATAGTCTGCATTGATATCTTTCCTAGTAACAAGGGGTATATATTGATTATTCTAAGCCTTTGCTTGTCATTTGTTTAGGTTTAAGAATCTGACCCCCCGAAATAATGAAATGTACAAGGAAAGTATTTTGTTTGGCTCATAAGAAAGTATTTTTCCCTAGTATTAGAAAAATATTATCTTCCTGTCTTTTAATATCATTGAATCAGTCAGTCATTTGTAGCCATTGTGAATTAAGGAGAAAAGAGAATTCTAGAAAGGCTGAACTGAAACACTACTGAAGGGAGTTTTAGGGGGTAAAATAGGCAGGTTTAGAAATAAAGATAGTTTATTGTTTTTGAAATAAAGAGAGTCTGTGGGGAGGAAGGCTTGGAGCCCATAAGTGAGGGCTTGGAGCTTCCAAAAGGCATACATTCACAGAAAACAAAAGGTGCCACAGGATAAGGGGAGAGGAAAGCATTTTCTTAGCCAGAGGGTTTGGGGAGGAAGAGGGAACAAACTTTCACAGAGGATAGAGAAATGCTGACAAATGGGTGAAAGAGGAAAACAGATTTTCACAGGAGATAGAGAATTCTGCCACTGAGGGGGAAAGAGGAAGGCGCCACATGGGTTTGAGCACTGAAACGGATATAGGGACCAGTCAGAAGGGAATATCAAGAAACAAAGAACTGCAGTCTTTATAAACCTTAGGAAAAGGGGCTTAGTGCCCTTAGGGCTCTTGGTGCCCTTCATTACCTGGGAATCTGCACTTGTTTCCTATGAATTTCCACCCTTTTCATCTACTAACTTTTGTCCACGGCTTCATTCTTCAAACCCACCTGGACAGGAACCTGGGAAGTAAACCACCCTTGCATCCTGCTCAGAAAAAACCGTCTGACACACTAACAATATAGAAACATCAAAAAAACAACTATGGCACTTGACTGACTCTGGGGTACTTGTAATGTGAAACTCTTATCTATTATTTTGTTTCTTACTGAAATTATCTTATGTAGATTACGCCTGTGGTTTTTTTTTTTAAAGTAGGTTAGGTGGAAGAGGAGGCACTCATTCTCTTTGCTTTTGATTTTATTTTCTATATGTGTAAGGCAGCAGAATTGGGAGCAGTGGCCGGAAAGGTGTACGTGCACTCTGTAGGGCAACTAGATTAGTAGTAAAGATTACAGAAACATTAACCAGTAAATTACATCCTGCCCCTCCTGCAGAGTGGAAAGCCAGGAGGTAATGATAAGGGAACAGGAGAACAGGATGCTTGACCAAGATTGTAAAACTGAGATTGTGGAACTAAAACCAATGTAAATATCACGGTTTTGGGAAAAACAAACTGTAACAAGTCCCCCTGACGACATCTGTATGACTCTGTTAATTGTTTCAGGGTATTTAAGCCCTGGCTCTGCCCTGTCTCGGGGCTCTCAGCCTCTACTCTGACTTCAGGGTAGGTTGTGAGCCCCAGCATGCTTGGTGAATAAACCCTTTGCTGTTTGCATGAGAACGTCTCTTGGTGCCTTTGTGAGAGCGGCGGGCGTCCCGGACTTAACATATGTACTTACTAGTTTATTTTTCACTTCGTACCACAAAAAGATTTGAAACAATGTACCAAGATTTATATATTCAGTGTCGCAGAGGGGAAGTTTTCTGTGTAGAAGAGTTAGCCAAGAGAAAAAGAGGGAGAACTAAGATGGCAGCAAAGGCAAAACACCTATCTTGCCGTCATAATCAGCAATTTTAATACTACAACTTAACGAAAGAACAAACACCTTCCAGAATCACCAGAAAGCTCGCCGAGTGAAAATTCCACAAATAAAAGTGAAGATAAGACACTGGGACTTGGGAGGAGCGGCGGCGAACAGCGTTAAAAGATTTTCACGGAGAGAGGTTTGGAGTGCGCTCTGCGGAGAGGGCGGGCGGCTGAAAACCGGCCAGTTTTCTCGAACGGGGAGACAAAGGCGTCCCACTGGGCTGATTCTCCAGCTCTGGGCGAAGTCCAGAGAACCCACTATCACACGGGGTGAAAACTGGACAGTGGGAGGGCACGCCGAAGCTCGGGTGCTGCCGGGTCTCCTGGCTTGTGGAGAAGGCAGCTTTCGCGCAAACAGCTCGGCTGAGTGACTGCGCAGAGAGCACCGCGACTTGCCTCTCATTCGGAAAACCGTCAGACTGCTTTGTTTTACAACCCTGGGTGAGACACTGCGCATGCAGACTCATTTTGGGAAAGTCTGAATTCCCTGGCAACCGGCAGCCGGTGGAGCTCCGAAGCGGCTCTCTCTCAGAGGTGCTGGCGGCCATTGCCCCCGGCACAGAGTCCCTGGGGCTGCATAGGGCAGAGCTAACGCTGTCTGCTTGGCCCGGAGACTCTGCCCACCCAACCTGAGCACAGCTGAGCTTCACAGAGCTTCACAGACAATTGGCCTGGAGGTCAACCCTCCAAGTGCTAGCAACGATTAACTGAGCTTAACTTCAGCAAGACTGTGCAGCCCATTTCCACCTCAGGTAACCAGGGAGGCTGAGCCACTGTCCCTAGTAGGAAGTCTACCACACAAAGCTAATTGACCAACTCAGGGAAGCAGCCACCATGCAGCAACATGGAAAGAAATCATATGTGAAAGAAATGGAGGAAAAAAAACGACTGGGCATGGAATTCAGAACCACGGTTATAGGGTTTTTTAAGAGGCTCCAACAAAAGATCGAGGCCTATAAGGAAATAAGCAGGACCACAAAGGAAATGAATGAGTCCTACAAGAAAATGAACAATACCCTCCAGGATATAAACGAGAGCTGCAAAGAAATTATCAAGACCAGCGTGGAAATGAATGAGTCCTACAAGGAAATGAAAGAAACCCTCAAGGATATAAAGCAGACTCTCAAGGACATGAAAAAGGACCAACCAGAAATTAAGCATACACTGACTGAAACAAAAAATATTATACAAAGACCTGAAAGTGCCCTGGAGCACCCCAAGAACCAAGTTAAAGATTTGAAATACAAAGAGGGAAAATCCACTCAGCTGAAAAAGCAAGAAACCAAAAGAATCCAAAAAATTGAAGATAGTGTAAGGGGCCTCTGGGACAACCTCAAGCATACCAACATCCGAATTATAGGGGTGCCAGAAAAAGCGAGAGGCCAAAACAATGAAAACCTATTTGAAGAAATAGTGACTGAAAACTTCCCACATCTGGTGAAAGAAATTGACTTAGGAGTCCAAGAAGTGCACCGAACCCCAATATATAGGAACCCTAAGAGGACCACCCCGAGGCACATCATAATTAAAATGCCAAGAGCAAAAGACAAAGAGAGAATATTAAAAGCAGCAAGAGAGAAACAGTTGGTTACCTATAAGGGAGCACCCATACGACTGGCAGCAGATTTCTCAACAGAAACGATGCAGGCCAGACGCGAGTGGCAAGAAATATTCAAAGTGATGAACAGCAAGAATCTACAACCAAGATTACTCTATCCAGCAAAGCTATCATTCAGAATTGAAGGTCAGATGCAGTGCTTCGCAGATAAGAAAAAGCTAAAGGAGTTCATCACCACCAAACCAATATTATATGAAATGCTGAAAGATATTCTTTAAGAAGAGGAAGAAGAAAAAGGTAAAGATGAAAATTATGAACAACAAATACACATCTATCAACAAATGAACATAAAAATCAAGTGAATTGATAGGCTGCTGAACAGGATAGACTGGTGAATATAACAGAGACATGGACCTAGGGAATGGACTGACAATTCTTGGGGAGAAAAGGGTTGTGGGAAGTGCAGCAAGAGACTGGACAAAAATCTAGCAACAATGGGAGAGGACAGTGGGGAGGGGGAGGTGAGGGTGGAGGGTGGGATAGGTACAGGGTGGAGGGAAGCTATAGGGGGATAAAAAGGGGAAACAATGTAATTAATAAATTGAACAATAAAGATTAAAAAAAAATTAAAAAAAAGAAAACTTAAGATAAATATCAAGAGTAGAAAATGACATAAGCATCTAAATTGAAAATATATTTATAAATAAAGTCTCTCTTCATCTCAAAAAAAAAAAAAAAGAGAAAAAGACAGCAGGGAGGCAAAAACAAAACTAATTTTAAGTGGAATCTCAAGAAGCAAAATTGCATAACGAAAGGTAAGCTTCTTTATTTCTGAATTCCTGAACTGCCAAATCAGAAACAAACACAATAAATTATGAGGAGTACACTATTCAGGACATCAAAGCTTTCGTAAGAGTTATTCAGAAGAAGCGCGGATGCCACTTGTACTCAGACCCACAGACAATTGTTAGGATTCCTGATGGGCAACATCCTCAGCAGCGCACCTGGACAATTAAAAAGCTTCTCCTTGTCCCTTCTGCACACGCCCAGTATGCTACCTCACACAAAGCTGCTGTTGTATCTCGGCACTATTACTAGATCAATATTCTATTTTGTTTCTTTATGTCTACTTGTACCCTTTCTGATTCACATAATTCAATTCTTAAATTACAGAGTGCCAAAATATTTCAGGTTAAAAAGGTAAAAACAGTAGACATTATATCTACTCTAATGGAATTTACAGACTAGACAGAGATGGTATATAAATAAAAAAGATAAGGAGAATTCTAGACTTATACATTGTAAAGCAGCTTATGAAAAATAGTCCAACTTAAATAAACAGTCCAACAACATACACAGATGTGGTTAGAAAAAAATTAACATTTAAAACAATTGAAGGTCTTCTAAGGCAACTGTAACTTAAAGATAGGATCTCAGAACACAAGAAAATACAGAGTTCAACCAATAATCACCAAGGCACTTTTCATCTCGGGGCATTGGCTAATTAATGATACTGAACAAAGGCAAAAAACTAAAGAATTTTGACAACAATATGAAAAGACATCAGATTTTATTTTTATAAACTTACAGTGTTAGGAAAAAATTGAGGCTGAAGTGACAATGTAAAAACTAATAAAAAAACAAACAAACAAAAACCTAGGCAGAATACCACTGAGAAGAGAGGCTCAGAGCAGTTAGCCTTTCGTGCAGTGGTTTGTCTGCAGATGTTTTCAGAGTAAGAGGCCATCTCACTATGATTCTGAGGAAATAAAAGTGGAGTCCATGACAGAAAATTGGAACTGTAGCACCTGAGCTCCCAGGTACAGGCTTCACTTGGTACTTCATCACAATCAGCTACAGGGGCTCATTTGTAATTTCTGTAGGCCTAGGGCACTGGCATTCCATTTCTCATTGTCAAAGAACTACCACTGTGCTCAAGCTCAAGGGCAAAATTAGTTCTAAATTCCATTTTTAGGGCCTTATCTCAGGGACCATTACAGATACCTATTTTGTATTTTCCTGAATCAAATCACGAGCCAAACCATACAATGATGTCATCAGGGAAGTTTAATGTAAATAATAATTAAACTATGATAAAAAATGATTATGAGACATAAGAAATCTCTTCTTGGCATCTGAGAGCTGAGGGAAGACTATGTAGGGATAGGGGTCAGATCTCCATAGAAAAGGTGTAGCTGATGGCCGCAGAAAAGAAGACAAGGTCACCATTGGCTTGCCTGACCCAGAGCTCATCCACAGTTTCCGGGCAAGCAGGAAGCCACCCTCCAGAGGAGAGATTTTCAACCATTGTACCTCATGGCACACATAAACTAATTAGTAAAATTCGGTGGCACACCAAAAATATATTTTTGCCATTGTAAGAAAAAAATAGGTACAATTTTGATTCATTCACAGGAGATGACTATTGTTGTGTTGGCTGTTGTCTTTTTTTTTTTTTAATTTGAAAATCTAAGACAAATGAAGACAGTGCCCCTGAACAAATAGGCAGACATTATCTGTTTTAAAAATTCTTGTGGTGCATCATTTGAAAATGGCTACTCTAGACTGCAGAAGGAGCATAGGTAAGCCATAGCCAGTAGCCAGGCATAGAGGCACATAGGAAGTGGAGGCCCTGGTGTGAGGAAAAGGCTAGGAGTGCACAGTGCATAGTTCATGGAGTTCCATGGCACTGACAGGGCTACAGAATTAAGAGAGCCTTGGACACAAACCTCTGGGGCCATGGGATAGGTAATCAGAGGAATGTGGAGCTCTTGGGTGTATAGAAGTCTTACAGCTGCAATGTCTGTGCTGGGATAGCTAAAGCTAGATGATCACCAGCTGGAACCAAAGCTGCAGGGGTGTCCAGAGAGTACACATTCTGATGTGTAGCTGGGGCAGCTCGGCCAGCCATTCTTCAGCTCAAAAGTGCAACCTCCGTAATTGCAGATCTCCCCTTTCCTGCACTGCCCATTTACTGAGAGAACTGAACACTATTTATCTCACTATCAAAGAGAAAAATATTTTAAAAAATGTCTGGTCAATACACATGAATAGATGCTCAACATCACTAATCAGAGAAATGCTAATTAAAACCACAATGAGATAGTGCCTTACTTCTGTCAGAATGGCTATCATGAGTAAGTCAACAAACAAGTGTTGAGAAAAGGGAACCCTCCTGCATTGTTGGTGGGAATGCAGGATGGTATAGCCACTATGGAAAATAGTACAGAGTTTTCTCAAAAAAATAAAAATGGAACTGCCTTATGACCCAGTGATTTCACTCCTGGGAATAAATATGAAAAAACCCAAACATTGGGCAGGCAGAAAGCTTGGCTTCCCCCGTTGCTGGGGAAACCCAAGCCTACCTCCTGCTCTCAATGGCTGCAGCCATCTTGGTTGGGATTTATTTGCATAATTTGCTCCTGATTGGCTAATGTCACTCCAATAAATTCACTAAAAATAATTTTCAAAATCATTTATTGTTAAAATTATTACATATATCTCCTTCTTTCCCCATTGACCCCATCCCCACCCTCCACTCCAGGCCGCTTCACCACACTATTGTCTGTGTTCATGGGTTTTATATATATATATATACACACAAGTTCTTTGGTTGATCTCTTCCCACCCACCCCTACCTTCCCTCTGAGATTCCTGTTTGTTCCCTACTTCTATGTCTATGGATCTACTTTGTTCATCAGTTTATTTTGTTCATTAGATTCCACATAATGAATGACATAATTTTAAATTATTTTATATAATAAAGAGGTAAGATGAAAATTAACTCATACCATCACAAGATGGCTGCCTATGACCAGGCCAGCAGCGGGGTTGGTGAGGGATGACCAAATGACTGAACAAGCAGGTTGCACCAGGAGACCAGTCCGGCGGAGTGGCTGTGAGGGGTAACCAGGCCAGCAGAAGGGCAGTTGTGGGTGAACAAGCCAGCAGGAGGGGCAGTTAGTGGTGAACAGCCCAGCAGGGGGGCAGTAAGGGGTGACCAGGTTGGCAGGGGGCACAATTGGGGGTGATCAGGTAGCACACAGAGGCAGTGAGGGGTGATCAGGCAGTGGCTTGGAAGTTAAGGAGGCAGGTACGCAGGTAATTCATTAGTAGCCAGTAGTTCAGGATTGTAAGAGGGATGTCCAACTGCCTATTTAGGGGATCAGGCCTAAACCAGCAGTTGGGCATCCCCAGAAGGGGTCCCAGATTGGAGAGGGTAAAAGTTAGACTGAGGGGACCCTCCCCATGCATGAATTTTGAGCACCGGGCCTCTACTGGAAAATATAAAATAAATAAAATTTTCTGTACTTAAAATGTGCATTTTCACAGAGCATGCATTAAAGGGTAATTTTGGAGTTGAGAAGTACTAAATTGATAATTATCTGTATACTAGAGGCCCAGTGCACAAAATTCATGTACAGGGGACAGGGGATGTCCCTCAGCCCAGCCTGCACCCTCTCCAATCTGGAACACTTTGAGGGATGTCCAGCTGCCTGTTTACGCTGGATCCCAGCAGGCCACCCTGAGGAAACACACCCGTGCATGAATTCATGCACCAAGTGTCTGTCTAGTCATATGTATAACAGTATAATATATTTTTAATATTTGGAATTAATATCACTAATATTTCTTGATATCAGTTGATTCCTTCTATAACAACCTTTAAAGCCAAAATCTTATTGAACTCCTATTAGGTAATTTAATAACCACTCCTTGCTACATGTTTCCTCATAACATTTTTTTTCCTGTTGCCATCTCTTCATGTGGGGGGTAAATTTCTGGCTATTAAATAGGAATTGAGATAATACAATATGTTTGTAATAAAACATACTTTACCATTCAAAGACAAGTTACTAAATGTTAATTTCATATACATTTAAGTCAGTGTTTTATTTGTATAATTCATATAAAGTCTTTTTATTTCTAAAAAGTTTGCAGTGCTGGATGTTTCCAGTTTGGTTTTAATTCATTTTGTACAGCTGCTCAGTCAGCATGTGGCCATGAACCTATCATATGCCCTGTCACATAATATGGAGTGATTCAGTGAGAAGGAGAGGTCATTCCTCCCAGGGCTGAGGTGACTCCGGACTCTAAGACAGTTGTCAGTTATTAAAACTTTTGATTGTAAAAACTTCCTTAATGAATGGATATTCTAACCTATGATTAATATGAAGAAAACACACTGTCAAATTAACTCCAATTGGCTTTTTCTTTTTTTAAATGCTCTCATTTTGAGCATTATAAAACTTGTAAAACTGCTTCTTACTTAAACTTCTTAGTTTTTATTAATCTTGAACATTATTACTTTCAAAAATACTATGGATTTCTGACTAATTCATATTTATCCATGTTTCTTATTCTTAGAGATTAAAATATTTTAGTCAATATTCATACTTTCAACATAACTTGTTTATATTTTGAAAATTTTAATTTAACTTATACATCCAAGTATACAGAATTTTGGTCTCAGGTGTGTTGAATGTTTAGTTCTTCAAATTTTTATTAGAAAAGCTTGAGGATATTTCAGGAAAACATTGCAGATAGAAATGGAGCCATTTAAACAGCATACCTGGAAAAACATATGTGCCATTGCCAGCACAGCCAAGGGTTCGGTGAGCCTGAGCGGGGACAGCAAAGGATTAAAGAAGAGACAGATAAAGAAAAAGCTGGGTCAAGGAGAATCTACTGTGCCTGGCTAAGGCCACAGAGAACGGTCCAAATGGCAAGCTGAGCCTTTATTTTATAGCCAGAGGTAAACAAGGTAGTGGTCACTATAGTTACAATGTTCTTGTAAGTTCCACTTGTTTTGGTAGCACTTGCTGCACTTCCCACATCCCATTATCTACCCAGATAGAATTTAGTGAGCATCATAAGGTCAAGTTTAAGTATGCTAAGAGGGCTGTGCCCTCTAAGCTGAGACTTTTTGTGGCTTTGCCAACAGGTCAGTCCAAGGCTTAACCCTATATTTGCTCCCTACAAACGTCATCTACATATTTTGTGACTCATTTACTTCCACTTTAACACGTTAGACATTGTGAACATATTACATTATATAGGATCCTATCAAATCTTTAACAATCAAATGAATCTCAGATATGATCTGGCTTAAACCTCATTTTAAAGCTAAAATTTCAGTAAGTATTAAAATATGTCTAACTTATTTTCAGTATTAGTCTATTTATTTAATCAAATATAGATTGATCAGTAGTTATATATAAAGATATTTAATATAAATGAACTTTTATTGAAGTATAGCTATGCCCATTTGTTTACATGTTGTCTCTGGCTACTTCGACTACAACAGCAGAGTTTCATCTTTGTTACAGACAACATATGAACCAAAATACTTACCTGGCCCATTAGTGAAACAGTTTGCTTTCTTTATTTTTCTCCCTTTTATTGATTTATTTATTAAATTTATTTGAATGACATCTATTTAATAAGATTTATAAGTTTCAGCCGAGACCGGTTTGGCTCACTGGTACAGGGTTGGCCTTTGGACTGAAAGGTCCCAGGTTCGATTCCGGTCAAGGGCATGTACTTTGGCTGCGGGCACATCTCCAGTAGGAGGTGTGCAAGAGGCAGCTGGTTGATGTTTATCTCTCACCGATGTTTTTGACTTTCTATCCCTCTCTCTTCCTCTCTGTAAAAAAATCAATAAAATATATTTTTAAAAATGATTTATAAGTTCCAGGTGTACAGTTCTTTAATACATCACTGTATATTGCATTCTGTACTCACCACCCAAAGTCCAGTCTGATGGGAAAGACAAGAACCACATGATTTTCCTCATATGTGAAATAGAAAACAGAAAGAAATAAATGACAAACAAAACAAATAGAAAAACTGAAATATATATATAATAATATCGTGGTAATTAGAGGGAAAGAAGAGTACGTGAGGTTAAAGAGGATAAAGGGTACCTGATTATTCAGAAAGGAAACATATGGTCTGTTCTCAGAAAAAAAAGAGGCTAGGATTTCTCTATATGTTTCTATTATTTTACTATATTATCTAACTAGAGGCCTGGTGCATGAAAATTCATGCACTGAAAGGGGGTTCCTCAGCTCAGTCTGACCCCTCACAGTCCCTCAGAGGCAGGAGGTGACCGGTGATCACAGGAAGGCGATGCCCCCATCACCCCTCTACTGCTGCAACTGTCAGCAGCTCAAGCCTAAGCTGATCCTGGTTACCTGAGCCTCAGGCGACTCTGGGCAGCTAGGCAGCCACCATCTGAGGTTTGCTTGCACCTCAGGTGGCCCTGGGTGACTGGGCAACCAACATCAGAACCTTGGCTGTGCCTCAGGCTGGCCCTGGGAAACTGGGGAACTGAGAGGACTGAGGACACAGCAGGCAGGTGCACAGAACATTGATAAGTAGTTATATACAAAATTGTTCTTCTTATGTAAATAAAGTTTTATTGAAGCATAATTATGCCCATTTGTTTACATGTTGCCTCGGCTGCTTCCACTACAACAGCAGAGTTTCATCTTTGCGCCAGACAACATATGACTCAAAATACGTATCTGGTCCATTACAGAACAGTTTGCACCTGCTGCCCCAGTGGGGTTGAGGGGACTGAGCAACATCATTTTGTGGCTGTGGGGACTGCCATCTTTGAGGGCGGGGCAGTCAATTAGCATATTTCCTCCTTATTGGCTATGGGTACCACCTTCTTTGAGGGTGGGGCAGTCAATTAGCATATTCCCTCCTTATTGGCTGTGGGCACCACCATTTTTGCAATGGCAGGTCAATTAGCATATTAGCTCTTTATTAGATAGGATATTTTCTTTTGTTTCTATAACCCCAGGGTACACAATCTTATCTGACCCAGTTTTTATAGGCTACTTTAAAATAGGGTGATGATAAGAATTGGTAAGAAAACAAAACTTTACCTTATATTAAAATTGGGATTTGTACCCTATTAATAACCTTGACTTAAGTTAAATAGTCAAAAGTGATGGTTTTACTTTATGTGGCCAGAGTCAGCATTATTTAAATCTTTGACCAAAATAAGATTGAGCATCTCCTGTTCAATTATTTAATAATCTCCCACTTTTCAGTTATAGAATAGCCAGGATTTATATTTAACAGATATACTAGGTGACTTCAGCTTGTTGCACATAATGCTGGGTCTTGTGTAAACCTAAAGATGACAAATGGTTCCTTTAAGGATAACTAGTAGTTATCTCTAGAGAAGTCAATGGAAGTTTGGACAGAAGAATATATAGCCATAACCCCACATTATATTTTCTAATTTATAATGGAACAAAGTAACTACTGTCCCTTTCATATTTATTCCTCAATGCCAGAAAGAAATAAGGACTTTCTATTGTAAACATTGTTTTTGCAAAGATAATTTGACATGCACTTGCCTTTCAAAGAGTGAATTTATTCTTAAAAGGTGATATCTAGAAAATAAAACACACACTATTGTCTATTTTATTATGTTTCTTTCAGTTACTTATTGATAATACCAGATATACTTTAGAACTATTGTTAAATTTAATAAAACACTTATTAAGATTATATGTTAGCTACAAGAATTCAGGGGATTTCAGATTTCATGTGCAAAGACTAATTTTAAATAACTTTTGGTTTATCAATATTAATAACCAGGGCCATTAAATGAGCAACCTGGAGGCTTAAGATTTTTTGCTTCATAGTAATTCATCTCTGAGGAAAAAAATCACAACACAATTTCAATAAGCCATTAAAGTGAGACAAAAAGTTTGAGCCTGGAAATTTAGGATACTCTGGATGCATTTAGCAAGAGACTTCTAATTTAGTGCAGCATTCTGGTTGGAAAAGAATTAGCAAAATGGAGATTAGAGACAAATATCTGTGAAAAAACAATATACATAAGTTCATGTAGGAACAAAAACTACACTTGGACCTAATACTATGGGCATGGGTGCCATTAAAGGTATTTTAAAAGAGAATAAAATATTAGGTTTGCATGTTAATGTAAATGTTGTTTAAATACAGAAATAGCTGTTTTTGTTCATTGATTACACAAACACCTGCAAAGGTAATAAGTGTCAGGTAATGAGTTAGACATTGAGTATGAAATCAAAAGCCTTCTGAATTCAAGAGAACACAGCATGTCTTTTTCTATTAAAGAACCCTAAAATTCTTCATTAAAATAATTAAGCAATTTGATTATGATGCTCCTGGATGCTTATTGTGCTTGGGATTTGTTGAGGTTCTTAGATCTGTGGGTTTATTTATTTAATTTTTATCATATCAGGGAAAATTGGGAAACAGCCTTCAATATTTCTGTGTTTTATTGTAGGTAGATTTTTCAAGTTCAATAATATTTTCTTCTTCAGTGTTTAAACAGCTGTTAATTATATCCAGTACATATTTTAAAATTCCAGATACTGCATTATTTCCTATTCTAGAAATTATGTTTTCTTTTATATTATTCATTTTCTTCTTCATGTGTCCTTATTTGTGTCTGTCTAAATATTTTAACATGCCTATCATAACTGCTATTAAATTGTATCTGCTAGAAAAGAATCAGGGGAACCAAGATGTCAGCATAGGTAAACACTTATCTTGCTACTCCACACAATTTCAAAACTACAACTTAACAACAGAACAAACATCATCCAGAATCACTGGAAAGCTGGCTGAGTGGAAATTCCACAAATAAAAGTAAAGATAGAGCACTGTGACTCAGAGGAGCGGCGGAGCACAGCCTTGAAGATATGCGCAGAATCAGAGGTTTGGAGCTATGCACAAGTGAGCGGATAGGGTGGGCGGATGAAAACCCGGCTGGTTTTCTCTAATAGGGAAGGCATCCCACTGCACTGATTCCCCAGTTCTGGGCGAGGTCTGGGGAGCCCACACTCATATGTGGTGAAACTGTAGAGTAAGGAAGCACACTGAAACTGGGCACTGCAGAGGTCTGTGAGCTTATGGAGAGGGCACATAAACTTGGGAACAGGAATAGTGTGCGACTATGCAGAGAGAATTCGTGACTTGCTCTCTCCTTCAGGAAACCACTGGACTGCATTGTTTTTCAACCCTGGGTGAGACTTTGGATGTGCAGACTCATTTGGGGAGTGGCTGAATTGTCCAGCAGCAGGTGAAACTTGGTGGCAGCTTTCTCTCAGAGGTGTGTGTAGCCATTGCCACCAGGCCCAAAGACCCAGGTGCCACATAGGGCGGAACTGTTGGAAATCAAGGTTTCCTGATTAGCCCAAAGACCCTCCCATCCATCCTGAGCACAGCTGAACCTCACAGCCAATTGGCCTGGAGGTCAAACCCTCCTAGTGCTAACAACAATCATCTAGGCTTAACTTCAACAAGATTGTGCAACCCATAAAGGGCTGCACCAAGAGTATCCACCTCAGGCAACTGGGGAGGCTGAGCCATTGTCCCCTAGAGGACATCTACCACACAAAGCTAATCGTCCAACTCAGGGAAGCAGCCAACATGCAGAGACATGGAAATAAATCAGATGTGAAAGAAATGGAGGCAAAAAAAAGACTGGACATAGAGTTCAAAACCACGATTATAAGGTTTTTCAAGAGGCTCCTAGAAAAGGCTGAATGCACCTTCAAGGATATGAATGATGCCTTCGATAATATGAAAAAGGACCAACTAGAAATTAAGCATACACTGACTGAAATAAAAAAATATTATAGAAAGACCTAGGGATAGGAGAACCAAGATGGCAGCATAGGTAAACACCTATTGTTCTGCCCTGTGCAACAATTCAAAAACTACAACATAACAACAAAACAAACATCACCCAGAATCACCAGAAAGCTGGCTGAGTGAAAACTCCACAAATAACAGTAAAGGTGGGACACTGAGACTCAGAGGAGCGGCGGGAGCGCAGCCTTGAAGACGGAAACAGGTTAGGAACTGTCCTGGTTGCGTGCAGGCTGCAGGGCTGGAGCAGCAAACCTGGCTGGATTTCACCAACGGGGAGGGCGGAGACGTCCCACTACACGGATTCCCCAGTGCCAGGCGAGGTGAGATCGGGGGTATGTGGAGACTTCCCACTGCACAGATTCCCCAGTGCCAGATGAGGTTCGAGGTCCAGGGGACGCACCCTGGAAGCCGGGTACAGCAGAGGTCTCCTAGTCTGCAGAGAAACCGGGTAGGTGGGAAAGAAGTTTGCAAGCAAGTAAACTGTGCGACAGCACAGACGCGTGACTTGCTCCCTAGAAACTTGTCTCCTGGTCCCGTAAAACACCTGTTTTACAACCCTGGGTGAGACTTTGGGTGTGCAGACTCATTTGGGGAGAGGCAGAGTTGTCTGGCAAGGGAAAGAGACTAGCGGCTTTCTCTTGGACGTGCCTGCAGCCATCCCCATCCAACAGAGACCTGCATGCACTATAGCTGCATAGGACATAGCTGACACTGCGGCTGCCTGCTCAGCTCAGAGACTCTGCCCATCCAACCTGAACACAGGGTCCCTTCACAGCCAATTGGCCTGGAGGTCAAACCCTCCTAGGGCTAATAACAAGCTGGGTTTAAATTCAAAAATACTGTACAACCCATAAAGGATTGCAATAAGAGTACCCACCTCAAGTAACTGGGGAGGCTGTGCCACTGACCCTTAGAGGACATTTACCACATAAAGCAGCCACCATGCAGAGATATGGAAAGAAATCAGGTGTGAAAGAAATGGAGGAAAAAAGATGACTAGACATAGAGTTCAAAACCACGGTTCTAAGGCTTTTCAAGAGGCTCCTAGAAAAGGCCGATGAGCTTAATGATAACTACGAGGTATTAAACAAGACCAACCAGGAAATGAATGAGACTTATAAGGAAATGAAAGAGACCCTCAAGGAAATGAACAAGACCTCTGAAGATATGAACGAGACCCTCACGGATATGAAAAAGAAACAACTAGAAATCAAGTATATACAGACTGAAATGAAAAATACTACACAAAGTCCTAAAAGCAGTCCAGAGGGCCACAAGAACCAAGTCCAAGATTTGAAATACAAAGAAGCAAAATCCACTCGGCTGGAAAAGCAAGAAACAAAAAGAATTCAGATAATTGAAGACAGTGTAAGGGGCCTCTGGGACAACCTCAAGCATGCCAACATCCGAATTATTGGGGTGCCAGAAAAAGAGAGAGAGCAAGCTAATGAAAACCTACTTGAAGAAATAGTGACTGAAAACTTCCCCCACCTGGTGAAAGAAACTGACTTAAAAGCCCAAGAAGTACACAGAACCCCAAAATATAGGAATCTAAAGAGAACCACACCAAGAGATATCATTATTTAGATGCCAAGAGCAAAAGATAAAGAGAGAATATTAAAAGCAGCAAGAGAAAAGCAGTTGGTTACCTACACGGGAGCACCCATATGATTGTCAGCAGATTTCTCAACAGAAACGATGCAGGACAGACGGGAGTGGCAAGAAATATTCAAAATAATGAATAGCAAGAATCTACAACCAAGATTACTCTATTCAGCAAAGCTATCATTCAGAATTGAAGATCAGATAAAGTGCTTCGCAGATAAGAAAAAGCTAAAGGAGTTCATCACCACCAAACCAATATTATATGAAATGCCGAAAGATATTCTTTAAGAAGAGGAAGAAGAAAAAGGTAAAAATATAAATTATGAACAACAAATACACATCTATCAACAAATGAACATTAAAATCAAGTGAATTGATAGGCTGATGAAGAGGATAAACTGGTGAATATAACAGAAACATGGACATAGAGAGGTAATGGACTGACAATTCTTGAGGAGAAAAGGGTTGTGGGAAGTACAGCAAGAGAGTGGGCAAAAATCTTGCAACAATGGGAGAGGACAGTGGGGAGGGGGAGGTGAGGGTGGAGGGTGGGATAGGTAAAGGGTAGAGGGGAGCTATAGGGGGGTAAAAAAGGGGAAACAATGTAATTAGTAAACTGAACAATAATAATAAAAAATTAAAAATAAATTAATAAAAAATAAAAAAAGAAAGACCTGAAAGCAGTGTAGAGGACCACATGAACCAAGTCAAAGATATGAAATACAAAGAGGCAAAATCCACTCAACTGGAAAAGCAAGAAACAAAAAGAATCCAAATAATTGAAGATTGTGTAAGGTGCCTCTGGGACAACCTCAAGCATACCAACATCTGAATTGTAGGAGTGCCAGAAAAAGAGAGCGAGCAAGATAATGAAAACCTATTTGAAGAAAGAGTAACTGAAAACTCCCCCCACCTGGTGAAAGAAATTGTCTTAAACGTCCAAGAAGCGCACCAAACCCCAATTTATAGGAACCCTAAGAGGACCACACCAAGGCACATCATAATTAAAATGCCAAGAGCAAAATACAGAGAGAATATTAAAAGCAGATAAAGAAAAACATAGTTTCCTATAAGGGAGCACCCATATGATTGTCAGCAGATTTCTCAACAGAAACTAAGTAGGCCAGATGGGAGTGCAAGAAATATTCAAAGTGATGAATGGCAAGAATCTACAACCAAGATTACTCTACCCAGCAAAGCTATCATTCAGAATTGAAGGTCAGATAAAGTGCTTCACAGATAAGAAAAAGCTAAAGGAGTTCATCACCACCAAACCAATATTATATGAAATGCTGAAAGATATTCTTTAAGAAGAGGAAGAAGAAAAGGTAAAAATATAAATTATGAACAACAAATACACATCTATCAACAAATGAATCTAAAAATCAAGTGAATTAAAAATCTGTTGGACAGGATAACCTGGTGAATATAACAAAATCATGGGCACAGAGAGGGAATGGACTGATAATTCTTGGGCAGAAAAGGGGTGTGGGAGGTGCAGGAAGAGACTGGATAAAAATCATGCACCTATGGGAGAGGACAGTGGGAGGGAGGTGAGAGTGGAGGGTGGGATGGGTACCGGGTGGAGGGGAGGTATCGGGGGAAAAAAGGGGAACAATGTAATTAATAAACTGAACAATAAAGATTTAAATAAATATATAATCTTAGGAATAAAAAAATAAATTTATCTACTAATTTCATCATTCCAGTCTTTTCTGCTTTTCTTTCTGTTCCTGATTTACCTACTGCTTACAGATCATATTTTCATATTTCTTTATTCCACTAATTTTTTATTAGATGTAGACATTGTGAATGTAATATTTTTTGAATGTCTGTAGTTTATTTCCTTATTTTAAAAAGTATCAGAGTATGTGAAAGTGGGCAGTTATTTGTGGATATTCTTGATCTTATAGACTTGTTTTTGATGTTTTATTATAATAGATTTAGCAAAACCTATCCTATATAATAAAAGGGTAATATGCAAATTGACCCTAAAGGTGGAATGACTGGGAATGACTAGTAGCTTTGATGTGCATTGACCACCAGGGGAGGATGCTCCATGCAGGAAGCCCTGGTGGTCAGTGAGCTCTCACAGGGGGAGCTCTGCTCAGCCACAAGCCAGGCTGATGGCTGCAAGTGCAGTGGTGGTGGCAAAACTCCTGCTTCCTAGGCAGTGCTAGGGATGTATGACTGATAGCTTAGGTTCTCTCCCCACAGGGAGCAGGTCTAAGCTGGCAGGTGGACATCCCCCAATGGCTCCTGGGCTGCCAGAAGGATGTCTGACTGTCAACTTTGGCTTCACCCCTAGTAGTGGGCCTATGCCAGCAGGTGGACATCCCCCAAGGGGTCCTGGACTACAAGAGGGTGCAGGCTGGGCTAAGAGGCCCTCAACCCACCCTGAGTGCATGAATTTTGATGCACCAGGCCTCTAGTAATCTACAACTAATTTAGCCTTTCAGCTTAACTTTAGGTATGGCCATTTCAGGATTGGAATTGATTTCCTTGGATATTGAATGAGGTTTCTCCACACTTATTAGTTAGTACTCACATATTACTCAGCCTTATGTGACCTGTTATAATTTTTCAGTTTATGGTGCCTCAGTGGTTGGTTCTTTGCCCAATCTTCTGGAGTATACCTGGATTATTATGCAGCAAGTTATTTAAGAAGACCCAGCTGTAGGTTTTGAGAGCACTTTCTTCTTATGTTTTTCTTTCTTTCTCTGAGTAAGCCTTTGAAATTTCAATGACCTCTTCTTCTTTGAAATCTAATCTATATTAACTCCAGTCAGAAAGACTAGTGTGCTTTGTTCCTGGGTCCTTAGTGTGTTCCCTTTTGACTTGTTGATTTTAAGGTAATTAAAGATAGTCAAGGCTATCATCAACATATTAAAAATGACAACTGCTGATGAGGATGCAGTCTGATGTAGCTACTGTGGAAAACAGTATGGAGCTTCCTCAAAAAATAAAGAGAAAATAAACAAATGGGACTACATCAAAATAAAAAAAGCTTTTCACAGCAAAAGAAACCATCAACAAAACAACAAGAAAGCCCACTGCATAGGAGAACATATTTGCCAATGTTATCATCAGTAAGGGTTTAATCTTCAACATTTACGGGGAACTCATACAACTTAACACAAAGGAGATAAACAACCCAATAAAAAATGGGCAATGTACTTAAATAGATACTTTTCAAAAGAAGACAGAAGGAAGGCCAAGAGACATATGAAAACATACTCAAAGTCACTAATTATCCAAGATATTCAAATTAAAATAACAATGCAGTACCATCTCACACCTGTCAAAAAGACTGGAGAGTATGTACAAAAAGGAACCCTCATAAAAGGCTTGTGGGAATGCAGACTGTTGGAGCCACTATGGAGAACAGTATGGTGTTTACTCAAAAAAACTAAAAATGGAACTCCCATTTGACCCAGTGAACCCACTTCTAGAACTATATCTGAAGAAACCAGAAACACCAATCAGAAAGGATATATGCACCCCTATGTTCATAGCAGTGCAATTTTCAATAGCTAACATCTTCAAACAGCCTAAGTGCCCATCTGCAGATGAGTGGATTAAAAATCAGCAGTACATCTACACAATGAAATATTACGCTGCTGTAAAAAAGAAAGAACTCTTACCATTCAGCATGGATGGACTTGGAGAGCATTATGCTAAGTGAAATAAGCCAGTTGGAGAAATATAAATATCATATGGTTTCATTTATTTGTGGAATATAGTGAACAACATAAACTAATGAACCAAAATAGAGCCAGTCATAGAAACATAGAACAGACTGTCTAACCTCAGGGGAAGGCAGAGGAGGGTGAGAGGTGTTGGGGGTAAGAGATCAACCAAAGACTTATATGCATTCATATAAGCATAACCCATGGACTGACAGTAGGTATGTGAGGGCATGTGCTAGGAACAGCTGGGAAGAGGTCACTGGGGAGGGGGGAGGAGAGATATATAATAATTTAAACAATAAAGAATTTTTAAAAAGACAGTCAAGTGGATATGAATTATAGGAAGTTGGTGCTTCGTAAAAAAAGTTTAAGTGTGAGATAGGGATACTAAGTGAATAATCAAATATTATATTAAATAAGAAAGCAGAAAACAAATTGAATGTTAAGAATGTTATGCCTCTCACTTATTTTTCATTCATTATACTAGTACCTAAAAATGAAATATCTTAAAAATGAAATGTCGGAGATGCTAAGGATCAGTTTTTAATTGAAGCTGTATGTTATCTATAGTTTCCTTAATCAAATGTCATGAAAAATGGAATTGTCCAAGGGAAGAGCTAAGTCAAATTTTTTTTCACATAAAAAATACATGATTCTTCAAAGTGACATTATTTCAAGGAATTTGCTGTATTCCTTATATAGTATTTCAAATGTGGCATTTAAATAAAATTGCCTATGGATATATGTATATATAATTTCTTTCTTTTTTTGTGAGAGTGCCAGTTATTGAGATATAAGAATATTAAATAAGTAGTTCTTAGATTCATTCAAATTTATTTTTAAGGTAAGGGTTTAACTACTTTTTTGCATGTGGATATCTAGTTTTCTTTGCAGTATTTATTAAAATAATTGTCTTTTTCCCACTGTTCTTAGAAATCTTGTTAAAACCATATGTCTACAGATGTGAGGGTTTGTTTGTGGGCTTTCTAATATTATTTTAACATGCTTATTGAAGGTTTCTCATGTGGCAGACATTGTTCCTAAGAGCCCAAGTTATAGTAATAACTTTGAGAGCAAAAGGTTTTACTCTCATTTGCAGAAATTAACAAATAAAATAGGTGTTTAACATATAAAGTAATTATAAATGCCATAAAAATAAATAAGGTCAGATAAAAGCAAGTATTATAAAGTGGCATTTGATACTGTGATTAAGTAAGCCTTAATAGAAAAGTAATCCTTAACAGAAAAGTGATGCTGGATCTGAATATAAAAAATGTCTAAGCCATTTGCAGGACAATGAGTGCAATAACTATAGAATAGCAGCTAACTTTATAGATTCAAAACATCCAAGGATGTCAGAATAGCGGGAAAGGAGTAAGCAAATAGGCAGAAAGAATGACATGAGGTTAGTTCGCAGACAAAAAGGGGCCCTTATCATGTATTACCTCTTTTCCATGGGAAGCGTTGTGTTTCCTATCCTTAGTCCCGCAAGAAGCAGCCTTTTTGGGGGATTGTAACTAGAAAGTGATGCAATGTGATCATTGTTTTCATACTATTATTTGAGAAGAAAATTTTACTATAAAAACAATGAAGAAGGATTGCATGTTATAAGGTGACTTGGACATAACAATGATGTATTTTAAAGATCCTAGAAGAATCTAAAATCTTGAATGAAGTAAGGGAGCAAATTATGTGGAGATCTTGGTGGGTGGGGTTGTGGGGGGAGATATTTTAGGCAGTTGCTTCTGAAGAATGGTGACAGGTGAAGTTTGGCCTAGGTAGAGGGCCTACAGAAAAGAATGAGAAGAAATAATTGGCGGGGGCGGGGGGAGGTGTAGGGAGAATATATGGAACAGATCAGCAGTGTTTTTTAGCCCTTGAGTTCAGATGTCCAATTATTGAGTTTTTATTTGTTTGTTTTTTGAAACAGATTTGGAAATTTTTAGCAGGGGAGTGATATGTTTTCTCTTTTACTAAGAGCATGTTCCCATTTTACCAAGGTAATTTTCACAGTCAGGTAGCAAATCATGTTTTGTTTTTATTATATTTTTATAGAAAGAGGCCCTTACCATGTATTTTCTCTTTTTCATGGAAAGCATTGTATTTCTTATCCTTAGTCCCTTAAGAAGCAGCCTTTTGAAGGGATTATAACTAGAAAGTGATGCTATCTGATTACTTGGAAGGGAGAGGGAGAGAGAGATAGAAACATCAATGATGACAGAGAATCAGTGATTGGCTGCCTCCTGCATGCTCCCTACTTGGGATTGAACCCACAACCCAGGTGTGTACCTTTGACCAGAATTGAATCCAGAACCCTTTGGCCCATAGACTAATATTATATCCGCTGAACCAAACCAGCTAAGACTTTTCTTTTTAGAAGTAAAGAGGGAAGTCAGTAATACAACTTCTAAAATTATTGTAGGAGTCCAGTTGATTGAGGTGGGGTAACTTATAGTGGCCCTACATGATAGGCAATTTAGGATAAAGTTTACATAAATCATAGGACATGAAAACAGATTCATGTTGAGTATTAGAGAAAAACAGGAAAAACTTTTATGGGATCTTTTTCAATCATTAATTTAAAGATTTGAGGTCATATATATATATTTTTAATTCCATTTGACCTTTACCCTCTGCCAAGCCTCAGGATGAAAGGAAAAACAACAAATGGCTATTCTCTAGCTCTTGCCCTCATTTCCCACTGTTATTTTTTTCTATTCAGATTTACATAGATACTACAATACTGCACATAATTATACAATTTTTTATGGAAAAAATAGAACATTCCATGGACATCACAATGATGAGCATCACAATGCACTTTTCTCATAAGCAAACTTCCTTACAGTGCTAGACACAAAGTGTCAAGGAGTTCTTTGGCACTTTTTTCACAGACATCAATGTTTCTATAGACATCAATGTTTCTATTCCCTGCTCAGCAGAGTTCTATATTCAGTGACATTACAAAGTCATTTGAAGGGAAGTTGCCTGGTGAGAGAGAAGATGATAGTCTTCATCTTTTAAGCAACTGAAAAATGCTTCAGCAAGACAAATTTCAGTGTTCTAATGTATTCCATCCCCCCCGCCTGCTCCAGGTGAACATGTGAAGATTGGAAACCCAAGAAACATCTTGCTAACTGCTATGAAAGAAAGGATATCTTTCTTCATTCTTCTAATCTTTCTTTAAAGATATTGAGTATTATAAGACAGAATATCTAATCCATGCTGTTAAAAGATATCGATCTTCTTTTACATTTTTGAGCAGTAACCACAGCAAAATAAAATGAGTACTTTTTCCTTATTACTGTGAAAATTTGAATTCAGCTAATTGTACTCATATGAAATGCATTTAATCTAGGCCTTGAAGAAAAATTATGATCTCAAAGAAAGAGAAACTTTGGAGTACAAAGAGGCATAAGGAACAGAGCATAAAGTAAGAACTGTCAAAGAAAAATTGTACCCAGTGAAGTTAAATTAAACAGTTAAGAAAGATTTTATTCAAGATTATTACAAGAAGAGTTGTGACTATTGCAATAGAGTAAAGGGATTAAACTGAATTCCACTAATACAATAAAAGTGAACACCAATATTAGTTTTTAAACTTTAGAGTAAGCCAGTAGGAAAGTAATGGAAGACCTTAGTAGGGAGGTTGAACAATGTGATTAAGGCCATCTGTGGATGCTAATTGGCATTTAGTCAAATTAGATTCCTACCCTCTCACAAAGACTGGGATATAGGTTCTCCTTTACCTTGCTGATTATATTTCAAAGAGGTGGCTTTGTGGTTCTAGAGAAAGACACTCTCCAGTTGCAAACAGTTGCAAAAGGCTGGGAGAAGATTTACATCTCAATGGGGTAGAAAAAGAATTTACAATTGCAAGTTTTCTAAAGCACATCATATGAAAAAAGGGAGGTATGGGCATATAATCAGGAAGAAGCTTATCTAAAGACTAGAGTCCTGGTGCATGAAACTCATTCACAGGGGTGTGTCCCCCAGCCCAGCCTTGAGGGTTCTCCAATTTGGGACCCCTCAAGAGATGTCCGACTGTCCATTTAAGCCCCATCCCAGCAGGATCAGGCTTAAATGGGCAGTCAGACATCCCTCTCACAATTCAAGACTGCTGGCTCCTAACTGCTCACTTGCCTGCCTTTCTGATTGCCCCTAACCGCTTCTGCCTACAGCTTTATCACCCCTAACCACTATCCTGCCAGCCTGATCAATGCCTAATTGCTCCCCTGCCAGTCAGTTTGCCCTAAACTGTCCTCCCCTGCAAGCCTGGTTACCCTTAACTGCGCTCCCCTACAGGCTTGATTGCCCCCAACTGCCCTCCCTTGTAAGCCTGGTTTCTCCCAACTGCCCTCCCCAGCTGGCCATCTTGTGGTGACCATCTTGTGCCCATATGGGGGAAGGCATCTTGTGTGTTGGAATGATGGTCAATTTGCATATTACTATTTTATTATATAGGATCAGTCAAGCTGAGAAACTTCAAAGATGCAGTGATCTGTGCCGAAGGAGGGGAGGACTATGAAGTCTAAAGAAACCTCTTTAGTAATAATACATTTATAGTTCCATCATTGGAATACATTTTTCGTTCTAATAAAAAAAGGTTGAAGTATTGTTGGTTGGCTATCAGGCTTTTCCTGGTGAAGCAAACAGGTTTATTATATGATTCCCTTTGCTTTCTCCCTATTAATATTTAGCTAACTATGATAACAGAGGGACAGAGAAACAAAATTAAGGGAAATGCTGTAGAAAGCTATTACATTTGCCATTTGCCATAAGCACTAGTTGATAAAGACCTATTGTGAGCCAAAGGCTATGTAAGTGAAAGGACAGATAGTCATAGAATAAATAAATAAATAAATAAATAAAATAAAGTAGTACTATAGATCATCTACCTATCTATCCATTTGTCAATCGATACACCCATCTACCGATCTTCCTTTATTTATTTATTTATTTATTTATTTATTTATTTATTTATTATCTAATTTTACCTCTGATAACAACCAAACTTATCTATTATCCAAACTGAACATCACTCATTTTGAGTACCCTGCATGTGTTGGCATTTTAAATAGCCACATGGAACCCATAGCTTTAACAGACAGATGTCCATCAGTTAAAACAACAGATGAGTAAAACTCTTGAGCCACTGAATTACTGAAGGTTATAATTATTGTGGCATTAGAGTTTCTAGAGGTCTGCATAATTCCTGTCCATTCTCTAGATGGTGATCTAATGGTTTTGCTTCTGACATGAAGGATGCTATTTCTAATGTTCATGGAAAATAAATTCACCACAGAAAGGTAAGTGACAGTGTACAGCCTGCGGTCATGACTTCCTTTTTTTTGGCTGCCATTTCATCCGTTGTTTTATGTTTTTAGCGTAAACAAAACTTTCCTTGGTTTGTGCCAACAATGTTCTCCTGGGGAATTTAATTGTCTGTGGCTGTCTGAATAGCAAATAGGGCAACTGTTACAAACATTAGGTATGCAGAGTGTCACAAAATTGCTTAATTCTGAAGCTTATTCAAGAAAGTGTATTTAGGATTCCTAAATAAATAACATTGTCAATCTTAGCATACTCTAGAAGAATTTAAGAAATCCTTTCCATGACACCAAATAAAATAAAATAAATTAGTAGCTGTACTTATTTTGATTTTAAAAATCACACTGCTTCTAAACAAATTTATTAGAAATTTGTTTCACTGCCTTCTTAATAGGCCATCTCTGTTTTGGAAACTCTTCTTTGTTCTTGTATTTATTTTGACTAAGCAAAGAGAGAGTCTCACGGTGTTGCTGGAGGAAATAGAATTCTCCCACAGAATCACATGAAAAATATTTCAGGGATATACACATAGGAGGATTAGAGTATAGCGACAAGATTTATTGGAATGAAAACAAAAGACTGCCCACAGATATATCATGCCCGATGTCTCACCTGTGACCAGGTGGCTCAGCTCCTCTTACGGCAGAAGCAGTCCAGCCTCTGGGGATGCAGGCCTGCACTTGTTCCCTTTAAGCCCTCGAGGAGGGCCAGAATCCAGGGCTGCTGTGCCATTAGCCTGGTATCCAACACTCCAGTCCTCCGGCACAATCTCTGCTCCTATCTGGCCCCTGTGACTGCTGAAGGAAGAGAGCACAAACACCAAGCCTTGGTTTCGCTTTGATTATATTTCCTTGGGCTTGGAAGAAAGCAGGCTTTCTTTTAAGCTATCCAATCGCTTTCCTGGATGCTCCTGGGTCTCTGCTGGCGACACCCCCCTATCCAATCTTTTTCCTTGATCTTTTATGCCCTTATCCTACCCAATCTTTTTTCCAGGTTTGTATCCTCTGCTTTATGGTCACTATTTTGGCTCCTACTCTGCATGCTTCATAGTTTTCCTTGTCATCTAGCTTCTACTGATCATGCCCTTAGTAGAAGGACGTCCCCTGTAGCTTCTATTGCACATGTGCTCAGCAAAAGAAGTCCATTCCCTGGAGTGATTGGAAACCCAGTCCTTCCTCCCTACTCAGAGGCAGGGAGGAACATGGAACATTAATCCCCCTGACAGAGCAATTCGCAAGTCCCCTGAAGTGTCTAGGAAGCTGGCATTTCCTGATTGACACTTAGTCAGCTTTCTACCTTCTCTTCTGTTAATAACCTAACTAGCTGCGCCTGCTAACAATGGCAATTAGCTAACTTTAGGAAACAATGGAGATTTATTGGATTAAACATTCAGACATGGATGGAATATATTTGTCTCCAAATTAGGCATGGTTAGAACTGGTTTTGCAAAAACTTAATGGCAATCTTATGACATTCTTAGTTTGATTTTTCCATTGAAATGCTTCATCTTCAGCCTGACCACATTCAGACCCTATAATTTAGAGATTGTTTGTGTGTGTGAATGTACTTGGATGTAATACATTGAGGAAAAGTTTTCTACCTCAATGTCAAAGATAAAAATAAGATCCAAGCATGCTGGGGACTGAATAAATGTGAAACCTGGAGAAGCAGAATCCTCAACCTTCGGCTTCTATGACCTGTTATTGATTGCAGAGCTGCCTGTCATGGGGATACTGAGTGGGATTCAGGCCAAAGTAGGTCAGACTTTGGTAACACAAAGAACATTTTTTGTTTATAAAATATTGTTTTAAGTACTTGTGTTTTATAACTTATAAAAATTTATGTAAAAGTCTTTTTATTTTTTAGAAGTATAATTGAATTGTGTATTTGAATTCATTTGGCTCCTATATGGGCCTGAGACATTCTGAGAAACAAAATATTGTTATGCAAATATTTGGTACTTCAGAGAGTAACAACAGTGAAATAAATTGACTGTGGTGTACCAGGTTTATACAATTATTTATGAAGTAATGTGAAGTCCATTCAAATAATCCACATGGCGGTGGGTAGTAGTCCATTAAGAGACTTTTGATGAAGAGAACACCCAGAAATTTTATCATTCTCATGAAAGACTAGAATATACTCATTCATTCATATTACAAATATGCATGTAGTATATATTATGTACCACGTAGAAAGAAAAAAATAACCTGAAGTTTAGGTAGGTATAATCCATCCTTTCATGAAATTTCTCATTTAATACTAGATTTAGTAATGAAAGAGAAAAAAAAAGTTGATCATCATTTTATGGTACTACACATTAGGGATCTTCTTTATTGCATGCACTTACTCTGTTTCAGGAGGCTGGAGGAAAGTATTCTTTCAAGTGCTAAGCCTTTGCTTGATATTCTGCCCCAGATCTAGGTAATAAAAATTATGACATTGGAAAAATACTAACATGAATGGCCAGTTGTGAATATGGACTAAAAAGAGCTGCATGCATTTCAGCTCAACTTGTGTTCCAAAGGACAATATGTTTGCATTTCAGCTCAACTTGTGTTCCAAAGGACAATATTTTTTATAATGAATATAAATGTGCAAGGGTTAAATGTTCAGTGCAGAAACAATGTGCCTATTTTCAGATAACTTTTTTTTTTTTTTAGTTAGGAGATAAGTATACTAACTAGTACATCCATGAAATCATATTGAGTCTTTTATTTTCAGTCTAAAATATATCAATATGAACATATTTTACTTTCCAATTAAACTTATTTTCAATTTGGTACAGTTGTAGTAAATCAAGTGACTATTTATATGAGGTCTATTCTGGCCTCTATTACTTTTCTCTGACTTATGTCTATACTTATGCCAGAACTATACTTTCCAGATTACTCTAGCATTATAGCAATTCTGGAAATTAGGTATCAAATTTTGTTCTTGTCAAAATTATATTAGTCATTCTTGGTTCTTTGACCATCTATATAATTTCTAAAAACCACTATATTAATTTCTTACCAATATATTTAATATGATTTTGATTGATGTTGCATGGATTTATGGAACATTTTGGTGGTAATGACATCTTAGTGTGATTGAGACTCCCAGTTCATTACTGTGATATATTGCTGCTCTTATTTAGGTTATCTTGGTTTTCTCAGAATTATCTTGTAATTTTTATTTTAGAGGTCTTAAACATTTATGTTTACATTTATGTATAGGTATTTTATGTTTTCATATTTTTGAAAATGGTATTATTTAAAAGTTTAGTTTTCAATTATTCACTAGTAATGAATAGAAGTAAAATTGATTTTGTGTAGTGTGACATTGCTAAATTGACTTATTATATTTTATGGTTCATTTGTAGAATCCTTGGGATTTTCTATACAGAAAATCAGATTAACCAATATTAAAGACAATTTTATTTTTTCCCTTTCTAATCTGTATAACTTTAAGGTCATTTTTTTTTTTTTTGCCTTTTATTTCTTTCAGAGTATAAGAAAAAAAGTTTTCAAAATTTTCAACATTATATTAAGTTAGCTGAAATTGCTCTTGAAGATATCCCTTATCACATTGAGGAAGTCCTCTCATTCCTATTTGCTGGCAATGAACTTTATCAAAATTTGTGCACGGAAGTGGTGTCCCTCCACCCAGCCTGCACTCTCTCCAATTGTGCCTAAACGGGCAGTCCAACATCCCTTTCATAATCCAGGACTGCTGGCTCTCAATTGCTCTCTAGCCTGCCTTCCTCATTGTCCCTAACTATTTCTGCCTTCCAGCCTGATCACCCCCTAACCCTTAACCCCTCCCCAGACAGCCTGAGTAATGCCTAATTGCTCCCCTGCCAGCCTGTTTGCCCCTTAATGCCCTCCCATGCAGGCCTGGGTGCCCCCCTCTCCATAACTGCCCTTCCCTGCAGCCTCAGTCACCCCCAACTTCCCTACTCTGCCACCCTGGTCAAACCTAACTGCCCTCCCTTACAGGCCTGGTCCCTCCCAACTGCCCTCCCCTGCTGGCTATCTTGTGGGGGCCATCTTGTGTCCACATGGGGGCAGTCATCTTGTGTGTTGGAGTTATGGTCAATCTGCATATTACTCTTTTATTAGATAGGATAGAGGCTTGGTGCATGTGTGGGGGCCAGCTGATTTGTCCTGCTGATGTCCCGGATCAGGGTGGGGTTTACTTTGGGCCATGGGGTGGCCTGGGCAAGGGGCCTGTTGTGGTTTGAAGGCTTTCCATGTCCCCCAGTGGCCCAAGTGGAGGCCCTGGTATCTGGGATTTATTTTTCTTTTACAATTGAAACTTTGTAGCCTGGAGCAGAGCCAAGTCTTCTGCTCACTCTGTGGTGAGAGTCATTTCTGTTGGAATTTATTTACCTTCTATAATTGCAACTTTGTAGCCTTAAGCAGAGGTCTAGGCTGGCCAGGGAAGGTGGAAAGCTTGGGTTCCTCCACCTCTGAGTGCAACTCAAGCTTCTCTCCAGCTCTGTGGCTACCATCATTATCTTCTATATTTGAAACTTTGTAGCATTCAGTGGAGGCCTGGGCCTGCCAGAGTGTGCAGAAAACTTAGCTTCCTCCATTACAAGGGAAACCCAAGCCTCCCTCTCTGTGGCCAGCAGCCAACTTGGTTGGGTTTATTTGCATATTTGCTCCTGATTGGCTTGTGGACATGGCTTGTGGGTGCTGCTTGTGGATAATATGGTCAATTTGCATATTACTCGTTTATTAGATAGGATTCCAGCATTTATGATGATGAGTTTACTCTTTTATTTCGTTACTTTGATAAAGTATATTAATTGAATTTTGAGTGTCCAAATAATCAGATATTCTTGGGATAAATACTACTTGGTCTTTATTATACTTTTTATATATTGCTGAATTCATTTGCTAATACCTGTCTATCTATATTAATGAGGCATATTGGTAGCTCATAAACAGACTTTTTTATAAGGTCTTGTCAGGTTGGTTCGGCTTCATTAGTTTCTGAAAATATTTGTGGAAGATGGATATAATTTCCTCCTTCCATGCTTGATTAAATTCACCAACATAGCCATTTGGATGTGGTATTTTCTTTCTGGAAAAAAATTTTAATGCTGTATTCAATTTCTTTAACAAAATTTAATACCATTCAAGTTTTTTGTTTGTTTGTTTTTACCGGTGTCAGTTTAAAAAATGTGTGTCTCTCAAGGAAAGTCTGTTCACCAAATGAAGCTTGGACAATTGGATATCCACATGGAAGAAATTTAATGTTTACTCCTAACTCAGATCTTAAATAAAAGTTAATTCAATTTGAATTATAAACACAGAATTATAGAACCACTAAGATTCTAAGAAAAAAAAAACAGAATACTTTACTACCCCCCCGCCCCCCCCGGAATAGGCAAAGATTTTTAGGCAGGACACAGCAAATATTAAGTATCAATTGAACATCATGAAAATTAAAAACTCCCACTCTTCAAAACACATGGTTAAGAAAATGAATATGCAAACGACAGACTGTGAGGAAATATGAACATGATGCATATATGACAATGACTTGTATCCAGAATATAAAGGACTCATAAATCATTCAGTTGAGGAATACACAAAAAGACTCTTCACAGATGAAATTATACAAATGGCCAATAAACACTGAAAATGTGATTAACATTGTATTAATCAAGGAAATACAAATTAAAACCACAACTGCATACCACTATATTTCTTCTAGAATGGCTAAGATTAAAATCACTGCGAATAACAAATGTTGGAAAGAGTATGGAACAACTGATGCATTCAAACAGTGTTGATAGAACTTAAGATGGGACAACCACTTGGAAAAGAGTTTGAAAATTTCCCATATGTTTGAGTAAGTATCTCTTCTTTATCCCTGAAACTTCACATCTATGTATTTAGCTGGGAGAAATGAAAACTTATGCTAATAAAAAGACTTTACAGAAATGCATATAGTAGCTTTATTTATATTAATCAAGAAATAGAATCAACCCAAATGTCCACCAACAAAAAAAGGGATCTGCAAATTGTGGCATAATCATAGAATTTATCAATTAAACTGAATAATCTACTGATGCACACAATAATAAAATCCATGCTAAATAATAGAAGACAGACACAAATGTACATTTACTACATAATTCTATTCATGAAAAGTTTTAGAACAGGCAAAACTGGTATACAGGAGTAGACATAAATGGGATTTCCTCTGCATGGAGGTTTACTCTGAAGGGGAATCAGGAAACTTGCTGGGGTGCAGAATTATTTTATTTCTAGACAAATACAGGTTTTGATATTTGTCAAAATTCATCAAACCATTTGGCCAAGATTTGAGCATTATACTCTGTAAAAATTACATCCTAATTTTTAAAATAATAATTTGTTATAAAAAGTAATAGTATCAATGCAAGTGATAATATATTTATTGTATTTGATGGATTTGTGTGTATGTTGAATAATGTCAAATTATAGAAAAGAGAAAAGAAATGCTTATAAAATAGACAGTTCATCTCTAGGATAAAACTGAGTCAGTGAAAATATCTTATAATTTCTGTGTTATTAAAGTTATTAAAATGCACATGAATAGTAGAAAGAAATCATAGCCCTAGATGCATATAGGTATGTTTGTCTGAAGATAGTAGTCATTTCATTTTTATTCTAAATGATTCTTATAATTTTTTATTTTATTTTTTTGAGAAAGTCTTAAATATTATGAAACAGTTTTATAAAAACTAAAAAATTAATTAAAACACTTTTCAGAGTTCTATTTGCTTTCATATTTGATGTGAAATATTATTATCTTTGGCATTTAAATATTTTACTTAATTTAAATATTTATGTCATTTTAAATTAAATATCATTTTTGAATTCAAATATATTTTAATAACCATGACTAAGCTTATGTATGAAATAGGTTGTCAATAGAGTTTTTAAAAGTAACTTTGGAGGAGGTACAACTAAATTAAAAAAAATTATTATGGATAGGAAAAATAATAATGAAAGATGTCCCCAAATACATTTATCTTAAATTCTTAGTTTTTATAACTTGGAAGATAATATTTTTCTTTCACCCTTTTCCCATTTTTTCTAATGTGCTAACCAGAGGAGACAAGAAGTGGTTCAAACAATGTAGTCCTTGCCTAGAAATTCTCCAAAATTCATATTATCAACAACAGTGCTGTAACTACAAATGACTTTGCATGATTATATAAGCATTTGCTGACTTGATTCTCTCTCTCCATCTGTGAGATAGTTATTACTTACTATTTTCACATTATTTTGAGACTACCAGTAGTAAATTGACTATAAAGTTGCAAATGTACCAATGAATATAACTTACTTTTCTGAATTACAGTTTCCATCTTGATAAGTCTTCATAAATGAATGTACCACACACAGATAACAGTCAATGATTGGTAGATATTGTTTCAATCTGGCTTTAGGAATAAAGGTATTTATTGCAACAAAGTTTTTATGCTAACATTTATTATAAAATAATGTTTGAATGGTTTGGAAATTACGCAATTTTATTTTCTCAAATAGGACATAATTAATGGCTTGTATCTAATTTATTCTTTAAAAAATATAAAGAATGTTTAAATATGTTTGCATTTGATAGTTTAAATATCTTCTTCCCCAGAATATATTCAATTCTGTTTTTACCTTAAAGCAGCAACTTTCCTTTTTGGAAGAAAGAAAGCAGAGCTATTTTCTCTCACAAAATAGTCAAAGAAGATATGTTTGCTCACATATTTAATGTCAGATTTCTATGAGATATGTTTCTAGAAAACCAAGTTCAATATCTTGATCTTTAAAGTTAATAGAAAAATGTCAAATAAGCAACTAATATTGCTTATATCATGTATTTATAAATATTATTCCTGTATAGTATCACATTTCTGTATTTCAATGAAGTCTTGCATTGTGTAAATCTATGTGATAGACGTGGCACCACTTCTAATTACAGAAGTTGCAGAAGGCTTAGTATTCCCTCTCCACATTTCCTGGTAGCTAATGTGCAGATTAGTAACAAGCTTTCACCTTTTACATTCTCACTCAGTGCTTTCATAAGGGGACGACTCAGGTGAGTGTAGAGGCAGAGATTAGAACTCATTCATAAAGTGGGAACTCATTTATGAACTCGTTTACAATGAGAGATTAAGATGCATTCTGTGGCCACTGCACAGTAGAATCATGTCTGGTCTCAGGAATGGCTACTGATGGTGGTGGTCCTAGTGGAAGGGCCAGTAGCACACATTAAGCAGAAGATTTCTCAGGTGTCACTTTAGGAGTGACTTCTTTTGCCTGCCTTGCTTTTTTTTCTTTCTTTTTTTCCTTTCATTCTAAAACCTTTTCCAACTACAATAGTTTCTCCCCTTTGTCCACATGAGATATGCTTTATGACTCCCAGAGTGGAAGCTTGACACTACAGATAGTATCAAATCCTACGTGTACTGTTTTCCCCCTATATAATAACCTATGCTAAAATTCAATTTACAAATTAGTGACAGTAAGATATTAACAATAAGAAATAATACAAAATAGGACAGTTATAACAACATACTGTAATAAAAGTTATGTAAATTTGGCCTCTCAAAATAACTTATACTTTAATCACAATTCCTCCTGTGATGGTGTGGGATGAAATAATGGTTATGTGATAAGATGAAGGGGGTGAATTATGGCAGAGCCTTAGGTTACTGTAGAGATTACTGAACACAAGACAGCAATAGCCCTCAGTGGATTTGATAACCAAGAGGGCTGCTAATTTGGAAATGTTGGATAATGGGATGAGTTATGTCCTCAGGTCCTGGGAAGGAAAGAGTGGGTCACATGTGATTTCATCATGCTATTCAAAATGACATGCAATCTCAAACTTATTATTTCTGCAACTTTTAATTTAATATTTGGAACACAGTTAAGTGTGGGTGACAAAATGCAGAAAATAAAATAAAAAATAAGGGGGCTACCTCAACTTTATGGCAATAAGGTAAGCTTTCTGACACTATTAAAGTCATTTTTTGTTAGCTTGTGTTGCTTTCAACAAAAAGAAGCTGAGAAGGATAATCTCCTTTGTGATATCCTATATAATAAAAGAGAAACATGCAAATGTGACCATACCTTCACCACTCTACCAGCCAATCAGGAGTTGGGGGTGGGGCCGAGGCAAGGGGCGGAGGTGTGAGGGGTGGGCCAGGCAGCTGTGGTGGTGAAGGCAGGGCAGGCTGAACTCTTTCCTCTTCTGGCTGCTGCTGCTTACCGAAGTCCTGTGGGCAGAAGGTGCAGCAGCCACAGCAGGAGGAGGTGGAGGAAGAGACGGGGAGGTGCAGACTATGTTTGAAGTCCTGGGAGGGGAGGAGGTGGGTCACACTGGCATTCGTGCCACCACCGGGGTGGTGGTTGGGGAGTTTCTCCATGGCTGCTGCCCCCAGGAGCAGCTGCGCTGGCTGCTGTGTCAGCCCCAGCAGCAGCTCATCCTGCACGGTCTGCTGGTGTGTTGGGAACCTGGAGGAAGAACTGCCTGCTCGGCTCCAGCTGAGGGACGCGGGGAAGTGGGAGGCAGCCTCTGAGAACACGGTGAGAGGCAACAGCAGCAATGAGAGCAGGCTGAAGGGTATGGTAGAGGGCATCCCAACACCAAGAGGGATGTGGGGCTGCTGCTTCTGAGTGGGGTGATCTGCAGCACCCCGAACCCCAAGTCCCTCATTATCAGGCCAGCAGCAATGGAAGGAGATGCACCCTGTCCACTGCCTGCCTAGGTGGCTGCCAGGTCTGGGGCGGCACGGCTGTGGTGGAGGGAGGGGGGAATCAGGGAGGGAGGAACACTGTGACTGAGGTTGTGGCAACCACTTTGACCCCACCACCCTTCTCGGCGGCCACCGCCACCTCCGAGACCAGCTCAGGGGCCGCCACCACCACAGTCCTTGCCCCTTAAGAACTCCAGAATGTGTGTCATAGCTACCTCACATAGCCCCACCCCCCCAACGGTGTGTCCCAGCTTGCACTGGCACAAGCCCACTGCACCCCATGAACCCGCCCCCTTGGTCAGATGTCCCACCCTCATTAATATGCACACTCGGCTGGCGGTGCACACAGGGGGTGGAGAGAGGTCCTGCCTCCTTCAGGTTCCCCTCCTCCCCACCCTGAGTCATGTGGGGTCTGGCCTCAGGGACCAGGGCTTCACTAGGGCTGGGTCTGGGTCTTACATAGGAGGGACTGGACCTTCCTTGGATGGGGCTGCCTGGCAGGGGAAACTGAGGCTGGGGAGACTGACTAGGTGTGGTCCCCGGTCCCAGAGGAGCTGGGACCCTGACCCCTCCTGCCCTCTTGGTCAGTACTGGGGTCTTTGGCCAGCTTAGCTGCCAGTCAGTAGGAGCCAGTAGTCCTGGATTGCGAGGGGTTGTCTGACTGCCAGTTTAGGCCTGATCCCACAGGGGTCCCAGATTAGAGAGGATGCAGGCCAGGCTAAAGGACACACACCCCTCTCCACCCCAGTGCATGAGCTTCGTGCACCAGGCCACTAGTCCTATATAATAAAAGGCTAATATGCAAATTATCCCCTTGACTAGTTCAACTGGGAGTTAGAAGGCGGGGCCAGCTGGACAACCAACTGCAGCTCCTCCCCCAGACCAGCCCAGGACAACTGGCCCTAATCAGGGCTGGCTGGTTGGACCCCTACCCTTGCACAAATTCGTGCATGGAGCCTCTAGTCTTATATAAGCACCTGTCATGTAAATAGACTTGAAAGCTTTTATTCTTACCTTTACAATTGTATTTCCACAGTTATGAATTAATATGTGGTTAAGCATACCATCTTTTCATGTATAAATGATTTTTAGTTTAAAAATTAGCCATAATTTATATTGTGAATTCTTCTAAATCTGCCCAGTCAATGTTGCTCAGTTATTGAGTGTTGATCTATGAACCAGGAGGTCAAGGTTCAATTCCTGTTCAGGGCATCTGCCCAGGCTGTGGGATTAGTTGTCAGTAGAAGGTATGCAGGAGGCAGCTGTCAATGCTTTTTTCTCATCATTGATGTTTCTGTCTCTCTTTCCATTCCCCTTCCTCTTTGAAATCGATCAAAATATATTTTTAAAAAGATTTATTAATCTGATGTCAATTAGACTTAGTAATGAAGCTTAAACATATTTTTCTGAGATTGCTTAAGTTACATTTTATGTAACATAGCCAATGTTCTAACCTAAATTATATTCTTATAAATGTAGGGTTGTCTGCCTACAGGCCTGCTTTATTTCTATTTCCCTTACTCAAACATATACAAGGCCAGAGCTGTGGTTAGTGGTGTGATACTACACTAATGGTTTAAAATGTTAAATGACATGAATTTTTTTTCTGTAAAACAAATTAAAGACAGAAATAAATGAGGCTGTGGCTGTGGAGTCTACTAGCCTGAGAGATTTGATGGTTAAAATATATTGTAGGATACCTTAGATATATTATTAAAAAACAAATTCCTCTACATTCGGGGAGAGTCAAATTCACTTTTATATAGTTAACATATACAAGGATCTATATGTATATATAAAAGGCTAAGCGACTGGTCAACCAAACAACTAAACAACCCAACAACAGACCAGTAGCTGTAATGTGCACTGACCACCAGGGGATAGATGCTCAATGCACAGGATTAGGGTCCCTCCTGTCTGGATCAGGCCTATGAGGGTGTCAGGCTCCCTCCTGTCTGAATCAGGCCTATGGGGATTGGCTATTCAACATCCCCCAAGGGGTCCAGGATTGTGAGAGAGAGCAGGCCAGGTAGAGGGAACCCACTGCTGCACAAATCCATGCACTGAGCCTTTAGTTTAACTATAAAAAGATTATTTTAAAACAAACCAGTAAGCTTATACCACTCTACTATGATTGGGTTGAAATTTATATTATCTATAAAGAATATGATTTTTATGAAGCATTTCATGTTGTTTTTTTTTTCTTTGTATATTTTTGAGAAGGGAGAAGAGAGGAGAAGAAGGGAGGGAGGAAGAAAGAAAAAAACTATTTCTAACTAGGACTATTTCAACTAGAAGAATCATAATTATTTGCCTCTGAAAGTGCAGTTTCATAGGTAATAGAGTTTTCAAAATAGGCTATGCACTTTGAAAGCGTATTATAGGAACACTAGAGGCCATGTGCACAAAAATCCGCAGACAAAATGGGCAGGGAGGTAGTCCTTCAGCCTAGCCTGCACCCTCTTGCAGTCCAGGACCCCTCGGGGGATGTCCATCTTCTAGTTTAGGCCTACTCCCTTGCTTGTGACTGAGCAGAAATCCCCCTAAGGAAGCATACTCACTACCAGGAAGCAGCTACTGCATTGAGCATCTGCCCCCTGGTGATCAGTGTGCATCATAGTGATGGGTCATTCCTAGTCCTTTGGCCTTTAAGGTTAATTTGCATATTACCCTTTTATTACATAGAATAATAAGTTATATTTATTTCCCCTCCCTTATTCCACACCTGATTAAGGGTTCTAGGGATTACAATAAATTCAATCTTTGCTTATTTCTCAACATTATTAGAAGCTTTTGATTTCTTTCGAAGACTGAAAATACTACCTAAATATTTTATTTTGGCAGACAAAATAATGTGTATACTTATTAACTATTAACTCTTGAAGAAGCATTTCCAAACATATTAAAATATTTTATTGTTGGCATTTATAATCTACATAAATATTATTTAGATTTCATATTTATTTACATATTTGGTTGCCATAATGAAAAAAGAGACTTAAATATTAGTTCTTGAGATCATGATTAAAATTTTTTCTAATTTTTTTTCACTACACAGCAAATGCATCCCTGTTCCTCTGATGATCTCAAAAAGAATATATAGGACAATTGTGAATTTTAAGAGCAATTACACTACTGAATAAAAACAATTTTAATAAATTCTCTTTTACATTATCTTCTATTAATATGTGATAAGTGAAAGGAAGTCTGGAATGTATTTTAAGAATATTTTACTCATTTATTAATTAAATCATAAGAATTTTGATAATTGATGTCTGTCTTTGATTATTTTCATTATGGGCAAGATATATAAAGGAATGAGAAATGGAAAAAGTAGGGATAAATTTATCAAATTTTATATTTTACTGATCCTCAATAATGCTTGTACTGTTTTGAGCTTTTTTCCAAGCCTAGAATGAAAATTTATTCCAATTACCAAAATTGACATTGCATAATTTGGTGGTTTATGTTCACAGAGGAAATGCAAATTAAAAGGCATGTTTGTGCGAGCATGAAAAAAGTCTTCCTGATCATTGATGATAAAATAAAATGATGGAACCATGTACTATGTAGCCAAAGCATGTCAAACTTGTAGCCTGAGGGCTGCATGTGCCCCACAACTAATATTTTTGTGGCCCATACAATATAACAGTATGTAAGAAATGTTTAATAAACATTTTATAACATATACACATATATATTATATATGGCTAATATGCTAAGTGTCCCTCCAACCATCTGACCATTGCTATGATGTGCGCTGACCACCAGGGGGCAGATTCTCAATGCAGGAGCTGCCATGATGCACACCAGCCATTTACAAAGAATCAGCACTACAGACCTGGCACCAACAATCCAGCACTCAGCTTACTCCTACTGGGACATAAGCCTACCCACCACCCTGGAGCAATACCCCACCAAATCGCAACTAATGCTGCTGAGATCCCATGGCACAAAATGCAGCCCACAGCCCAGCCCAGCCCAGAAACAGCTGCTGTGGACGCCAGGTAGTGACATCACATAGCAATATCCAGCTTCCACTCCCTAGCAACTAGCCTCCTTGCATTTTCTTCAGCCCAGGAACTTGACTTGCTTTAGAGCCAGATGCAAACATTTTACAGTTTAACATAATGTTTGTGAAGTGTTTTTTCCATGACTCATCTCATTTGAATCCTCACAGAAGTCCTGAAATAGGTAGATAGAAGACTTGGTAGAATCTATTTTCTTTTCATTAGCCAGGAAATGGAGATTTAGAAAGTTTAGAAACTTGACCCAACTAAAAAGAAATAAGAAATGGCAGACCTTGAAAATGACTTCAGGTTTTCTCACTGTGCAGAATATAGTCAAACACTGCTGCAGTTAAATATTTTACCCTTTGTTCTCCCTGCGTGATCTACAATAATAATCTACTTTGTGTTGATATTTACTGCCATGTTGCTTACAATTACCTGAAAGAGAAGTTGGGGTGCTTCACTAGGCTAGAAAAAGTTTAGCTACATCAGAAAGCAGGTCTAATTAAGGAAGTTTATTCTCTCTATAATAAAAGGCTAAGTTGACTCATGTATGTGCTATTCATGTAAAGCTCTCACTGGTGCCAATTGCATACATGTGTTTATATCTGTCATTGTTGATCATGAATTTGGTTGACATTTCTATTATAGAGAAAGGGTGAATATCAATATTAAAGTATTTCTTCTAATTAATTTCTTTTCAATATGCACAAATCCATACACTGGGTCACTAGTTGTTAATAACAAACTATAATGCTCGCTAATGACTGATTACTATAAACATATTCATTCATTTCCCTTACATACCTTATACACAGGCACAGCATTTCTCTTCATTAATACTAGCAGCAAATATCTTAGCAGCCGATTGCCACATCATTAGTCTTGGACTAACTTGTTTGTTGTGCACAACAGAAAATATTTCACTTTTGGAGAACAAGATAAATAGGTTTATTTGTGTTACACTTATTAATTTGTGCAGTTATTCAGTGTCTGGTAAGTTAATGTTCAAGAAAAAATATTAATTTTTATTAAAATATTCTATTATTTTATGTTAATGATTACTCAATTATTTTAGCACTTTGTATTCAGCATTTCTATAGAAATAAACCTACATTTCTATGAAAATTGAAATTTTTGGTTTTTTGTGGACCACATAAGCATAAATCTTGTTTATTTGGCCTATGCTAGCCTTTGAGCTTGATATGCATGATGTAGCCCATATTAATGAGATAATTTTTTCAATTTTTTTGCAATTGTGGCTGAGAAAATCATTTAGCCTTTGCCAGTGAGGTAAACTAAGAGGTGTAGCAGTTATTATTTGGTGACTATATAGCCTGAGATTTTTTTTTATTTTAATTCTTTATTGTTCAAAATTTTATGTTAGTCTCCTTTTTTCCCCATTGACCTCTCTCCAGGTGCTCCCACCCTCTAACACATGCACCCACTTCCCATTGTCTGCATCCATTGATAATATGCATGGATATAAATCATTCTGTTGATCTCTTACCTGCCCTGTCCCACCCTCCCCTGCATCCTCTCTGAGTTTTGACAGTCTATTTGATGCTTCTATGTCTTTGAATCTATTTTTGTTCATCACCTTATGTTGTTCATTATATTTCACCAATGGATGAAATATATCTTTCTCTGGTTGTGTGATATTTATCTTTCTCTGGTTGGCTTATTTCACTTAGCAAAATACTCTCTAGGTCCATCTATGCTGTTGCAAATGGTATGAGTTCTTTCATGTTAAAGCAGTGTAGTATTCCATTGTGTAAATGTACCACTGTTTTTTAATCCACTCATTTGCTGATGGACACTTAGGCTGTTTTCAAATCTTAGCTATCGTAAATTGTGCTGCTATGAACATAGGGGTGTATGTGGAATCCTTTTCATATCCTGCGTGTCCAGGGTTCCCAAATCAGGATTCAGCATCTAGAGAAGGCCGCACACAAATGAACAAAGACTCAGAAAAACATTAATTTGGAAAAATGGGGACCAGGAGGCAGCCTATCTCTAGTGGAAGGACTGCCTCTTGCCTTGGCCTTGTCATTCCTTTTATTTAAGTTTTGGGAATACACCCATTGCCCTTAGTCAGGAAATAAGCTGATTATCTTGTCAGGAAGGATTTACATGATTATCTGGTGGGGAAGTTGCCCTTGCCACCCTTATTTCAATTAGATAGGGAGTGGTAAGCTCTGACCTTTCAGAACTTCAAAGTTGACTAAGCCTTTTGGATTCCTTGTCTACACCTTTCTATTGGTGAGGTAATGGCTGGTTCCCAGCAGGTGTATATATCCTTTCTAATTGGTGTTTCTGATTTCTTGCAATATATTCTAGAAGTGGGATTACTGGGTCAAATGGAGATTCCATTTTTAATATTTTGAGGAAAATCCATATGGTAGCCTGAGATTTATAAAAAAAGGAAAAACCCAGAATAAATACAGAGATATGCAAGAGAAGGAATGTGTGTGTGTGTGTGTGTGTGTGTGTGTGTGTGTGAGAGAGTTTGTGTGTGTGTGTGGAAGAGAGAGAGAGAGACTGAGAGTCAGAGAGTCAGAGAGGCAAAGAAAGCTCCCAGTTTTCTGTATTCCTAACAGTTGTTCACTCTTTTACTTTTGAAAATCTCTGGCCAGGCCACCTTTGTACTCAAGATTCCCACAACAACTGTGCTGTCTCTGCATGCATAGTTTCCCATGCACTATTTAAAAAGGGGTAGTTCGAGAAATTGCAAGGAAAAGATTGTGATAAGATTAGCTAGTGCAGTGATCAGCAAACTGTGGCTCTCAAGCCACCTACGGCTCTTTTGCACCTTGATTGTGACTCTTCCACAAAATACCATGGCCTGGGTGAATCTATTTGAAAGAAGTCGTGTTAAAAGACATTTCAAAATTTTGGCTCTCAGAAGAAACTTTAATCGTTGTATTGTTGATAGTTGGCTCTGTTGACTAATGAGTTTGCCAACCACTGAGCTAGTATTTGAGTATACTTTACATTGTTAGTTTATTTCTTTTACAAAAATACAATTTTATCTTTCTAATGACCATAGCTGACTGGTAAATTAAATTTAATATCTCCACTTTACAGAGGAGAAAGAAAACTCTCACACTGTTGAAAACTGATCAGAGTTCAGTCACCAACATTTAAAATAATATTTTAATTTGAAAATAGAGTGAATGTTAATGTTAGGGTCTAATAAGTTGTTGTAGGAGCAATAGGAAAACATGAGTGCAACTAGAAATAATTAACCTTTCTTAGCATTTGAACAATTCTAACTAGCAGAGGTTGAAGTGAAAACAATCTATACTAATAAAAGGGAAACATGCAAATTGACTGTCCCTCCATCACTCCCACCAGCCAATCAGGAGCCAGTATGCAAATTAAGCCAAGAAATATGGCAGTTAATTTGCATATGCAAGCATGGATCGAAGACTGAGGACAGCAAGAAAGGAAGCCAAGCGCTGCAGAAGGGAGTGAAGCAATGGAGACGAAATGGAGCGAGGCAGCAGAGAAGGGAGCAAAGCCTGCCTCATTTCACTCAGGCTGCAGAAAACCCTATCCTTGCACAAATAGGCCTGAGAAAGCCCTATTCTTGCAGAAATCTTCCTGCAACAGACCTCTAGTCTACACAAGAAAAGAGAAACAAGCAAATTGACCATCCCTCTGCTATGCCCACCAGCCAATCAGGAGAAAGTATGCAATTAACCCAACAAAGATGGAGGTGGCCATGGAGCTGGAACAAACAGGAGGCTTGTGTTGTCCCCAGTGATGGAGGAATCCAAGTTTCTAGCTCGCCCTGGCCTCTGCTCAGGGAGTGGCTGAGGAAAAAAGAAAAAAAACACAAAACAATGGAGGGGCTGGCAGCCTGGTTTGTCGGTTGCTGTGGCCAGCCTGAAAATGGTCCTCAGACCTTTACCTAGGCTTACCACACCCCCGTGGAGTAAGAGTCCCTGCTGGGGTCCTGACCAACCAGCAAACAGGCATCAGCTCCTCACCCAGACTGGCCAGGAACCCCAGCAGAACCCCCACCCTGAAGGGAGTGTCAGCCTGAAAACAGACCTTAGCCCCTCACCCAGGCTGTTCACCCCCAAATGGGGAGAGGGACCCTGCTGGGTGGCTTGGCAAGCCTGCAAACAGCCATCTGCCTCTCAACCAGGCTGACAAGGTACCCCAGCAGGAACCCCCACACTGAAGGGAATGTGGCCAGCTTGTAAACAGCCCTCAGCCCCTCACCCAGGCTGGCCATGCCTCCCCAGAGGGGACCCTCACATCATGGGGGTTTGGCTGTCTTGCAAACCACCACAGGCCCCTCACCCAGGCTGCCCACACCCCAGGGGAATTTGCATACTGGCTCCTGATTGGCTGGTGGGAGTGATGGAGGGACAGTCAATTTGCATGTTTCCCTTTTATTAGTATAGATTGTTTTCACTTCAACCTCTGCTAGTTAGAATTGTTCAAATGCTAAGAAAGGTTAATTATTTCTAGTTGCACTCATGTTTTCCTATTGCTCCTACAACAACTTATTAGACCCTAACATTAACATTCACTCTATTTTCAAATTAAAATATTATTTTAAATGTTGGTGACTGATCCAGGACACTCTTCAGGGCAAACCAGCCAGCCTTTACCCATGCACCAGGCCTCTATACTAATAAAAGGGTAATATGCTAATTAGGCTGGAAAACCTTCCAGGAGACCTTATGGATGTTCTTCTGGACAAAGCCATGGTGATGGTGCTGAGGTAGAGGTGGTTAGAAGCCAAGAGGGGACAGTAGTTGTGGCTGATCAAGCTGGTGGGAAGGAGCCATTGGGGGTGATCAGGCTGGGGGAGAAGTTGGGGGTGAGCAGGCCAACAGTGGGGTCAATTGGAGGTGATCTGATAGTGGGAGTGTCATTTTGGAGTGAGCATGCCAGCAGGGAGGCAGTTGGGGGCAAGCAGGTAAGCAGAGGGGGAAGTTGGGGGCAAGCAGGCTGGCAAGGGGGACAGATGAAGGTGAGCACACTGGCACAGGGGTCATTTGAGGGTGAAAGGCCGGCAGGCAGAGTGATAGGCCTGGAGACGCTGACTGGCACAGAAACTGACCAATCAGAACCTAATCTGGGTGAGCTGTGAAGGCAAAACTTAAGGTGGGGGCTGAGGAGGGATTTTAAGGGCAACATCTGTTTGGTGTAAGGTATAAAAAAGTGGTTCAATTTTTTGACAGTATAGTACATATGGTTGGCTATCAGTCCAGATATAGGTATTATGTATTTTTGTCTGACGAGAGCATCTCCTCCTAATGAAAAAGGCTTCCCACACAATTCAAGCAATCCTATCCTATATAATCTGTCCATACTACTAAAAGGGTAATATGATAATTAGACTGGGTCAAACAGGCATCTTCTGGATGTCTGACTTCTGTCTGGACAAAGTCATGTGGTGGGGGCCAAGGCAGAGGCTCTTAGAGGTGATCAAGCTGGCAGGGAGGACAGTTGGGGGCGAGCTTTAGCTGGCACGGGAGAGCTGTTGGTGAAACCAGGTCAGCAAGGGAGGGCCATTGGGGGTGATCAGGCAGTCAGAGGCAGTTGGGGGCAATCAGGCGGTAGACAGGAGCCAGCAGTCCCAGATTGCAAAAGGGATCGGTCCTAAGCTGGTGGTCAGACATCCCCCAAGGGGTCCCTGATTGGAGAGGGTGCAGGCTGGATTGAGGGAACCCCCTCATGCATGAATTTCATGCATTGGACCACTAGTTCATTTTATAATTTTACCTAATAATAGAGAAACATGGAAACTGACTATACCCCTGGTATACCCACAGCCAATCAGAGTGACTATGCAAATTAACCTATCAAAGATGGAAGTTAATTTGCATACAAACCTGGGTCCCAGAAATCTTTTGGCCACCCAGGTCACTCTCAGCCAGCCATTGGAATGGGGGGCAGGTCCCTACCCAAGTGTAAAGCCTGGGGCAGAAGCTTTAGGATTGGGAAAGGGCCAAGCCTGCGATCAAACATAGACCATCTGGAAGTCAGCACTAGGTTGCCCAGCTGCAGCCTGGTGACCCAGCACTGACTGCCCAGGTGGCTGAGACAGTGTTTGATCTGCAGAAAGTGAGTCAGTGTTTGATCTGCAGCCTCAGTGGAAGCTGTTGATCAGTATACTTAGCTCTCTCTTTCTCTCCCTCTTTCTTTCTGATCTTCACCAGCAGCCAGGCTTTTCTTTTTCTCCCAGCCTCCCTGGGGTCTGCTGTTAAGCCCTGCCTTTTTTATCAGGCCCAGAGATAGGCCTGGAGATGCTGACTGGCATAGGAACTGACCAATCAGAATCAAAGGTGGGAACTATGGGGAACCCATTGGCTGCCTAGAAGGCAGAGCTTCTGACACTGACTGTCATAAAAACTGACCAATGAGAACCAAATCTGGGTGCTGTGGGGAGCCAAAGGCTCCCTAAGAGATGAAGCATTTGATGCTGGCATAGGAACCAACCAATCAAAATCAAAATGGCCAGCAGAGAAGGGCAGTTGGGGGCGACATCAGTCCTGTAGAACAAGACAGTTAGGGACAATCAGGCTGGCAGGCAGAGGCAGTTAGGGGCAATCAGGCTGGCAGGCAGGTAGGCAGGTGAACAGTTAGGAGCTAGTGGTTCCAGATTGAGAGAGGGATGTCTGACTTCCAGTTTAGGCCCAATTCCTGGGACTGGGCCTAAAGTGACAGTCAGACATCTTGCAAGGGATTCCCCAATTGAAGAGGATGCAGGCTGAGTTGAGGGAACCCCCACTCTGTACTCTAATAATATTAAATAAATTCAAGGAATATGTCTTATTTAACATACAGGATTATATACTTGATTACTCTCTTTTTTTTCCTTGCCTCTCTAAACTCTATTCCCAACACATCAGCCAGACTAATCCATTCTAAATACAAGTAAATCTCTTTATTCATCTACTCAAGCCTCTTTAGTACACTTCCATCTTTTTTAGATTAATAGTCTAATCCTAATGGGCTCTAAAGTCAACACTCTCTATCCCATTTTACTTCAGGCATGCTATCTTTATTACTATTCCGTTAACAGAACAGACATAGCATCTTTGCATTTGCTGTTCACTATTCTTGTATGCTCTTCTCTTTACTCAATGTACTTCCTCCAGATAGTTCCATGATTCACATTTTGTATCCCTTCAGTCTCCGCTCAAGGTTTTAATGCTTCATATGTCTATGATACTTGGGTTAAAAGACACAGTCATGGGGATTTGCTCAAGAAAACAGTTTTATTTTTCTGCTTTTCCACAAACAGAATCATCACAACACCTTTCCATCATAAACTATGTAATTTGGCTTCAATTCTTGCTAAGAATTAGATTTGGAGTATTTAAAATATTGAAAACATTGTGACTAAAGATGAAGTATTACTTATATATATTTTTCCTTTATCGCAAGGTAAAAAATAGAATGGATAAATCCACATAAATTTTTCCAAACAAAACAAAAACAATGTGAGATAGTGTGGTATAGAAGAGAGGAAAGTGTGTGCATCAAGAGAAATATGGACAATAATGAAGTAGGTTTCTCCATGGAACATTTGAGCTATCCATATGATAAATGTTATTTTTAAAGGGTAGGCGTGATATAGTAGCTGGGAGAGCAATTAAACATTTCAATATTGAAAACTTTCCCCATCCATATATACAGAGGATAGGCAGTCAGTTTATACCCCAAAATAGCAGATGAGAAATTTTACTGAATAATTTAATTGATCCCAGAGAAATAAATCAAAACAAAGCCCGGTATTTTAGTGTTAAATAACGTAAAGCAAAGCTTGCCAACTCATATGAGGCACTAAATTTCTATTTTTGTTTGTTTGTTTCTTTTAATATATTTTTATTGATTTCAGAGAGGAAAGAAAGGGATAGAGAGATAGAAACATCAATGATGACAGACAATCATTGATTGGCTGCCTCCTGTGCACCCCCACTGGGGATCAAGCCTGTAACCCAAAGCATGTGGCCTGACTGGGAATCAAACCGTGATCTTTTGGTTCATAGTTGGATGCTCAGCCACTGAGCCACGCCAGCCAGGCTGGTTTTAAGTTTTTAATAGGAACTAAACATCACATGTAACTAAAGGGCCAAATCAATTCTTCTCAGCCCACACCTTCTCCCCTGGGCTTAACTAGGTTATTATCTTCTAAATGAGGAGCTACATGTGGACTTTTTACCCCTTATACACACTTATAAGTAATTTTGGTTGTAATTTCCCCCCCTCCACTATTATTACTTAATGGTAGTAATTATTTTACTGCACATCAAATTACTAGTCACAGCCAGTAAGATAATTTAAAAGAAAAAATCGAACCCAGGACCCTTTGGTCCACAGACCAACACTCTATCCAGTAAGCCAAAATTGGCTAGGGTTTTTAGACACTTGAAAGGCTCTCAAAAGAATCATGACATAACCCTGATATTTCATACTGGTTAAAAATTAGTTCTGCTTAATGTAGGGGAGAAAATATTCTTCCTTGACTCTTTTAAGGGCCTTGACTGGGTCTGAAAATTAAACTGACAAAGACAGATTAATAAACAGTTGCTTAGATTCAAATTACAACTTAACTCTCTAATTAAAAAGTTTAATTTCTTTTAAACTATAATAAAAATAATTACTTTGTGTTATCGGTTTAAAATAATTCTTAGCTGTTCTCCATACATTCACTGCTTTGTTGAATTCTAATTTTGAGAAAACTTTGATTAAATTGATGCCAAGAATACATACATAGATTCCTACCCTGAATGAAGACTATTATATTTTCTTGTAAACTGAAAGAATATGTTTCTTGGAATTTTACATTCTTTTACAAAATAAGACAGCTTGGAGGGAAAATTATACATCAATTCATTCATATTTGGTGATACCATGAGCTGTTCTTTCCAGAAAATATAAAAGTATTTTTGAAAATGTTCTCTTTGAAGCCATATTATTTATGAGCCTAAATAAGTTCCCAGGAGAAAATTGTTCCTTTTGGGAAGATCATAACTAGTAACAATAATAGAATGTCATCTGTCCTACTTCTAATGACATAAAATGAAATATCAATCTGGACTAATATACAAAAGCCCCTACTTCCTCTCAGGTGCATATTTTTTTTTTACTATTGATGGGAATGCCTTTTTATATGCTTTTATTACTAAGATGAACTCTCTAATTTAGTAATTGAAATAAAATATAATTTAATTATACATAGATAAGATTTTCCAATTGTTATATAGCAATTATAGTTAATCATACCCCAGAATCTTAAATCATGTTGGTGCAGACCAGGCTGGGCCCGAATCAGGAACTGAGCTAATCGAATAGGCTGTGGTTGTTCCTGTGAGAGAAACCTGGGTAGACATAATAGAGAAAAATTTAGGTTAAGAGACAAGGGCATCATATTTGTGATATGAAAACAGCGCACTGGCAGTCTGAATGTAAAGTAAGTGTAGGTAATATGCAAAGCGGTTTTCTTAGATAGCCATACCATAGCACAACACTAAGCTGGGAGTTGATGGTAATTAGGATTAATCAGGCAGTTTTTCCAGCATGAGTTCATTAGCAATTGTAGTAAACATAAGAAGTGCTAATCTGAAACTGGCTGAACACAGCCCAGTGTCCTTGAAGTGAAAAGGGGATAGATGATACTTGTAAACCAGAGATTCAAGTATTAAAAAACGGAAAAGCCAGCTAATAAGGGCAAAAAGTCATAACTAGCCAAGTGATATTTATGGCATATAGTTATTGCCATCATATTGAACAAAATCTCTCTTAGAAATCAGTTGCATTGGAGGTTTATTGTTATGGAGCAGCAATTTTTCAACCTGTGTGCCGCAAGACTAAAGCATGCAATACCTGACTATTTAGTCAGGGGCACTGACCTGTCTTCCCTTAGATTGTCAAATAAAAAAATGAAAACAGCCAAATAAAAAAATATAAAAATTCACAACGGCTGTCCAGTGTGAATGAATCCACGTTATCCTTTTTTTTTTTTTTTTTGTCAGATAACATATATATATATTTGGTGTGCCACAGAATTTTAGTAATGAGTTTATGTGTGTCATGAAATGAAAAACATTGAAAATCACTGATATAAAGAGAAGAATGATTCAGGGGCTGGAATTCAGACAAAGTGTGATCACTTTTATATTGTAAGAATGATTCCCTGGAAAGGCTTCTTAAATGTATTAGGTAAAGCTTAAATAATACAGATTCTTGACCCCCATACCAGATCTTTTGAGACAAATTTCCTGATATATAAAAAATCTCTATTTGATTCCTATGAAAATAATTTTGAACTTGTAATATGTGAACTTTCATTTAGAAATCATTGAATAGTCCATCTGATTGCTTTTGAAAAAAAGTTTGTGTAAACTTTATTGTCTTTAATTTCAAATGAACATTAGTAATATATATTTTCTTTTATAAGTTTCTTTGAATATGGCATGAGCTATTTTGTAGTTTTAAAACTACATGCTGTTTATAGAAAATTTGGATGGAAAACAGAAAGCTTCTCATAATTAAATCACTAGAATTACATGTTGATGTATTGTTTTGACATTTGTATGATAAATACATGCAATTAGACTGAGTAATTATTTTTCTTCTAAGAGATATTATGAAATTATTTTTATAAAATCTTTCCTCACTTAAAAATACTTTTATAAGTTGCTTAATATTAGATAAAACCCTGTCAGATATAAACGTGTACTGGCATGAATGTCTAAATACACTCATATGTCTAAATATTATTAAATTAGTCTTCCTTTGGGCAAAGGGAAAATTAATGTTTTTAACAGAAAAATTATTTTATCTATATTACTAGTCCCTGGGCATATAGCTATAAACAATGGAAAATTTATTCTGAAGCCAGTAAATTCAAGTTGATGAAATCTATGACATTACTATGAGAATGTTTTATTAATGTACGCCCACTGAAAAGGCCTGCAAAGCATTTCAGGCTTCCAGGCAAAGGAACACTCTTGCAGGCTTTCCTGACTGAAGAAACTTTGAATAGAATTATGTAAACTGATTACATTTCCTATGAGACCAAATCCTAAACACTAATTTGAAAAAAATATACATATATACCCTTATGTTCACTGCAACATTATTTACAATAACCAAGATTTGGAAGTAGCCCAAGCGTCCATTAGTAGATGAATGGATAAAAATGCTATGGTTTTTATACAGTGGGATACTACTCAGCTGTGAAAAAAAAGGGGGGCGTATTTTATCCCTTGCTACAGCATGGATAGATCTGGAGAACATTATGCTAAGTGAAATAAGCCAGTCAGATGTCAGAGAAAGATAAGTACCATGTGATTTCACTCATATGTGGAATCAAGTGAACAAAATGAACTAACAAACAAAATAGAGACAAATTCATAGAGAGCAGGCTGAAAGCTGTGGAGTGTGGGGCGGGGGGAAGGTTTAAGCAAAAAAGAAAAGAAAAAGATAGAACTCAAGGTCACAAGAAATAGTGTGTTGATTGTCAGGGGAAAGAAACTGGGGGAGGCAGAGAAGAATATAGGGGGGTAAATGATGATGGAAGAATTGACTTGGGATGGTAAACACCCAATACAGTGTGTAGATGATTTGTTGCAGAATTGTTCACCTGAAACCTGTATAATTTTGTTAACCAGTGACACCCCAATAAATTCAACAAATAGGAAAAAATAAATCAACCTCATGGTGCCTGACTGGCAAAAGGAGAAAAACAAATAACAAAAACAAGTTGGAAATTCATGAATTTGTTTGAATTAATTTCTGAACATGATTCTTCAAAATGTTAATCTAAACAGTGTACATGTGTACGTATAATCATTTCAAAAACATGGAATATGTATGTGACTATACATGCTTTATATTTAAAAGTCTAATTTAGAACAGGTAAAATAATTGTGTTTGTTTCTGAAAGGGGCAGAGATTGGAAAAATACTACTAAGGAAGACCGTGAAAAAGAAGATTTTGCTATGGATGTTATATTTCCTTCCCTATAATAGTAATTACTAAACTAAAAATTGGCACAAATTCAAGCCTGGAAGGGCCCAAAATTCAGTTTCCAGTCGACAAGCCTAAAATAAGAAAGAACATCTAGGGAAATAGTTCACTGTCAAAAATAAAATTCATATAAATTTGCAGAAAGTGTAAGGTTTTGAATTATCCTAGACATGACACTAGTGTGAGAATTTGGTTTTATTTTCATATTCACAAAAGGTGACCACAGGCATGTCTAAAGTGAGAATACTGTGTAAATAAATATATATTAAGTATTTGCATTTAATATTTTATTATAAGCATTTCTAATATTGCATTTAATAAAAACTTAATTATAATATATACATACATTATGTTTTATATATAAATTAATTATTATCTTTATATAAGGTGTATCTTTCTGTGAATTTCTTCCTTTTACTCTCATAAATTATTGTATAATAATTATTCTTCTACAGCAATTTTTACCATGTTCTTTATTTTTTTCTAGGTGTTAAATCATTAATTAAAACCAATATTCATCTTAATATGTGTTTAAACTACTGTCCAGAATGATTGTGCTAGTTACTAGTATATATTTCTGACAGTAATTTATAATCACAGTGTATTTATCTAAATATATCCCATCCAAGCATTATTATTATTAAATTTCATAGATATTTTGTTCATAGCCATTTTTACTTATATGTCATATTATTATTAACAGAATTGTACTTAATATATTTTACTTCATAGTGTAAGTTATCTGTACAACTTTACAATTTTCTTTTTAATGTTTATATGTTTGTTTTTATTAAATGTACTAGAGACTCAGTGCATGAAATTCATGCATGGGGTGTGTGTTCCTCAGTCCAGCCTGCACCCTCTCCAATCTGGAAGCCCTTGAGGAATGTACAACTGCCCATTCAGGCCTAATCCTGAACGGGCAGTTGGACAACCCTCTCACAATCCAGGACTGCTGGCTCCCAACCACTCACCTGCCTGCCAGCCTGATCACCCTCTAACCACAACCCTGCCAGCCTGATTGATGCCTAAATGCTTCCCTGCCAGTCTGATTGCCCCTAAATGCCCTCCTCTGAAGGCCTGATTGCCCGTAATTGCCCTACCCTGCCTGCCTGGTCACTCTTAACTGCCCTCCATTGCCAGCCTGGTAACCCCTAACTGCCCTCCCCTGCCAGTCTGGTTGCCCCTAACTTACTTCCCTCCCTTGCCATCCTGGTTCTCCCTAACTGCCCTCCCCTGCTAGCCTTATTGCCCCTATGTGCCCACCCCTGTAGGTCTGGTACTTCCCAACTTCCTTCCTCTGCTGACCATCTGTGGTGGTCATATTGTGTCCACATAGGGGTGACCAACTTTGACCATTTGGGGTGGCCATCTTGTGTGTTGGAGTGATGGTCAATTTGCATATTACCTCTTTATTATATAGAATATTACATAAAATATGTCACAAATATCTCAGGAGTTTTAGAATAAGACATTGAAAAAATTTGCTGAAATTACACAGAAAATAATTGTATAGAAAGTATTTTGAGTAGTTCAAAATTTATGATGCAAGTCTGGAGAAATAGGCTAAGAGAAAAGGAAAGGTGCAGGAATAACTTAACATTTCAATAAAATTTTCAACATGACCTGTCAGGCAAAGAACACACTGCTACTACCTTTGAACAGTGATCTTAGAATTTGTACCATGGAATTCTCCTAGTATGGACACTGGCCATGTTGCCAGCATAGCTCTGGCACTTCTTCAATGGCCATTCAAAGACTAAGACTTTGCTGTTATCACTACCCTTCAAACTGATCCATGTACTCATTGTATTATTTAGCTTTTTGTTCACCATTGAATGAGTATATCCAATTGATCTTCCAATACACATTCTCATGTCCAAACTTCCAAGTATATGGTGAAGTTTCACAAAATATTGCTCTTTTGACTAGAATGCTGACTTAATGACCTAACAATACCCGTTGGGTGGACAATTATCCAATCATAGGATATTTATTCAACTACTAGAGGCCATTGCAGAAAGATTCCTGCAATAGGGCTCTCTGTGGTGGTCTCTGCCACCCGATCTGCTTCCCTAACTTCTCCCCAGCCTTGCCTGCTTCCCTCCCTTCTCTGTGGCCCCACTTGCTTGCTTTTCTGGAGCTTCCATCCCTTCTGCAGTATTTGGCTTCCTTCTACGCTGTCTTCAGTCTTTGCTCTTTAGATATGCAAATTAACCACCATCTTGGTTGGGTTAAATTGCTCCTGATTGGCTGGTGGGTATAGTGGAAGTATGGTCAATTTGCATGTTTCTCTTTTACTAGATAGGATGGTACATAGCAACATCCTATATAGTAAACAGACAGTTGGGGAGAACGAGGATGGCAAGGGAGGGAAGTAAGTTAGGGGCAACCAGACAGGCCAGGAGAACATGGTGTGATTCCCTGTAAGGACACATGCCCTGGTTGCAGGGTTGATGCAGAAAGGAGGCATCATTATTAATGATTCTCTCTCATTATTAATGTTTCTCTCCCTCTTGCCCTCTCCCTTCCTCTCTGAAATTAATCATATAAATATACTTTTAAAATATGGTGCATATTTGATATTAAAATTATCAAAATATTAACCATAGATATTAGTTATATCCTTGTCTCTGAGCTGTAAATTATTTTTCTGTATTCTATTATTTATCCTTGCTTTTGTTTATGACACAAATCAATGGATTCTCTGAAAGGCCCAATTAAAGAAACTGAATTAAATAATTTGTGCATAAAGAAGTAGAATCATGGTTTCTATGGTATTTCCAGGTTTGTTAATGAACTGCTGGAATCCATTTACCCTCATGAATATTTCTAACTTTATGGTACCAATTTATAACCCAATATTATGAAAATACATTACAGCTTTAAAATGAGATAGGGAAATAGTTGGGCAATGTGGAAATTTATTTCTTTTTAGTGTATTATGTTTAATTATTATTTAAGTATTAAAATGAAAATAATGATGTATGTTTTGACATAAACTTATGCAACTTATTATTTGGTCTAAAAATAAAATGAAGAAACTTTGAAAGACATTTAAGTGGATTATTTTAGTGAGTTTAGAAGAATGCTTACCACACAAAACAGAGTAGACTCAAACTGATTTTTCTCTGGCCATTGTCACTTTGAATCAATTTTTCTATTATTTATATAGGGCAGCCCACTGTTTTGAATTTGCCATTAAAAGGTAAAATCCATATCTTTCATCGAACTATTATGCACCACCCTATATACCTGCTTTTAGCAGATATCTACTTTTCAAAAAGTGAGTATTTGCACATTTGAAGCCATGTGTCACATTTCTGCTCCACTGACTAGCATTGCTTTAAATCTCTTGGATCAGATCATCTTGTGTTTTATCAAATCACATTGGCTTTTCTGTGTGACCAAATATACAGTGATGGAATGAGACAGAAGAAATGTAATGCAATATGACACATCAGAAATTTAAAGGGTAAAGGGATTAGATATTTAGTGTCAAATTAGGTAGGATATGTCAAATCCAAAATGAGTCTGGCAGTCATTAATGGAGTGAAAGGTACAGTATTCACCTGATCTATGAAACAGTAAGTGCTGAGCTTCATCAGTACATATTTAGCTAACTCCAGAATACAGTTTGGAAGGTAAGAAACTATCTTGGAAGATCATGGGCCTGAAGTGCACTTCAAGGGCATTTTATGATGACAGATTATAAAGATGACTTAATCCATATGATTCTTCCATAGATTAGTGAGTTTTATTCATTGTTGCTGATTTGATGTATTTAAGAAATTATAATTTTTAGAGAAAAAAGTAATACAGTGCCATTCTATCATGTTATGTTTAATGCCAAACTCTTGCTCTTCTCTCTCTCTCTCTGTCTGTCTCTCTCTCTCTCTCTCTCTCTCTCTCTCTCTCTCTCTCTCTCTCTCACTCACACACACACACACACACACACACACACACACACACACACACACACAACACACACAGTATTTTAAGCTACAGGGAATGAGACAAAAAGAATCATAAAAATACAGATTTGAAAGATTTAGTTTGTATCTTTAGACATGTAGATTAGGTTTTTCAATTCTTTATATTAACCCAGAAAAAAAGACTGAAAAAAAGTTACAAATGTATTTCTTGCCCTTTCAAGTAGATAATAGTGAGTGTCTGACAAATGCTAAAAAGAATCACTATTTCTTTAGTTTCTTGGTTGATATTGTTTAGTGACAATTAAGGGTTGCCATTTGCTTGGTTCTACCTGGAATAGATACAAGACCTTTTCTTATCAAAGTCAAATATATTTTTTTGTTTACAAAATCATGTTGTTGCTTATTTTACAAGTTACCATTTATAGTTACAAGTTACCATTTATAATGGCTAGCTATTTCCATTGTGGCATTTTAAAATATAGATGATTAGGGAAAACCTACATTCTGTATAATGGGCACCCACTTTTCAAAGAATAATATTAAGAATATAATCAAACATTCATTAAATTTAGGATAAGTGCACTCTATCTCACTAATTTTTTTTTTACTTTACTTTCTCCATCATTTTAGGATTGTTGATTCAAAATATATTATCTCTCTGGTGACATTTAACTCTCTTGTAGGCAGTTAGACCTACATGAGCACAGTAAGGAGATGAGCCAGGTACAGAAGGTCACCAGAATGAAAAGCTTAGAAGCCTAGCAATGGGCAAAACTGGGAAAATAAGGACCACAATCAGGGTAACTTTCCCTCCTTACATATCGCTGGTCATGTGGTTTAGACCCCACCCTCCCACATACTCCTGTCCCAGCCCTGGACCTTGCCTCTTTTGAGAAAGCATCTAGATTTAAATTGTATTTCAACCCCAGGACCAGAAAAGTAGCAAACAAACTCCAGTGCTTGATACCAGGGCCAGCTGCAATGACTAATGACCCCAGGCCTAGTGCCAACGAATCAGTGAAAACCATGATCCTTAAAGGATCCACTTGGAAAGTTGATGAATATTTTATTGAGATCCTCCCCTGGGGGCTTCTTTCAAATTCATGTCCTTAAAAGGCTTTAGGATGGAGGACCCAGCATGCTTTCCCTCCCTGGAAGAGGCTTCCACTTTCCCCCTCCCTCTCTTCTTCTCCCCAGCTGAGTTACCTTTTATCTTCCTCTCTCCTGAGCTCCAAGGTCCTTTCTTTGCCTCACTAACTTTTTCCCAGAGCCCATTCCTTCCACAGCTCACATGTTCTACCTCATTGGCTTTCTAAATAAATATTCTCTTATTGTTTGAGTCTTGTACTTGCATCTGAATTCTTTCCTAGCCAAAACTCAAGTACCAAGGTTGCTAACCCAAAGTCCTATCTGATCCCATCAGTCTTACATCTGGTGCCATTCTTGCCACTGTCAACACTCCTTTTTAAAAGACTTGAAGACACTGAAGTTCTTAGTCTTAAAGTGCAGCAAATTCTAAACCAAATTTATTTGATTTTTTCTCATTAATTAAAGGTGTTTAGTTCTCTAATGTGAAAAGTTAAAGAATAATCCTATCTAATAAAAGAGTAATATGCAAATTTGACCGCACCTTTGCTATGCCCACAAGCCATGTGCACCATCCACATCCACCAGCCACGCCCACCAGCCAATCAGGAGTGGGGGCGGGGGCTGAGGCATCCCGGGCCATGGGAGGCGTGGCTGAGGCAGCTGGGGTCTGGTGGTCCTGAGGAGGTGTAACCGAGGCAGCCCAGGATGTGAGGGGCATGGCCAAGGCAGACCAGGCTGTGGGGAGCCAGGAAGGCCTGAGGAGGTGTAGTTGAGGTGGGCCCCATCACAGGGGGCATGGCTGAGGCGGCCCAGGTCACAGGGGGCAAGATCGAGGTGACCCGGACTGCAGGGGGCATGGCCGAGGTGGCCGGGGCTGCAGGGGGATCTAGGGAGGGTATCTGAGGTGGTCTGTGCCACGGGGGGTGTGGCCATGGTGGCTTGGGCCAGAAGGTCCTGGGGGTGTGTGTCCAAGGCAGCCTGGGCCTGGGTGGATGGGGCCGAGGCCTGTTATAGTTGGGGGCAAGCTGGCTGGGGCTAAGGCCCTGGCTGGAGGTGTGGGGGTCACAGGGCTGGGATGGAGCCATCCATCTGCCCCATTGCAGGGTGATGGCTGGGTGCCAAGGGCTAAAGCCTTGGCCATAAGGCTCCCAGTATGTGTGAGGGGGCAGGTTGGGCTGAAGGATCACCCACTCCCAGTGCACAAATTCCGTGTACTGGGCCCCTAGTCAAAATATAAACAAATGAGCTACCCATCCTCTTTTCTGTCTTTTGTTTTCTTGAATGACTTTTATTTATTTATTTTTTACTTTTTTATTTTTTATCTTTATTTTTGTAACCAGGGAATTTCTTAAAGGAAAGCAATCCTATCTAACAAAAGAGTAATATGCAAATTGACCATACCTTCACTACACCCACAAGCCATACCCACTGACCATGCCCACCAGCCAACTGGGGCTAAGGCTGGGGCCTAGGGTGAGTAGAGCTGAGGCGACCCCTGGGGATGGAGCTGAAGCAGCTGGCGGTGAGTTTGCGGCCCCCAGAAATAGATGGTGGCAGGCAGCGGGGCTAAGGCCTGGATCAGAGCTAAGGTGCCCACAGCTACCATGTGGCTCCCGGGGCTGGAGCCAAGGAAGTGGCAGTGAGCACGTTGCCCTCAGGGGCAGAGCCAAAGTGGCCCCCAGGACCAGGCAGTTGCAGGCAGCCGGGACTAAGGCCTGGACCAGAGCTGAGGTGCCAGAGCAGCAGAGGAGGGCAGTTGAGAGGGACCAGGCCTACAAGGGAGGGCAATTGGGGGCAATCAGGGGAGGGAAGTTAGAGGTGACCAGGCTGGCAGAGGAGGGACGTTGAGGGCAAACAGGCTGGCAGGGGAGCAGTTATACATCAATTAAGCTGGCAGGTTAGGGGTGATCAGGTTGGCAGGCAGGTGAGGAGTTTGGAGCCAGCAGTCCTATATTGTGAGGAGGATGTCTGACTGCCAGTTTAGGCCTGATCCTGCCAGGATTGGGCCAAACGGGCAGACATCCCTCCAGGGGTCCCAGATTGGAGAGGGTGCAGGCTGGGCTGAGCAACATCCCCTCCCTTACCCTCCCCCATGCACAAATTTCGTACACCAGGCCTCTAGTTTATTATAAATTAATCTAAAGAATAATTAACTGAAATCTCTGTCACTCTGGATGAATAATTGTTTTTAAGGCTGATAATGTTACCTTAAAATAAAGTTAACATTGCTAAGAGAGCCACTTAAAGTAATAGTCAAAAGGCTACTGAGGAGCCAGTCCAAGGTGACTCAATGGTTGAGAGTCAACCTATGAACCAGAAGGTCACAGTTCAATTCCCAATCAGGGCACATGCCCGAGTTATGGGTTCCATCCCCAGTACAGGGCATGCAGGAAACAGGGCCCATGCAGCCTGTGTATGTCTTGTGCCTCAGTTTTGCTCAGTTTTCCCAGCTGTTATTAACTTGCTAAGTCTCTTTGTAACTCAGCTCAAGGCTGAACCATAAAAATCCTGGAACAACTGCTATATGGACATGCATTTACTTCCTCCTTGTAGTTTTCATCTCCCTCATTTACCTATAAGAGCTATTATCACAGAAATTGGGGCATTATTTTTTTTCCACTGAATACTAGGGTTGGAGTCCTTACAATATCTCAAGGGAAAATAATTTTCTGAGATTTGCACAGGAGGATGAATAATTTTTATTTGCCTGCAATTATATCCCTGGGTTTCCAAAGACCCATTCCAGTCATAGAAGCATAAGATGGATTACAGTAGAGCTAGAATCAAAGCCAGTGTCCAGAGTTTCCATTCCATGTTGCAGTCAGGTCCAGTTTAGAATCAACCTAATTATAGTCTATTAGTCCATTGTGGATGAGCCCACAGGGCCATAGGCTATGTGGGTGAATGTACAGAAGCCAGGAGAGCATGGCTCCAGCAACAAGAGTCCTTAGAGCCAAGACAGAAAACTTCTTTGTTCAGGGGGTTAAATATTTCATGTTGAGCCCTTTCAGTTGCCAGGCCTATTCTATCTAATGACCTGTTCCCAGGTGTGACTGATAGGAAAATATCTTGCTTATGCCACCCCAACTTTGGACCCCTAGGGAATGTAAAGCTTTAGCTTCCAGGTGAAGTTGCACAAATGATGTCTATAATATTTGCCTTCCCTTTGCTGCTTTATTATCTTTCTATCATCTATCTATCTATCTATCTATCTATCTATCTATCTATCTATCTATCATCTATTTATATAAAAGGCTAATATGCAAAGTGTCCCCTCAGGAGTTTGGCCTTGAGTTCAATTGCTTGCTGTGACATGCACTGACCAACAGGAGTCAGTGTGTAACATGGTAGGTGACCAGCAGCAGTGGCAAGGTGCTGAAGGAGCAAGGAAACGAAAAGGCAAGGAGTTGGGGAACCTGATCAACCCTGATCAGCCCTGATCAGCAGCCAGGCCTAGGGACCCTATCCATGCACAAATTTCATGCACTGGGCCTCTGGTTATTAGTAATAAGTTATTTACAATGGTATTAAAACTAATCAGTCCCTTTAAACCTAGCCAGAAGTTCTTTATTTGCATAAAATATTACATTTTAGGGTTTTTGTCTTTATAAACCCTAACTTTCTTTTTTTTCAGTGCATAGTCTGAGTTACCATCTGCATCTGTGTCTCCTGCTCAGATTTCAATCCTTTTGCTCAGATAAATGCCTTTTTGGTGAACAGTCTATAGGGATAAATTTATTGAAGATTAATGAAGAGTACTGAAAAAATTAAAGTTTAGATAATTAAACTGTTCTATTTTCCTTCACTCTTTATCTCCAAATAAAAATATCATAATGAAAAATATCATAATGAATTATATTACTAAAACCCTCACAATGTCCATTTCTTTGTGTATGTCTTATCAAGCAATTTACCCAATAAGACTTATTAAACAATTAAAAATTGTTTTAGTTAAATTTTATTTAAAATCTAAACAATCTGATTTTAAAACTTCCAACAAAAAGAATATAAAAAGCTCTAAGCCAAGATTTTATTTTTAGTATTACCTGGTATATTTCTACAACTGTAGAAATTGAAATCTGTGAGGGGAAAAAAAAAGACCACATACATACTCAACCTGACAAACTCAGGGGAGGCCAGCACAGTGGCCTTACAACCTCAGAGACTTAAAGCAATCGCACAGTATAGTCTGAAATGAAAACTTTCTAGCTAAAAGAGAGTCATGGAAAGTAGTCATGTACTAGAGTAATAGCTTCCTTGACAAAGGTCAATATTTACCTTAATTTAGCCTGTCTATTTTTTATTTTTTTTTATTTTTTTGCATCTAAATAACATACATTTATCATGTCAGGGTAATTTTCCCCACCTTTTTTTTTTCCCCAGATCTCTCTGGGCACAACCTTAGAACACCAGAGCAAAGACCATAGATTCCTTAATTCTTATTGTTATCATGTCAATTATTGACTTAATTATCCTATCCACAAATGGAAAAGATGAATGTGTCCATTCATTTAACTATTTATCCAATCCCAGAATTTCTGTTTTGCTTTCTCTCACTTTCCTATTCTATCACCAGTGAATTTCATGTGTCCCCTTAAATATTCCCCTTTGATTTTTAGGTATAAAATAAGTGGTAAAATTGTCTTTTTTTTTCTGGAGCATTTTCTCAATCTGTTGAGATTTTGCTTCCCTGTAATTGTCATCAGTTTGGCTCAAATAAACTCATAAAAATTCTCTATAGATTTGAACATTTCTTACATTGACAAATCCAAGCAATTTGTTTGAAATTTGAAAATTATTAATGAATATTTTATTGTATTTTGTTTATTTAAATCATCACCTGAAGATATCTTTCCATTGATTTTTAGAGAGAAGGAAATACAGAGAGAAATATCAATGTGAGAGAAGCATATGGATTGGTTGCCTCCTGCAGGAACCCTGACCAGGGTCTGGTCATGGGAGGACCCTGTATGTGAGATACGTGTCCTTGATTGGAATCAAACCTGGGGTCCTTTGGTCGATAGGCCAACACTTTACCCACTTAGCCAAACTGGCTGGAGCTTCATGAATATTTTTAACATTGAAAACACCAAAATCTGTTTTAATATGCCTACTTCTTTCCTAACTTCAAGTTATATTAAAATAATACTTTTGTCTTCACTCCCACCATCGGCCAATATGGAAGCAGGGGAAGGTCCTTGCACTGAGCATGCCAAAGCTAGAAATATGAATGGACAGGACCCCAGCTCACTAAAAGCTAGAAAGATGAATGAATAAAGCCTCCAGCATGCCAAAAGCTAGTAAGATAATTGGGTAGGGGGAAAAAAAGCCCTCCCTTCCCTATCCCTAGAAGAACAAAGGACTTCAGCAGTAACAGAGATGATCTTTGAGACAAGAGTTGACTCTTCTCCCATGTCCTGTGGCTCCTGAATAAAACCCTTTCCTTTTGCAGCAGCACCTGCCTCTCAAGTTTGACAGGCTACTGAACCTTCTTTTTTTGTTTGTTTGTTTGTTGTTCATTTGTTCAGTTACATTTTGTTCATACTTAATTTATAAAATGTTACTTTCAACTCACCTGGGTTAATTCTTCAGCCTTTGTTATATAGTTTTGGTTATTCAAAAGGATAATAATGGGCCCCAAATGGAGTCACAAGTCTTAGCCTCTCCCCCATCAGTAAAACCAAGACTTAATAACTAACTTCATTGCAGTGTCATCTTTCCTATGAATGTCACCTTAAATCAGTCTACAATTAGCTGGTCAGTACTAGTGACATAATCCACCCAAAAGACCCCTTCAATTTCCCAAATAAAGGTTACCTTAACTGAAATAATCCACTATTTGCTAGAAGTGTTCTTTAACCACCCTCTTCTGCCCAATACAAAACAAACAAAAAAACCTTTCACTTTGTACAGATTTTTAGAGTTCCTTTCTATCTGAAAAGAGGAATGAATGCTACCTGACCTAACAGTTGTTGCATAAAGCCAATTATATCTTTACATTTTCTCAGTTTAAAATTTTTTTTTACACATTTGATGGTAACAAAGCAGACATTCAACTACTTTAGGGACAACAAGAAACACAGGCATGATAGTTGGAAATACTTTTCAGTTCTCTTTTTCTTACCTTTTCCAAGGGCTATGGTTAGTTTCTCTTGGTTCTGGGCTCTGCTCTCATCACACCAAGCTCCAGATCTGATTGGCTTAACATTGTTCTCCATTTGAAAAAATCAATTAACATTGGTACTTACAACAATTCCTGGACCCCCCACATTGCATCTAGGAGTTTGGTATCAAAACTCTAATGTAGGGATCAATATCTCAATTGTAGTCAAATGAGATACTGGAAAAGAGATTGTTCTCATATACCATATGCAAATTCTTCAACATCAGCTCAAATTCCCCCATATCTGCCCCAAAGGAGGGCCCCTATATTGGCCCTTCAGAATTGTCAGGGCTCTAAGAGACCCTCTGATAAGATGCTACCAGTGGTTTTCTTAAACAGGAAATCTAAAATTAAAAAAACTAACATTAATTAAAAATATACTCTTTATAAGTCAACAGATTCCTTTTAGTGGTAGAAAATACAAAATCAAAGCTTCCATATTGGCGATATCTAATAACATTCAAAGAGAGTTTCTATCTCAGCCAGTAAAGTGACTCTAGGCCTCTCATTGAAAACATTCCTTTTTGTTATGTGATGCATCTCCAGTTAATGTTTTAGATAGGGATATCCTTCTAAATTAAAAACAATAACACAATTTATCTTCAATGAATTTTCCGACCACCTTAAAACTGACTTTTTATGTTTCTTACAATTTATCCTTGATATAGAATAAGAAAAGTTCCAACAAAAGTCCTCAGATTTAATTGCACTGCCCAGAAATCTGTGGGCTAATTCTAATACTGACACTGGGAGAATAAAAAGTGTCGAACCTGTCAAAACTTAAATAATCATAACTGAACCTTTTCCAAAATGCCTTAAAAACCATCAAAGCCTGAAACCACACAAGGCTTCACTATCATAAAGGAAGACCTACTCATTCTGGGGCTGATCAGTTCCTGTACTGTCCCCCACAACATGCCAATGTTTCCAGTGCAGAAACCTAATGAATGATGATGGCAATTTGCTCAGGACTTGAGGCCTTAACAAGATAGTTATTCCTTGTTTTCCAGTTGTTTCACACCCAAATATCCTTTTGTCATAAATTCCACCAGACTCAAGATGGTTCCCTGTTTATTTTAGTTTAGCTTTTTTCAGCATCCTTATACACTGAGTGGCCAGGTTATCATGATCTATGAATGCATAATAATCTGACCAGTGTATTTGTATCTCAAATGGGTACCAAAAGTATTCTAGACTTTTGCCCTGAGCTTTCTATCAGCCAGTGCAAAGGAGAAAACTGATCAGGTGCATGATTTATAGTACCTTTGTTATCAAATAAATGAGGTACTCAAGAGAAGTACACTGAGTGGCCAGATTATTATGCATTCAGAGATCATAATAATCTGACCACTTAGTGTAGATCCCAATAGCCAATACCTATTTGCCTTTACTCAAAACAATCAACATTATACTCGGAGAGTCATGCCTCTGATACATGAGTCCTCTTTTTATTTCTCCCAAGTACTTCACCAAGATTAAGCAACTTCCAATACCCTGGGAGACTGACTGTTTTACAATATGTACTAGTAGACAACATCTTGCTGTGCTCAGTTACCAAATAATCATCTATAAAAAATTTTCACTTATTTGCTGCAACAGTTAACTGGAGGAAAAAAGTCTCTAAAAACAATTACAATGATCTCTAGACACCATTCATTAACCTAGGTCATCATTTAAGAATCAAAAATATTCAGTTATCTGTAAAAAGAATTAAGCTAATCAAAAATATCTTAGACCCCAAATTAAATGACAGTTTTGCAGATTCCTACGTCTGGCTGGCTATGGGTTCTTTTTTTTTTCTATTAGGCTTTTTCTCTATGAATTTACTAAAATTTTAGTCCTGGAAGTGCTTTTATAAGACTGAAATAAGCACTGCAAAAACCACATGCCTTAGGGCTACCTAACTATTCATAATCTCTCACTTTATTTGTACATGAGGGACATAACAAAACTTGGGAATACTTATGCAAAATCATGGTAATAAACATTGGCCTATTACCTATTAAAGCAGACAGCTTGATTCAGTTGTTAATGCCTATTCCTACACCCTAAAGGCTGTAATTGCAGCTGTTAAGTTAGTAAAAGTCTCAGCAGAGTTAACCCTCACAAATATCATTTATTTATAAAGTCTGCATGTTGTCCAAAGTAGTTTTAATTCTTAACTGCTCAAGATTTTTTTTAATTTCTTTTTTTAATTTTTTTTTATTGATTAAGGTATTACATATATTTCCTAATCCCCTGCATTGCTCTGCCAACCCCTTCTCATTCCCTTACCCCCCTGTTGTCTGTAGCCATTGGTTAGGCTTATATGCATGCATACATGTCCTTTGGTTGATTTCTTCTCTTTACCTCCAACCTCCCCTACCTTCCCTCTGAGGTTTGATGGTCTGATCGATGTTTCTCTGTTTCTGCATCTGTTGTTATTCATCAGTGTATTTTTTATTATATTTCATAAATGAATGAGATCATGTGATATCTGCAAACTAACTTCCTATGAAATCCTTCTGCTTTAATTCTGCTATGTTACTAGGCCTGCCTGAATAAGACCAGTCCTGTGACTCCGAGGTAAATATATCCCATTTTGTGATACCACATTCTGATTTACAAAACATTCCTTTAATTAATCCTAATTTACTTTTGTTTATAGGTCATACTATTAAATGAAAAATGTGATTTCCAAGGAGATTATCCTGCTACTAACCAATATAAACTACTTGAAAGGGGAAAACTCTCTCAAGTTTACTCATCCCAACAAGCAGAGCTCCATGTCCTCATCAGAGCATGCTAGTTATAAAAAGAAAAAATTGTTAACATTCATACTGATATGCCTTTGAAGTTATCTATGATTTAGAAAAAAAAAGATATTTTCTTTTGTTCACAGGGACTCCAATAAAAATGGACAAGTAAATGGCCTTACTACCACACTCTTACCTTCTGAAATTGTTGCCATAGAAATTGAGGCTCACACTAAAAGCACTGAGCCTGAGTGTCGGGAAAGTCCCTAGTTGACTTCCAAACTGCATCTATAAGGGTTGTGGTACATGTGGATAAAGTCCATTCTGTTTCTACAAAAACGACCCCTCTCTGCAAGACTTTTGCCATCCTAATGTCCCTGCAACACAGCAATTGTCTGCTCCTCAGTCAGAGAGGTCACGATGGGCAAAAATGGCTGTAAATTAAATAAATAATGAGGGCTGTGGAAACCCATGGCAGCCATTTGACTCTTTCAGGTTCTCTGGAAAACTCCTTTTTTTTTTTTTTTTTTTTTTTTTGGTTTTGCGCTTCTTTATCTGCCATGGCGTAATTGGTATATGACCCTCTCCTACTTCCTTGTTATCTCTTGCACTAAAGCATCAACAAATTCAAGAAGCTTTCTAAGATCTCAGTTCAAAGGATCCTGTTGGTAATAATCTAGAGCCTGGTGACTGGTTATATTAAATATCATCAGATGAAGACAGCCTCAATCCTTTTTGGAAGAGAACTCACCAAGTCAGGTGCACTTGACCACACACAAGCCCCAAATGGAGTCACTTGTGATAGGCCCTTATCTGCAAATCAAGACTTAATACTTAACCTAATTGTAGTTTCAGCCTCTCCCAGGGTTACAACTTTTAAACAGTGAAGCTGGAATTGACTGGTTTTCTCTAGTGGGGTATTCTGTCCCACAGACCTCTCCTGTCCCCCCAGGAAAGTGACCTTGACTGAGACAATTCACTCTTTGCTAGCATGTCACGTTCACACCCCCTTTTGCCTAAAGAAACCTTTTATTTTAGGAGTCTTTAGCACCCCTTTCTCTCTGCCAGATGGGATGCTTCCTGACTCATGAATCATTGAATAAAGCCAATTCAAACTTTAAATTTAACCAGTTGAATTTTTTAACAGAAAATAATAACATAATCTGTTAAGAAACACATGGAAACTATACATATATTATTTAATAATTTGTAATCTGATGAAATATTTAAATTATATCCAGTCTTTGACCAAATTATTTGGTGTATATAAACATTTATGTGCATAGTGTATAAAAAAATTAAACTTTTCTTGGTAAAGTTCCATTTTGTGCTATTAGGCACCTAAAGAAGTCCCTGGTAAAAACACACTCTTTTAAATGAAAAAAAAAAGGTTTTTTTTTTTAATCTCCAGAGATTACAGGAGGTTAGTTAGAGACGCTCCAGGTTACTCACAAGACCCATGTGAAGTGGAAGCACACAGGTACAGTGGGACATTAAATCTCACATAATATTCTGAAAGTGTTTGTCTGCTGAGCTGGCTTTATGCAGCAAAGGTGAACCTGTATAATCTCTCTAGTTAGAAGGCACCTCCGTGCTCTTCAGATATTGTGGCTTCATCTTCCTGTAAGGGTCATCTTATCATCTATGCCTACAGATAAAAATGAAACAAGTTAGAGAAGGTACAACTACTTTTTATATTCAGAAACTTTTTAAAATGTAAAAGAAAAGTTAGAGAAATTGAAAGTCCTTCTTGAAGTTTTTCTTTGGCACAGAAAAGGCTCATATTAGTTTCTCTCATATTCCATGGACAAAAAAAAATAAGTCAGAAGTTCATACTGGAGTTAAAAGAGGGGTTGTAGACATAAAGTACCTGGTTGGGCAGCTATATTTCTACACACAGTGTAAACTATGGAAGTGGTTCATGACTCTAGTAGTGAGTTGTCTATCTTTGCCTGATCAACTAAATATCCATTAAAGATACATTTTTAGCTTCATCTATGTTCCCTAAAAAACTTAGGTAAAGGCTTTCATAATTATATTTGAGGTAGTTAAACAACTACCTTAGGTTAATTTATCTCTGATGCATCAAAAGCTAACTCACCTTTTGCAGAGTATAGATTTTTAATGAAAATAGTTAACATCAAACTAACTGTGCCTGAGATATAGATTTAAAAATATTCATACCTGTCTCACACTATCTATACTGAAGTAATTTTATATAAATTTATCACAGCAATTGACCAATATAATATTTACAATGTGCTCTTTATCTTTTTAAATATGCTGAGTTATACAATAATATAATTTAATGATTTTTCTTTAATGTTATAGTAAAATGGAAAAGGCAATTAATAGCATAAAAGAATCAAAGGAAATTTTTATTTTTTGTAGAAAAGGGGGCTTTGGTTTATTAATACCAAAAAGTAGCATTTGTATTATCAGAGACAGTACAGATGGAAGGATTCTTTCAGTTGGAGCCCTGCATATAAAAACTATAGCATCCTTTTAAATGCTAGAATGCCTATACAACTATACAGTGAACTAAAAATTTAAACTCATGCAATGCCTGAAATTTAATTTTGAGTTATATGTAAACATCTCAACTGAAATAGAGGGTTCTTGCAAATATATCATTACAAATCATACTTAATCCAGATTTTGCTCTAGTTTAAAAATACCTTTAAAATATTCTTACAAATAGCATTGCTTTCAATGGATAGTGCATGATTATGTAATTATTTTAAAATAATTTCAGCTAAACTCAAAGCAAATGTTATATATATATATGACTATATATATATATGACTATATATATGTGTATATACATACATACATACATATATATATATATATATTCAGAAACTTTATATATATATAGTCAGGGAGAAGTGTCCCTCAACCCAGCCTGTACATTCTCCAATCTGGGACCCCTTGAGAGATGTCTGACTGCCTTTTTAGTCACTGGGATCGGGCCTAAACGGGCAGTTGGACATCCTTCTCACAATCCAGGACTGCTGGCTCCCAAATGTTCACCTTCCTGCCTGGCCTCTAACTGCTTCTGCATGCCAGCCTGATCACCCTCTAACCATTCCCCTGCCGGCCTAATCAAAGCCTAACTGCTCACCTGCTGGCCTGATTGTTCCTAACTATCCTTCCCTGCCAACCTAGTCACCCCTAACTGCCCTCCCCTGCAGGCCTGGTTCCCACCAACTGCCCTCCCCTGCAAGCCTGGGTCCTCCCCAATTGTCTTCCTTTACTGGCCTGATTGCCCACATCTTTCCTCCCCTGCCAGCCATTTTGTGGTGGATATCTTGTGTCCAGATGGTGATGGCCATCTTTGACTACATGGGGGTGACTATATTGTGTGCTGGAGTGATGGTTAATTTGCATGTTACAATTTTATTAGAGAGGATTTATATACTTCTTTATATTTACAGAAAGGAAGGGAGAGGGAGAAAGAGAAACATCCATGTGAGAGCAGAAATCAATTGTGCCTCCTGCACACCGCCTACTGGGGATTTAGCCCACAACTCTTTATAATGTTTTTAAAAGGGCATGCTATATACCAGGCAATAGTCTGGTTCCCTTGGTTTCCAACCTTTACCACCAAAATATGAAGTATGTTAACAATTTCAAAGCTTTGAAATAAAATTTAAATGAATGAAACCCATTACAAGTTTTATTATGGAGGATTAAAAGACATGAAAAGTTATAAAACAAGTTGACTACACAAACTAAAAAAAACAAACAAACAAAACCATAAAACTGAGCCAAAGGCCAAAATTCACGTTATCCCAATGGGGACAATCAGTCCATCCCTGAACAAAAGTGAGGAGATTAATTCTTTCTAGAATTCATGCAATATTGATTGGAAAACAATACTGAGAGTAAATATACAAACCTGTTATCTGAAACTGCAAGCTTTTATTTTCAAAAGATAAGGAAGGATGAAATTGAAGGCAGAATTGCATGTATATTTTCAGTAAACAATATATTTTCTATTGAAAATATGTAAATATACTTAAACAATTACTGCATACTCTTATATGATTACTATCAAAATAGTTAAATATATTTTGCAGATTATTTAAGGACACCTCTCTAATTGTGGCAATGTTTGATAGTTTCAACCCATCTGAAGTAATAAAAGATTAAGTTAAAAATAAACATATGGGTACAAATTCGTCTAAAGTTTGCTTTTAAAAAAGCAAGTCTGTGTGTGTTCTAAAATTTATGAAGATGACAGCTGCTATTTACTCATTATCAGACTATTTCAACTTATGCTGAAAGGTTCCTTGAACAGCCTTTTATGCCATCTGCCAGAGTGATGGGGATGTTTGCCTACAAAATTATCATTGTGTGCAGGCATTACAAAGTGGATAGTATGTCACTGTTATCACTTGCACGAGGACATAAGAGGCTGTTAAACTAGACTATGTGGCAGATCTATGTAATTTACATAATGCGATAAAGTATAACATTTAAGCTACACAGAGCTAAAATGGATTTTAAATCATTTTAATTTTTCATTATTTTGGCTAGTGTGGTAATCCTAAAGGGCTTGGAGCCCTTGAAATTGATTTTGATTATAATCATTATGGTTTTATAATGAAAAGTGACTTTGTATGAGAGCACACCATCCATCGTAACTTTAAATGTAATTCCAATGGGCTAGGACATAGTAACAGTAATTCAATCAAATGGATATTAAAAAATAGATTACACAGCATTCAGAGCTGCCGACTAAATATATACTAATGGATTTTCTGTTTCATCATCTAAATGACACTTATAAGGCTATTGTGAAGATGCAAAAATGATAATTTTGGAACAATTATTTATTTTAGGAAATGAGTAAATCAATTAGGCTACCTGACACTATCATCTGATGAAAATTTTATCAGCTAGTTTGATTGTCATGAAAATAAAAAGGAATCTTTGAAGATGCTGAAACTCTTCTCAAATTGTTAATATCACTGATAGTCCTTTGTTCAGGCAATGAAAGGACATTTTGCCTTTCACACTAGTAAGGGTAATCAAGGAAATATCAGTAAATACTTTTGTACTTATACTGAATATGTTTTTTTTGCCTTTTTAAAATAATAAGATACGCAAATATTAACACTATGAGTCTCTACAATGGGAACTATATTTTGTTTCAGAATTTCAGCTCTCATATTAAGTTATTGTTTATTTGACAAAATTATTAGTTAATCAAATGTAAGATGCATAAACATATTGTGTGTTTTTTATAAACCATTTTAAAAAGATCCATTAACAAAATTGCTTCTGGCAGTTTCATCTTCAGATCAGCAATTTAGAAACCTTTGTTATCACCAAACAGAAGAAGCTGAGGAAGCAATAAAATAAGAAGAGGGAGAAATGAGAAAATAGTTAGGGTTCAACACTGGGATTCAATTTGTAAAGACCAAGAAAACCAAGTTTTTGTTTATATTTGCACCTAGACTTAATCATTTTGCAATAACTTTTTAAAAACTTATTTTGAATTCATACTTTCTAAAAAAATCAGATACTGGTGGGGTTAGCTAGTTATGTTATTCTATTCCATGGTATATATTGATTTATAAAAGGAACAGCAAGAATCCTATTGTAATGTCTCTAATCATCTATTTTTGAACACCCCTTTTTTGAGATACGAAGACCTTAGAAAATACATTTGTATTCTGAGGTTTTGTGGCCAAAGTACATTTTAAAACATTTTTAAAGATGGCTGATTGATTTATTATTTTTCCCACTATTTTTAAAGCTGGGTATATTAATGATTTATTCAATATAAATACAAGGCAAATACAGGTCAAAGGATATTTTCTGATTATTTAAAATGTATTTATAATTAATAGTTGTCAGATAAACACATATTGCTACATTAACAAAACATGTTTCTTAGAGAAATACATTTCTTTTTTGAAATCATAGGTAGCTAAAACTGTTAATGTGTGATTTCTCTATCAAATTTACTTAAAAAGCATGCCTCGTTTAAATATAGTCATATTTACTCGCACGATACCCATGACAATCGGAGGTCTTTTTCAGAGAGGTCAGGTCACTTGGTTTTGTAGAGAAGAGTGGCAAGGACTTGCAATACTCTCAGGACACCGAGAAACATGTATACACAGCTCACCTTTCTGCTAATACTGAATCCATGCTCTCACATTGTTTTCTGAGTTGAAATATCCTTACCACGTATTTTTTTCTTCAGTATATATCTGTAACTATGTTCACAAGAAAGTGAAAATCTTTAAGAAGCTATTTATACTTCCAGATATTTATACTTCTACCTTTAACAGTGTTTGTTTATGGAAATGTTTCCTTTATTTTTAGTTACACATACTTCAGTCACACATTTTTAGATGTGTGAAACATGAGCTATAAATGTTTGCATTTTTGCAATCTGGGTTGAATTGCACTTATTCATTTTTCTTGTTGATCTCGTTTCTTACTCATTTCATCTCAAAACTATATGATTGCATGAATGCAGTGATCATATATATGCCCTATGTGTCTCAAGAGAAAGCTTAGCTACACATTTTGTTTTTAACATCAGTGTCCTGAGTTGCATTTTCATAATATTGACAGTTCTTGCTGCCATTGCGCTGCACACCGCCAAGTGTACTGACCCCGCTGAGAAAGACCTTCTGTTATCAAGTGGATGCTAAATCCTAGCTGTTGGCAGCAGCTTTGTGCGTGAGTACTGTGCATTGAACAAACAGTCCCAGTGCCCTGGAGTCATGGAAAGGTCAGCCACAGCTCTGACCATGAAATTATATCTATTCATTTTGCTCTGGAGAACAAGCTTCCCCGTTAGGCAGTGATAGAGATAACTGATTGGACTGTGAGCCACTAAGCAAGTGCTAAGGAATTCCAGCAGTGGAAAGTGTGATAATGCCTACATAATGCTGCAAGATAAACCTTAGAGTTCAACAGCCATGAATAGCTCATAGATATAATTTTTCTGAGACAAAATCTTACAGGAAATTAGAGACTCACCATTAAAAATATTCAGAATATTTGTTTAAAAAGCTTTGTTGTTTGAATTTTAAGTGTGAAAAAATGATTTTAAAATGTGCTAGCTTATTCATTCAACACCCACATTCTGTAATTTGAGGAATCCCTTTATGGTAGAAGAATGATGTCCTGACAAAAGTCTAGATAAGTGAAATTTCTCAGGTAGAACAACTTTTAGACTTCAGATCTCTCTCTCTCTCTCTCTCTCTCTCTCTCTCTCTCTCTCTCTCTCTCTCTCTTTCTCTCTCTCTCTCCTTCCTCTCTCATCTTCACTGTACTTTAAAGCTGGTAAATTATATCTCTTCCTCATCACTTGCCCAAGTCCATCAGCCTTTAGTACCCACTCCAAATGCTACTTTAATATTTTTCTCACTGTTATAGTCCCAAATAAAAAATATTTCCCCTTTTATAATATGAGCTATATTTAATTACTATACCACATCACATTTATATTATGTTTCTTTATTTTGACACATGCATATAAAGATGTCATGATTTTCTTAGGAAGTATTGAACAGTTTTTAAATATGTTGACTATTATGGTGCAAAACTGGCTAAATATACTAATCTGTTTTCTCTGCTATTCTGAGAATATTTTGAGTTTGTGGAATGGTTTCAGAAGGAACAAAGGAAGATAAAACATAGTGTTCTGAATGAAGTATAGGGCTAATATAGGGAATTGAAGACTATATACTATGAACTAGATCTACTTCTTTTTAAAAATATTTTTATTGATTTTTTACAGAAAGGAAGGGAGAGGGATAGAGAATTAGAAACATCAATAAGAGAGAAACATTGATCAGCTGCCTCCTGCATAGCCCCTCCTGAGGATGTGCTCACAAGCAAGGTACATGCCCTTGACGGAATCGAACCTGGGAACCTTCAGTACAGAAGCCAATGGTCTATTCTCTGAGCCAACTTGGTTAGGGCTAGATCTACTTCTTAAGAGAGAATCTAAAATTTGTAAGCAAAATATAGAGGAAGAGAACTAATTTTCCCACTAGGTGCTTAATTGAGGAAAGACAAAAAAACTTAATTATGCATTATATATATGAGAGCTTTATGAAGATTTAAAATTCAAGAAAGTGAACAAAGAAGAAAATATTTTATTTTTATTTTTGCTTCTTTTTAAAAATGTTTATTTTTTTATTGATTGATAAAGGTATTACATATGTGTCCTTATTCCCCCATTATCCCAATCTCCCATTCATGCCCCCATCCTTCTGTTGGCTCTGTCCATTGATTAGGCTTATATACGTCCTTTGGTTGATCTCTCCCCCTTTCCTCTACCATCCTTTATCTTCCCTGAGGTTTGACGTTCTGATTGATGTTTCTCTGTCTCTAGATCCATTTTTGTTCATAAGTTTATGTTGTTCATTATATTCCACAAATGAATGAGATCATGTAATATTTATCAGAATGAAATATTTTAGACATAGAAATGTTATATTTGTATTTATTGATAAGACAAAGAGCTTTGAGACAAGTTTTATTTACACTGTCTTCTTGGCCCTAAATTCCCCTTCTCCAGTGACAAGGATGCCTTCTACCCTCTTGGCATAGGAAGGTACCTTTCACAGGAGATTTATCTCCTGCTTTCAGGGCAACAGAGGAGTTTAAGAGAATCCTTCTTGTATTGACAGTTTCTCAAGTATCTTCAATTCAAAATATTCGATATGCCAAAGTGTATATTTGGGGGAACATATTCTGAACCCTAACAAAAGCATTTTGTTTTTTTACTTCAAAAATGTTCAGTGAAAATAAATATTATCCTATCCAATAAAAAGGTAATATGTGAATTAACCATACCTCTGTTATACCCACAAGCCATGCCAACCAGCCAATCAGGAGAAAGTATGCAAATTAACCAACCAAGATGGCTGTGGCCACAGAGAGAGCAGGAGGGAGGATTGGGTTTCCCTGGTGATGGAGAAAGCCAAGCTTTCTACCTGCCCTGACCTTCCCAGGCCTCAGCTTAAGGCTACAAAGTTTCATTTGTAGAAGATAAATAAATCCCAGATACCAGGGCTTCCATTTGAGTCAACATGAGTTAACATCAGTGTCCTGAGTTGCAACATGAGTTAACATCAGTGATGTTAACTGCAAACCACCACAGGCCCATCTCCCAAGCCCCACTCCCCAAGGGAACCCCCACCCTGATCAGGGACACCCTTCAGGGCAAACCAGCTGGCCCATCTGTGCACCAGGCCTCTATCCTGTCTAATAAAAGAATAATATGCAAATTGATTGTCATTTCAACACACAAGATATCTGTCCCCATGTGGACACAAGATGGCCTCTACAAGATAGCCAGCAGGGGAGGGGAGTTGTGAGGGAACAGGCCTGCTAAGAAGGGCAGTTGTGGGTTATCAGGCCAGCAGGGGAGGGCAGTTAGGGCTGACCAGGCCTGCAGGGGAGGGCAGTAGGAGGCAATCAGGCCTGCAGGGGAGGGCAGTTAGGGGCAAACAGGCTGGAAGTGGAGCAGTTAGGTATCAATCAGGTTGGCAGGGTAGTAGTTAGGGGTTGATCAGTCTGGCAGGTAAAGTGGTTAGGGGCAATCAGAAAGGCAGGCACACAAGCAGTTGGGAGCCAGCAGTTCTGGATTGTGAGAGGGCTAACTGCCCGTTTAGGCCCAATCCTATAGGGATCCGATACGAGCAGTCAGACATCCCTCGAGGGGTCTCAGATTGGAGAGGGTGCAGGCTGGCCTGAGGGACACATACCCCTGTGCACGAATTTTATGTACTGGGCCTCTGTGTTTTTTAATAACATTGTAAGGGCTGATCTGAATATCACAATAGAACCATTAAAGGACTAAAAAAGAAAAAAAAGCAAATAATGAATCCTGGTTCATAAATGATAAGAAATTCTACAGAAGTGTATATCTTGGAATTAATATTTTACTAGTAGGGTGCATTTGGAAACCCACTTGCATTTAAAAGGAGGGATTCAAGGCAGTATCACCCAAATCTATCAGATGACAAAGGTTGCTGACTGACATATGAATTATCCATAAATATGTGTGGATTGTTTTCTTTTTTGGAAACTGAGTATTTATACCTTAGATTAAGGTGTGCACTCAGTATATATTAAATGATAAATTGAACTTAGGCAACAACATCAATAATAATAAAAGTATAACATGCTAATTAGATCAGACAGCTGAACAATTTTCCAGAGGAAGCCACAGTGGCCAGCACCAAGGCAGTGTCAGTTAGGGGTGATCAGGCAGGTAGGTAAACAGATAAGGGCAATTAGGCAGGCAGGCAAGTGGTTAGGGGAAATGAAGTAGGCAAGCAAGCAGTTAAGAGCCAGAGGTCCTGGATTGGGAGAGGATGCAGGCTGAGTGGAGGCATTCCCCCCCACCCCATGCATGAATTTTATGCACTGGGCCTCTAGTTGTATAAATTTTGGTAAAAAGTTAATGTATAACAAAGGAACAACACATAATAATAACATAATCATAGATCCTGCTACTCTGATTTGGTTCATCATTGTTGGATGAAGAAGTGTCAGGTAAGTGAGGATGTGATATTATATAGAGCAAAAGAAGAGGGCTTTATGAACTTTAAATATCTGTGAACAAAAGTCCATCCTTCATACTTCTCTAATAGTGTCCTGTGGAAGTGCTTATAATAGTCACTGCACTGTGTGAGATATAGTAAATTAAAGAACACCTGTGTCAGTAAATCATTCTATAGTCAATAAAAACCTGCTATGCACTTGGCATAATGATATGTGAAGCAGTTCCTTACTGAAGAGCACATAGACTATGCACATCAGTATATAGTAACATCATACTGTAGTTACTGTCTCACTTTTTATTTTTTTACTTTTCAATTACAGTTCACATTCAATTACAGTTTACTTTTTAATTACAGGTTGCATTCAATGTTACTTTGTGTTAGTTTATGGTGTACTGCATAGTTGTTAAATAACTAGAAGCATGGTGCACGAAATTTGTGCATGGGGGGGGGGGATGTCCTTAGCCCAGCCTGCACCCTCTCCAATCTGGAACCCCTCGAGGGATGTCTGAATGCCCGTCTATGAATAATTGGACATCTTTCTTACAATACAGGACTGCTGGCTCCAAACTGCTCACCTACCTACCAAGATCAGGCCTAAATGGATAATAGGACATCTTTTATACAATCCAGGACTGCTGGCTCCAAACTGCTCACCTGCATGCCTCCCTGATTGCCCCTAACCACTTCGGCCTGCCAGGCTGATCACCCCCCGAACCACTACCCTGCCAGCCTAATTGATGTCTAACTGCTTCCCTGCCAGGTTGTTTGCCCCCAACTTCCCTCCTCTGCCAGCCTGGTCACCACTAATTGCCCTCCCCTGTATGCTTGATTGCCCCCAACTGCCCTCCCTTACAGGACTGGTCCCTCCCAACTGCCCTCCCCTACTAGCCTGTTCGGCCACAGCTGCCCTCTTTTGCAGGGCCTGGAACCTCCAAAGGCCCTTCCCTGCTGGCCATCTTGTGGTGGCCATCTTGTGACCACATGAATGCAGGATCTTTGACCACATGGGGACAGCCCTCTTGTGTGTTGGAGTGATGGTCAATCTGCATATTACTCTTTTATTACCCCCTAGTGCATGATTAGGGCTCAGGAGGGATGCAGAAGGATGGCCAGCAGGGGAGTGACCATGGGAGGGCTCCAGGGCATGTCCAGTCCATCTCACTCAGTCCCAAATGGTCAGCCTCCAGTAGCAAGCTCACCTACTGGTTGGAGCATCTGCCACCTGATGTTCAATTCACATCATAGCGACTGGTCAACTGGTTGACTGTCTGGCCCCTGGTGGTCAGTGCATGTCATGGTGAGCATTTGAGCAGCCTTAGCATATCATAGCATATTATGCTTTGATTGGTTGAATGGCCAACCAGTCAATTAGACCCTTAGCATATTAGGCTTTTATTATATAGGACTGCTTGTCTTTTTGGTATTAAGTTCCATGAGTGGCTTAAATACAGGTGTCCCCAAAAATGTATAGACAGCTGATAGTTCATTTTGAAAATGAAATGTATTTTAAAAACACTACCTTTATAAATATCCAAAGTATGTGTATACATTTTTGGGTCACCCTATATTTTCAGTATTAACCCCTTTTAAATATATCATTGGAGAATATCTTCTCCCATTTAATTTTGTTAATGATTTTATATATATATAAAATCATTATGATTATACATATTTTATATATATAAAATCATTAACAAAATTATATATATTTATATGTTAAAATATATACTTTATTTATATTACATATTTTTATTTATTTATACATATTTATTTTATTTATACATATAAAATATACATTTTATATATATATTAAAACATACATATATTTTATTGACTTTTCACAGAGAGAAAGGGAGATGGATAGAAAGTCAGAAACATCAATGAGAGAGAAACATTGATCAGCTTCCTCTTGCACACCCCCTACTGGGGATGTGCCCACGCCAATTACATGACCTTGATCAGAATTGAACCTGGGACCCTTCAGTCTGCAGGCCTATGCTCTATCCTCTGAGCGAAAACAGTTTCAGCTAATTTTGTTAATGATTTTCTTTGCTTTGCAAAAGCAACTCTATTTATAATGAGAACCTTCAGCTTTTTTGGGTAGGTGAAAAAGGAGCTTTTAAAACTGTTGAATACTGGGAGAACCAAGATGGCAGCATAGGTAAAACACCTATCTTGCTATCATACTCAGCAATTTTAATACTACAACTTAACGAAAGAACAAACACCTTCCAGAATAATCAGAAAGCTGGCCGAGTGAAAATTCCACAAATAAAAGTGAAGATAAGACACGGTGACTCGGAGGAGCGATGAAGGACAGCATTGAAGATTCGTGTGAAGAGAAGTTTGGAGCGCGCGCCAGCGAAGAGGGCGGGCGGCTGAAAACCAGCCAGTTTTCTCGAACAGGGAGACAAAGATATACCACTGGACTGATTCTCCAGCTTTGGGTGAAGTGCAGGGAACCCACTATCATATGGGGTGAAAACTGGACAGAGGGAGGGCACGCTGAAGCTCGGGTGCTGCAGGGGTCTCCCAGCTTGTGGAAAAGGCAGCTTGCGTGAACAGTTCAGCTGCGTGACCGCCCAGAAATTGCTCTGCGACTTGCTTACTCATTTGGAAAACCGTCAGACTGCTTTGTTTTACGACCCTGGGTGAGACATTGGGCGTGCAGACTCATTTGGGGAGAATCTGAATTCCCTGGCAGCCAGTGGAGCTTGGCAGCAGCTTTCTCTCAGAGGTGCTGGCTGCCATTGCCACTGACACAGAGTCCCTGGGGCTGCATAGGGCGGAGCTAACACTGTCTGCTTGGCCCAGAGACTCCGCCCATCCAACCTGAGCAGAGCTGAGCTTCACAGACAATTGGCCTGGAGGTCAACCCCTCCAAGTGCTAACAATGATTAACCTGAGCTTAACTTCAGCAAGACAGTGCAGCCCATATCCACCTCAGGTAACTGGGGAGGCTGAGCCACTGTCCCTTGTAGGAAGTCTACCACACAAAGCTAATTGACCAACTCAGGGAAGCAGCCACCATGCAGAGACATGGAAAGAAATCAGATGTGAAAGAAATGGAGGGAAAAAAAAAAACGACTGGACATGGAATTCAAAACCACGGTTATAAGGCTTCTCAAGATGCTCCAACAAAAGGTCGAGACCTATAAGGAAATAATCAAGACCGACAAGGAAATGAATGAGTCCTACAAGGCAATGAACGAGACCTTCAAGGATATGAACGAGACCTGCAAGGAAATGATCAAGACCAATGTGGAAATGAATGAGTCCTACCAGGAAATGAAGGAGACCCTCAAGGATATAAAGGAGATTCTCAAGGATTTGAAAAAGGACCAACCAGAAATTAAGCATACACTGACTGAAATAAAAAATATTATACAAAGACCTAAAAGTGCTCTGGAGCACCCCAAGAAACAAGTTAAAGATTTGAATACAAAGAGGTAAAATCCACCCAGCTGAAAAAGCAAGAAACCAAAAGAATCCAAAAGATTGAAGATAGTGTAAGGGGCCTCTGGGACAACCTCAAGCATACCAACATCCGAATTATAGGGGTGCCAGAAAAAGAGAGAGCCCAAGACAATGGAAACCTATTTGAAGAAATAGTGACTGAAAACTTCCCACACCTGGTAAAAGAAATTGACTTAGGAGTCCAAGAAGTACATGGAACCCCAATATATAGGAACCCCAAGAAGACCACACCAAGGCACATCCTAATTAAAATGCCAAGAGCAAAGGACAAAGAGAGAATATTAAAAGCAGCAAGAGAAAAACAGATGGTTATCTATAAAGGAGCACCCATACGATTGTCAGCGAATTTCTCAACAGAAACGATGCAGGCCAGACGGGAGTGGCAAGAAATATTCAAAGTGATGAACAGCAAGAATATACAACCAAGATTACTCTATCCATCAAAGCTATCATTCAGAATTGAAGGTCAGATGAAGTGCTTCGCAGATAAGAAAAAGCTAAAGGAGTTCATCACTACCAAACCAATATTATATGAAATGCTGAGAGATATTCTTTAAGAAGAGGAAGAAGAAAAATATCAAAGTGTAAACCAGGATAAACTGGTGAATGCAACAGAATCATGGACATAGAGAGGGAGTGGACTGACAACTCTTGGGGAGAAAGGGGGTGTGGGAAGCACAGCAAGAGACTGGACAAAAATCATGCAACTGTGAGAAAGGACAGTGGAGGGAGTGAGGGTGGAGGGTGGGATGGGTACCAGGTGGAGGGAAGCTATAGGGGAAAAAAAGGAACAATGTAATTAATAAACTGAACAATAAAGATAAAAAATTAAAATATAAAGACATAAGTCTGGATTTTCCCAATTAAACTTGAATCTTTTGCCATTTTTAATGGGAATTTTTCTGACTTCATCTTATTTTACTTCTAAGCAGTATTTAGCGTGTTCAAAAATTCCCTACTCTTTTTCAAATATTTTCTATTCAGAGTTCTGTGATTCCCTTCCCTTCTGGTTTTGCTCCCACTGGCCACTGAAAGTGGATCATCTTTGTAGCCTTACTTATAATCTGTTCAGAGTTCCTCAAAGATAATCCTTATGTCCTTACTTCTCTTCACTTCATGTGCTGATGAGACAATGCATCCACTCACTTTCCCCTTTTGAGAGTCACATTCCTAAATCCTTCATAGCTCTCTCTATGTGAATTATGTGTTCAAACCACATCCACACATATACACCAGCTCTTTCAGCATTAATTGTCTTTAACACATATTTCACATCCCTTTAAATGTGAGTTCTCAATGTTTGAACACTTGCCTATAGACATGACAGCTCTGAGAACATGGCTCCAATTAAATGCAGAGGATATAGCCTAGCAATGTGCTAAGAAAGAGTGAAACAGGTATAATTAATTATGAGCTAATATGAGTTATGTTAATAGAAAGTTATAGCAGAGTCCCAGGAGTAATATTTGGTTCAGACATGCTCAAAATGTCTGAATACAACTACCTAGTAAAACATGACATAGATTTTATAGACTAGAAATTATCCAGAATTCAGCTTGGTTTTTTATGTTATTATTTGGCAACATTTTATGATGACTTTTCAGTTTTCTATTTGTTTTTCTTTCAGTTGATGTGGCACCCATTTTCCTTCCTTTAAATATTTCCCATTGCTTGTAAAAGATCAGAAAGTGTTTGCTAAGCAACATTTTATCTTCCTGCAAGTTGTTTTTGAGTTTGACAAGCATCTTCAACCAATAATGTTTGTAATTGTTGGTCTTCAAACATTTTTGGTTGACCTGGACATTCTTTGTCTTTCATATAAAAATAATCACTTTTAAAGCATTTAAACCAGAGTTCACAAGTGTCTTGAGATGGAGCATGTTCACCATAAGCTTCCTGAAGTACTCAGCACACTTTTCTTCAAAATAAAGTAATGAATTAAAACTTCCCACAAATGCTCTTTTTTTTGTCTTGAAATACATTTTTAAGTGTAAAATATCTATAATGTTAACACCTTCAGCAAATTTGACATATGAACTTTTAAAGCTTGTTGTCAATAAAACAAAATAGCATACATATCAAATTGCATATATATCAATATATGTATAACTCTGTCTATTGAAAAAAATCCGTATTATTAACTAGGAAACATAGAAATAACTAAGAATCTCTTATTTTGATAAAATTTATTGATGGGGGAAGAAGAATCAAGTTAGAATGGAACAAGTACTTATGCACTTTATAGAAAATTTGCTTCATACTCCTGACTGAATTTTTCTTGTGCTTGAGTTTAGTTTGGATAGAGGAATAGAATACAGTTGAGTTAGCCAATCTTAGCAAATACCTCTGTAGATACTTTGAGCTATAGTACTTTAAAGATGAGTTAGACATTTAAAAAATCCTTTTGCAATGAGTCTGGTTTTGTGATGAGAAACCGATTATAAATAAAAGTTCAGTACTAAAAACACACACAAAATTATAATTAAGATTATTGAGAAAAAGGTAAACTATTTGGGTCATTGCACCATAATTTAGGTTGTGTGAATTCTGAATTTTTTATAAGAAGATATAGGAGGCACATTAAATGTATATCTACAAATTATAAATTGTACCAGTATGAACAACATGCATATAAAACATTTTTGTAAATTCCATATAGACAATTACTTTTCCTAGATAATTTCTAATTTTTGTTGAACTTTGAGATCTGTAGCAATTGATAATTGCAACTGTTAAGCAGGTATAGTTCTAAAATGAATTTTTCTTAATACCTATTTTAATTTATATTCTTGAATAAGGTAAAACTAAAACAGTAAAGACAAATGCCAGAACTTCACTCTTTCTTCAATGATAGGATTGTATGTTTCAAAATTTACCATAAACCCTCACAAGCCTGAATAATGAGTTTTGTTTTATTTTGTTTATCAAGTGTTCTGATACTTGTTTTTTTTTATTGACTTTTGTACTTTTATTTTTTAAATGTATTCCTTGTTTAAAGTTTTACGTATGTCACCTTTTTTTCCCAACTGACACCCACCCAGCAGCCATTCCCACCCTGGGCAAGCCCCCAGTGTCTGTGTCCATTGGTTATGCAGATATGCATGCATAAAAGTCCTTTGGTTGCTTTATAACCCTCCACCCCACTTCCCCCTTCCCCTGCCATTTGTCTCTGGATCTATTCTTATCCATCAAATTATGTTGATCATTATAACCCACGTATGAGTGAGATCATGTGATATTTATCTTTCTCTGACTGGCTTATTTCACTTAGCATAATGCTCTCCTGTTCCATCCATGCTATTGCAAATGGGAAAAGTTCCTTATTTTTTATAACAGTGTACTATTCCATTGTGTAGATGTGCCACAGGAATTTTTTTTTATTGACTAAAGTATTACATATGTGTCCTTAATCCCCCCATTACCCTCCCACTCCCCAGTCATGCCCTCACCCCGCTGATGTCTGTGTCCATCAGTTAGGCTTGTATGCATGCATACAAGTACTTTGGTTGATCTCTCCCTTACCCCCACCCTCCCCTACCCTTCCTCTGAGTTTTGATGGTCTGATCAATGTTTCTCTGTCTCGATCTGTTTTTGTTCATCAGTTTATGTTGTTCATTATATTCCACAAATGAGTGAGATCATGCGATATTTATCTTTCTCTGACTGGCTTATTTTGCTTAGCATAATGCTCTCCAATTTCAACCATGCTGTTGTAAATGGTAAGAATTTCTTCTTTTTTACAGCAGTGTAGTATTCCATTAACTTTTTTTAATTTTAAAAAATGCAATTTGATGTCAGTATAGGAATGCCAAAATTATTGTTTCATTGATGAATTATATGGGTGCTTCATAATTTATGTAAGTATTCCAGTATTGATAGACACCAGGTTGTTTTTATCCTTATTGATATTTTGACCAGGCTATTTCTATCAGTAGAAAACTTGCTGGTATATAATAAATAAGTAAAATAAATTAATATTTGTCTGTATTATTATATGATTACCTAATAAGTTGTCATATTGATTTCTCTCTTAGAAGACAGTTTGGAAATGAAGTTTTAGCTTCTTGCGTAGTCTTTGAACAATATCTGTTACTATGCCTCAGAAAAAAAGGACCTTTCTTGAGCAGCGACTTAGTTCACAGAATGGAGACAAAGAGGAAGAAAGAGAAAGTTGAGAAGCAGAGAGAGAGATTTCTACCCTGTTTTTAAAAATAATCTGATCAGTCTAGACACAGCTTTAATTGTCTATTAGTTTTATTATTATGTGCCTGAGCCACCAGTTAGAAGACCGCATTATACTCGGCATGACTGTCATTGTTTTTATATTTCATGTATTTTACATTTAAGACAAAAATAAAATAACTGCTTTCTGCATCATCTAAAGTTAAATGACGCATCTGAAAATTCTAACATTGGGAACTCCCTCTTCTATTTAAATATGGTTTGAATGATGTCACCCTGCCTCAAGTGTTTTACTTAAAAATACAGTGCAAAGAGAACAGCTGTCTGGCTGAGAAGTGTAAACACATTTTTGCAAAGTAACCTGGTGCTGACAAAATGCAATTAATCATGCTCACACTTCATAAAAGTTAGTTTATTAAATTAGAATTTTTAATAACTATAGGTAAGAAAAGTATTTATATCTAAACTATTGAATAAATCAACTATAGAGAGCTACCTAAGATCTAAAAAATTTAATAAAATGAATTAATAAATGATTCTTTCAGAATTTCATTCTTTCCTAAAACATGAAATTTGAAAAACCTTTACAACTTGTATATTGCACTGCATTCTGAAGTCATGAGAGATCATGGGGATTAGTGCTCTGAACATTGACCTGTTTCTTTTTCTTTCCTGCTGAAGTTAACAACCTCATTTGTTTGCATTGGGAATTTTGTGTGACACCATAGAGATAATTACAATAAAGCCCAAGACAAAACATTGAAATCTATACACCTCAGAAGCAACTAGAATTCACTCAGATGAATAAAAAATGATTTTCTGTATTAGCATTCTCTTGTTTCTTCCCTATAGCCCAAGAAGGTTTATTTTTCATATAATAACTAGAGGCCTGATGCACAAAATTCTTGCAAAAGTAGGCTTTCCTTCTCCTGTTCCCTCTGGCACCTGGGACTTGGACTTCCCTCACAGCCTCAGCTTACTCCAAAAGATCATCCAATCTCATTAGCATATTACACTTTCATTATTATAGATTAACTCTTAGCAAGATACCTCACAATCAATATAAAACAAGTCAACAGAAAATAGAATTGAGTTACAACTCACAGATTACTATGCATATAGCTATTAAGCATATAGAAAGTATAAAGTAAATGGTAAGATAAATATAATAATTGCATTTATACAGATAAAGAAAGTCAATCACATTTTTACAGAAGAACAGATTTAACATTATCAGTTAGTATTTTACACATTTTGATTTCTCTAGAGATTACCTTTTGGCAAACATTGATTGCTGCATTTTTAATTTATCTGACATGTGTATTGGTTTTACATCTATGATTAAAATCTATTTTATTTTTACAAAATAAAACTCTTGCTTCCCATTCTACATTTTCCTTGATGAGGGTATTCAAGTAACATAGTAAAACACCTTTAACGTTAATTAGTTAACATTCATTAAAGTTAATCATCCAAACAAAAAATAAATCGTTTTTCCCATTGTGCCCCTGATATCTCACTGAATATTCTTAGCAAACATTTAATTTTAATGGCAGTAACTTCCCATCCAGTCATCTTGTGGCAGACATACGTGGCCACATAGTTGTCATGTCACTGAGAGTCATTATCCCTTTTAGGGTTCACAAATTTTTAAAGAAACAGAAATATAGTAAACAAAATACTAGCTTTCCTAATATATGATCTTGCATTATATTATATTCCTGCACTCTCATACACAGAAATTACTGCAACATTACCACAAGAAACACTGAAAATTATTCCTGCTCATCCCCAAGAAACTACCTTCATAAGTACAGATTGTCTCTTTCCTATCTCAAAGGTGCTTTTATGATTGAGTGAAGATACTCCCTTTGGAGGGTGTGGCAGATCTTCCCTGTTTCTGGCTCAAGAGTCTTCATTCCTGTGCCCTGAAACATATTAGTATTCAACAGTTTTATTTATTTTTTATTTTATTTTATCTTTATTGTTCACTTTGTTAATTACATTGTTCCCTTTTTTTTTCACCCTATAGTTCCCCTCCACCTGGTACCCCTCCCACCCTCCGCCCTCACCCCCCTCCACTGTCCTCTCCCATAGTTGCACGATTTTTGTCCAGTCTCTTGCTGCACTTCCCACACTTCCTTTCTCCCCAAGAGTTGTCAATCCATTCCCTCTCTATGTCCGTGATTCTGTTACATTCACCAGTTTATCCTGTTCATCGGCTTATTAATTCAGTTGATTTTTAGATTCATTTGTTGATAGATGTGTATTTGTTGTTCATAATTTACACTTTGATATTTTTCTTCTTCCTCTTCTTAAAGAATATCTCTTAGCACTTCATATAATATTGGTTTGGTGGTGATGAACTCCTTTAGCTTTTTCTTATCTGCAAAGCACTTTATCTGACCTTCAATTCTGCATGATAGCTTTGCTGGATAGAGTAATCTTGGTTGTAGATTCTTGCTGTTCATCACTTTGAATATTTCTTGCCACTCCCGTCTGGCCTGCATCGTTTCTGTTGAGAAATCCGATGACAATCGTATGGGTGCTCCCTTATAGATAATCATCTGTTTTTCTCTTGCTGCTTTTAATATTCTCTCTTTGTCCTTTGCTCTTGGCATTTTAATTAGGATGTGCCTTGGTGTGGTCTTCTTGGGGTTCCTATATATTGGGGTTCCATGTACTTCTTGGACTCCTAAGTCAATTTCTTTTACCAGGTGTGGGAAGTTTTCAGTCACTATTTCTTCAAATAGGTTTCCATTGTCTTGGGCTCTCTCTTTTTCTGGCACCCCTATAATTCGGATGTTGGTATGTTTGAGGTTGTCCCAGAGGCCCCTTACACTATCTTCAATCTTTTGGATTCTTTTGGTTTCTTGCTTTTTCAGCTGAGTGGATTTTACCTCTTTGTATTTCAAATCTTTAACTTGGTTTCTTGGGGTGCTCCAGAGCACTTTTAGGTCTTTGTATAATATTTTTTATTTCAGTCAGTGTATGCTTAATTTCTGGTTGGTCCTTTTTCATATCCTTGAGAATCTCCTTTATATCCTTGAGGGTCTCCTTCATTTCCACTTTGGTCTTGATCATTTCCACATTGGTCTTGATCAATTCCTTGCAGGTCTCATTCATATCCTTGAGGGTCTCGTTCATTGCCTTGTAGGACTCATTCATTTCCTTGTCGGTCTTGATTATTTCCTTATAGGTCTCAACCTTTTGTAGAAGCCTCTTGAGAAGCGCTTAACTATGGTTTTGAATTCCATGTCCAGTCATTTTTTTCCCCTCCATTTCTTTCACATCTGATTTCTTTCCATGTCTCTGCATGGTGGCTGCTTCCCTGAGTTGGTCAATTAGCTTTGTGTGGTAGACTTCCTACAAGGGACAGTGGCTCAGCCTCCCCATTTACCTGAGGTGGATATGGGTTGCACAGTCTTGTTGAAGTTAAGCTCAGGTTAATCGTTGTTAGCACCTGGAGGGATTGACCTCCAGGCCAGTTGTCTGTGAAGCTCAGCTGTGCTAAGGTTGGATGGGCGGAGTCTCCGGGCCAAGCAGACAGCATTAACTCCACCGTCTGTGGCCCCAGGGACTCTGTGCTGGGGGCAATGGCAGCCAGCACCTCTGAGAGAGAGCTGCTATGGAGCTCCACCGGCTGCCGGGGAATTCAAACTCTCCCCAAATGAGTCTGCACACACAACGTCTCAACCAGGGTCGTAAAACAAAGCAGTCTGATGGTTATCCAAATGAGAGAGCAAGTCGTGAGCGCACTCTACTAGGGCAGGCAACTGCGCTGTTCCCAAGTTCACTCGCAAGCTGCCTTTTTCAAAGCCGGCGGACCCCTGTAGCACCCTAGTTTTGGCGTGCCCTCCCACTGTCCAGTTTTCACCCCGTATGATAGTGGGTTCCCTGGACTTCGCCCAGAGCTGGAGAATCAGTCCAGTGGGACGCCTTTGTCTCCCCGTTCGAGAAAACTGGCTGGTTTTCAGCCGCCCGCCCTATCCGCTGGCGCGCGCTCCAAACCTCTCTCCGCACGTATCTTCAACGCTGTCCACTGCCACTCCTCCGAGTCACAGTATCTTATTTTCACTTTTATTTGTGGAATTTTCACTCGGCCAGCTTTCTGGTGATTCTGGACGGTGTTTGTTCTTTCGTTAAGTTGCAGTTTTAAACTTGCTGTGTATGACTGCAAGATAGGTGTTTTACCTATGCCGCTATCTTGGTTCTCCTAGAAATGCTCTTTCCCCAGGTTTATGTCTTTATAAACCTTATTGCCCAGCCTGGTTATTAATTATTTCCTTCCTATTTTTAACAGTGGCAGATTTGGATGATGCATCTTGGAATCAATGTAGTTATTATTGACCTTAGTGAGAAGTTCTCTGGCTTTGTAATAGGCCAGAAAACCCAATTTGTATAGTTTGTCGAGTGAGTGGGCATTGAGAAAAAGGAGATAATTTTTAAGTGTGAAATTAACCCTAAATATTGTTGTGGAAGCAAGATAGATTAGTACATTGCACTAGAAAAATAACATCATAAACCCTTTATTTCATTGGAATAAAGTAATTTTAAGCTTCTAGAATATTGTTGTCTTGCTAAATATTTCTTCCGATCATTAGCTCTTTCCCCTGTGCTTTTCCCATCTCTCAGGAATATAAGCAGTCTTCTTTATTCTCAGTAAGGGAGGGAAGCTGTATTTAATTTTTGCTTACTCTTCATTCATTCTTATATTTTCAGCTTTTTTCAAATTTTATTAAGATTTTTCTGAAACAAATTTCATTTCTTTAGTTGTTAAATGATACTTTTTTATGTAACCCATACTGTATGTATTCCCTCACTCTTATTGGAAACTTAAAAATGTGAAAAACATGGTAATTTTTTCTAATGTAACTTAGAGGTTTATTTATAATAAACCAACTCTTTCTTTCTCTCTTATATATTATATGAGAGAGAGAGAGAGAGAGAGAGAGAGAGAGAGAGAGAGAGAGAGAGATAGCTTAATATATACATACTATGGGCCCAGTGTATGAAATTCATGCACTGGGGATGGGTCGTCCCTCAACCCAACCTGCCCCCTCACATACTGGGAGCCCCCAGGGGATGTCCAACTGATGGCTCTCCCCCAGCCTGCCCAAAGCCTAAAGCCTCTGGAGAGGCTTTAGGCCTTGGGCCCAGCCATTGCCCTGCTCAGCTCAGTCCTGGCTGCCTGCAACCACCCAGCCTTGGGGGCCAGGCGCTCCCTGCCATTGCTGTGTCATCTCCACCCCCAGGCCCCACCCCTGCTCCTGATTGGCTAGTAGCATAGAAAATCAGGAACGAAGGTATGGTCAAATTTGCATGTTTCTCTTTTGTTATATAGGATATATTAAGCTAAATCTCTCTATATATTATATATACAGACATATGTGTATATACACACACACACACATAATATATATATATATATATATATATATATATATATATATATATAAATTGTTAGGAAAATATATATATATATATTCCTAACAATTTTAACAGAATAAAATGTTCAAATAATGGTAAAAAATAGAACCCAGTGTTTGTGTTACAAATGATGCTCCTCTTTCTGTATAGGTGAATTATATTTGGTAGGTTTTTATATCCAAAGAACTGATTCATTCCCTAAATCCTCCCCATCTATGACAATTCCTTATTCTATTTCAAAGTCCATTTGGGAATTCTAGCTCCACAGTCACTGAAAGAAATTATATTTTTTAAAGACACAAAAATGGATTGTTTATGAAGACTTAAATAATATCAGCATAACATACTCCTTCAAGAGGGACTGTAAGGATGACTGTGTGTTATCATATTATAATATAAACTAGGGGCCTGGTGCATGAAATTCATGCCCTGGACCTGGGAGGTCCCTCAGTCCAACCTGCCCCCTCTCACATACTGGGAACCCTCAGAGGATGTCCTGTTGAGGGCTCACCCCCAGCCTGCCCAAGACTGAAAGCCTATGGCCAAAGCTTTGCATCCTTGGGCAGGGGACCTCGGCCAGGAGACCCCAGTAAAAGCTATCGTGGCCATCGTTGGCTGGCTCTGCTCCCAGCTCAGCCCGGGCCACCCAAGGCCACAAAAAGCTTCTCAGTGAGAGGCTTTTTCTGGCCTTGGGCACCCAGAAAAGTGATCACTCTGTGATGGGGGCCTATTGCTGGCTGGCTTCACCCCCAGCCCTGGTCTGCCATAGGCAGCAGTCATCTTGGTTGGGTGTTAGTTTGAATATAACTCCTGATTGGCTTGTGGGAGTGGTTTTGTGGGCATGGCTTATTTGGTGTAGTGAAGGTACAGTTAATTTGCATATCACTCTTTTATTAGATAGGATGTGTTGTTTTATCCTACCTAATAAAAGATAAAAATGCAAATTATCGTACCTTCGCTATGCTACCAGTCAATAAGGAGCAGGGGCCGGATGGCAAGGCCCATGGGAGAGCAGGGTGGCGCTGCAAGAGGTGGAGCCAGTGCCCGCACTGGAGGTCAACCGCCCAGGGCCTGAGCCTCAAACAGAGGCAGCAGGGTGATTGCACCTGCTAGGGGTCCCCTGATCAGGGCCCAAGTCTTAACAGAGGCAGCAGGGTGATTGGGCATGCTGGGGGTCAACCAACCAGGGCCCAATCCTCAGAGCATCAGCCAGAAGCTTGCGGCTTTGGCTCTGGGTGAAGCAGGGCGATCCTACACGCTGGGGGTTCCCTGCCCAGGGCCAGAGCCTCAAATAGAGGCTTGTAGCTTTGGCCAGGGGTGGAGCAGGGTAATCACGGGTGCTGGAGGTCAACTGCCCAGGGTCCAATCCTCAGAGCAGGGCTTTCAAGCACGCTGGGGATCCTTTGCCCCAGATCTGGGTCTCAGATCCTTGGCTAGAGGCTTGGGGCCTTAGCCAGCACGGAGCAGGGCAATAACAGCTAACTGGGGCCCCCTGCCCAGGGCCAGAGGCTTTAGGCCTTGGCAAGGGTGGAGCCAGAGATCAGTGGAGATTGATGTGAACTGTAGAGGAAACACCTTTTCTGATCATTCATTGGCTAAGCTCCCTGAATGCCACTGGTAATATTCTTAGTAACTTGGGTATAAGAATCCAAAAAAGTAATCTAGGGTTCTTCCACCACGCTCCTAGTGAAATAAACAAAGGTCTGCTGCTGGAGGACTGAGAAATATCATATCCTTTCCCTAGGCAGTTTGGCTCAGTGGATAATGCCTAGGTTTGCCAACCACAGAGTCCAGGTTATATTCTGATCAAGGGCATGTACCTAGGTCTCAAGCTCCTCCCTGGTTAGGGCCCAGGTCAGGGCTCATGCCAGAGGTAACCAAAGTGTTCCTCTCACTTTGATGTTTCTCTCCTGTCTTTCCCTTTCTCTTCCACACTCTCTAAAAATCAATGGAAACATCCTCAGGTGAGGATAAAAAAGAAAAATAAAGAAATGTTATATCCTATGAAAGACACATCTTGAAAATGCCTAAATAAAGTTGTCATTTTTTCATGGTGAAGGGACCGGAGTCTGGGTTGATGAAAACACCTTGGTGGCTGTGGTGACTGGCAGTGGCTATAGCAGTGGGGTGATGGGGCTGGTGCCTTTCCCTGATCAATCCAGCCGCCTCCCACAAAGGGAAGCCAGACTGTGGCCATGAGGAACATGCCTAAACCATCAGTAGGACATCCCCTGAGGGCTCCCAGTATGTGAGAGGGGGCAGGCTGGGCTGAGGGGACCCCCCCCCCTCAGTGTACAAATTTCGTGCACCAGGCCCCTAGTATTTTTATAGTGGACTTAGATTAACCACTGTGGACTTAGATTAACCACTGTGAGCAAGGTGATATATCAGAAGTGTGTTCCTATATAATAAAGAACTAATGTGCTAATTAGACCAAATAGCAGAAGAACTGTCCAGACGACCTTCTGTACGAAGCCATGGCTGCGAGGACTGAGCCCCTGCCACGAATTTCATGCATGGGGTCTCTGGTGATTAATATATTTATCTTTAGCAATAGCTACAACCTTCTTATTACCTTAACTCCAAACTTCTGAAATAGTATTTTTGCTCTGTTTAGTCTTCCAATTCAGAGCTCATAAATTGTCATAAATTGAAGTTAAGCAATTTATGATTACTATTCACTTTTAGGTCTCTGTAGCAAGTTTTGTTAATACAAATCTTCTATTTCATTACATGTGTAGGAAAATGTAATATGTTCAGTTCAATTGAACATGTTTAATTCAAAATTCTGAGTTAAAAATATAACCTTCCAACTCAGTATTGCTTTCTGATTAACTGGGAAATTAACACTTTATATATTTTTTGTTGACATATTCCTATAAAAATACCACTCCAAAATAAAGAATGCTTATCACCACTAACTTTATCAGGTTACAAATAAAAAAATAATAAAATATAGCAGTTCTTATGAATTTCCAATAGAATAAGAAGTATGGGTTGGAATTTGGAAACCACTATTTATTGTTACAGAACAGAAGTTAGTCCACAGAGTGCTAGCAGAGCCAAATGCTAAACATAGAGAATTTCAGTGGAGACATATTGGCTGTTTTGTTATGTATGGTGTCATCCAAGAGAAAGAAAAAACTAATAATCAGAAAACCAAACTCTCTGATTTGGGTCTTGGGGTGGGTTTTTAAAGGTTTAGGGGGAACAGGTGTGTGGAAGTGCTAGCAAGACAAGTTTTAATTGAAGATCTTGGAACTTAACCATTTTATGGGAAGGGGCATCAACACAGGATCTTCCTGGACAAAGGACCTTCTGCTTCCGAAAGGGTTCTTTCTGCCATTCAGTCAGTTATACACAGGAGTGGGAGTGAGTCTTTCTTCTGCACATGCTTGGATTGCATGACTTTTGGTTTTGGTCTGTTGTCTCTGCAAAGCAATTCAGCATCTCATTAAATCATTCTGAGCTGGTTTGCAGTTACATAATTGCACTTTTGTCACATAACTTTGTGACACATAGGCAGGACTTTAACCATTGCTTAGCCTCAGTGTCTTGATCTGCAGAATGTATGACTTCCTACAATCTAAGCAAAACAATTTACTGAAAAATGTTAGGAAAACATATTTTAATATTGTTCTTATTGACCTGTGTATTTCCTTTTGTGTAAAGCATTGCTATACTGTGATCTCATTGCAGTGTAAAGTGACTACATAATAAAAATTTTAGTTTTAAAAGTACAATAAATGCGTCCAAATTAAGAAATATTATAAGCTAGAGATGATAATACTTGCAATGCTTATAACAGCCTATGCCATGAAAGGCATTACTGGGCATGCTTCACATGTAATTACTCAACATTCAAAAAAAATTTCCGAAGTGGGTGTTTTTATTATCTTTGTTATACAAATGAAGAAACAAAGACAAGAAATGTTTAACTAATGTGCTCAAGCTTAAAGGACTAGCAATCATCAAGAACAGTAGGCTGAACCCAAATTCTGTGCTCTAGGTGACATTCCACTCTCTCTATTTAGTAGTGCTACTAGTGGTCCTACTTGCAAAAATAGTTAAGACCCAGAAAAAAAATCATTATAGATATGTTCTACCTTTTTACTGCCCAATGTAGGGTGAATTAAACTGTTTAGAGCAGTTTCTTTGGCCTCAGTGAGTGTTTTATTTCACACACATAACTCCATTTTTAAAAGCTTCATAAATATATAATTATTTAAAAATAAAATATTTTTAAATGTTGGTTTATTTGAGCTAGTAACCGGAAACATCATATTTTAGTTGTATGCTGCATTACATTTTCAATGTGTATATATTCTATTGGATATACATTCACATGATAATTAAACATCAATTTTAACTTTTGTAACAGATCATAATACAATTTTTCTACAAATAGGATCTTAAGACTAATTTTCAAAACTATTTTGATTTCACTAAAATAAATAATTCATTAGAAAATATGTTGCATTATAAACCAATCTTACTTTTTTTTCTGACATACCTGTATTTACATTTACTGTTTTATAATATAAAGAGAAGCAATTTGCAAGGGTAGGAAACTGGCAATAAATTCTTTTCCACAGAATGAATGCACCAAATGTGCCATTTAAATATTGCATTAACATTTTATGAACTGGGACTAAGCCACGTATTGTCTGCCAGTCATAACAAAGAAAAAAGGCCAATACTGATTTTCCCTTTTAAGTTTTGTTTTTATTTGCCCATTGTGTGCTGGATTTGAGAAAACATGCTTTTAAGGAATTTGTTAGCTCATTAAGCTCAGACTGTCATTGTAAATCAGAGTCAGAAACCTTTCAATACAAATAAAATCCTTTGAGTCACAATTATATTACAACCCTAGGAAATTTGCTTTATATTATGTATGCTTCTTTGTTTCAATACAAATATAAAATGCTATGTTAATTTTAAATCATGGCAATATTCTGTTTCCAATACCTTAGCTTTATTTGAGCAAAGATATTTGCTTTTTTTTTTTAGAACAGCAAAACATCTGAGTGCAAAAATGCCTAACTGTAACTAGTCTGCTAAAAGTTCATGCTAAGAAATTTAGACTTCAGTACCTTCTGTTGCAGAAATAATTTCTTCAAGTTATAAATGAGAAATCTAGTGTAAAATTAACCTGTATAAAACACTTTATAAATTTTATTTTTCAATTACAACTTACATTCAATACTATTTTATATTAGTTTTAGGTGTACAGTATGGTAGTTAGACAACCATATACCTTACAAAGTGGTCCTCTTAGTATTTTAAGTACCCACCTGGTACCATACATAATTATTACAATCTTATTGACTATATTTCCTATGCTGTGTTTACATCCCCACAACTACTGTGTAACTACCAATTTCTACTTTTTAATCCCTTCATTTTTTTTTCACCCAGTTTCCAACCCCCCTTTTTTCTGGCAACCAAAAGTCTGTATCTATGAGTCTGTTTCAATTTTGTTTATTCTTTTATTTGTCCTTTAGATTCCACATATAAGTGAAATAAATGTGTGTTATATCTTTCTCTGATACAGAAATATTTTATCATCAGTTGATAATATGCAGGTGCTTTTCCTCCAAATATTATTTCTAACATTTTACATATTTTCAATATTAATATATCTATTGTTAAAATCTTATTATTAAACTAGGCATATTACTAGGCATGGTGAATACAATGACTACTTAAAGACAAATGTCAAGATCCTAAAAAACTAATCACTATTGTAAAACAACCACAGTGATCACATCCGTGAACTTATGAGAGAGATACTGAGTGCTTCACCCATGTTGAATATTCTTTGTCTATTTATTCAGTGATATCATGTGTGCAACAGCATCAGTGGATTTATTGACAATTTTCATGCATTATGCAAGTATACAAGTTATTTGTTATTCCCTGTGTTAGGTATAATTTTAAGGAGACCCCCTAATGACCTATACACCGTACAACCCACTTCCCTTTGTGTGGGCATAACTTAGTACTTTTTTCATAGTGTTTGGCAAAGTTGAAGGGACATTACTCCTGTAATGATTACATTATATGGCAAAATTAAAGAGTTTTCTCAGATGTAATTAAGATTCCTATTCAGTAAACTCCAAGGAAATCAAATGATAGGTTTCCCTGGTTGGATCTTATCTAACTTATGAGCCCTACGGAAGAGAGCGTAGACACCGGAGATGGAAGAAGTTTAGAGATTTTATTTTGCTGGCCTTGAAGGAGCATATCATGGTAAGTTCCATAGATGCAAGGAAATAATTTTTGCCAACATGCATGTGATCTTGGAAGAGGACCTTGGATAGGATCATATTCCTAGTAGACACTTTGATTAGAGAATTATTAGACCCTGAGCAGAAAACCCAGTTAATCTGCTTCTGGACTCTTGATTATGAAATATTAAATGTATATTTGTATCTGCTAAATTTTTGGCAATTTTTATTAGGAAACTATAGAAAATGAACAAACTTACTAAATATTTTTCAGTGTTTGTAGTAGACAAGATTGTGCACTGAAAACTATGAAAGAAGAAAAGTAAATAAGGCACAATATCTGACCAGGATGACTTTATATTCTAATTGGAAAAATAATATAATATGTATAAGTAATATCATTGAATAAATGAGTAAAATAATAAAAAATAAACTAATTGAAAGTAATATGGAAAATACTATAAAGTAATAAGAATGAACTGGTTTAATAAATCACTAGAAAAAGGAATAATTTGGGCATCTTGGGAAATCAGATGAGGTTTATTTTTTTCTAAGTTTTAAGAGATAGATGGTAGATAGTGTAAGGAAAGTCTGTGTTGGGGAGAACAAAGCATTTCAGAAGGTCACAGTAAGTTGAAGAGAGGCTTACAGATGAGAAATCTTTCCTAATGTTTAAGTTAAATCTAATGTAATTAGATTATATTAATATACATGTAAGTAATAGAAGTTAATGCTGAAAAGGAAAAGGGACTAGGTTACTCAGATTCTTATGTCAAAGGCTAATAGAGGATAGCTTTTATTGACTGAGTAAATGGGCATGTTAGCGATACTAATCTCCAACATAAGTATCCTAATACAGCAGAGCATCCCATTCTTTATTCTTGGAACTTCAATTATACTTACTTTAAGAGCTATATTCCTGCATTTCTCTCTGATTATTGATATCTTATCATTTGTCAAGCTCATACTCTAAATATCCTACATAATAAGAGGGGAATATGCTAATTATCCCAGATATGCTAATTAGCTATGACCAGTCAGGTGCTGCCCAGCAGTGGCCCCTGGCAGAAGTGGCCACCTGTGGGGGCGTGCTTGGGCCAGTGGCATTGCTCAGCCTGGAGGCTGCCCTGGCCAGGGTCTGGAACAGGCAGGCTGTGCTGCTTGGCCCAGGAGTGGCCTCGAGCAGAAGTGGGCACCTGCAAGGCCATCATGAGCCTGCACTTCTGGTTCCTGGATGCAGGACAGAAATACCAGAACTTAGCAAACAGGCCGCTAAGGTCCTAAATAAGTATTTCTATTCCCACCCGAGAAGGGGTCCCCTAAGGGGAAGGTGTGGTCTGTCTCCCCTGTTTTCCCTTATTTTCAATCTTTTTTCTCCCAATTTCTTACACAGAAACACATCCAGAACCATATCTTACAGATCCTCTCTCCTTTCTCTCTCATAGACACATACACAACTATTGTTTCTCTATAAACACATATACATCTCTCTCTCTCTCTCTCTCTCTCCTCTCTCTCTCTCTCTCTCTCTCTCTCTCATTTTATCCATTCTCTCTTCCCCATCACTTATCTGCTCTGGGATCTGTGGAGATGCCAGACTTGCCCTACCTACCAGAGATGCCAAGAATGGGAACACAACTTCTGGACAGATGACCTGGCCATACCCCAGGCCTCCCACCCCTCCCCCTGCAGATGGCTTTATTACCTCACATGCAGCTCATCTTAAACCAATATAATTGCTCGGTGGAGAGAAAAAAAAAGAAGAAGGGAAGGAGGGAGAGAAGAACTTTATAAAGGAGTCAGTAGACAGCAGAGTTAAAGGAAAAAAGAGAATGTGTAAGTAGGAGCTATAATGAAAATCAAATATAGTTATGTAGTGGGGACAGATTTTAAAAGTAGAAGTCATAAAAGTAAAAATATAAATGATAGTAAATAATTAGGCAGGTAGATTGATAAATATTAAAGCAGTGGAAGTAAGTAGAGAAGAATGTATGGAAAAGATAGAATGAGAGAGAAAGAGGAAGAGAAGAAAAGTTTTAAAGGGAGCTGGTAGAACTTAAAAGGAGACTGGGAAGACAGAAGAAATGGGGGAAGGGAGAAAAGCAAGTCTGAGGGAGGAAACAGAAAAAATTAAGGTGGGAAGAAAGGGAAAGGGGAGGGAGAGATGAGGTAAAAACAAAGGAAAGAAATAATGTGGAGAGGGAGGGTAGGAGAGAGATAGGAAGAAGGACAATGGAACAGAAGTAGGAAATAAGGAGGATAGAAAAGTTTATAAATGATGAGTTAGTAAGAAAAAGAGTTACATAAAGGATAGAGGAAGAAGCCAATAAGGAAGTCAAACACAATTGTGTGGGAAGAGGATAAGATTTAAAAAAAAAAAGTTAATAAGGGTGATCAGGCCAGCAGGGGAGGGCAGCTAGGAGGATCAGGCAGGCAGGCAGAGTGATTAGGGCAGGCAGGGAGGTGAGCAGTTAGGAGCCAGAAGTCCCAGATTACACCAGGGATGTCCAACTGCAAGTTTTGGCCCAGCAGAGATTGGGCCTAAACTGGCACTTGGACATCCTCCAAGGACTCCCAGATTGGAGAGGGTACAGGTCGGGCTGAGGGACCCCCCCCCACCCCATGCATGAATTTCATGCACAGGCCTCTACTATAATTATTATAAGATCCTATGTTGATTCTTCTTCCTATCAATCTACTTGTGCATTCATTTGATTCTTAAGTATATATTCAACACAAAATTTCTTTCTTATAATATAAAATCACCTTATAATAAACAATTATACATCCACAAACTATATTATCTCATGTTTTATCATCGATCACAAAACTTTCATCCAACTTACCCTATGTCTGTCATCCACCTATCAACCAGATTCATCTGCTACATTTCAAGTAAGTTGCCACATTAATACTGACCTGTCTCCATGCTTTGACATTTATGTACTTAGCTAGGGTCAGTGGTTGTTTGCAGATATTTTTTAGTGTAAAATTCACAAATAAATTTACTGTGACAGTTAATTTTATGTATTAACCTGCTTAGGCCACAGTGCCCAGGTATTTGGTCAAACACTAGTCTGGATGGATGTTGTGTCAATGTATGTTTTAGATGAGGTTGACATATAAATCAATAGACCTTGAGTAAAGAAGAATGCTTCCATAATGTGAGTGTATAACAGGTAATAAAAATTTTATACTATTCTAACTAACCATAAATAGAATTAATGCACTAACAAAGCAAACTTGTAAAAAATCTTTATAAAGTAAGCTATATTACTCCTAATAAATTTTAAATCCAGCTTGTTACTCTAACCTGAGTTTTCCTCTCAAAACTAGAGATTATATGTTAATTTTTTCTAAGAATACAATTCTGAAATCCTTAGTTTCAGTTCCTGTGTGAACATGAGGAGCAACCTGACCTTAAGAACCCAGCTGACACTGACTTCCTAGACACAGGAAGGAATTAAGCCAACAAAAACCAGATGGCCAACTTAAGGACACTGTCATTGAACCATATCAAAACATACGGGAAGCACATCCTGTAAATTCTACATATTCTGCACATAGCAGTTTCTTTCTTTCTCTTTAAAATGTGCTAGCTTGACTAGAGCTATTAAGATGGCCTTTGGGACAAGAGTTTCATATTCTTGGGTTTCTGGCACCTGAATAAATCTCTTTGCTTTTCCACAACCACTTATCTCACTAGTTTGCTTTTTGTGGATGGCAACTAAAACTGGGTTTAGTTATAAGAGGGTCTCATCAATCAGTTGGATACCTTGGACAACACACACACACACACACACACACACACACACACAAAACAAACAAACAAACAAACAAATAAACAAAAAAACCCTTATCTCCTCCCAAGAAGAGGGAATTCATCCTGCCACCTGCCTTCAGTCAGGAACTGGAAAATCAATTCTTTCCTGGGTCTCCAGCCTGCCTACCTTTCCTTCAGATTTTGGGAACTTCCCAGCTTCTACAATCATTTGAGAGCTCCCTTAATCTCTCTCCCTCTCTCTCTCCAACCTATTGGCACTATTTCTCTGAAGAACCCTGACTAATAGACACACATCTTAAGCATGTATTTCTTTGAAAATTAATCATGTTAAAGTTCTTTTTAGACACTTTTTGGGCATATGCATTTCTGTAAAGTATCTATATAAATGTTTGAATATGGTGTGTGTGTGTTTTCCGCTTTTATTTTTTAGTTAATATAAGTCTTTTTTATCAGACATATTTTTGCAAACAGCTTTCCCTAGTCTGTGGTTTGTTTATCTTAATTATAAGTAATTTTGATGAGCAAAATTTTATACTTTTGAGGAATTCCCAAATATCATTGTTTTCTTCTGGTTATTGCTTTCTGTGAACTAACTTAGAAACATTTAGATAGCCCCAAGCTACAGTAATATTCTATTATGTTTATTTTTTAAAAGCTTTATGGTTTTAGTTGTTATAATTAAGTCTATGATCTACCTTAAACTTCATTTTGTGTATAATGTGAAGTTGGGAGTTGAAGTTTATATTACAGTAATTCATTTTCTTGAGATGAGATCATGAAACACATTAATTTATTCAAATAAAATATATCTCCTTAGGACTCTGCAAAATTGAATTCTCACATACACTTTCCATATATGACAGAAAGTTATTAGCTCTTTTAGAGAAAGACCAGAAGGCAAAATTCCTGAGTTCCCATGTTAACCAATCATGTGGTAATCCCAATGGAATCTTCTAGCCCATGTTGCCCATGCTTATTTAATTTTTAATTTGAAAAAAAAAAGAAAAATTAATTAGCATTATAAGAGAGCAGAGACCTAAAAAGGGAGACTTTATGTTTCTAGTTCCCTTATCTGATTGTTGTGTGGCCTTAAGACCTTCAATTGGTCCACTTAAATAGACATTCTGTCCTTCTCACCAGACTTGTTGAGGAAATACAATTGAAAACAAAATCTTCTACCAACCCAGAAAACACCTTCGCAAAGGATTAGAGAAAAAATAGTTTTTGTTATTAAGTAAGCATTAAACCAGAATGTAATGCAAATCTCAGGCAATCTATTAAATGATTGCAAACACATAGACATCTCATTCTTATATATAGCCAAGCAGATACCACCCATTATATATACACTTTCAAAATAAAAATTATATTTTAATTTAATTATAAGCAAATCATTTCTTTCAGATTTCAAATCATTTTTAAAATATGCCTATTTTTGGTTCCCTCTCACTGTTTATTTTGTTATTTTCCAAGGTCCTAATTATCCACATGATTGATTTCATAGGAGCCTATTTATAGTAGAAGCAGACAGGTTCCACTTCTCATATTTCAAAGTTAATAAATGTTTCTATGTTTTCTATTTCTTCCACTATTTTGCACAGTGATATCTTAATGTATAATTTTGGCACCACCAGATAGTGCACAATTAGTCATGATTATTTGCAAAAAGAACTAATGAAATACAAGAAATGCAGAAGTGATTTAATTTCCTATAATGAGTAGAAATTCTAAAAGTCATCAATTAGAATAAGCCCTTGATTTGCTGACCTTAATTTTAATGGACTTTAGATTTAATGAACAAAATTTTCTGTCCATATATCATATGTGAAAATTAATACCCTCTTAATTTTAAAGTGCTTTTAACCAACATTTGCTTATAATTAAATTAATAGTTTGTTTTTTGTTATTAACTCACTGTTATTTTTAACAAATTTTTGTGAATTGGCCATATGTTGTAAAAAAACATTCTAGTAATTTTGCTGACATAAATACATATTACATATCTACAACTGTAATCTATATATTAAATCGCATAATCACTGCTCCCAAAAGATGTTTGGTGAATGAATAGCACGTGATCACACTGTATTCAGTGATGTAATTGTTTCTTTTGTCTCATGGGGTGACTTTCTGGGACAGTTTTAATGCCTGCTGCCTGATGTGCTGATCTTCGCCAAGCCAAGTGCATGTGTTTACTCAAGGTGACTGGTGAATGCACACTTTTACTAAGGATAGATTGTACAAGGGACACAGAACTACACAAGATCTAGGAAAAGAATGCTACAGGGAAGGACCTAACACAAACCCAGGAAGAATTGGGAGATTGATTGGTTAATTTGAAAAAGCACCTGATCCTCCCCAAGTGTGAGAGAATATAATCGAAACTTAACAAAACTTTCGTTATGTCTCTCTAGCCTGTGTGCTCTCAGACTCTCTCTTCTTAACCGTCATGTGGTTCTAGCAGCTGTTTGGGGTCCAGCAGCTGCACAGACTCCAAGCCTGGGTGTCAAAAGTGGGCGTAGGCACAGGGCCAGCCCAAGCAGAGCCAGAAACAGACTAAGGCAACCAGATGGGGACAGAGACTAACCTGGAATAAGCGTTGGCATAGCACAGAATTTCTGGACACTGGCTTGATTTCTGGGCCTGATGAAGAAAAGCCTGGACTTTTTTCTCAGCAGAATGGAAATGAAGCTGGGACAGTCCTTTTTTTTTTTTTTTTATCTCATCAAGCTTCAATAAATCTTACCACTATGCCAAAACCTCCTATGTGTGGGTCCACTTTTCATGGAGTCACTTTTCTCATGAATCCATTTCTATCGGCAACAGATACATGTACCTCTAGCTCCTCATTTAAATTTAAACATAATGCACACATACCTGAATATAAGATGTAATTACATGGCTTACCATAATAAGTTGATTGTTTCCAACATTTAATTTAGACATAAATTCTATAATGAGCATTCTTTTGCACATTTCCTCATATAGATGAAAAGCACCTGCTCCTCCCCAAGTGTGAAAGAATATAAACTGAAATGTAACAAAACTCCCTCTCACTCCAAGTGGAATTGATAACACTAAATTGTCCTTTGAAGTTGACTGGAATATGTAAAAGCTATCATTTTCAGGGAGGAAGAATTATTGTTTATACTTCATTTTGGCTGGACTAATAAGTTAACATAAGAAAAGATTAATACGTGAAAAATAGATAAAACTTAATAACATGAATACTTGCCATTATACTTACACAGGGGAACCCAGAAACACTTAGAAAGTTGGCCAAAATGGAGGAAACTGCCTTTAGCTAAAGACAGAAGAAAATGTTGGGGGTGCAGAGTTAGTTACGGAAGTCACTAGGAAAAGCACAGTGAACAAGAGTAAGATGGAAATGCAGATTTAATCATCTTTTCCACTGATAGTGAAGGTTGGCCTGGTACAAAGAGGAAGACACCTTTATAAAATGCCCCAATTCCAATTATTAAAGAATTCACCTTTTTGCTACGCATTTGTAAAACCACTGCTGTCATACAACTTTATCCCCTGTGTATTCATCATATTATACCCAGATTCTATTCTTGGTAATGCCATATGTAATTTAATTACAATAATCTAGAATACATTTTGATAGATGCACATTATGTTCTTCTTTTTAAAACTTAGTTCTTTGCAAAGCCTTAAAACATATTTTCTGAGACTTTTTCTTTGTAGGATCTGAGTTTGTAAGATCATTTGAGAATTATTTATTGTTATGATAACAAGTATGCTGCTCTGTGAGCTTGCCATATCTTTGGAGTTATTCAGTTGCTCTTTTATATATTTACATTTTAAACAGTAACATCTTCCAAATACTGTGCTATATTTAGTCATAGATAACACCTTTTACCCTTTGGAATAGCATCAGGTTGTTGAATTCATTTTCTAATTTTTTTACCCTCATTTAAAAGGGTGTTTCTTATTATTTATGATGCAAATATTTTGAACTCTCTTTAATTCAAATACATTATGGAATTGCTTGTACTTTAAATACAGACAATTATGTTGTATGATAACTAGGATGGTGTATGAATTTCATAGGACTTCCAAAACAAAGTAGTACAGTCTGGAAGGCTTAAATTACAGAAATTTATTTTGTTACAGTTGTGTTACTGGACAAAAGAGGTCTATTCACCTGTGTGTTTCAAAGCCCAATAAGACAGGAACAGGAGCTTGCAGCTGAGAAAGTAAGAGTTAATTTTATAAAGGAGTCAGGAGACTTCTAGACTCCAGAACTGTAACCACACAGAAACTTTATTTCCCTTTCTTTACTATCTCCTTTCCACCGGCCTTTCCTTTTTATTCAAACTGGCACCTTGATTCACCTGCCTCCTTTTTCTTTGCCTATCCACTTCCTTAATCATTAAGCCCTCAATACAATGAGATTCTGATCAGCATCAAAAAATAATCTTAGGAACAGAGCCTCAAGTCTATTGATCCCAGAGACAGAGTTTCAATCAAGCTAGAGATAAAATCTAAACCTCAGTTGTGTTTCAGCTCCAGACCCCAAAAGTGGTAAAACCAGACAAAGTGGTTCTTTGGCTGACTCAGAACCAGATGAACTGACCAACTGCTCCCTAGTGCTGACCAATCAGGTGAAACCACAACCCTGACCATGACCATGACTTTAATCAGTCACCATGATTTTTCCCTATATAAGCCATTCCCTGGAAGCTACTGGGAGCACTAGCTCACCTGTCTCCAGGCATGGGCCGCTTACTAAAATTAACTCTTACTTTCTCAGTTGTAAGTTTCTGTTCTTCTCTTATTGGGCTCTGATAAGCACAGGTGAATACACCACTTTTGTCCAGTAACACAACTGTAACAAAATATCTTGCGAATACTCATATGGTTTAATCTTCCCATAAATTTTAGATTTCACACAGAAATACAGCATAACTGTGGCAGACATGTTAGTTTGTTCTTAATTTCCATTCCTCCTTTTTGATTGTCAGTAGATTCAAGACCTTTTAAATGAAGCATAGTTCCTGTATTATTATAGCATCATTATTGGTCTAATTCAACTATGACAGTCTTTCTTCTCCTTGCTGGGGACTTGATTTCTCATATCCTATCTAATAAAAGAGTAATATGCAAATTTGACTGTACCTTCACCACACCCACAAGCCATGCCCATAGCCACGGCCACCAGCCACTCAGCAGCAAATTATGCAAATAAACCCCAACCAAGATGGCTGCCACCACTGAGAGCAGAAGGAAGGCTTGGGTTTCCCCAGCAACAGAGGAAGCCAAGCTTTCTGCCTCCCTAGACCTCAACTCAATGTTACAAAGTTTCAATTATAAAAGATACAGAAATGGTGGCAGCCATTGAGCTGGACAGAAGAGAGGCTTGGGTTTCCCTGGCAATGGAGGAAGCCAAGCTTTCCACCTGCCTGTGCTAGCCTAGGCATCCACTCTAGGCTACAATGTTTCAAACAGAAATGGCTGCTGCCCTGGAGCAAGCAGGAGGTTTGGCTCCACTCCAGGCTACAAAGTTTCAATTATAGACATAAATTAATCCCGGATCCCAGAGCCTCCATTTGGGTCACTTGCGGGGGAGGGTGTGGCTGGCCTGCAAACCTCCACAGGCCCCTCACCCAGGCTGCCCCTCACCCCAAGGGAACCTCCACCCTGATCTGGGACACTCTTCTGGGCAAACCAGCTGACCCTCACCCATGCACCAGGCCTCTATCCTATCTAATAAAAGAGTAATTTGAAGATTGACCATTACTCTAACACACAAGAGAGCTGCCTCCATGTGGTCAAAGATCCTGCCCCCATGTGGACACAAGATGGCCACCACAAGATGGCCAGTAGGGGAGGGCAATTTGGAGGGACCAGGCCTGACAAGGGAGGGCAGTTGGGGGTGATCAAGCATGCAGGGGAAGGCAATAAGGGGTGACCAGGCTGGCAGAGAAGGGAAGTTGGGGGCAAATAGACTGGGAGGGGAGTAGTTAAACATCAATTAGGCTGGCAGGGTAGTGGTTAGCAGGTGATTAGGCTGGCAGGCAGAAAGGGTTAGGGGCAATCAGTGAGGCAGGCAGGTAAGCAGTTTGGAGCCAGCAGTCCTGGATTGTGAGAAGGATGTCCAATTGCCCATTTAGGCCTAATCCTACCAGGATTGAGCCTAGACGGGCAGTCAGACATCCCTTGAGGGATCCCAGATTGGAGAGGGTGCAGGCTGGGCTAAGGGATATCCCCCGCCCCACATGCATGAATTTCATGCACTGGGCCTCTAGTTCTTTATAATCAGAGGTGTTCATAAGACCCAGTTTTAGTTAGTTTGTCCCAAAGGAAAATGTGCCATTGGCTTTGGGTTATCTTTCTGCTTTTCTGATGAGAGAAAAATCATAAATCACGAATCATAACTTTTTCACTTCTTTTCATTCTAAACTTTCTGAGTTACCTATAGTTACAGCAGCCAATTTGTGATAATAAATCAAGTCTTAAAAATGGAATCTAGTCTCTATTAAAATGAAAACATGATGGCATGATGATGAAGTCAATGCATCAGTCTTGACATGTCCATGAAAAGACTTTTTGTTTTTGAGTATTAAATGTCTATTACCTAAGCCAGTTTTAATAGGCAAACCTATTTAGCATGACACAGAGATATTTCTAAATCTTCAAACACTTGAGGTGTATATAAGTATGCAGGTATATATATACAGTGTTGGGGAAAGGTAGGTTTACTGTTATGATCATGAAAAATAGTTTATTTTTATTATTTATTAATTATTATATTATTTCCTTTATGAACAGTTGTAGACCTATTTTCTAGATATATAAAACACATATTCTAGATATTGAAGTAATATTCTAGATATATAGAAAATGCACAGAATAGATAACATGGAAGCAAAGACTGAATTTAGAGTCACTATCTCAGTGAAACTGTGAAGTGCACGTTATCATATTCCCTGTGGGAGAGGGGGAAATTTCCCCTCTCTTCCCTCTTAGTTCTTCTGGCTGGTCTAATAATTAAATGGATATGAGATAGACTTTCACGAAAAATAACAAAATTTATGATGTATGTACACACAGAGGTTCTGTTAGAATATGAGTACTCAGGACAAATCAGGCAATTGAGGCTTATATGCCATCTTGAACTAAGGGAAAGTGGTTTGGACTTCAAAGGGAATATAGGCAATTCAACAAGTAGGTGAGAAGGAGCAAACATTGCCAAACAGATTATTTCTGGGCCACCTCGAAAGAGTAGAACACAGAAGGGCATCCACACAAAAAAAAAAAAGACTTTGTTAGGTTCCCCCCTGTCTGTCACACTAAGTTCATATTATATTAATGGATGACTCCCTTTCTTAAAGCAAGTATTTCTATCTGAATCTTTTAAGCTGGTAAGGGGCAGGTAAAAGACTCTTTAGTCTTTTGTTTCTTAAAAATTACCAGCTTAAAATAATATATATCCCCAAAATGGGTGGCAGAATTGGGCTACCTCTCACTAACATGGAAACATATTACTTTATTAGCTATACATAATATGTTTAAGATGTTTACTGGGTTTATTTGGCTGATATTTTCATTATCTTGACTGCAGTGATGATTTCATACATAAGTCAAAATGAGTCAAACTATAGACATTAAACATGCGGTTTATTGTATGTAAGTTACACATCAATAATATTAAAATATATTGAATTAAAGAATTATGATGCATATTACTTTCTGGTATGTTCAAAGTAAAAAAAAAGGGAAATTCATTTCTCTTTACCTATTATTTCTTAATTGAGGAGCTTTGTATGTAAAATTGAAAGCACTGAGTTAATAACAATATTCAGAATATCATCCTATCTAATAAAAGTAATATGCAAATTGGCCATACTTTCGCTACACCCAATAAGCCATACCCTCAAGCCAATTTCAGGGAGATGGCCTGGTGCCCAGGGGGCAGGGCCAGGCAGCAATGGTGGCCCCTGATCCACCCCAGAAGCCTGATGACCAGACTACAGCCTGGGGTAGGCAGAGGGCAGGGCCGAACCCAATGGTGGCTGTCCTCCTCACCCCCCATCGATCACTGCAGTGCGGTGGCTGGCCTACAGTGTGATGCTGCCTGCTATGTCCAGGTGGTGATAGGGACTGTGTAGTATCAGCAGGTACCTCCTGATGTCACCCACTGGTCCAGGAAACAAATGGTATGGGACAGGCAGCAGAGATATGCCTAACGTTTTCCGTGGACTCCTGGCGGCACTGGGACCAGAAAGGCTTGGGGGACAGTGCCTGATGTTGGCTGCGGAGTCCTGGCATTGATTGGGACCAGGCAGGCAGTATGGACAGTGCCTGATGCCCCCCACAGAGTCCAGGAGGCAATTGGAAATGAGCAGTTCCAGCAGGCAGCGCCTAATGCTGCCCACAGGGTCCAGGCAGCGATTGGGAACAGGCAGTTCCAGCAGGAAGCTCCTAAAGCTGTCTGAGGGGTCCAGGTGGCAATAGGAACCAGGCAGTTCCAGCAGGCAGCTCCTGATGTTGCCCTTGGAGTCCAGGCGGCGATCTGGATGAGGCAGGGGGCATGGACAGCACCTGAAGTCTCTGGGGGGTCCGGGCAGAGGTGGCCCGGGTCTCCGGGATCACTGTCTGCCCCTGGACTGCCTGAGGACACTGGTGGAGTGGGCCTGGGTTGAATATTTTAATGAAAATGGCATGCCTGTGTCTTGCCCCACCATGTCCTATCCCTGGAGAGGAGAGGGAAGAGGGCAGTTAGGAGGCACCTGGGCTCCAAAGTGGCTGGGAACAACCTGCAGGCATGCTACCAGGAAGAGATGCTGAACCAGGATGAGGCAGAGGGCTGGCTGATGGAGGTGAGCAAAGGTGCAGATGGGGCGGCTCTCATTGGCGCTGAGCTTGAAAAGTTCATTGACAGCCTGCTGGACAAAACCGCCTTTCTGAAGAAGATGCACAGCAAGGAGCTCGCCAAGCTGCAGGCTTCTAACTTCCGAAATTATAATATGTTAAGTTTTGTTGTTTTAAATCACATTAAGTGTGTGGTGATATTTTACAGCAGTCATAGAAAACTAATACACTGGAACACTTACCTGGAATAAGGTGAGATAAAACATTTTTAAAGAGTAAAAATCTGTGTTCATGTACACAGTGATGTGTTCAATATGATGACATTACTGGACTAAAAATGACATTTTATTTTGCATCACTTACCTGAAATTTGTGAGAGTTTAGTGAAAAATAGGTGCTTGGACTTTTCTGTTGTATTAGTTCATTTTTAAAGTTTTATCTTTTTTACTTTTCCTTTCAGTTTAGAGCATGGATTCTAAGGCTGGAATTAGAGATATGGTGGTAACTTAAGGATGGGTACGTCATACTATGAATAATAGAATGAGAAGATGGAGGGAAAATGGGACAGTAATGCCATTATACTATTCCTGCATGGCCTGAGGTGACCCATCTCTAAAGTCCAGGTTCTGTAAAATAAACATATAAATTATTATTTATTGATTAAATCTACTTTTTTCATAAAAAAATCTTTATTGTTGAAACTATTACCTGTGACTCCTTTTATCCTCCACTTACTCTTTCTAGCTCCTCCCCAAACTCACCACCCCAGGTCTTCACAACCCTATTGTCTGTGTCCATGGGTTATGCATACACACATACAAGTTCTTTGGTTGATCTCTTCCCACCCACGCACACACTATGTCTCTGAGATTTGACACACTCTCTATTTCTTAATAGTTGGATTCATACATATTGCATCAATTATAAAATATATCAAACATTTTTAACTACTTATTTAAACTACTTTCTCTGCTAAGTTATGTGTGTACGTTAACCCTTTTTGTTCCTATTTTTAAAATTGCTGTCACCTAGGACCAATTACATGTCTAGAGTAGGAATGCCACAGTAATGTTGCTCTTTGAGTGACTTAACTTCTCTAAATTTTAATTTCCCTCAACAGAAATATTAGTTTAATAACATATAGTTGATAAATTTCTAACACTCAAAAAGACATATATGAGAGTTGAAAAAGAGTGAAAAAGTATCATAATGCATAAGATATTGAGGGGAGAACAACAACAACAAAGCAAGTATATTCAGCAACTGTTGCCATTAAGTGAAAGGTGTTTTGGACTCATAATTTAACCTGTATAACTTTCATAAATCTGTATTATAGATGGTATTTTTATTCTTCACTAACAAATGAAAAAAGTAGTTTCAGGAAGGATGAGTAGCTTTTCTAATAACATACATCAAATATAAGGCTGGAAGTGTAGATCTGTACCAAACATTGAATGCACAGTTTACATACATTCCATGGTATCACAATGAGTACAAACAGTACAAATTAGTATACACTATTGAGTATATAAAATTGTCAATAGTAATTTAACTAAATGACAGGTTTATATATCTGCTTAACAGTGTTTATATTTAGTAATATAAAATGTATTCTTAAAGTATTAATAAGTTCCTGGTCGTAAGAAGATCATTTTCTACCTAGAAGATGATTCAGAGTTCTCCTTAAAGAATACTTTAATTATTAATTAATTGCCTTTAATTATAGAGTCTATAAAAATACGTGTTTTTTAAAATTCAATCATAAGGTATAATGTGAATCCAAAAATATTATTATTTTTGAGTATTCTGTGCATGCTGATTCACTTCACATAAGCAGAATTCACAAGCAATTCATACCCTTCATTTGTGATATCATGAGCCACTTTGGCTAATCATGTTGTCTGTGTAGCCAGACAACTGGCATCTCAAAAATAGCTCATATACTTCTATTAAAGTCAGTGGAAGCTAGACTGCGTATCTCTACTCACCATTTTGACAGTTTGGACACAGGAGATAATGTATCACAACCTACCAGAAATTGTATACTAAAAAAAAAAAAAAGAACATAATAGAATTGCAATTTACTCTGTTCCTTTACTTATCAGCTTTCCACATATGGTTGATTTAAAACCTTATAAAAGAGTCAAAATATTATTTATAGTTTTCTTTACTAGGAATGAACACATTTTGAGCCTAGGCAAGTAAAAATATGAAATATGTTGAAATCGTTTGGCTGTTCGATCCAGGACTTAAAAAATGCAATGTAGGAGAATAGACTGATTCAAGAAGATGACTATTTCAGGCAGATAAAAGCTAACATTAATAATAAAATATTTATATTAGTGTTTCTTAATTAGATGTCTCATGGATAATTTTGATATGTCTTTAGTTATGAGAAATATATATTGAGTTTGTATGCTTTGATTTATATTCAAAGTAGAACATATTCTTTTCAGAAACAATTAAGTTTGTGGTTATAACCAAATATAGAGAACATTTTGCAAAATAAGCAATTTTTACAACTTATTTTAGCATGCATTGTATTCTTTAAGAAATAAGAAAAATTCTATTTTGAATATATGTGGAAAACATAAAGATTATAATAATACATTGATAATAGTTGGATTCTGAAAGATTTAAATTCAATTGACCGCATTCAATAATTTATAACTCCTGGATTTTCTTACAGTCTTTAAACTGTTCAAAAAAGAGGTGTTCTGTTTAACTCACATTCATTCTAATTAAATTTGCCATTACCATTAGTTACTGTTATTTGCCTTTCTGTAAAGTTAACTATAATAAAAATGTCAAAAGGCAGACTGAAGAGAACAAATACACCAATATTTTTATCATAAAACTATCAATTATTAGAAAAATCACATAAATTATTTGGTCCAAATGTTTCTTGTATAATACACCTTTTTTTAAAAATATGTATTATTATTTTTCAGTAAGACCTATATGCAAAGGTCATTTGAAATTTATGTATGTGCAAAAATTCATTTAAAAATATCAGATTGAAAGTACTTAAGAGAACATGTTTTACAAGAGTCCTTCGTGTAGAAACTAAATGAGAACTAGAATTAAAATGAACTTAATTCAAGTAAATGAATTTATTTTTCAAAAGAGATAAGTGAAAAGAAAGAGAAACAAAGAATTGCTTATGACTATCCTATATTTGACAAAGCATGGGAAAAATAGTGAAAAAAAGGAGTATATAATAGCAATGTGTATGGGCGTCTCATGATCCAGCTTCTATAACATCATACAACTGAGAGAGGGTCATTTTTTTCATCATAATAAAAGTGAGAATTCTCCATTCACATCAACCACACCTCCACCACAGTAGACAAGAGACTCCCAAGTCTCTTTTGAAAGATGTCCTCAATTTTCCCTACTCCATGAGATCTATGCTAATTGGTATTGCAGGTAAGACCAATTGTCCCACAACTTAATAGACACGGTTGACAAATAAAATAATAAAATGGGATAACATTGAGACTTTCTATAAAGCCATGCTCTGTAAATACTATCACTTTAGTGCTAGAAATAAAGCAATCAAAATAACAATCTTATGCACACAAAAACAGACTCAAACATACATACACAGGGTGAGGCAAAAGGAGGTTTACAATTGGGAGTATAGGAATACAGTTTATTCTTGTATAATTATTTATTATTATCCACATAACAACTGTAAACCTACTTTTAATCTAATCAGTAAATATGACAAAAGTGACAGAGAAATGGGGAAATAATATATCTTTTAATGAATCACACTGGGAGGTGTATTAACAAACGAAAGTGTTCCTTGACTCAGCCCAAAGAATAGAACAATTCAAATGAAAAACCACAGGATGCTAAAGATATAAGAAACTATCTTGATGAAATCATAATAATGAAGGTGTTTTAAATATCAACCTAAAGGAATATTAATCTTAATTACTAATAAAAATAGCACATTAAAATTAAGAATTCAAGTAATCACAAAATACCAAAAAGAGAATAAAAATGTATCAGCATTGTGTAAAAGCCAAAATGTGAAAGTGAGAAAGCTACGGTGTCTAGGATGGTATTTCCAATAATATAATTTATGTATGATAAGTATCTAAAACATATACAGAACTGTATATGAATCAATAAAAATAAACTCTATAAAATGGACAAGGGAGTTGGAAAATCCACCATAAAAAGAGTAACCCAAATTTCTATGATCATATTAAAAGTGATTAGTTCCATTATAGTCTAAAAAGTTAAAGTGATTGTCAAAATGCAAAATGCATAGATACATTCTATATTTTCAAAATTAAAAATGTCTGATAATGCCACAGTGAGCATATGGACTAAATCAAACCCTAACATTTTTTTATTAAGTAATTTATTCATATACAATAAAATATAATCTTAGTAAGTAAAGATATCCAAAACTTATGGCCTATTCTTTTTTTAATTTTTATTTATTTATTTGATATTTTATGTTTTTGCAGTATAACTTAGGTTTAATAGTAATATATATGTTTTCCTTTTTCCCCCATTGTCCTCCCCTCAGCTTCCCCTAACCCCCAGCACATGTCTCCACCTGTCCCCCCCAGTGTCTTGCATCCATTGGTTATGCTCATATGCATGCATACAAGTCCTTCAGTTGGTCTCCCAAAACACCCGCCCCCCACCCTCCCCAGCCTTCCCCCTGTAGCTTGACAGCCTGTTCAATGCCTCCCTGCCTCTATATCAATCGCTCTCCCCTGTTTCTTTTCTTCAAAAATATATTTCATCTGCATACTAGAAATAAATCTATAAAAACAAAAAATGTTTGAGTCTCAGTTTCAATGTCCAACTGTTCTGAGTCCCAGTTTCAATGTCAAATAGTTCTTTATGTGTAAATGTCAGCAATAGTATCCAGATGGTAGACGCATGGTGGCAATGCAGGTTCCATCTTCTCTGGTTTGGTCCTGGGCCGCCTGCAGCAACACACAGCTGCCCACTGTTAGCATGGCAAGGTTTCATCAGTGTCCCCATCTCTGGACTGTCCTCGTGACTAGAACAGACCCGTCAGTTCCTCAATGTTGCAGGAACCCACGTGCTCTTGGAGTTGTTCTCTGAAAACACACAAACACATTCTCGACCGAAAGTTAATAAAGGGATCTTCTCTGCAAATTAGACTTGGGATTCTTTTGATTTTTGCCCAAATGATTTTCCTTTGGCTTATTTTGACACCAAGTGTGTTTTTTCATGAGAGTCCTGCTGTTGGCATTACAAATGGAAGTTACTTTTCTGGAGTAAGAATTTTCTAGATGTATTTTACTTACAGGATATTTTTCCTTAAAAGATATTACCCCACTATCTCTCCCTTTTTTGATTAATTGGGGCTTTTGGAAATTTTATATTGCAGTCTTGGTAACTTTAAATTTTATTTTTTGCACAAAAATATGACTGCTTTGCATGTTAGGCAATTTTACAGTGAGATTAACTGCTAATAGAAATTTTACTTAATATTTTAGGAATAGCTTTTTGTCCAGTACAGTTAAATTTTCCTGAGTATTCACTTATTTCACTTGGTTAATTTAAATTAATCTGAAAACTTGATTACTATTTTACTATCAATTTTAGTACTCAAGTAAAAATCTTAGTTTATCCTGTAAATATTAGTGGAAAGGATTATTTGCATTCTTGAGTAGGCCCTGAGCATTCCTGATACTAGACTGCATTTAGATATAGAGCAATTGTTGCTGGCTGAGTATCTGTCTGTAAAATGGGTCCCATCTGAGTTGTGCATGGGAGGTGAAGCAGCCAAGGGGGCAGGAGACCTCCCTCAGTAGGGGTGAGATTTCAGGTCCCTGCAAGGTTTGTGGGTGAGGGTCTGTGCCCCACTTCTGTCGACCATTTAGTTCTCTCCTGTGAGCCCCTCTGCAACTGTCCCTGTCTTAGTTTGTTCCTTCCCTGAGGAATCTTACCCATCTCTGGTTAACCAGCCATCCTCCGGGACCAAACAGAGTAATGTGAGGTTCAGTTCCTTTGTAGTCTATGCCCCCATGGCCTCCACGCCCAGCACCTGCCTTGGGGTCCCCTCGCTTGCTGGCTGGGTCCCGGTACTGATCACAAATCTTGGGTGACCCAGGATTCTTCTCCAGAGAGGGCCCAGCTCACACCATTGGTCGAGATACAGATCCATGGTGCCAGCTGCCCAGAGGCTTCAACCACAGCTTGAACTGAAAGCTCAGGCAACAGCTGTGTTTATTTGGATAGTAAGAAGAGGGTCCCTCTTGGCAAAAATGGCAAGAGAGGCCAATATAGAATGCACGAGTGCATTCCCAGTGTCTTAATTCCTTCTGAACGGGATTAATTCCTTTCCTATCCTTTTTAAAATTGCTGCCAATTATTCAAATAATTAGTTTATAAGTTTCTTTGGGATAATTGTATAATATGCTGTTGTCACATATCAAAAATCATAATGACATTGTAGAATAATATAATGTAAGGGTATTATGGTGTCACAGGGGGTTAAGGAGGGCCTAGCCTAAGGATTGAGCTAAGAGCTTGTCCACAGGAGATGAAAAGCTCTAGGCCATGTCAATTCAATCTCAAACTAGCTGCCAATTATTTTTATAATTTTATATAAACTTTGTCAGGGATGTAAAAACACAAATTACTTACCTTAGTTCAAGAGGTCAAATATATTGACTTTCCCCCTTCCTCCTACCACCTCCTGCTTACCCTGAGGTTTGACATTCTGATGTACATTTCTCAGTCTCCAGATCCGTTCTTGTTCATCAGTTTATGTCATTCACTATATTCCACAAATGAGTGAGATCATGTGATATTTGACTTTCTCTGCCTGGCTAATTTCACTTAGCATAATGCTCTCCAGTTCCATCCATGTTGTTGCAAATGGTAGGAGCTCCTTCATTTTTACCATAGCATAGAATTCCATTGTGTAGATGTAGCATGATTTTTTTAATCTACTCATCTGCAGAAGGGCACTTAGGCTATTTCCAAATATTAGCTATGGTAAATTGTGCTGCTATGAACATAGGGGTCCATATATTCTTTCTAATTCACGTTTCTAGTTTCTTAGGATATATTCCTAGAAGTGGGATCACTGGGTCAAATGGAAGCTCCATTTTTAGTTTTTTAAGGAAACTCCATACTGTTCTCCACAGTGGCTGCACCAGCCTACACTCCCACCAGCAGTGCACGAGAGTTCCTTTTCTTCCTTCATCTTGTCTAATCATAATGGCTACTTCTTCCAATACTATGTCAAACAGGAGTGGTGAGAGTGGGCATCCCTGTCTTGTTCCTGTTCTTAGGGGAAATGGTTGTAGTTTTTGCCCATTGAGCATGATGTCTGCTGTGGGTTTATCATATATGGCTTTTATTATGTTGAGGTATGATCCTTCTATTCCTACCTTGTTGAGAGTTTTTATCAAGAAAGGGTGTTGGATTTTGTCAAATGCTTTTTCTGCATCAATTGATATGACTATGTGATTTTTATCTCACAATTTGTTTATGTGATGTATCACATATATTGATTTGTAGATATTATACCATCCTTGCATTCCTGGGATAAATCCTACTTGATCATGGTGTATGATCTTTCTGATCTACTGCTGGATCCGATTTGCTAGAATTTTATTGAGGATTTGGACATCTATATTCATGAGGGATATTGGCCTGTAATTCTCTTTCATTGTGTCATCCTTATCTAGTTTTGGTATTAGGTTGATGATAGCTTCATAGAAGGAGTTTGGAAATGTCCCATCCTCTTGAATTTTCTGGAATAGTCTAAGGAGGATAGGTTTTAGTTCTTCCTTTAATGTTTGGTAAAACTCTCCTGTGAAGCCGTCTTGCCCTGGGCTTTTGTTGGCTGGAACATTTTGATGACTGCTACAATTTCTTCCATAGTTATTGCTCTATTGAGCTATTTAGATTCTTTCTGATTGAGTTTTGGGAGGTTATATTTTTCCAGAAATATATCCATTTCCTCCAGGTTGTCCAGTTTGTTGGAGTAGAGTTGTTCATAGTATTTTTTAACAATCCTTTGTATTTCAGTGGGGTCTGTTGTTATTTTACCTCTTTCATTTCTGATTTTATTTATTATGGTCCTCTCTCTTTGCTTCTTGGTGAGCCTGGCTAGAGGTTCATCAATCTTGTTTATCCTTTCAAAGAACCAGCTCTTGGTTTTGTTGATCTTCTGTATTGTTTCTTTGGTCTCTATGTTGTTTATCTCTGCTCTGATCTTTACTATTTCCTTCCTTCTACTTATACTGGGCTTTTCTTATTGCTTTCTTTCTAACTCTTTGAGTTGTTGGTTGAGATAATTTATTTATGCTGTTTCTTGTTTTTTTGTGGTAGGATTGTAGAGCTATGAACTTCCCTCTCAAAACTACTTTCATTGTGTCCCATAGATTTTGGATTTTTGTGTTATTGTTGTCATTTGTTTCCATGATGTTTTCTATTTCTTCTTTGATCTCTCTGGTAACCCAGTCATTGTTTAACAGCATGCTGTTTAGTCTCCATGTGTTTGATTTCTTAGGATTGTTTCTATTGTAGTTGATTTCCAGCTTTATGCCACTGTGATCTGAGAATATGCTTGATATGATTTCTATCTTCTTAAATTTGGAGAGACTTTGCCTCTGACCCAACATATGGTCTATCTTTGAGAATGACCCCTGTGCACTTGAAAAGAATGTATATTCTGTGGCTTTAAGGTGAAATGATCTGCAGTTGTAAATTAATTCTATATGGTCTAATGACTCATTGAGGATTGACGTTTCTTTACTGATTTTTTGTTTAGAGGATTTATCCAATGGTGATAGTGGGGTATTAAAGTCTCCTACTATGATTGTATTGCTGTCTATCTCTCCCTTGATATCCTCCAGGAGTTTTTTTTTTATGTATTTGGGTGCTCCTGTATTGGGTGCATATATGTTTACCAGAGTTAATTCTTCTTGGTGGATTGCTCCCTTTAGTATTATGAAGTGGCCTTCTTTATCTTTTGTTATGTCCTTCACTTTGAGATCTAATTAGTTGGATATAAGTATTGCTACTCCAGCTTTTTTTTCATTTCCATTTGCATGAAGAAACTTTTTCCATCCTTTCACCCTCAGTCTGTGTAGGTCTTTTTATCGGAGGTGGGTTTCTTGTAGACAGCAGATAAATGGGTCATGTTTTCTTGTCCAGTCCATTACCCTGTCTTTTGATTGGAGCATTTAATCCATTTACATTTAAAGTTATTATTGATATATACTTATTTGTTACCATTTTTTTCTTTACGCCTGTGTTCCTTCTTTGCTTCCTATTTCTTTTTACAGCAGACCCTTTAGCATTTCTTATATTGTTGGTTTGGTGGTAATGAATTTCCTTTGTCTTTTTTGTCTGTGAAGCTCCTGATTTGACTTTCAATTTTGATTGATAGCCTTGCTGGGTACAGTATTCTAGGATTCAGATCCTTCCTTTGCATGTCTTTGTATATTTCATTCCATTGCCTTCTGGCTTGATATGTTTCTGTTGAGAAATCACTTGTTAGTCAGATGGAGGTTCCTTTGTAGGTGACTTTCTGTCTCTCTCTGGCAGCTTTTAAGATTCTTACTTTGTCACTGATGTTTGCCAGTTTAATTATAATGTGCCTTGGCGTAGGTCTTGAGGTTCATTTGGCTTGGGACTCTGTGAACTTCTTGGATTTGTGTGGGTTTTTTCTTTCCTATATCAGGGAAGTTTTCTGTCATTATTTCTTCCAACAGGTTTTCTATTCCTTGCTCAGTTTCCTGTCCTTCTGGAAGCCCAATTATACGGATGTTGTTTTGTTTCATGTTGTCCCAAATTTCGCTTAGGCTCTCCTCCTGCTTTTTAAATGTTTTTTTTTTCTAGAAGCTGCTCTACTTGGGTATTTTTTCCTACCTTGTCTTCTAGCTCACTGATGTGGTCCTTTGATACTTTCTATTTAGTTCTTTACTTCAGTGATGTCACTTTTCATTTCTTCATAGTTCTTCCTGGGTCTTCCTCATTTCCTCTTGGTTCTTCTTCATTTCCTCCTGGTTCTTACTCATATTGTCAAATTTGTCTTCCATTCTTTTCAGCCACCTTATGATCATTTCTCTGAATTCTTTCTCTGACAGGTTGTTAACTTCTATTTCATTTACATCCTTTTCTGGTGAGGCTTGTTTTTCTTTCATATGTGGGCTATTTCTTTGTCTCCCCATGATGTCTCTTCTCTGTCTTTCCAGTTATGTAGTACTCACTCCCCTGTTGATTTAAAGGCACAAAATACAACACAACCAGGTGCAACACACCAGACACTTAACAGGAATGTATTCACAGAATTAGTAACTCCAAATAAAGGTGGTCACCAGAGAAAGGCAAATTCGTAGATAGGTGAGAAAGAAGAAAGAGAAAACACACACACACACACACACACACACACACGTGCACACACACACATACACATAGACATTCACACACACACACACACACACACACACACACACACACACAAAGAAAGACAGAAATGCCAAAATGTGATTGGGAAAAGGGGAAGAAGTAAAATAAAAACAAATAAACTTGTGGCCTATTCTTAAGTAAACAGCTTCAAAAACAAGTATTTATGCAGTTAAGATACATGGTCCACAATGTTCAGACCAAATTTTCCATTATGTTTCCAAACTATTAAAAATCCTATCTAATTAAAAAAGTAATGTGCAAATTAACCATCAGTCCATTACACCCACAACCCACACCCAGGAGAGAGTATGCAAATTAACCCAACCAAAATAGCTGTGGCCACAGAGTGAGCAGAAAGCTTGGGTTTCCTCAGCATTGGAGGGAGCCAAGCTTTGTGCACCCCTGGCCTGTTGTGGCCTCCACTCAAGGATAAAAGTTTCAATTACAGAAGATAAATAAATTCCAATAAAAATGGTAGCAACCACAGAGCTAGAGAGAAAAGGAGGCTTGAGTTGCCCTTGGCAATGGAAGAAGCCAAGCTTTCCACAGCCCTGGGCAGCCTAGGCCTCTGCTCAAGTCTATGAAGTTTCAATTATAGAAGATAAATAAATCCCAGATACCAGGGCCTCCACTTGGGTTGTCAGGGGTATGACCAGCCTAAAAACCACCACAGGCCCCTCACCCAGGCCACCCCATGCCCCAAGGGAACCCTTATCCTGATCTGGACACCCTTTAGGGCAAACCAGCTGTCTGCCACTCGTGCATCAGACCTCTATCTTATCTAATAAAAGTAATATGCAAATTGACCACCACAACAACACACAAGATGGCTGCCCCTGTGTGGCTAAAGATCTTGCCCCCATGTGGTCACAAGATGGCCACTACAAGATGGGAAGGACCAGGCCTGCAAGGGAGGGTTTTGGGGGCAATCAAGCCTGCAGGGAATGGTAGCTGGTGGGGGCCCAAATCTTCAGGTGAGAGTAGTTGTAGGGGAGCAGGCCTGCAGGGGAGGAAAGTTGTGGGGGGGCATGCCTACAGGGAGGGCTATTAGGGGCAACCAGACTGGCAAGAGAGCAGTTAGGCATCAATAAGGCTGTCAGGGGAGTGATTTGGTGGTGATCAGACTGGCAGGCAGAGGGGTTAGGAGCAATCAGGAAGGCAGATAGGTGAGCAGCTGGGAGCCAGTAGTACTGGATTGTGAGAGGGATGTCTGACTGCACATTTAGGCCTGATCCCAGTAAGAACAGGCCTAAATGGTCAGTCAGACATCCCCCCAAGGCATCCCATATTGGAGAGGGTAAAGGCTGAGCTGAGGGACACACTCCCCCATGCACAAATTTTGTGCATTGGGTCTCTAGTCTCTCTCTCTCTCTCTCTCTCTCTCTCTCTCTCTCTCTCTCTCTATATATATATATATATATATATATATATATATATATATATATATACAAAGTATACCATTGGGAGTTTGGGTGACTGAGAGTTTAATCTCTCACTATGATTTGTGCTGACCCCCAGGGGGCAGCCAGAAGTTGGAAGCCAGGGAAAAAGGCCCCATCTGGCAGCTAGAAGGAATGCCTCAGCAGGCAGCAGGAAGGCCCCGATTGGCCCTGATGGCCAGCCAGGCCTAGGGACCCTACCCATTCATGTATTTTGTGTACCAGGCCCCTAGTGTGCCAGCACTGGCTTTTCTCTGGCACGGGGACCCAGACTTTCGTCTGGCCACCAGCTGACACCCAGGAAGTTGTCTTCTCTGTGGCTGCTGGCAGGTACCCAGGACCCAGGCTTCCTTCATAGCCCTGGCTTTGTCCAGAAGGACATTCAGTCTAATTAGCATATTACACTTTTATTATTATAGATCATAATTGTGAAAGACAGAAAAATGGTATTCTTATTCAACTATCTTTTTTTTTCACCTTTATGTAATTCTTTCTAATTTGGCTTCTACATTTTTTTCTTCTCTTCTTTCTCCATCTTCACTACAACTTTCCTAAATAAAGCATCACAGTTATAAGTAAGTATACCATCAGCCCATTGTCACTTTCTTTTATAAAATGCATTTGTTGGATGCAAGCTATATTGAATATTTTTTAAAAAATATATTTTGATTTTTACAGAGCGGAAGGGAGAGGTATAGAAAGTCAGAAACATCAATGAGAGAGACATTGATCAGCTGCCTCTTGCACGCCCCCTACCGGGGATGTGCCTGCAGCCAAGGTACATACCCTTGCCGGAATCGAACCCGTGACCCTTCAGTCCACAGTCCGACACTCTATCCACTGAGCCAAAACGGTCTCGGCAGTTATATTGAATGTTGACTAAGGACTTTTACTTGTGTATCTGATTGGATTTACTATTTTCTCTGTCAAATAAAGGAAAACCTGCTTTGGTGTTTTCTGTTTATGGGATAAAGTCTAAAACATTTTCCAGATAAAAGTTGCACACCTCGAAGCAGAGTCTAAATTTATTTGCTCCCAGATAAAGCCAATCTGGAAAAGCATCTGTGTAAACAGCAACTCAATATGTTTATAATAATTCATCATTAATTTCTAGGAAATAACTATATTCAATTTATTTCAAATTGGAGGTGTGATAAGAACCACCTTTTGTGGGTCTTTAAAGTCTTGTTCGCTATCACTAATTTTTGAAGTCATTCCAATTTTACATTATTAATTGGCATTATTAGTTTTGAGTGGGATGAATTACACTAAGTCATTCATTTTCCTTTGCCTTTTGTAAAGGATCTTAGCCTGTAGGTTATGGAACTATATGGAGATTATACGAATGATAGTTACAACTAAAAATCAAGAATCTGAAAAATTACCTCTGGGTTGGTATAGGGACCAACTACTCTGACACTTATATCTGAAAGTGGCATCTTTTTTTATCTCTAGGAATATTTATTTTACTAACTTATTGGGTATTTCTCTCTTGCAAACTTTCTTCTTCTCTATGATGGAAATTAATTAAATACCTTCTGGGACTTTTGTACTACATGAATGCTATCACTTAACTTGTCACTCATTCTTTTCCATACCGTGTTGCTTTTATACCACATTCTATTAAAAATATAATTTTCCACAACTTTAGAAAGTGATTTTTTTGACATTTTACTTAAAGGCCAGTTTTAATGCTGTTTCTTTTTTATTTATCCTTCTTTAATTTTAAAAGTTAATATTTGTATATTAATTTCACAAAATTTCTGGCTACTTTTTAAGTTTAATGTCCACTTTACCACCTATCTGTATTGTTAACTGCACTCATTAAATCTTTACTGTGCTTTCCTTATTTATTTTCCCATTGGAAGTTACTTCTCTGCTGACTTTAATGTATCTTTAGTGACAGTACTGGTTTACATAAAATGTTAATATTTATATTCCTGCCGGTCCTTATATTTGGTCATTCTTGTTTTCCTCTCAAGAAGTATAGGTTATGCTTAGGTTACTGCTGCCTCAGAAGATAGTCATGTGGAATATGATGAGACTAGACCCTGATGCCAGGCAACAACACTTGCTTGCTTCTTGGTTTATGAGTGTCAGAGTTGCTCACCAATTTTGAGGGTACAGAGAGCACTGCATTGACTCTACACACTTGCATAATTATTTTAGTTAGGAAGAAAATGTTCCTGCTGTTCAAACAGAAGAAGAAAAAATATAACTACGCCATGATTTTTTAAATAAGTTTTATTAATTGATACCTAGTTGTCTGCTCCTAGGCAACATCATGTTTCTTTTCTTTCTTTCTTTTCTTTCTTTTCTTTTCTTTTCTTTTCTTTTCTTTTCTTTTCTTTTCTTTTCTTTTCTTTTTTCTTTTCTTTCTTTCTTTTTTTTTTTACAGACAGCAAGGGAGAGAGATAGAAAGCCAGAAACATCAATGAGAGGGAAACATTGATCAGCTGCCTCCTGCACACTCCACACAGGGGATGTGCTCGCAACCAAGGTTCAAACCCTTGACTGAAATCAAGCTGGGACCTTTCAGTCCGCAGGCCAACGCTCTATCAACTGAGCCAAACCAGTTTCTGCAACATCATGTTTCTTGTCTTTATCAAATTTTCATATGTAACTATCATAGCACCGTGATCAAACTTCTCAAAATGCATCTTTCTTTGGTTATATTCTGAACTTATAAATTTATTTTCCTGTAGATAAATATGATCCTTTCAGGTTCCTACATTTCATCAGGAATCTTCCTAACTTGGTTTCTGTTATATATATGATGCATTGAAGAATTGATTGACCTTAGCCCTCAATTTCTGGAAGATAACATCTAATCCCTTAAAATATGCCCCACTGAAATATCTTTTATCATGCCTAATTGAAAATATCTTTGCTTGTTTGGGATTTGGGTCAGAGTGAATAACATATTGCAATTTAGGTTGGGTGCTATACATTTCAGATAGAACAGGTGGCGTCTGGCCATACCAGATGGTAGCCATATGATTTAGGGTAAGGCTTTGTAATACAGAGTATCATTTGATCTCTTGAAGGGCTAAAGATTGAGATCAACCACAAAGGAAATCAGAAGACTTCCTAAGGGTAGATTCTAGATGATGGTGCCACAATAAATCTCTGAATTTGGGCCCTGGGTGAACTTTCATGGTTTGCAATATTCCACACACATTGTCACACAATGAAGCAGGATTACTGGTTTCAAGAGATAGATGTGGGTGTTGTGAGAAGTGTTATACTTTTCATACATATATTTTGAAAGAAGAGCTAGCATAATTTGCTGAGAAATTGTGTACGAGGCACAGAGAATGGATAATTGTAGGCAACTGTTTTGCATTGAACAACTGAAAGAATAAATGTTCCATTTACGTAAGTATAAAAATTAGGGGGGAGAAAAGTAATTTGTTTTTGTTATAATATATGTGAATGCCTTTTAGTCTTGCTGGCAAGTATTGAGAAGACAGTTGAATTTATCAGTTTAGAGTATAAGCTAAATATTCTACAATGTATTTTACGTCTTCATGAAAAAAAAAAAAAAGCCTTAAGCTAGGAGAGTAAATGCATTAACTCATTAGTATAAAAGATTAGAATAGTTTAAAAACTAGATAATAGTAACCAGCAAAAGAAACTGAGACACGAACAGTGAGAATTAGGGAAATATCCAGTAGAATTTGCTATTCTGGAAGCTAAGTGATATTAGTACTTCAGGAGAAGAGAAAAAAAAAAAGACATTATAAATGATTTCTAACTATGATGAGATAACGAATATGGAGTCTAAGAACTCACTAATGGGTTTAACAGAATGAAGGTTATAGATGAATTGGACAAGTACAATTTTATCAAGGTTTTGGAGATAAAATTTTGATTAATGAAAGTATTTAGTGAATATTATGAGAAAATTCAGCTAATATAGATAAATCTTTCAAATAGTTTCTTCAAATAGAAGAGAGAGGAGAGAACTAAGATGGCGGCAAAGGTGAAACACCTATCTTGCCGTCATAATCAGCAATTTTAATACTACAACTTAACGAAGGAACAAACACCTTCCAGAATCACCAGAACGCTCGCCGAGTGAAAATTCCACAAATAAAAGTAAAGATAAGACACTGTGACCCGGAGGAGCGGTGGCGGACAGCGTTGAAATATTCGCGCGCAGAGAGAGGTTTGGAGTGCGTGCTGTGGAGAGGGGGGGGGCGGCTGAAAACCGGCCAGTTTTCTCGAACGGGGAGACAGGGGCGTCCCACTGGACAGATTCTCCAGCTCTGGGCGAAGTCCAGAGAACCCACTATCACACGGGGTGAAAACTGGACAGTGGGAGGGCACGCCGAAGCTCGGGTGCTGCCGGGTCTGCCGGCTTGTGGAGAAGGCAGCTCTCGCGCGAACAGCTCGGCTGCGTGACGGCGCAGAGAGCGCTCTGTGACTTGTCTCTGATTCGGAAAACCGTCAGTCTGCTCTGTTTTACGACCTTGGGTGAGACATTGCGCATGCAAAGTCATTTGGGGACAGTCTGAATTCCCCGGCAGCCGGTGGAGCTCCACAGCAGCTCTCTCTCAGAGGTACTGGCAGCCATTGCCCCCGGCACAGAGCCCCTGGGGCTGCATAGGGCGGAGCTAACGCTGTCTGCTTGGCCCGGAGACTCCGCCCATCCAACCTGAGCACAGCTGAGCTTCACAGACAATAGGCCTGGAGGTCAAACCCTCCTAGGGCTAACAACAAAAAGCTGGGTTTAAATTCAAGAACACTGAATACAACCCATAAAGGATTGCAGTAAGAGTACCCACCTCAGGTAACTGGGGAGACTGAGCCACTGTCCCTTTGAGTTTAGCCACCACATAAAGCAGCCACCATGCAGAGACATGGAAAGAAATCAGGTGTGAAAGAAATGGAGGAGAAAAGACGACAAGACATAGAGTTCAAAACCACGGTTATAAGGCTTTTCAAGAGGCTCCTACAAAAGGCCGATCAACTTAATGAGAATTACCAGGAAATAAACAAGACCAACCAGGAAATAAACAAGACCAACCAGCAAATGAATGAGACTTACAAGGAGATGAATGCTACTTACAAAGAAATGAATGAGACCCTCAGGGAAATGTACAAGACCTCTGAGGATACGAACCAGACCCTCACAGATAAAAAAAAGGACCAACTAGAAATCAAGCATACACAGACTGAAATAAAAAATATTACACAAAGTCCTAAAAGCAGTCCAGAGGGCCACAAGAACCAAGTCAAAGATTTGAAATACAAAGAACCAAAATCCACTCAGCTGGAAAAGCAAGAAACCAAAAGAATTCAGATAATTGAAGATAGCGTAAGGGGCCTCTGGGACAACCTCAAGCAAGCCAACATCCGAATTATTGGGGTGCCAGAAAAAGAGAGAGAGCAAGTTAATGAAAACCTACTTGAAGAAATAGTGACTGAAAACTTTCCCCACCTGGTGAAAGAAACTGACTTAAAAGCCCAAGAAGTACACAGAACCCCAAAATATAGGAATCTAAAGAGGACCACACCAAGACATATCATAATTAAAATGCCAAGAGCAAAAGATAAAGAGAGAATATTAAAAGCAGCAAGAGAAAAGCAGTTGGTTACCTACAGGGGAACACCCATACGATTGTCAGCGGATTTCTCAACAGAAACGATGCAGGCCAGACGCGAGTGGCAAGAAATATTCAAAATAATGAAGAGCAAGAATCTACAACCAAGATTACTCTATCCAGCAAAGCTATCATTCAGAATTGAGGATCAGATAAAGTGCTTCGCAGATAAGAAAAAGCTAAAGGAGTTCATCACCACCAAACCAGTATTATATGAAATGCTGAAAGATATTCTTTAAGAAGAGGAAGAAGAAAAAGGTACAAATATAAATTATGAACAACAAATACACATCTATCAACAAATGAACATAAAAATCAAGTGAACTGATAGGCTGATGAACAAGATAAACTGGTGACTATAACAGAAACATGGACATAGAGAGGGAATGGACTGACAATTCTTGGGGAGAAAAGTGTTGTTGGAAGTACAGCAAGAGATTGGACAAAAATCTTGCAACAATGGGAGAGGACATTGGGGGAGGGGGAGGTGAGGGCGGAGGGTGGGATAGGTACAGGGTGGAGGGAAGATATAGGGGGATAAAAAAAGGGAAAACAATTTAATTAATAAACTGAACAATAAAAAAAAAAAGCAAATAGAAGAGAGAAAAGAACAGTAACTAAAGGTGGAAGTATGGGAGCAGCAGAGTTTCTATTTTTAATAATGGGAGAATTAAGAAAATATGTATATTCAAGAAAATAATCCAGCAGGAAAAGCAGGAGACAGAAGAATTATGAAAGCAACATGTTGAGGCTAATGGGTATATGTAAACAAAGGCATTGAAAAATCTTAGAAAGGAACTGACAGTTAAACATAGAAATACAATAGAAGGCAGATTATATAGTTCACAGGTTGGTACGTTCATGGATATGAGTGTAGGGACTAATGATATATTTCTTTTTATACAGGAAGTAAAATTTAGATAAAAGTAAGGATGAAGAAGAGGTATTGAAAACTTGGAAAGTTATAAAGTAGGCATGTAGAAAAGAGGAAAACAAATAAAATAGAGAATTATAGTATGAACATTAATAACATTAAGAATCTTGTTGAGAGTTATAAACATGAAATTAAATTGATGCTAGTCAGGAAGTTTGCCTGTTTATCTATAAGCATGGTCAGTTACTTGGGTACAGCTTAGATTTGGCCGTAAGATGGCTTTATTCAGTATTGATGAATTGGTAAGTAAAGACTCCAGAGTTAGTGAATGGGGATGATTTGAAGATTTATAAAGGGAAATGATTATGGAAAATATGAACATAGTAAAGTTGAGAGTCAGTGAATTGTGATTAGATGAACAAATTGTAGGTTCTGATAAATTTGAAGAATTACTGAAAATGTATTATGAGAAATACATATTAATGTTAAAGATGAGAAATAGAAAATGGATGGCCTGTAAAATGGATTATGGTAGGTAAATTATTATTTGGGATAAAACCCAGGGAGTGGCTTTGAAAATGAGTGACTAAACCAAGACAAGTATAGATTATTAACAGGACAAGACATTCTTATTATTATATCATATTATTTTGTCAGTTCTTCTGTAGACAGTGGTTTACTGGGTTAAATGGTATACATATTTTCAAGCTTTTGATGTATTACTGAAACATTGTGGCAATTTGTATTTTTAAATGCATCTACTAATTTACTTATTTATCCATATTATTGTTGAATTTAGATTTTACTATATTTAATTATTTCCTCAAAGGTAATATTTCAGTAATTTGTAGAAATTTTTTATATTTAGTGATAACTAAGGTGTTATATTTCTATTGTTCATTTGTATATTTTCATTTGCTAATTTCTAATGGAACATAAGACACAAACGTTGTTCAAGTTATTTGAAACTTTTTTGAGTAACCACCTAGCCATAATAAGAGATCACTGAGCTACAAATATTGTATTTAATATTATATTGTTTTGGCTGTGTCTCTATCTCTTATATACAGGTAGAGAAATAACTTCTGAATTTTTGCAATAAATTGGTAATTTGCCATGATACAGATAGTAAAAAAAATTTAATGTAACAATAACAATAAAAATTGTGGGACAAGAATGGAACTTTCAAAACTGAGAATGATATTTCAAAGTTCATTGATGTTGTAGCAAATGTCATTATTTTACCTTATCTTATGACTGAGTAGTATTTCATTGTATATATGTGTCCCATCTTCTTTATCCAATCATCTATAGAAGAACACTTTGGTTCTTTCCATGCTAAGCAAACTAAGTCATACTAAAAAAGTTAAGAACCAAATGATTTCACTCATATGAGGATATATAAATAAAAGCAACGTAAACAAACAAGGAAAACAAACAGAAACTCATACAATTTTTGTTTGAAAAACAGTATGTTGGTTACCAGAGTGAGGGGGGTGAAAAGGCACTAAAGAGAAAAGAGGGTTAAGTATACAGTGGTAGGAGATTATTTAACTTTGAGAGGTGGGCACACAATGCAATATGAAGAATGTATATCACAAAAAATGTATATTTGAAATCTATATAATCTTATTATCTGTCACCCCATTAAAATTAATATTTTCTAAATAAAAAGAGATAATGAGATAGAGACTTCCTTTAACTTATTTGGGTAAACTGATGACTACAAAGGCAGTTAGGGAATATCCTCCATTATCAAGTTTGGACCAATATATATTTTTTAATTTTTAATCTCATGGGCTTAACATAAGATTATAAAATTGGAACTTGTGATTATCATCTAGGCACTAATATGTGGGTAAGTTATTGCAAGTGGATGACCTTTGACAGGATTATCCAAGATGATTTATAAAATTGAGGACCCTGAAACCTCCCAAGATATTTTGGTAGTCCATTCAATCTGCATTTTAACAAGTTCCCCATGTGACACTTCTACTCACAAAATTTAGAGCATCAGTGGTAAAAACAAACTGACATATTGCACACTTAATTATGTTAGAGATTTTGAGAATATGGCAAACAATCTTTTATTTCTCTGAGCAATGCTGTCAACATGAATACTGATATCCATTGAGAGGAAAAGTTAAAAATAAAAGTCTCAGTAAACAACATATACATCATATGTTAGTAATTCTCCATTAACATGAAACAAATATGCCAGATGGTAAATGCCCTACTTACAAAACTTGGAGAATTGACTGATTCCCAAGCAGAGATCCCTGGAAAGTAATTTGTGTCACTCAAGGCAACCAAACATATTGATAAAGCACCTTCAGTGTTCATGAAAATGACTGGATTCAAACTGAGACGCCTGAACATGTGGCATTAGACAACAGAGAACATCTTGATTAAATAAAGGACTTTCACCAAAGTCCTGTACCAGAAAACCAAAATAAAATAGTGGTAAAGCCCTGGCTGGTTTAGCTCAGTGGATAGTGCACGGGGCTGTGGACTGAAGGGTCACAGGTTTGATTCTGGTCATGAGCACATGCCCCGGTTGTGGGTTCAATCTCTAGTTGGGGGCATGCAGGAGGCAGTTGATCAATGATTCTCTCTCAACATTGACATTTCTATCTCTCTTCCTCTACCTTCCTCTCTGAAATCAATAAAAATATATTTCAAAAAATAATAAAATAAAATAAAATAGTGGTAGAATGACGTTCTAAGATTGGAAGAATGAAAATTCACTTTTGAATATGTATCATATTTATACATAGTATCATATATATATATATATATATATATATATATACACACACACACACACACACACACACATAGACACACACACACACACACACACACACACACACACACTAGAGGGCCTGGTGCACAAAATTCGTGTAAGGGGGCGGGGGATGTCCTTTAGCCCAGTCTGCACCTTCTATAATCTGGGACCCCTTGAGGGATATCCGACTGCCCGTTTAGGCCCCATCCTGGTAGGATCGGGCCTAAACAGGCAGTCAGACATCCTTCTCACAATCCAGGCCTGTGGCTCCAAACTGTTCACCTGCCTACCTCCCTGATTGCCCCTAACTGCTTCTGCCTGAAAAGCTGATCACCCCCTAACCACTACCCTGCCAGCCTAATTGATGTCTAACTGCTCCCCTACCAGCCTATTTGCCACAAACTTCCCTCCTCTGCCAGCCTGGTCACCCCTAACTGCCTTCCCCTGCATGCTTGATCACCCCCAACTGCCCTCCCTTGCAGGCCTGGTCCCTCCCAAAGGCCCTCCACTGCTGGCCATCTTGTAGTGGTCATCTTGTGTCCACATGAGGGCAAGATCTTTGACCAGATGGGGACAGCCCTCTTGTGTGTTGGAGTGATGGTCAATCTGCAAATTACTCTTTTATTAGATAGGATAGAGGCCTGGTGCATGGGTGAGGACCAGCTGGTTTGCCCTGAAGAGTGTCCCAGATCAGGATGGAGGTTCCTTTGGGGTGAGGGGCGGCCTGAACCAGGGGCCTGTGGAGGTTTGCAGGCTGGCCACACCCCCCAGTGAACCAAGCAGAGGCCATGGGATCTGGTATTAATCTATGTCTACAATTGAAACTTTGTAGCCTGGAGCAGAGCCAAGCCTTCTGCTTGCTCCGTGGCGGCAGCCATTTCTGTTGGAAACTTTGTAGCCTAGAGTGGAGTCCTAGGCCAGCAACTGCAGGCTGAAAGCTTGGCTTCCTCCTTCGCCAGGGAAACCCAAGCCTCTGTTTTCTCCAGCTCAGTGGCTGCCACCATTTCTGTATCTTTTATAATTGAAACTTTGTAACATTGAGTGGAGGCCTAGGCAGGCAATGGCAGGCTGAAAGCTTGGCTTCCTCTGTTGCCGGGGAAACCCAAGCCTTCCTTCTGCTCTCAGTGGTGGCAGCCATCTTGGTTGGGGTTTATTTGCATAATCTGCTCCATGGTGGGCATGGCTGGTGGGCAAGGCTTTTAGGTGTGGTGAAGGTGCGGTCAAATTTGCATATTACTCTTTTATTAGATAGGATAATAAAAGCAGTGACCATGACAAAAAAAAATGACTGATGAACTGACCAGATGTTCAATGCAGGAGCTGCCCCCTGGTGGTCAGAGAGTAGCCCTCCCACAGCAATAGCAGCTGCTCAGAGGGCAGGTCCACAGCCATTGGGCTGACCCCCACAAGCCACCCCCCACCAGTGCACGAATCCCAGCACTAAAAGCTGGCAGTTAGTAAGCACAGTCCTTGTGGTGGGGAAGGTGGTATCTCCACAGAATCTCAGATGATTCCAGAACCTGCCTCACAGGCTTGATGTAAGGGTTTCTATGCACAGCTTTCAGAATGGAATGAGATCCTCACCTTTTAAGTAGTTGAGGGAAAACACACACTGTTTCTTTATCATTCTTTTCGTTCTGCCTTCTTGTCGGAAAAGACCCACTGGCTCCCAAGGCACCATCCTGAGCTCTGTGCAGAGAGCTCACCGGCCCTCAGCTCCAACTGAGTCTGCCTTCCAATGGCCTTTACATCTAACACCATTGCCTGCGCATCTTACTCAACTGATCACTGACTGAGCACCCACCCAGGTGATGCACAGGTGCTCATAGAGTAGCAAGGAGCCAGCCGACCTGTCTTACAGAGCCGGTGTTCGACCAGGAGAGGACAGGGTGCGGGAAGGAAACAGCCTTTGACAGACATGAGGTGCACTGTTAGAGGACACGGGCACCATGAAAATATGGGAATGAAGCAATGTAGGGACTCCTCAAGGGAGGGGTAAAGGGAGTCTCACTGAGGGAAAGTGGATTGATGGAGGAGAGCCAGGTGAACGCCTGCAGAAGGGTGAGCAAGAGGCCACATGGAAGGGGCTCAAGGCTGTGTATGGGGGATACATCCTGGAGGGCATCCTCTGACTGCAGAGGGAGGCACCCAGGATGTAGGTGAGGGCTCGCCAGGTTTCTGTGTCAGGAGCAGATTGAGGGGGCAGAGGAAGCAGAGAGACAGCAGAAGGCAACAGCACCCTCCCTGAGGGTGATGCAGAGACAGTGGAAACTGTGGCAGCTGAGGAGGCAGCTTTGTGAGTGCTGGAGAGAAGCTAGAGCAGGAGGAATGATGTAGGGGGGTTAGGAGGGAGGAGGCCACATGCTCAGTTTGGCCCCTGTGAAGGCAGACTCTCTAGCAGCTGCTGATGGGGGGCTGTCTGTTTTGGGGGTCTGACTGTAAAACCCAGACTTTAATTTGAGCTCCACATGTGGAATGTTCACGACCAGTCTCCCCCCCTAAGGTCCAGCAGATGGGTCATTCCTGTTTGGCTGCCCTAATCCCTTTACTCCGCCACCGCCCCCCGCTCCCAGCTCTCTTCAGTGATGATAAGTACTTATTGGAAACAAGCAAATGGCTTTATTTTTTATACAAAAAAACAACACAACAGAATGTACAGTATTATGGAAAGCAAATGTGAAAAGCTAGGAAAATGAAGGCCCCTGGTGAACACAATGATCAGCTGTGCCCAGAATCCAGGTCACCTATGACACAAAAGGGCTCAGGATCCAATGCAAAGGGCTTACTCAGGTGGTCTGACTCCAATCCTGACTCCAGTTTCCGGGACAGAGAGGATCCCGCACTGCCGAACAGAAAGGCAGAGTCCAGCCCCGTGTCCCGAGACCTAAGGCAATGCTTGCAGTGCTTCTCGAGAAAGAAATGCTCCTGAGATGTGGGACAGGGAGATCAGCACCCACATCACTGCCTCTAATCTCCATCAAGGGTGAGTGGGGCTCACAGCTCTGCCCCTCTCTCCCCCTTCCACATCCCTCTTAGGTGAACCACAGATGGCCCTTCCCATCCTACACCCTCCTCAGCAGGGAGGGAGGGTGGAGAGTCATGCAGGGAATCTGAGGGCCTGGAAAAAGTGCTGCTTGAAGAGCCAGAGACAGAGTCTTGTGAGTGCATGTTTATAACCAATCCCCCACTCTCCCTCTGACGCTGCCATTGCAAAACTTTGCTGTTTGGGGTAAGTTGACCTCTGGAGTGTTAATTCTCTCTCCTTTAAAGTAAGAACAAGAGCCGAGACCGGTTTGGCTCAGTGGATAGAGCGTCGGACTGTGGACTGAAGGGTCCCGGGTTCGATTCCGGCAAGGGCATGTACCTTGGCTGCGGGCACATCCCCAGTAGGGGGCGTGCAAGAGGCAGCTGATTGATGTCTCTCTCTCATCGATGTTTCTGACTTTCTATCCCTCTCCCTTCTGCTCTGTAAAAAATCAATAAAATATATTAAAAAAAATAAATAAATAAAGTAAGAACAAGAGCCCAGTGGGTGTGGCTAAGTGGTTGAAAGTTGACCTAGACTCAGGTTGTGGTCTTGATCCCAATGTGGGATATGGAGGAGGGAGCCAACTTATGATTCTCTCTCATAATTGATGTTTATCTTTCTCTCTCTCTCTTTCTTACCTCTGAAATCAATGGATGATATCTTCTATCTAATAAAAGAGTAATATGTAAAGTGACCATACCTCTGATCAAACCACACTTACAAGCCATGCCCACCAGCCAATCAGGAGCAATAAACCCTAACTAAGATGGCTGTGGCCACTGAGAGCTGAGGGAGGTTTGGGTTACCTTAGCAATGGAGAAAGCCAAGCTTTTTGCCTGTTATTGCCGGGCCTAGGCCTCCATTCAATGCTACAAAGTTTCAATTATAGAAGATACATATATCCCAACAGAAATGGTGGCAGCCACTGAGCTGGAGAGAGCAGAGGATAGGGTTGCCCGGGCCATGGAGGAAGCCAAGCTTCTGCATCCCTAGTGCTTAGGCCTCCACTCTAGGCTATAAAGTTTCAATTATAGAATTTAAATAAACCCAAACAGAAATGGCTGTCACCAGGGAGCAAGCAGAAGGCTTGGCTCTGCATCAGGTTACAAAGTTTCAGTTGTAGAACATAAATTAATCCCAGATCCCAGGGCCTCCACTTGGGTAGCTTGGGAGTATGGCCAGCCTGAAAATCACCACAGGCCCCTCACCCAGGTCACCCCACACCCCAGGGAACCCCCACCCTGATCTGGGACACCCTTCAGGGCAAACCAGCTGGCTCCCACCCATGCACCCGGCCTCTATACTTTAATAAAAGATTAATACGCAGATTAACCATCACTACAACACACAAGAGGGCTGCCCCCATGTGGTCAAAGATCGTGTTCCCATGTGGACACAAGATGGTCACCACAAGATGGCCAACAGGGGAGGGCCATTTGGAGGAACCAGACCCACAAGGGGAGGGCAGTTGGGGGTGACCAGACCAGCAGAGGAGGGAAGTTGGGGGCAAATAGGCTGACAGGAAAGCAGTTAGACATTAATTACGCTGGCAGGGTAGTGGTTAGGGGGTGATCAGCCTGGTAGGCAGAAGCAGTTAGGGGCAATCATGGAAGCAGGCAGGTAAGCAGTTTGAAGCCAGCAGTCCTGGATTGTGAGGAGGATGTCTGACTGCCCATTTAAACTGGCAGTTGGACATCCCTTGAGGGGGTCTCAGATTGGAGTGGGTGCAGGCTGGGCTGAAGGACATCTCCCACCTCCCATGCACAAATTTCATACACCTTCTAGTTCTATACAATAAAAGGCTAATATGCAAATTGACCAAAAGGCAGAATGACAGGTTGCTATGATGTGCACTGACCACCAGGGGGGAGATGCGAAATGCAGGAGCTTCCACCTGTTGGTCCGTGCACTCCCACAGGGAAGCCCCATTCTGGCAAGCACAGTTGTGGTGGCAGGAGCCTCTCCTGCCTCTCTAGCAGCACTAAAGATGTCTGACTGCTGGCTTAGGCTGGGGCGGGAGTGGAAGTGGGCCTAGCCATCAGTTGAACATTCTTTGAGGGCTCTCAATTGTGAGAGGGTGCAGGCTGAGCTGAGGGATGCCCTCCCAAATGCATGAATTTCATGCACTGGGCCTTTAGTATAAATAAAAGCCTAATATGCATTTTGTCCCCTCAATCAGGAGTTCCAGTGGGAGTTTGACTGCTTGCTATGACATGCAATGACCACTAGGGGGCAGTGCAGAACATGATGGGCATTGGCAACAAGCCACTAGCCGTGGAAGCCAGTGGAGGTGCTGCCAGCCCAATGGGGTTCCAATACCGCAGGGGCTGGTCAGGCTCACCATGGGTTCACACAGGAGCTGGTCTACCAAGACCAGTTGGGAGAGAGCGTGCTGCCCGCTCGGCTTCCGGTGTCTAGCTGTGCTTACCACCTCTCTGTGGGGACTCAGGAGCCATGACTCAGGCAAAGTGGGGCAAGATACGTGCAAAAAAAAAAAAAAAATGAAACTATATCACCAACTTACACCATACACAAAAATAATCTCAAATAGATAAAGAATTTAAACATAAATGAGAAACCATAACAATCTTAGAAGAATCCACAGGTCTTATTATGTTTTATCCCCTAGGATATGGACCTTTGCAGTTCTCAAATGAAAGTGGGTGGAGTTGGCCAGGGTTTCTCAACATTGGTGCACTCTAAACTCCAGGATTGTTCCCTTTATCCCTGTACAGTGATTCATAACATCTCAAACTCACAGCCATATATTAATTTCCACAAATTCTTCAAAGGCAGAGGGCACATTTTGAGACTCATCTCTCCTCAATTTCTTTCTTTACTGGATCTTGATTCCTTGAGTTTTCACTTCCTTGATAATATTCTGATGTTTTTAAAGATCTTCTTTTATATTTTTGCCTCTGTATTTTTAGTGGGGGAGATGTTTTTGTAACTATCTGTTCCACCAATATTGGAGGCACGTATTCTCAGTGAATTTTGGACAAATATCAACTTCCTCTTCACTCAAACTTGGCTGTAATGGTTAACCAGAGTGTGAAAGACAAATAAATCTCTTCACTGATCTATTCTAATGACCTTCAGTTTTTGTTAAGTCTCTTTGCTTAAAATGCTGTATTTTGATTAACACAGCAGACTCTGTGACAAACCACCTGAGCATTTCTTTTATTTTCTAAATGCTAAAGTTTGTTCTGATGAGGAAATAGTTGCTTGTGTAAAACCCCTAGAAGACTGGTATTCTTAATGATTTAGTTTCTAATTATTTAAAACCATATGAAACATTTCTCAATGTTTATATCAGCAAATATTTCCACTTCCCTTGAAATATACCCTTAGCAATTCATTGCTTAGAAGGATTGTGTCATTCAATAAGTTCTGAAAAATGCAGGTCTCATGTATAATTAATCTGAAATGGTCATTCAAAGTTTTGTTTATAGACTCTCTGTAATTCACATGAAACAGTGTGCGAAATTTTGTGTGTATGTGCACATGTACATTAAATTTTTGTGGAAAAGGATTATAAAAGTCATCAAATATTTAATGATGTTTGGATGCAAATAAACTGAAAATGTTCCAGGCACAATTTGCTGTGTAGTCTGTGGACTACAATAAATGGAGAATTGCTTTAAGCATGGCTGTTGTTGCTGTTGTTTTTGTTGTTATTTGGGAGAAAAAAAACACTTTAAATGGCTCTAAACATAAAATATCTTCCTCCATTGCATGATGTTAAGCTACATTTTGTGTTGTAGCAGAAAACACCCCTCCATCTGCAAAAATAAAGGAATATTTCCATCTAATTTTCTCATAGCCAGTTGTACATGAGTTATATTTGCAAATTATATTATTTTTGTCTGTAATAATACCAGTATCTTCCCTCTCCACCTAACAAAATCTGCCCAACCATGAAAGCCTTACTATAATGCGGCCCTATCTCTGAGATTGGCCTACTTAAGGCAGAATTACTTGTTATTGTTTAAATTATATGGACAAGGGCTATAGCTTCCTCATTCTTTTTTTGTGCAAACTGGTCCATAGTGGGAATGCATAAAATATTATTGGATTTGATAAATTTTGTCCAGAATGTGGAAAAATATATATGATACTTAAAATTTTACAGCCATTTCATAGTGGCCAAGTGCCCTTAAATAAGGCTAGAAAAAGTGAAGTTTATTGGGATTATAGTAGAATTGCTTTGATCGCCTCTGCTTCAAAATTCTTGATTAAAAATCATATCATGGACATACATGAACTAGCAATGCTTTTCTAAAATGTCATACTAAGTAAAGCAGCCATTCCATAGTTAATGCTATTTATTTAATCATTAAATGTTTATGGATTACATTTTAGGTACTAGAAACTCTGTAAGCCTGGAAATATGACAATAAGCAAAAGAGGCAAGTACTGCTATTCATGGTATCCTACAATTGTGGTAGAGAAATATGAAGAAACAGACAGGCATTATCTTAACTTCAAATTAGATCTAATCTCAGACCATTTCCCTTTGTTATATAACACTAGAGACCCAGAGCATGAAATTCATGCAGGGAGGTTGTCCCTCAGTCCAGTCAGTGCCCTCTCACTTACTGGGAGCCTGTGGGGAGCAGCCTAAGCCATCAGTAGGACATCCTTAGCACTGCCACAGAGGCAGGAGAGGCTCTGCCACCACTGCTACTCTTGCCAACTGTGAGCCCAGCTCAGGGCTTCTGGCTGAACAGCACTTCCTCTGTGGGAGTGCACCTACCACCAGAGGGGAAGCTGCTGCATTGAATGTCTGCCCCCTGGTAGTCAGTGTGTATCATAGTGACCAGATTGATTTGCATATTTGCCTTTTATTATATAGGTTACTATTATTTTTCTCATTTGGATGCTCTCTTACTCACCTAGCCTCCACTTTCTATCTTCAGAATTTGTATAACTTCTTCAAATTTGAGAAAAAAAATTCCTTTAAAGAGTTATCTTTACTTCTTTCCTCCTATGTTATCTGTGCCATCTTGTAGTCAGTTAGGCTAGTTAACCCCTAATTTCCTGCAGGGCTAACAGGCTATCTATAATTCTATCTTCTGTCACTGCTCCCATGATGGAGAACTTAAAAAATAATAATATTAAAAAAACAAAGTTAAGTAAATGAAGTGGTAGAAACAGTAGCCAACCCTTTCAAGAGACATGGACCAAGATGTATGGCATTATAGAAAAAAAATGGCAGTTCATTTTGAGTTCTATGTACTGAAACAGTAGTAAGCAGAATGTGGAATATAAATAGACATTTTGAAACTAATTATTCCCAGTTATTGAAAAAAAGTGAGGCTGAAAGAAAGGAATACATTTCCAGGCAGCTACACCTTTATAGGAGCCAATCTAATTCCATCCTTAGATTTATAAATTTAACATCTGCAAGTCTGAGCATTACTCCTTCAATAGCTCAGCATGGAAAAGCACTCAGTGAGACAGAATTTATTAAAGAAACACTCCTGAGAGGAACCAAGATGGCGGCATAGGTAAACAACTATTTTGCTGCCTGGCACAACAATTCCAAAACTACAACATAACAACAAAACAAACATCATCCAGAATCACCGGAAAGCTGGCTGAGTGAAAATTCCACAAATAAAAGTAAAGGTGGGACACTGAGACTCAGAAGAGTGGCGGAGCGCAGCATTGAAGATATGCCCAGAGAGAGGTTTGGAGCCGTTTGCATGTGGGGGCTGTAGGGCGGGCAGCAGCAATCCTTACTGGATTTCTCCAACAGGGAGGGTGGAGACGTCCCACTGCACAGATTCCCCAGTGCCAGACGAGGTCCGAGGTCCGGAGTATGCATGCTAAAAGCCGGGCACGGCAGAGGTCTCCGAGTTTCAGGAGAGTGCGCGTAGGTAGGAACAGCAGTTTGCGTGTAAAGTGCGTGACAGCAAAGTGGATGCATGACTTGTTTCTTGTTTGGGAGACCACCGGACTGCTTTGTTTTACAACCCAGGGTGAGACTTCGGGTGTGCAGACCTATTTGGGGAGAGGCAGAGTTGTCTGGCAATGGTTGGAGACCAGCAGCAGCTTTCTAATGGAGGTGTGCAGCCATTACCACCCAACACAGAGACCCGTGCGCTGCTTAGGGCGGAGGTTATGCTCAACCAGGTGACTCCTCCAAACTAACCTGAACACAGCTTACCTTCAGACCCAATTGGCCTGAAGGTCAAACCCAACTAGTGCTAACAAGAATTAGCTGGGCTTAGCTCCAACAATACTGTATAACCCATAAAGGTTTGAAGTAAGAGTAACCACCTCAGGTAACTGGGAGGCTGAGCCACTGTCCCTTAAAGGACATCTAGCACACAAAGCTAATGGACCAACTCAGGAAAGCAGCCAAAATGCAGAGATATGGAAAGAAAGCAGGTGTGAAAGAAATGGAGGAAAAAAGACGACTAGACATAGAGTTCAAAACCACAGTAATTAGGATTTTCAAGAAGCTCCTAGAAAAGGCCGATGAACTTATTGAGAACTATGAGGAAATGAGGGCCGCAAAAATGAACTCAAAGATTTGAAATAAAAAGAAGCAAGAAACAAAAAGAAAAGCAAGAAACAAAAAGAATCCAGATAATTGAAGATAGTGTAAGGGGCCTCTGGGACAACCTCAAGCATGCCAACATCCGAATTATTGGGGTGCCAGAAAAAGAGAGAGAGCAAAGTAATGAAAACCTACTTGAAGAAATAGTGACTGAAAACTTCCCCCACCTGGTGAAAGAAACTGACTTAAAAGCCCAAGAAGTACACAGAACCCCAAAATATAGGAATCTAAAGAGGACCACACCAAGACACATCATAAATTAAAATGCCAAGAGCAAAAGATAAAGAGAATATTAAAAGCAGCAAGAGAAAAATAGTTGGTTACCTATAAGGGTGCACCCATACGATTGTCAGCGGATTTCTCAACAGAAATGATGCAGGCAAGACGGGAATGGCAAGAAATATTCAAAGTGATGAAAAGCAAGAATCTACAACCAAGATTACTCTATCCAGCAAAGCTATCATTCAGAATTGAAGGTCAGATAAAGTGCTTTGCAGATAAGAAAAAGCTAAAAGAGTTCATCACCACCAAACCAATATTATATGAAATGCTGAAAGATATTCTTTAAGAAGAGGAAGAAGAAAAAGGTAAAAATATAAATTATGAACAACAAATACACATCTATCAACAAATGAATCTAAAAATCAAGTGAATTAATAATCTGGTGAACAGGATAAACTGGTGAACATAACAGAATCATGGACATAGAGATGGAATGGACTGACAATTCTTGGGGAGAAAAGAGGTGTGGGAAGTACAGCAAGAGACTGGACAAAAATCTTGCAACAATGGAAGAGGACAGTGGGGAGGGGGAGGTGAGGGTGGAGATGGGATGGGTACAGTGTGGAGGGGAGTTATAGGGGGATAAAAAAAGGGGAACAATGTAATTAATAAACTGAACAATAAAGATTAAAAAAAAGGATGCTCAGCAAGTTAAGTGGTAAGAACCAAAAAAAAAGAAGATCTCTTAAGGTGTGCACCAGTTTTATTTCACAATATGCAGAATAAAGATAATATTAAGAGAATATCTGAGTTACCACTCCATAGAAATATAAAAGACCGAATAATGAGACTGAACACAAACATACAACATCAATTAAAAAGAGACATAAGTAATTGTAAATATTTTTCCATCTCTCTTCATGAAACTACTGATGTCACATTACATGCTCAGTTGGTCATTATTGGTCGATATGCTGATGGTCTCACCATGAGAGAAGAGTTGATAAAGATAGTATCAGTGCCAACAAGTACATCAGGAAGCGAAATATGTAAGGTTTTTATACAAACATTCCGTGACCTAAGCATTAATATCTCTAAAGTTGTGTCAGTGATGACAGATGGGGCACCAAACATGGTGAGGGAAAAAGTCAGATTTGTCAAATTGTTTACAGAAGCTATTGGACAGCCCATTGTGCCTTGTCATTGTATTATCTATCCGGAGGTTTTATGTGCCAAGGCAGGATTTACCAACTTAAGCAACTTAATGTCAGTTTTTACCAAAAAAAAATTTTAATTTAATAGTTGGTCGCCCCCTTCACAAGCGAGAATTTTCTGCACTTTTACTGGAGGTTGATTTGACCGATAGTGGACTGCTGATGTACAATAATGTAAGATGGCTGAGCCGAGGCAAAGTTCCGGAGCACTTTGTGGAGTGCATTGAAGAAATTAAGGTATTTCTTGAGGATAAGGATCTGGGAAACTTTTCTCAGCTCAATGATGATAAGTGGGTCAATACCCTGGAGGTTATTGCACATAGCAAATGGTTGTTCCACCATTTGGTGGATTTGCATATTAGCCTTTTATTATTGTTACAATATATTGACTATATTTCCTATGCTGTACTTTACATCCCCCAACTATTTTGCAACTACCAGTTCATACTTCTTCATTCTTTCACATCATACAAACTTCAGGGCATTTTTAAATATAGCTTCATAGAGAGGCCTGTCATAACAACTGTGCTTAAAATTGCAATACTTCTTAGTATCTTCAGTTCCTCCTTGAAATCACTCTATTAGTCACATCAGTATTTTTTCTATTTCTTAAAAACATCATTCATATTACTCCTTCATCAGCTATTTACTTAGCATTCCATATACATAGGATAGACTTCTTTTAGAGGTATACTAGTACAGGGCTCATTCACTTTGTCTTTGTTCAAGTCTATCTTTTTAATGAATTCTTTCCTCACAACCACATATGAAATTGCCATCTCTTTTTCACACTCACTATTCTCTTCCCTATGCTATTATAGAGGGTGTAGCAAAAGTAAGTTTAGAATTGTGAGTAAGCAAAACACAGATTTTATTCTTGTATTATTATTTATTAGTTATTGTATTATTTTCCATATGAACAACTGTAAACCTATTTTTGCTCACCCTGTACTTAGTAGAAGTTTAAAATATAAAATGTATTAATTTTTAAAATAATTTCTTACCTAAAGCCTCACAGTAACTCATGGAATTTTATAAGAGCTTTGAATTTCAATTTAATTATGAACATATAGTTGGCAATAAATAAATATTAACATGGTATGGCAAGTAATGTTCAATATAAGAAAGTTGTAAATGCTATGCAAAGTATTAGAGATATCTAAGTGGAAAGTTGTTATGGAAAGGTCTGCCTATTTTATAACATGTCAGGGAAAGGATCAAGTTTGGGTTGACATAAATGGAGAACTAAGATAAGTGAGTAAGGGGAGGGGCAGAGGAAAGAGTTCTAAACATGGAGAAAAAAAAAAAAACAGTGCAAAGCCCTCAGGCATGTGAATTCTTAGTATGTTACAGGAACTGCAGTATACCAATGTGTCTGGAGCTAGGACAATGGGAGAAGAATAGAAGTAAGGCTAGAGAAGCAATAAAGCAACATCAGATAGGCTCTCAAATCACTAAAAGAACATTGAATTTTATTCAGAGTGATCAGAATACATGCAAGGGTTTGAGCAGAGGAGTGACATGATCTAATCTATCCTTTTAAAGGACATTTTTGGCTACAGGAGAGAGGTTTGCTAGGAAAGAGAGAAAATATCAAGAAAGCTCTAAAACAAATGAGAGATGTAGCATTGAAAGTGGAGATAGAAACTGGTCAGGTTACACTTACAATTTCAAAATGGAGCTAGCGATACTGTTTGATTGATTGAATCTGGGATTGAGAGAAAGTTATGAATCAAAGATGATTCCAAACTTTTGATCTGAGTAATTGGAAGACAAAAGAGGCCATTAATTAAGGTTGGCAATACATAGCGAAAGAACATTTAGGGAAGAAATAAAATTCAATGTTGGACTTGTTGAGCTGGAAATGTCTATTTAACACTCAAGTCTCAAGGAGAGGAATCTAGGATAGAGAAAATATTTCTGAAACTACAATTTCCATTTGATTAATCTCAAGTTTAATAATAAGAGCAATGAAGAAGAAAAATAGTTAACTTAAGAAATAGATGAGAAACCATTAGAAGTGTTGCCCTGATACTCAAGCAAAGAAACTGTTTCAAGAAATGAGTATTCAACTATCCCAAATGAAAATGATAATACAAGTGACATGAAGATCAAAAAGTGGTCACTTGTTTTAGGAGAATGAAGATTACTAAAGACCAATCAAAAGTCATCAGCTGACTAAGAGAAAGTACAGCTGGCAAAGTTTTTGAATATCCTGTGTCTACAGTGAAATAGTAGCAGTTTAGTAGAGCATCTATCTCAGTACTGACCTCTGTCCACAGTGCTTAATTAGCTGCCACGGCATACCATATAGCCTCAATATGACCTTGAAGTTAAGGATGTGAATATAACAACATTAAATTTTTGATATTTTAATTGAGAATTAGTTTTACAGAAAATTGAATTTTTGAACCTATAATTTTATATGGAGTAATATTGTAAGACTGGAAATATATTTAAGGCTATGAACTAAGGTCCAACCCCATTTCTTAGGTTGTTTTAATATAACAGTCTACTAAAGAAATATACAAATAGAAAAAATACCTAAGTATCTGAATTGTATAGGTCCTTTAGCTTGTTTTAGTATTGTTGAAATTTATTGGACCTGTCAGAAGAAATCATTTGATTCAGCTATACTAGTTCTGAAATATCATAAATGCTTTCTACCATAAGAAATTTAGTGAGACCATAATTTATTTCATAAATATGTCTCCTTGGTTGTTTCAGGACATTAGTGGGAAGATAGGTAGATAGAGTATAGAATTTAAAAAAATCAACAACATTTACTTCTGTTGACATTTTTTTAAACCAAGCTTTCATTTGTGTTGAATTCTCATGTAAAGTTTTATAAAATTAAGGCAAACTTGAGCTATTATAGAAAGGGCATAATTTCAGCCATGAAGGTTTCACTTAATAAAATATGGTATAATATAATTTTGCAAGTAGTAAGATATAATATAAAACTAGAAACTAATTAGAAATACATATATTTTACCAATCATATATTTTGTCATTGTCAATTTCCTTTTAAATCAAAGTTGTTTAAAATTAAGGTATCTTAAATAATTTAGATGAATTATCTATCCCCCTGGTAGAATTAATATAAAAATAAAAATGATTTGCAAAGGAAAAGGTGTGAAAAGTTTAATAACCTATACTTAAACTTGTAGCAAGTTTTTTAACACTTTCATAAATTTTAGTATTAAAGTCTTTCTAGTCATTTCTCAGACTATAATAATGTGTCTTTAAATATTAACTTTCGAACATTAAAATGTTGCAATAGTCTTTGTATGAGATCATTTATTTTTATTGACTCCACCTATTGGAAACATATTTACAGTGTGTTTATTGGAGAGTGATTTACTTTATAAATTACTCTGGTGTCAGATATATTGAGAATTCAAAGATGTCTTTTTATAGATTATGAATAGCATTCCTTGATTTGTGAGTCACCATTTTTTGGCATTGCAGAAAGCCACACATTAAATTCAATTTATTTAAGTTGTTTCTAAGTAGCTAATTTTTATAAATATTTGTTTTTGATAGTATGAAGTAGACTTCTTTTATATTACTAGAGACCCAGCACACAAAATCATGCATAGTTATGGTTCCTAGGCCTAGCCTGCGATTAGGGCCATCTTCCACCTGCTCACCGGTCCCCAGTCCAGCCCCACTGTCACCACCTACCCACCCGAATTCCTTGTTCACCATCCAGTGATAAAAAAAACAGCCCACGCTGCCTTAGGTGACTTGTGCCATCAAAGGGCATCTGACCCTTTGCTCCCTTTAAAGAAGTAAAATAAATACCCCCTCTCTGCACCTGTCTCTTCTCTCCCTTATGAATCACAGCTGGCATCACCAGCCAAAATCCTAACAATGACAGGAAGGGCTATGCCTATGGAAGGAGCTGCAGAAAAACAGGGCTGCCCTCTTGTTCCTGCCCCTCCCTTTCTCCCTTCTTCCCTCCCTCTGTCCTTGCCCTGGCTCAGCTGCCTGGCTTCACCCTTCACCCATTGCAAAATCACTCAGCTCAGGCTCTGGCCCTGCCCAACCCACAGGGAGGAACATGCACAGTTTCTTGCAGATACAGAAGCAGTTGTGGAACAGGGAGGTGGCAGGTTCCTCCTGAGGAGGGTGTTTGTGCTTTAAAGCTGAAGTTCTCCATCAACCTCCCAGCAGTGAAGGCTGAGGGTTGCTGCAGTCGCTGAAGTCCTTGTTGAAGTCTCCACTCTGGAGCCTCTCACAGCAGTAGAGGCCCCACATTCCTTTGGGAAGAAACTGAGGATCAATTACATCCTGTGGGCAGGGGGGAGGGGCCAAGAGATATGCCTTCTGCCTGCATGCCAGTCCCCAGTCCTGCCCTGTTGCCACCCATCTATGGTTCCTTGGGGTTCCCCATTGGCCATCCAGATCAGAGCCTGCGGGTGGAGGGAGGGACTGAGAGTTATTCAATGCGCCTCATAGTGACTGGTCTATTGGTCGTTCTGGTCATGATTCCTTCATCATCGCTAGCTTTTGATTATATAAGATTATAAAATCAATTTCATTTTATCTTTCCAGGAATAAGATAACCTATTATAAATCATATTTGCACTTGACTGAATTACAGGTTAAATTAAAAGTCACATAGAAGTAATTTTTGTTTGTTACCAATTATTTTTCAATGTGACATGATTACACTGTAAATATATGCAAAAGTCTGATGTCTGATATTTAAGGAGTAATATTACTTCAATGATTTCAAAAATGATGCTTTTGTTCATCTTAAAAATATAAATCATTTAGATTTAACCAGATATAAAATTCTACTGCAAAAAACAGGCCTCCATCTTGTTATGAATTCCAGTTATTTTAATAAGGTGAAAATACCTGAAACATTCAAAAGAATATTTTAATTCAAGTTTTAAATCAAAATACAAGGTAAAATTATGTGCATTTATGGCACATTTAATGTGAGATTATATATATATAATACAAAATTAATATACTAGTTAAGAGGACTTTGTCTGGTTCCAAGAACACATGGTAAAATATACAATCTGTAATTAGTTTATGTATTATATTATTTTAATGATAGTTAACATGGTTTCTCATTTAATGCCTTATTATTAAGAGGGGAGTTAGAAACAGGATTAGGCAGACAGGGAAAGGGGTGAAAGGAAGAAGGAAATATGGACATGACAATTGAAGCCAACTAAAACCACAGGATGCTGGTCTTGCAGAAAAACAGGATACCAGAAGACAGGAATACTTATCCTGCATGTACAGAAGGTTACAAGAGTTAGGGCTGGAAGAAGGAAGTGTAGATGTAACTGCAGAGCCAAGCAGGGCCAACCTCCAAACCACAAGGATATTTATCTTGCAGGTGCAGGATATTGCCGGAAAAGAAGGGGAAAAGGAAGGGATGCTCAGGGTGGGTTTTGAAATAGTTGCTAGGTGAAGAGGTAGAGGAAGCCAATTGGAGAGTGACACAGACAGACTGGGTTCAAGGGTGGTAAAAGCCCTAGATAAATGAATTTCAGGAGCAACCCATTCTGGAGCCCCCTCTCCTGCAGGGAGTTTGTATCTACTTATAGTAAATTTCCATGCTTTTACTTAAATATTCTGGTTCATGATTTTATTCTTCAACCACATGAGACAAGACCCCAGGAATAACTTTGGCTAACCATCAATTATATATACACCATTTTTCTCTGCATGAAAAGCTATATGAGATTTTCTTAGGAAAACCAAAATAGTATTTTGTTTATTTATCTTTGTTGTTGAAAGTATTACAGATGCCCCTCTATTGACACCCTTCACCCTGCCCCCCTCAAGGCCTTCACAAACTACTGTCTGTATCCATGGGTTATGCATATATGCATGTAAGTTCTTTGGTTAACCTCTTCTGACCCCCAGCCCCTATTTATCTTGTATGACACTGTATAAGCTGAATTCATCCATATTTGCAAATAAGAGTTTAAATTAAGTTAGAAATGGTTTGTCTGGTATGCATGGTGATTTAAACCTATAAACGTTCATCAAAAAATTTCAAATATTTTTCTCTGTAAAAGACTTGTTTTATAACTTCATAATATTTTAAGTTATTAATATGTTATATGCTTCAACATTAGCTGAATATTAATGAATCATCTTAACCTTAATGTTTGGGAGAACAGATATAAAGTATAGCACCAAATCTTCCCCTTGATTTGGACCTGGGCTTCTTGTTTTAGTGCATCTGGTGCTGGAAAAAAAACAGTGGACCAAAAACTCCAGGCACTACTGGAAATGAGGCTATTATTACATCTTCAGAAAAATGAATTTTCTGAGTCTCTCAAGAGAAGATGGAATGTAAAAAAAAGATCATTATTTCTTGGGTTTGAAAGCCCCCTGCCCCTTAAGTCAGTCCTGGGAGAGGGGCAGCTGGTATTTCAGCAGAGTCAGAAAGAGGACCAGCCTCCAGCGTTTCCATTGTATGTTGCAGCTGGGTGTGGCTCAGCAACAGGCTAATTAAAGGCAATTAGTCCATGTGTGGAGCCCAAAATGGCACTGTGCCATGTGGGCACCTGGGAGCAGGAGCTCCGCACCCTTGTAGTAGGAGGCCCAAAAGAGCAGGTGCTTGAGAGATGAGAGAGAGAGAGGTCACTTCTTTGTTTAGGAAATTAGTCAGGAGTTGCAGAGCTTAATCAATTACCTGTTTCTAGTTGTGATTATGGGCAGTGAACTCCCAGGTCACTCGGACCTTACTAGGAGTGCGTCTAAACAGCCTTTGTCTAGTTCTTTCCCCCATCAGCCATGGGAGAACAGAATTGGGAAGTATCAAATGCAGCGTTTGGGGCAAAGCTGTATTAATGGCGTGCCTATCTTGTTTGGTTTCCCCTTGCACTCTTTTCCTGTGAAATAATAACCAGGTTATTACGACGGCATCAGATTGACCACAGTGGCTAGGCTCCTATGAGAGCAGGTATGAGAGGATGGGAGGCGGACTGCAGAACAGCAAAGGAATCAGTCAAAAAACGCCTCAAAGACTGACTGTGCCCATGGCTTAGGTACCTAATGTCAAATTTTAATCACTGCAACAGAGGAAGGATAATTGGTTGAGAAATTTGCAACCACGGAAAGCTGATGTATATTAGAACAACTCTAGTACCCATTGAAAAAGGCATCAAACAGTTTTTGAGATTATTGGAAGTCTAAGTGGTTTGGGATTGCATTGGATGGGAGCTAGTTTTTGCTCTGGTGGGAACCATGCCAAAGGTCATGGTGACTAACTGCTACTGGGGTGTCATTGTAAGCCATTTCCCCTAATTGGATCCCGTAACCCCATATTCCTAGGTCCTTCTGTTTAGGAAAGGTCTTGTGAATCCACTTATTTTACTTCTACTTGAGCCATTTAAATGCAAAAAGATGAAGAGAAAATAAAATAAAATAAATGCAAATGAATAACTTTTTTATTTCTAGAAGTAACACTTCTATTTAACAAAATAACTAACAACTTATTTTGGTTAAATTAATGACCGCAATTTTCAATTTGTACACATATTTTTATTAAAATAAGAATGTACCTCTGCTATAGATAAGGAATATGTTTTTCTTATTTCATTTTTGTATTCTCTGAATAACATAATTTTACATATACCAAACTGAAACTGCATCTTTGATAAAAAAAAACACACACAGCAACACTAATATCTTAAGGATTATAAAAAGATAAGGGTTGAACATTAATAAAATATTCATTAGAATTAGACTGTGGCTTTATATTGAAAAATGCAGTGTTAGAGCTGGAATTTACATAAGACGACACAAGAAGAAACAAGACAAGACAAGAAGAAAGGGTATGCAATGACAATAGTTTTGTTTTTGGTTTTTGTTTTGTTGGGTTCTTTTTATATATCTTCATTGATTTCAGAGAGGAAGGGAGAGGAAAAGAGGCAGAAACATCAATGATGAGAGAGAACCATGGATCCACTGCCTCCTTCACACCCCACAGAGGGGACCAAGCCCACAACCTAGGCATGTGCCCTGACCTGAGATTGAATTGTGACTTCCTGGTTCACGGGTGGACACTCAACTACCAAGCCACACCAGGCGCAATGACAATAGTTTTTACCTTTTCCTAAAACAAATATCCTCACGTTAGTTGAACACCAGCATCTCCTTGTTTATATACTGAACTATATGAATAAAGGTCATAGAACTGTGTTTAATAACTTTACAAGGGTTTTTACCTAACGTAAGCACAACGCAACATTATCACTTACAAATAATGGAAAAAAACTAGGACGTCATTTTACAATCTCTGACTTGTATTTAGCAGGTAACTTTAGAATATAAAAGTTGAATAGAAATGTGCAGCAATACAGGCTTGTCATTGGACAATGAGGGTTTGCAGAACCTCTGGGCCTTCCCTTATATGCAGTCATTTGGGTTTTGCAGGCAGCTGAGCCCTCTGGTATTATTCTCTCTATGCTCCGACCCTTACTGACCATTACTTTCAAAACTTCCCACTGGTTATAAATGTCTCTAATTCATTGATTAAGCCTTATTTTTGCATTAAAAACAAACTTGAGAGGTTTACTGTTTGGATAGTGTCTTTTCACCCTCAAATTTATGTTCTTTCTAGAACCTCAGTATGAGACCTTCTGTGAAAATAGGGCATGTGGACAGAATTAGTTAAGAGGAAGTAGTGTAGGCTCTTAGTCCAATATGAAAAAGGACACAGTGGCTGACACAGAGAGAATGTCATGTGATGATAGTGGCAGAGAGAGCGAGAGAGCTCCAAAGGAAAGAAGGCCAAGGATTGCTGACCACCACCAGAAGTAGAAGTAGAAGAGGTAAGAAAGGATTCTAATGGAGAGTCTCCGAGGAAGCAGGGCCCTGCTAAACTTGACTTCCACCCTACAGAACTGTGTGAGAATACATTTATTTTGTTTTAAGACACCAAGTCTGTGGTACTTTGATGTAGGCCAGGTTAGGAAAATAATACAAGTGGTTTCTATTTTTCTGACTAAATGCTGATATTATAACTTATTTGCATATAAAATCTGTAAGAAGCCAGGCTTCCCAGAAAATAGGAAATAAACCGATTTATCAGAACAACCTTTCCTAAACCTTAGAAGTACACCTGTGCCTTAGAGACAGAATCAGTGTGAATCCCAGTGCCCCTTAAAAAGCACATTTATATTTAAGTTTTCATAGTTTCTTTTCATGGTAATTGGCATCTTAAACACTAAATGAAAGTTTATAGATCCTTGTGATCCTGAAAATTTTGGACAGGAATAACATGCTTCCCACAAAAGAGGACAGCAATGTGAACTTTGTAGAGCAAATTCAGACAGCTGAGTTTACTCTGGGAAATGAAGGCTAGTACTATAAACAAGGGATGTGGAAAGTGGAAAAATCAAGACAAATAGACAAACTCCTGTTAATGGCATGGGTGAAGAATGTTTGTTTGAAATTGTTTGAAATCAAGAAAATGCATGATAATGTATGTTTAGGACTTACTAAGGCTGATATTCTTTTTTTTCTTTGCTTTTTAAAAAATACGTATTTAACGATTTTACAGAGTGAGGAAGGGAGAGGAATAGAGAGAGAAACATCACTGAGAGAGAAACATAGGTAGGCTGCCTCGTACTTCTTCTACTGGGGATCAGCCCAAAACCTGGCCTATGCCTTGACCTCTTGGTAATGGGCTGACACTCAACCACTGAGCCATATGGGTCAGGCAAGACTAATATTCTTTTAAGCACCTTCTGTCAATTAGTCTATTTAACATCACAGCAAATTTATAAGGTAAGTACTTGAATTACCTGTGATTTACAAATAATTAAACCAACAGAAAAGATTTTAAGTTACCCTCCAAATGTTACCTATTGAAACATGGCCAATTACCAGTCTACCCTTGCTCATTGCTTGCCGGAAGCCAATCATTATTTTAATAATAAAGAGCTGTGGACAGGGAGTTTGGAGGCTGGTCAACCTAGATTGCTCTGATGGGTCGGAGCTGGTTATTGGGATGCTGGTAGTTGAAGCAGCCCCCACCTGTTAGTCCTAAGAAGATTTACTGATTGGCTTTTACTGGTGTTTCCTGGCTGGGGGAGACATGTGTATCTTATTATTTTAATCTTAATAAATGGAATGGTAAAGCCAGAGCAGGTAGTCATTCTTCCACTAGGGTCGGACTACCGCCTGGCCCCCATTTCCCAAATTAATGTTTTTCTAAGTCTCTTTATTCGTTTGTGTGCTGCCTTCTCCAGAAACCCGAACCCTGAACCGGGGACCCTGAATCACGAGGGATGTGAAAGGGGTTCCCACAATTGCTGTAGCCCAGTATTTGCTGAATCATAATGGTAGAGCTGTGATTTAAAGCCAGATACTCTGGGTCAGAATCCTTGCTTCTGCAAGATCCTGGTTTAGGATTAATTCAGCCTGAGGAGTAACCCCAATGTGTTAGATATTCTTTACTTTTCTAGGCCACACTCTTTTTTGTTCTTAAAGTTCCTTGGTCAACTTATTTTTGTTGTTGTTGTTGTTGTTGTTTTTTATGTTCCAGACCTTCCTTTTTTCTTTTGATGACAATTAAAATTGTTCTATGGATCTCTAATGGAATTTAGAAGATCTGGCCCCTATAAATATATTTTTTTTCTGATCGTGAGAATAGGTCATACTAATTTCTTATTTGTTAAGAAAAAAAAGCTTAGAATATATACATACATGAATTTAATATTTGAATGTATCATTTTGCCAGTTATGTTATATTAATAATGATGAATGCAAAAGGATGAAGCAAATACATTTGATTTACAAAATATTCCAAGGATTTGTTTTTTTCCTAAGGTCAGTATTTTGTATCTCTCAGTTGAAAAAGCATAAACCTCTGAAGATCTAAAAGATAAAAGTATATTCAAAAGATTAAATTCCTAGCTCCCAAAGAAGCACTGACATTGTTAACTAGTCATAGAACAAATACAGAAAACCATTTCTCCTAAGTACAGAAATTCTATTAATAAATAATATAAATCACAGTGTCAAGAAAATCTAATTTTTTTTGTGGGGGAGGGGGGCAAGTGTGTGCCTGGAAATGCTGCCATGTACCTGAGAGAATGAAATTTCTTGTCTTGTTCAAATGTGATTCCCATATCAACTGTAGCATTTGTTATTCATGGTATAAATATTAGTGGCAGTGTTGTGAGATATGATTAAATCACAGTCACTAGTATAATGAAATGTGGTAAAGAGACTAGAAGAATCAAGTTTAATATTTGAAAAATCAATAACCTTTCCAGTGTCTTGCAAATCCAGGGAGGATAATGGTTGGGAGAACCACAAGAAAACTAGCTTGTATAAGGATTAGACTCATTTGTAAGGTAAAAATTATGGAGAAAGCAGTATTAAACATAAAATTTATAGAAAAAAAAAGCTCATGGGTTTCTTAGTTTAGGATGCTGTAACAGAATACCATTGACTGGATGTCTTAAAAGCAACACAAAGTTATTGTTTATGGTTTTAGTGTCTGGAAGTTCAAAATGAAGGTGCCAGCATGGTCTGGTTCTGGTGAGCACTGCCTTCTGTTTTGCAGATTGCTGATTGTTGCTGTATTCTCACACGACAGAGAGCAGGGAGAAACAGCAAGCTCTCCCTTGGCCCCTAGAAGGACACTAATGCCATTCATGAGGGCTCCAGTCTCAGGACCTTATGGCATCCTAATCACCTCTCCGAGATCCCACTACCTTTTCATGGGGGGAGATACTGTTTCCACACATAAATTTTTGAAGTTCATGAACATTAAGCCCACAACAAATACACTGTCTAATGACTATTATTTTGATTTTTGAAAAGATTGCATTAAAACTAGTACTTTATTAGGAATATCCTCTGAATTTGAGGTAAACTTTTTACTTCTAGATTTTGGAAGTAATTATTTATCAAAATTTAGTACTTAGGAGATGTTTGTTAGCTCTGTGAACTATGTTAGCTGCTGCCACAAAGAACTCTGAGACTTTTGAAAAAGGTGAAAAAACCTTTTTAATTTGGAAAATGAGAGTTCATGCTTTGAAAATTCTGCTGTAGGTAATGAAATAGAAATGGAAATGAACAGTTAAATAGCTTTTCTAAAAATCAGCAACCAGTAAGTAGCAGAACAATAATCAGATAAGGACTTTTAACTGTATCCCTAAATTTTGTAAAATTTTATGATAAGGAAGTAATTCATTCTACTTGTAAGCATGACACTATACCTAGAGAGATAACTCGCAATATGAATAGTTAATTCTAGCTTGGTTTTATCTTTTTTATTTTTTAGAAAATTATTATTTTAAAACTAAGAAATGAAACTTTCTTAAACTTAATGATTTTCAAACTAGACAAAAGTAATATCAACGTTGTTCAACTATCTGTCAATGTAATATTATTTCATTATCAAATTATTTGTTATGATATTTAAACTTTGTAATAAAACAGGAACTTTTATGTGAATCATTGTTTACACAATCTTCTGTAACAAATATGGAGATGGCAATATGTATTGGAAATTTTAAAAATAGAAAAAAAATAAATGCAATAGAAATAAACTTCTATGGAAATTGAAACAAGATATGGTACTTTTTCTAAGAATGAGAAAAACAATTTTTTAAACTAAAATGTATTGTCTAGGAAATAAGTATGGAAACTTTCCAGCTCCCCTGCTTGCAAAGATATCAAAGCCAAGTGCATTTCCAGTCATCATAGATAAGAGAGTTGACCTTAAAAACGATTTACTGCAAAGTTTTCATTTCTTTATAGGATTTTATGGGCATTTATGCAATTCTGATACCTTAGGCAACAAAATGGCAGTGGTAGGACTGCCCTTTAAAAAAAATGTATTGTTACACATTTCAGAACCTAAAATAGTTTAAATATAAAGCTACAACGTTCACAAAAAAGAGAAAGGAAGATAAATGATTCTGGACATGAGTGTATTACAGTACATATATTTAAAATATAAAATAATAGTTAAAGAACAGAAAATATATAAAGGTGAAATGTCTCCAAAATTTTTAAGAATAAAAGGGTTGTAGTTAGAAAACATGTTTTTCTGAATATAGATGATTGATTTCTGTTTATAAATGAAATAATATGTTCTTTACTAGTATATATATTACATATAAGAGCAAAAAGGAGATACAATTTCTATTTTTGTCATTTAAAAGGAAAAATCTTCCATCAAGGATGTTCTAATCAAATTTAAAAATCTACTGAAAAATCAACCCTCTTTTTTTGAACAATTATATGCTAACCTCATGAACACATATACCTTTATAAAACTCTCAAGGATACATAATTTTAATGTCAACACTATAAAATATTTTATTCCCATGTGTTGTAGTATAACTACAAAATTATAGGTTCTTTATTTTGGGTGTGTTATGCATGTAATATGTCTGCAAAAATGAAATGGATAAAGATATAGGTCATGGATGAATATGTACTATATATAATACTGTGATGTGATTAACTATGTATCAGATGTATTTTATTTAACAGAAGAGTTTTGCAAATGGTGTTATAAGAAGCTATTAATTTCATATGTACATCAATAAATTGTATGTATAAATATGCAAACAATATATATTGCTTCTACTTGTGGATCTTCCTCCATCTGTATATTTTCATTGGTTCATGTTTGTAAGCTTAGGAGAAAGGACTGGAAGAGTGATGAAGTATTCTCCATAATTAGATGGAGATTGAGAATATATTGAAATTCAGTGAAAAAAGATATAAATTCAGGCCAGGTGCAATTGGAAAATAATCAGTGATACTGAAAAACAGCTGAGAAGGGCCAATGAAAAATAAACAGATCTAATGGAGACTTTTAAGTTTTGTTTGCTGTGGGCCTCTATGTAAAGACTAGAGGTCCTATGCATGGATTCATGCATGCTGGGGTCCCTCAGCCTGGCTTGCATCCTCTCACAATCCAGGACCCCTCAGGTGATGTGAGAGAGCATGAATCTCTGCACTGGGCCAGTTTTCGCCCAATCCCTGCGGGCCAGAATGAGGAACCCAACCAGTGCATGAATCTGTGCATCCGACCTCTAGTATGCATATAAGATCTCTGGTTAATCTCTTCCCCTTCCCTCTGGGATTCACCAGTTTGTTGCATGTTTCCATGCTTGTAGTTTCTGCACCTGCATTGACCATCTGCTCCCTGTTGGTCAGTGCTCATCATAACAGTTGGCCAGTCATGTAGTCAGATATAGTATAGTATAGATATGTAATATAGATATATACTAGAGGCCTGGTGCACGAAATTCATGCATGGGGGTTGAGGGTTTCCCTCAGCCGAGCCTGAACCCTCTCCAATCTGGCACCTCTCGAGGGATGTCCAACTGCATGGACAGTCGGACCTCCTTCTCAGAATCCAGGACTGGTAGCTCCAAGCTGCTCACCTGCCTGCCTCCCTGATTGTCCCTAACTGCTTCTGCCTGCCAGCCTGATCAACCCCTAACCACTACCCTGCCAGCATAAATGATGTCTAATTGCTCCCCTGCCAGGCTGTTTGCCCCCAACTTCCCTCCACTGCCGGCCTGGTCACCCCTAACTTCCCTACCCTGCAGTTTTGATCACCTCCAACTGCCCTCCCTTGCAGGGCCTGGTCCCTCCCAACTCCCCTCCCCTGCTGGTCTAATTGCCCACAACTGCCTTACTTTGCAGGCCTGGAACCTTCCAATGGCCCTCCCCAGCTGGCCATCTTGTGGTGGACATCTTGTGTCCACATGGGGACTGGATCTTTGACCACATGGGGGCAGCCCGCTTGTATGTTGGAATGATGGTCAATCTGCATATTACTCTTTTATTAGATAAGATAGAGGCCTTGTGCACGGGTGAAATGTCTCCAACATTGCCCTGAAGGGATCAAGGTGGGTGTTCCCTTGGGGCATGGTGTGGCCTGGGTGAGGGGCCTATAATGTTTTTTAGGCCAGCTACACCCCCCAGTGACCCAATCGAAGGCCCTGGGATCTGGGGGATCTGGGATGGATATATGTTTTGCAATGGAAATTTTGTATCTTGGAGCAGAGCCAAGCCTTCTGTTCACTCCGTGAAGACAGCCATTTCTGTTTGGGTTTATTTAAATTGTATAATTGAAACTTTGTAGCCTAGGTGTTAGGGATGCAGAAGCTTGGCTTCCTCCATTGCCTGGGAAAATCTAGCCTCTGCTCTCTCCAACTCCATGGCTGCCACCATTTCTGTTTGGGTTTATTTAAATTCCATAATTGAAACTTTGTAGCATTGAGTGGAGGCCTAGGTCAGCAAGGGCAGGTGGAAAGCTTGGCTTCCTCCATTGCCAGGGAAACCCAAGCCTCCCTTCTGCTCTCAGTGGTTGTAGTCATCTTGGTTGAGGTTTATTTGCTCCTGATTGGCTGGTGGGTATGGCTTGTGGGTGTATCAAAGGTACAGTCAATTTGCATATTACTCTTTTACTAGAAAGGTAGAGTGCTTTTTTAATATTTTAACTGTTATTGTTCAGTTTATTAATTACATTATTCCCCTTTCCCCCCTCTATACCTCCCCTCTACCTGGTACCCTTCCCACCCTCTGCCCTTACCTCCCCCCACAGTCCTCTCCCATAAGTGTATGATTTTTGTCCAGTCTCTTGCTGCACCTCCCACACCCCTTTTCTCCCCAAGAATTGTCAGTCCATTCCCTCTCTATGCCCATGATTCTGTTATATTCACCAGTTTATCCTGTTCATCATATTTTTAATTCACTTGATTTTTATATTCATTTGTTGATAGATGTATATTTGTTGTTCATAATTTTTATTTTTACCTTTTTCTTCTTCCTCTTCTTAAAGAATATCTTTTAGCATTTCATATATTATTGGTTTGAACTCCTTTAGCTTTTTCTTATCTGTGAAGCACTTTATCTCACCTTCAATTCTGAATGATAGCTTTGCTGGGTAGAGTAATCTTGGTTGTAGGCTGAGCAGGCATCCTTGATTTCCCTTCATCTCCGCCCTATGCGGCACTTGGGTCTCTATGCCTGGTGGTAATGGCTGCATGCACCTCTGACAGAAAGCTGCCACCAAGCTTTACCTGCTGCCAGACAATTCAGCCTCTCCCCAAATCAGTCTGCACACCCAAAGTCTCACCCAGGGTCGTAAAACAATTCTGGTGGTTTCTAGAACAAGAGAGCAAGTCATGAGTCCTCTCTGCATGCTCACATGCTTCTGCTTTTCCCAAGTTTATGCACCCTCTCCACAAGCTTGCAGACCTCTGCAGCGCCCGTGTTTCAGCATGCTTCCTTACTGTCCAGTTTCACCTTGTATGAGTCTGCGTTACCCAGATCTCGCCAAGAACTGGGGAATCAGTGCAGTGGGACACTTTTGTCTCCCTCCCCATTCGAGAAAGCCAGCTGGGTTTGCAGCCACCCACTCTATCCGCTCATGAGCGCGCGCACGCCTCTAAACCTCTAACTTCGTGCGTATCCTCAACTCTGGCCTCCGCCACTTCTCTGAGTCACAGTGTCCTATCTTTACTTTTATTTGTGGAATTTTCACTCAGTCAGCTTTCCAGAGATTCTGCATGATGTTTGTTCTGTCGTTAAGTTGTAGTTTTCAAATTGTTGTCTGGGGCAGCAAGATAGGTATTTACCTATACCATCATCTTGGTTCCTCTCTATTGGTATAGTGTTCTTTGTTGAAATTAATGTGTGTATTAAAATATAATCAAAGTAGAGCATACAGGCAGGCATGGAAGTTGGAAACATAGGAGTCTTAATATCTAGATTAAGGTCAGAGATTATAAAAGACACTTGACCAACTGCTACTAGCCACTAATCAAATATTATGATGGCTATTAAATTAGGCTATTTGAGATTTTTATAATGTTATTGTCTAGACTATTATAACATTTCTACTGAATTTTAGAGACTGAAAACTTGAACAATACTTTAAACTCAGCATTTATTTGCATCATTGAATTATAGATGAATAATATAAAATGTTTTCTATTCTTTGGATCCTTTAATTATTCGTTAATATTCACCAAAGTAAGTTAACTCTTGTAGTCTTTTTATCTTTTCAAATAACATACATTTTTTTCCTACAAAACAATAGAAACTCATAGTCATCTTAAGGAAAGAAGCATATTAACCAATAATAAAAAAAAAACATAGACAAATCATTTTAAATGATAGGGAACCATTAACTAACTCATATCTATAATGTGCCAGCAGTCCTAGATTGTGAGAGGGATGTCTAACTGCCAGCAATTGGAAATCCCCCAGACTTCCAGGATTGGAGAGGGTGCAGGCTGGGCTGAGGGACCCCCACGTGCACAAATTTTGTGCACTTGGCCTCTATTATTCATATAATTGAGTATTATAAAGTATTAAGAATAAACTATGTGTTATGATGATGAATCTCTCAAATATAATTTTGCATAAAATACATATGCAAAAGAATAGAGGTCACTGTTTCCATTAATCTGAGATACAGGTAAATTATGTTGGTAGCTTTAGAAGTTACAACAGTGACGTCCTTAGAAAAGATGGCGATGCACCAGGGGAGCTCTGGTTTGTTGTGATGTTTTATTTAACATTGTCAATCACAGTCTTTGAAGACAAATTTATTTGAAAATAGAAATAAAGATTTGATATTGAAATTCACCAGCTGATAAATAAAGTTTCCACAGAATCATTAAGTTAAAGTCACCTCAATTCCAAAGCTATTCTATCCTTAAAAAAATTAAAATAAGGTGGGAAAGATTCTAGATGAATTTCAAAACTTCTAGACATAATTTATTAATACATCTGAGATCAATTGCTTCAGCATTGTTTGTGGAAGTGAGGAGGTAACTTTTATCATCAGCAAAAATAGTCTTAGAATAAAAGCACTAGGTTTCACCGTGGGTTTAGATGGACAAAACAGTAACTATATTTCATAACTAGGTATTTTATTTTTTCCACTACTTATTTTCCTTATTAATAGCATGCTGCATAATGTTGTAATTTATGATTAATATAATTATAAATAATTATCTTCACTTTGTATTTCTGCAATCATTTTGTATATAGTGAAAATAAATAATTATTTGTTTTTAGCATAGTCATGTGATATACATATCAAAACTGGAGAAAAAAAAAACTCCTGAAGAGATCATATTACTATCTGAATATTCATAAGTGTATAAAAATAAAGTGTTTATAAGTTTTACTTTCGGAAATAAAGGAGAAATATTTCTCTGAAGCATACATTACATGCAATTTTAATAAGTAATATTATAAGAGAAAATTATATTAAATAAAATTTCATGTTATAGGAAAGAAAAATCTCACCGAGAAGAGTAAGAACAAACTTTATATATCATTACTGATGATAAATTCTAGTGTTCATTAAGTAATAATCTAGAATCAAATGCTTCATTTAGCCAAAGATAAAAGCTAAGTCACCTAAATATATCATTTGGCTTGGCAGAAAGCATGTAACACTTAAATTGAACTAAAAAGACATATTTTTCTATTGCAGAGAAATAACAATGCTTCCAGATACTGCAAACATAGAAAACTATCTCTGGCCTTTGATTCCCTTTCCTCAAAATCAATCCTGTGTAACTGTAGATGTAAAAGTGAATATAAATTTCAGGAAGTGCTGCGTGTTATCCTTAACTATTTTGGTTGAACAGTTTTTAGTTATTTTCCATAAGTAATGGTTCAATAAATTATCACTTAATATCCTTGATAGGTTATTAGAAACTGTGACTTTAAGTGAAATAAAACATAATGAAAGCAATTTTTACTGTGGGCTGATTGATACAAATAAGGGTTAAGTTTCCACAACATATACAGTATCTGGTCAAAAAACTATCATCAAATTTCTACATGAACACCCAAAGCACTTGTAATATTGAATATGAAATAAATGTGAGTTTTTAATACGTTCAAGAAAGATTAATGCAACAATTAAAATAATTATTTGACACCCTGCTTAGGCTCCATTTCAGGCTCGCAGGTGGCAGGAGCCTTGTCCTGGCAGCTCAGGGTGCACACAAGACAGGAACTCACATTTCAGGGCACATTCATGGACACCTGCACACTCACTCAGACTGGGGCCATGTAGACATGCCCGTGCAACTAACATGCACATCTTCAGGCTGTGGGGGAAATCCACATAGACATGGGAAGAATGGGTAAACATCACACAGACAGTGTGGGTCTGCCTGGGAACCAATTTTTAAGTAGATTTTTATTGATTATAGAGAAAGAGGAAGGGAGAGATAAATAGAAACATCAATGAGAACATCTTAGGGCTGCCTCCTGCCTCTCCCTGAGAACTGAGCCCACAACCTAGGTATGTGCTCTGACCAAAACCAGTCATCTCCTGGTGTGTGGTTCCAAGCCCAGCCATCAAGCAACAGCTGCTGCGCAGAGATTCAATACTTTTTTCTCATCAGTGTTGTAACAAAAAGATGTTGAATGAATAACGAGACTATTCAAGATGGCTTTAGTCTTCTAATAGTCTATAATGAAAGAGATACAGAACAAATATTGTCATCATCATAAACATTTATCAAGCAATATTTTGGTATAAGCACACACACACAAACACAAAGTTTACGAAAGTTGTTCTACGGAGCTTGAGAAAGTAGTAGCTTCCTGTTCCTTAAGCTATTTTAACCACTGACCTGCAGGAAAGGTTTCAATTTATATTCATTTTTGGAGCAGATATCACTTACTATTAGAATCATCATGAGTAGATAGAAAATCCTCCATATCAATAACTGGACTAGAGGTCCTTTGAGGATTAAGCCTCAGGTGCATTCCCTAAAAATATAAATTACAAGCATTTTTCCATATATAGGGTGTCTAAAATGTTTTAGCCAGTTCTCATAACATGAATATTTTTATTTTTGCTAATGGAAACTCAGAGCCAATGTTCATAGTTATTATTATTATTTTTAAAAAAATATTTTTATTGATTCTTTATAAAGAGGAAGGGAGAGGGATAGAGAGCTAGAAACATCGATGAGAGAGAAACATTGATCACCTGCCTCCTGCACAACCTCTATTGGGGATGTGCCAGCAGGGAAGGTACATGCCCTTGACCAGAATCAAACCTGGGATCCTTCAGTCTTCAGGCCAACACTCTATTCATTGAGCCAAAGCGGTTAGGGCCATAATGATTATTAATAGACCATTAATTCCACCAATAAAAACCCTTTTATGACTTTCAGTTTACTAATTAACAGCATCTCTGGCCTTAATGAGAGATTAAGCTGAAATAGTTAAATGAGTTATATCTGGAATTTGAACTTTATCATAAAATAATGGTTGACCATCCCTGGAATTGGGTATTCATGAATACATGACTAGTGTGGTGAGGGTGGTGAGGAGGGAAGGTGGAAAAATGCATAGAGGGAATAAACAGTGATGAAAAAATAAAACAAATAAATAAAAAGACAATTGTAAAAAATAATACATGACTAGTAAATGTGAATTATAATTCAATTTATTGAAAAACGCACAAACATACACATACATATACAAACATTGTACACTATTCTATGGAAGCTCTTTCAGAGTAATTTAATGAAAATACATTAAATAATAGATGGGAGAGGATATGGAGAGGTACTAGACACTATAGAATTGCTGTGCATTTATTTAAGGTAAGAGTGAGAGGGTTGGCATAGCCTGCTGAAGACAGAAGTTGGAGGCAGTTTTAAAGGATAATCGAGAAAATCTTTTTAAGTTCTGACAATGCCGGTGCACACTTATGTAACTTTGACACAAAAGGGCCAAGACACATAATAAAAAAAATCAGTAGCAACTCATTCAGAACTATGAGTGCAGGTGTCTAGGAAGCCCAGTTGTTGAAAAAGAACTGCTGAGTGAAATGAGTGGGTGACTGCACTTCTTTTCTTTAAAGTTCAAAGGTGAAATTCTGACTATAGGAAATGCCTGTTTATGTGGCACCAAGCAAGCGTGATCAAAAGTGCCTCTGTGTGGAGTTCTGGTTTCAGTCTGATATGTAAAGGGCTTGGAAATTGTCACTGTCGTTCTTCCAACAAGAAAATAAAAAGAAAAATGTAAATGAGATACTTCCCTTAGGTCTGTCTATAAGGAGATCCCACTATAGAAATATCAGAACGGCTAAGAACTGTAGACTTGAGCATCAATTATTGGTGTGGATCTAAGATGACAGAAACTCTTCTTCCTGGCTGATGGGGGGGACAGGGAGGATGAGGAATGGCACAGACACTTCATATGATCATTTTGTATTTTTTAAAATATATTTTATTTATTTTTTGCAGAGAGGAAGGGAGAGGGATAGAAAGTCAGAAACATCGATGAGAGAGAAACATGGATCTGCCCTCTCTTGCAAACCCCCTACTGGGGATTTGTCTACAACCAAGGTACATGCCCTTGACTGGAATTCAACCTGGGACCTTTCAGTCCACAGGCTGACACTCTATCCAATGAGCAAAACCGGTTTCTGCTGGTATTTCTTTTTTTTCTTAATCAATTTATTTGTTTGTTTACTATTTATTTACTTATTTACTTATTCCTCTCCTGAGAGAGTCAAAGAGAGAGGGAAAGACAGAGAGAGATATCGATGTGACAGAAACACATCAATTGGTTGCCTCCTACACACACCTGGACCACAGTCCGAGCCAGGGAGAAGCCTGCAACTGAGGTACATGCCCTTGTCTAGAATATAACCCAGGAGCCAACCCTCTATCCACTGAGCCAAACTGGTTAGGGCTGATATTTCTTACAGAATCCTATCTAATAATAGAGTAATATGCAAATTGACCATACCTTTGCTACATCTAATAAGCCTTTCGCTGAGAGGCCTTTTCCGGCCCTGGGTTAGGCCGGGCTGGGGGTGGGGCCAGCCAGCAACCTGGGCACCCAGCCATTGCCCTGCTATCGGGGGCCTACCATCACTGTCTGGCCCTACCCCCAGCCTGGCCCGGCCTAACCCAGGGCCCAGTGGCGGTGAATTTGCACATGCAGGCAGGGCAGGCAGCACCTGGTGGAGCCTGCCGGTTCCAGGCCACCATGGACCTGGCAGACCTGGCAGGCAGTGCCTGTTGCCCCTGGGGAGTCAAGGCAGCAATAGGGACCGGGCAGGCTTGGCAAGCAGCACCTAACCATATCCACAGAGATTGGGACATAGCAGGGGGCATGGATAATGCCTGATGCTAACTGCTTTTTCCAGGCGGCATCTCCTGATGTTGCCCACGGGATCCTGGCAGCAATCAGGATAGGGCAGGCATCATGGACAGTGCCTGATGATGTCAGCCGCGGGTCGAGTGGCATCAGGACTGAGAACGCCCGGCGGACAGCGCCTGATGTTGCCCCAGGAGTTCAGGCATCGATTGGGACGCGACAGGCAGTATGTACAGTGCCTGATGCTGCCCACGGGGTCCAGGCATCAATCAGGGTCAGGCAAGTGGCATGGACAGTATCTGACACTGCCAGCAGTGTTTAAGCAGCGATTGGACCAGGCAGTTCCAGCAGGCAGCTCCTGATGTCACCCGCAGGGGCCAGGCAGCTATGGGAACTGGGCAGTTCCAGCAGGCAGCACCTAACTCTGCCTGAGGGGTCCAGGCAGTGATCAGGACTGGGCAATTCCAGCAGGCAGATCCTGATGTTGCCTGCGGGTTCAGGCGGTGATCAGGATTGGGCAGGTGGCTTGGACAAAGCCTGAAGTCACTGGGGGGTTCATAGGCAGGGGTGGCCAGGGTTTCAGGGATCACTGTCTGCCCCTGGGCCACCTGAGGACACTGGTGGAGCAGGCCTGGGTTGAACATTTTAATGAAAATTGGATGCCTGTTTCTCGCCCCACCATTCCCTGTCCCTGGAGAGGAGAAGAAGGAATTAGGAGGCACCTGGTCTCCAAAGTGGCTGGGAACAACCTGCAGGCATTCTACCAGGAAGAGGTGCTGAATCATGAGGATGCAGAGGGCTGGCTGATGGAGGTGAGAAAAGGTGCAGATGAGGCAGCTCTTGCAGGCTCTGAGGTGGAAAAGTGGATCTACAGCCTGCTGGACAAAATCGCCTTTCTGAAGAAAGTGCACGACAAGGAGATCACCAAGCTGCAGGCCCAGATCCAGTATGCTCAGATCTCCATGGAGATGGATGTGTTCTCCGAGTCCGACCTCTCTGCTATGCTCAAGGACATCCACTCCCAATTAAAGAAGCTAGCTGCCAAGAACATGCAGAATACTGAAGAATGGTTCAAGAGCTGCTTCACCATGCTGACCGAGAGCTCTGCCAAGAACACCTATGCAGTGCTGGCCAACGACTGCTCAAGGCCAAGACCCTGGAGATGGAAACATGCTGGGGCATGAACGAAGCACTGGGAAAGCAGCTGTGAGAGCTGGAGGATAAGCAGAACTTCAATGTTAGTGCTATGTAGGACACAATCAACAAATAGAAAATGAATTGAGAACTACAAAGAATGAAATGGCACAGTATTTAAAAGAATACCAAACCTCCTCAATGTGAAGATGGCTTTGGACATTGACATTGCAGCTTACAGGAAACTCTTGGAAGGTGAGGAGATCCTGCTCAGTTTCACCAGTTTGGGAAGCATAGCCAGAGGCTATTCCCAGAGTTTCCAGTTCTTTGGTGATCTGCCTACTGTGGTTTACAGACTAGCTCCTACTTGATGTCTGCTCGCTCCTTCCCTACTTAATACCCCTGCCATGTCCAGGAGGAGCAGATTGAGGTGGAGTAGACCACTGAGACTGCAAAAGCTGAGAAAACTAAGGTTGAACTCCCTTCTGAAGGAGAAGCTGAAGAGGAGGACAAGGAAGAGGCTGAGGAAGAGGTAGGAGAAGAAGAGGAAGAAAGTGCCAAGAAAGAATTTGAGGATACAAAGGAGGAAGGAGGTGAAGATGAAGGAGCAGATGCCCAAGAAGCTGAGGAGAAGGTGAAGGAGAAGCTGCCCAAGAAGCTGCCCAAAGAGATGAAGGTGCTGGGGAAGAGCAAGCAAGCAAGAAGAAAGATTGATCCCCCCTTTCCTTAATTATTTGAGGAATAATCCTCCCAATAATCAACCTCATCACCAACCAATCAGTTGAGTCCCTGATAGTATATAAATTAAAGTCCGACATTAAATGTTATGCTATGACTTTTCTCCTTATACAGAGTATCAGTTTGCTTGCAGAGTGGCTTTTTGGCTTGCTGCCAGCCTGTGCACGGTCCACACTTATGAGTTCACGATCTATGACAATGTGAATAATTCAGCTATTTACAATAAAAACACATGAATACACAAATTCACTAATTTATGTTAAAATTCATGGAAAAATAGCCCTCTGAATTTTTGGTGGTTAGAAATTAAAGACCTCAAATTATGTGCAATAAACAGTAAATAAAGTTACACTGGATGACACAAAGAAAAATACATTAGGAGCCAGGAAATGTTCAAAGACCTGGGACCAATTCACAGATGAGGAAGGGAAATCATAGGGTGTATATTATTGCTACAAATACTGTATTTCCTACTACTTACAACATATACAATGTATTAGACACCTTCCTAGATCATGAAGTATGTATTCTCATAGGTAATACTGGTAGATATGTTATCATTATGGAAGTATGTCATATCCTATCTATATTAATAAAAGGGTAATATGCTAATTAGACCATGAGACATTCCATATGTCCTTCCGGGCAAAGCCATGGTGGCAGGGCTGAGGCAGAGGCTGTTACAGGTGATCAGACCAGGAGGGGAGGGCAGTTGGGGGTATTCAGGCTGGTAGGGTGGTACAGTTGGGGGCAAGCAGGCCAGCAGGCAGAGTGGTTAGGGAAGATCAAGCAGGCAGGCAGGTGATCAGTTAGGAGCCAGTAGTCCCAGATTGTGAGGGGGTTGTCTGACTGCCAGTTTAGGCCCGATCCCACAGGGGTCCCAGATTAGAGAGGATGCAGGCCAGGCTAAGGGACACACCCTCCTCCACCGCCCCCCTGTCATGCATAAATTTTGTGCACCAGGCCACTAGTTAAATATAATTTTACTGTATTGTCCAGCCATAGCTCTCCTGCTTCTTATCCAAGTCATTGGAAAACTTATGTTATCAGAAAAGCTTGGCATGAATATTAATCCTAATCTCCAAAAACTGGAAGGTAAAAAAATGTTCTTTAATAGGTGAGTTAACTAGCAAATTGTAAGGAATTATAATCCACTTAAATACTATTTAGAGATAGGAAAAAATAAAAGTATCAAGCCCTGGTTTAATCTTAAATGCATATTGCTAAGCTAAAGAAGTTAGTCTCAGAGGGTTACATAGTGTATAATTCAATTTCTGACATTCTGTAAGACAAAATATGAATATGTTAACAAGTAAGTTATTACCAGGGTTTTGGAGGAGGTGGAGGTTTCAATACATGCTATTGTGACTGGTAATGCAATAGAGGGTCCATAGTTCTTAGTCATTTGTCAAAACTCACATCATAAATACGCATAGATAAAGAGCAGGCAGACAGCTCTGGTTGGGGGTAGATTTGGGACAGTTGGAGAGGTTGAGCCAAAAAAGAAAATGCACAGACAAAAAACCCCCTCATGGACAGGGACAAATGTGAAAAGGGAAGGGAATGGGTGGAGGTATAAGAGGGTATAGTGGGGCATAAATGCTGATGAAAAAAAGTAATTTGACTTAATTTAAAGAAACCTATAAAATAAATAAATTAATGAAATAAAATATATTTAAATAAGTAAAAGAAGAGTAAACCTTTTGTTGGACAGAAGCTTTTTAGTTTGATATAGACCCATTCATTTATTTTTGCCTTTATTTCCCTTTCCTTTGAGATCAAATTCATAAAACCTTTAATACCAAAGTCCATAAGTCTAGAAACAATGTTTTACTCTATGTATTTTATTATTTAATGTCTTACATTTAGGTCATTAATATATTTTGGGTTAATTTTTATAGTCTAGTTTTATTCTTTTGCATGTGACTTTCCAATTTTCTCAGCATCATTTAATGAAGAGGCTTTTTTCCCCCTCATTGTAATTTTTGGCTCCATTGTAAAAAAATTATTTGCCCATATACATGTGGGTCATTGCTAGCTCTCAATTCTGTTCCATTGATCTGTCTGTCTGTGCTTCTGCCAATGCCATGCTGTTTTGATTATCATTGCTTTGTAGTATAATTTGAAGTCAGGGAGTGAGATACCTCCAGTTTCATCCTTTTTTTTTTTTTTAATCTTGAGCCAAGGATAAGTTTTTCATTGATTCTAGAGAGAGAGAGGGAACAGAGAGGAAGAGAAACAGTTAAACATCAATGTGAGAAAGAAACATCAAAAAACATTGATTGGTTGCCTCTTGTATGTGCCCTAACCAGGGATCAAACTGAAACCTGAGTGTCTGGCCTGACTAGCAATCAAACCCATGACCCTTTAGTGCATTGGATGACACTCTAACCACTGAGCAAAACATCCAGGGTTACAGCTTTGTTCTTATTTCTCAGGGTTGCTTTGGTGATTTGGGGTCTTTTGCTGTTTCATACTGATTGGATGATTTTTGTTCTATTTATTTAAAAGATGTCATTGGAATTTTTATGAGGATTGAAATAAATCTGCATACTACATTGGCCATTTTACCAAATGCAATATACCATATGCTAATTTATCCAGTCCATAAACACAAAATATCTTTTCATTTTACTGTGTCTTTTTCAATCTCTTTTAATAATGCTTTGTAGTTTTCAATATATGGGTCCTTCATATCCTTTGTTACCTTTAATCTTAGGTTTTTATTGGTTTTTTTTGTTGTTGTTGTTGTTCAATTGGAAAAGGAATTATGTTCTTTTCCTTTGAAGTTTTATTATTAATACTAGAGGCCCACTGCATGAAATTTGTGAACTGGGGGTGAGCGAGAGGTGCTGCACCCTTTCACAGTTTGGGAGTCCTTGGGGAAAAGTCTGTCAGTCAGACATCCTTAGTGTGGTGGAGGTGGGAGAGGTTCCCACCACCACAATTGCTGCACTTGTCATCCATGAGCCCGGCTTCTGGCTGAGCAGTGCTCCCACTATGGGAGCACACTGACCACCAGGGGGCAGCTCCTGCATTGAGCATCTGCCCCAGTGGTCAGTGTGCTTCATAGCTACCAGCTGTTATGGTATTCAATTTGCATATTAGCCTTTTATTATATAGGATATAAGAACACAGTGGGTGACCAGGCCGGCAGAGGAGGGAAGTTGGGGGCAAATAGGCTGGCAGGGGAGCAGTTAAACATCAATTAAGTTGGCAGGGTAGTAGTTAGTGGGTGATCGGGCTGGCAGGCAGAAGCGGTTAGGGGCAATCAGGGAGGCAGGCAGATAGCAGCTTGGAGCCAGCAGTCCTGGATTGTGAGAAGGATGTCCAATTGATTGTTTAGGCCCAATCCTACCAGGATCGGGCCTAGATGGGCAGTTGGACATAACTCGAGGAGTCCCAGATTGGAGAGGGTGCAGGCTTGGCTAAGGGACATCCCCCACACCCCGTGCACTAATTTTCTGCACCGGGCCTCTAGTAGAAAATAAAAAGCTGGGGCCAGTGGGACATCTGTTCTCTCTGATGAAGAGACAGCAACTCCAAACCCAAACAGCAGCAGTTTATTTATATTCCAAAATACAAAGGGGTTTCTCCAACATTAGGATCAAAGGAGTTTCGGTGGACTCAGGCCCTATTCATTCCCCCATTCCTTGGGCAAGACTATTTACATTTCAAGGCCCTTTCCCTGACATTTGAGGCAAAGTTAAGGGCAAGCTGATATCCTGTTTCCCTGAAAATAAGACAGTGTCTTATATTAAGTTTTGCTCCCAAAGATGTGCTAGATCTTATTTTCAGGAGATGTCTTATTTTTCCATAAAGAAGAATATGCTACACATTTATTGTTGAAGAAAAAAAAGAAGTTTATTACCTGTATATGGTATAGCAGTAGTTGTCATAACAAACCAGCATAAACAGACAAACTGTGAATCCTACGGTATCAAAAATTTCTTATTACTACCATTATTTCCATGTACAACAATATATGGTACATTTACTGATAGTGATATATACCAGTATGAACACAAAGTAAGATTTATTTAATGACAGTCATGTCATCATCTTCTGGAAAATGATCATAACAATCCAAACCCTGAATTTCCTGGTGAATTTTCTTGTGACTCCATTTCTTTCAGAATTAGTGGACTAAATCTCTCATGTTTAGCAATAGCACTGTCCTTAAATGAGTACTTCTTGTCAAGGTAGCCTGTTCATAGTGCATTTGCAATGTAACTGTCAATGATTTTCTCCCATGAATTCGTCACCCAAGTCACAATCTCTTGCAGTTTAGGTTTCACAAAGTTGCCATGCTAATTTCTCTCCATTCTATTTTCAATGTAGTCATTAATTTCCATGCACAAATGACTTGTATATTGCAATATCAAAGTCTGGAGATAGGCTGTCATTTCTGCGGGCATCATTATTTTATCTATTTTTCTTTTGTGAAGAAATGTCTTCATATCTTTAGTGCAGTAAGTGAGGGCTGCATCCCAGACTAGCAGACCTCTTTGGCTCCCTCGCATAACAAACAACAGCATTAAATCGACCCACTTCTTTATAACTGCTTGTGTGGCCATGGCTGTTTTAGTTTCAAGAATGAAAATATCTTCAGGGAGGTCTTATTTTCAGGGGGATGCCTTATATTACTGCAAGAGGCAAAACTGGAAGTAGTTCTTATTTTCGGGGGATGTCTTACTTTCAGAGAAACAGGGTATTCATCCTCATTGGTGAATGTGTTTTTTTTAAGACGCAGTTTTGCCAGGTGCTTTGGATTCAGCCTGACAAAGATTTAAAGAATGCTGAAGGTGTCTTGCCTAGGGGCGCCCCTCATAATCCAAGAGGACTCAACTAATCGACGCCTTTCTGAGCTTTTGCACTATCACATCTCCCAATCTGGAGATGAAATGACTTCTCTCAGAATATGTCTTGCATGAAGGAGACCCATAAATCCATCTGTTATATCACTGGTGAGAGCAAAGAGCAAGTTGCTAACTCTGCTTTGTGGAGCGAGTGTGGAAGAGGGGCTTCTAGGTAGTGTATATGACAGAGCCTATCGACGAAGACTGTCCAGCAGCTCAAGGAGTTTGATGGAAAAAGCTTGGTCTCAGTTACTAAGGAGGGCCTGTGCTCCCTGAGGATGAAGAGAAGAAAAAGAAGATGAAAGGGAGTAAGGCCAAGTTTGAGAGCCTCTGCAAACTTATGAAAGAAATCTTATCTAATAAAAGAGTAACATGTAAATGTGACCGTACCTTGGCTCCTGACTGGCTATGCTAGCAGCCAGTTGGAGCAAGGGGTGGGGTGGAGAGGCATGAGCGCCAGGTCCCAGGAACGGAGATAAAGTGGTGAAGTCATCAAGCGCCAGGCCGGATGCAGAGACCAAGTGATGGCAGCGACGGTGGTCAGAACTCACCACAGCTGAGTCAACTGAGGCCCCAGGGTGCTGAGAACGGTGGTGGGAGCGGTGGCTGCAGGGCGGCAGCTGCGAGAACTCACCGCAGCTGCATCTAATGAGGCCCCTGGCATTGCTAATATTACGTGTAGCTTCAGCTGTTTGCCAGCAAAAATGGAAGGCAACCACCAGAGGGAAGGCCCCCCAAGTCCCAGCTTCAGCATCCCAGCTGAAACTGACAACAGGGACGTGGAAGTCCCACCCCCACAGAATCTGTCCAAATCAGCTTTTGGTCACACTCCTGAAAGGCCTGTCATTCTCCTTTATCTCAGAATGTGGCAATAGAGAGGTGGGACTATGTCCAAAGAAAAACTGTTGAAGTTTGATCAACTCTATATTTTGGATACAGATGAAGCTACACGTAAAAGATTAGCAATCCCAGCAAACCAGGCCTGCTCAGAAAGACTCATAATCAACAACCTCATGCATGAAATAAATGAATTAACAAAATTGTACAAGATGCTATGTGAGGTAGAAAAGGAAGCCCAATCTGAAGCAGCAGCAAAGGTATAGCTCCCATGGAAGTAACTATGGCAATTAAATATGATGGTAATAGTGACCCAGGTAGATATAATTCTCCCCGTGTAACTGAGGTTGCTGTCATATTTAGAAGCGAAGTTGGAGAACCTCCTTTTGAAAGGGACTTGCTCATTCATTGTAAACCAGATCCCAATAATCCAAATGCCACTAAAGTGAAACAAATCAGTATCCTGTTTCACACATTAGATGCAATGACATATCCTATTCTTTTCCTACATGGTGAAAAAGGTTGGGGAACAGATATTGCATTAAGACTGAGAGAAAACAGTGTACTAAACAATAATACTAGACAAAATGTAAGAACACGAATCACCCAAATGTAGTATTATGGATTTCATCTCTCTGTGAGGGAGACAGAATCTGTCCAAATCAGCCTTTGGTCACAGGAAAATGCAGGAAAGTTAACTCAACAGTTTATTATGGATTCGTATTAAAAAATGGAGGCCAATCGGATAAATTTTATTAAAGCAAACCAATCTAAGTTGAGAGTTGAAAAATATAGCAGTTTGATGGATTATCTCAAATCTAGATCTGAAAATGTCAATGTATCCATTGGTAAAATGGCCCTGGGGCTGTAGCATCTCCAGTTTCTCAGCTCATGCCCTCTCTCCAGGAGGCTGGGGAGAACATATATGGTAAAGTTTTTTATGCCACGGCAGTCAGAGTAGTGGGACTCGGCCAGGCAGGCACATAGAAGCGCTGGGACCCTTTCTGGCCCTGGGGTTAGGCAGCATGCCCTGCGGTCCTGGGTGCCTGTGGGTGCCTGTGGCTGTGGCTGGCCTGAGTGAAGTTTGCCCAGGTCCTGGGTAGCTATAGCTGGCCAGAGGGAGGGAAGCCTGGGTCCCAGGTATGGGGCAAGGCAGAGGCAGTTAGGAGCAATCAGGCCAGCAGGGGAACACTTAGAGATGATCAGGCAGGTAGGCAGAGGTGGTTAGGAGTCACACATCCCCGAAGGGGTCCCTGTTGGAGCAAGTGCAGGCTGGGCTCAGAGTACGCCCCCCCCCCTCTGTGCACAAATTTCATGCACCGGGCCACTTGTCTTGGATAAAAAGGTTGAGAAGGTGACCATCTCCAATAGACTTGTGTGTTCACCCTGCTGCATTGTGACAAACACCTACAGCTGGACAGCTTACATGGAGCATGTCATGAAAGCCCAGGCACTTGGGGATAACTCTACAATGGGCTATATGATGGCCAAAAAGAACCTGGAGAAGAACCCTGACCACCCCATTGTGGAGACTTTCCGCCAGAAGGCAGAGGCAGACAATAATGACAAAGCTGTCAAGGACCTTGTGGTGTTACTGTTTGAAGCTGCACTGCTCTCTTCTGGCTTCTCACTTGAGGATCCCCAGACCCACTCCAACCGCATTTACAGCATGATCAAACTAGGCCTAGGCATTGATGAAGATGAAGTGACAGCTGAAGAACACAGTGCTGCTGTTCCTGATGAGATCCCCCTGCTTGAGGGCAATGAGGATGCCTCTCGCATGGAAGAAGTAGACTGGGAGTTTCTACCTGCAGACCTTGCACCCTCTGTGTAGTCTTCATCCCCCAGGAGCCCTGTGTGGCCCTAGTCCACCTGGTTTCCTCTGATGTTTAATGGCTTTTCCCTTCTCCTGTCTTTTCCTAAGGTATATTGCAATGACCTCAAGCCCTCTCTTCTCATATTTGACAGTTTTGGATGTGTTATGTATTGTGTTTTTTTTCTTTAAATTTTGTTCTGAAATTAAAGTATGCAGAAAAAAAAGAACACAGTGGATTTTTATACATTGATTTTTGTATCTTGCAACTTTATTGTGTTTGCTTATTGTTGTTGATGGGGTATTAGGATTTTCTTTATGTAGAATGATGTCATCTGCACAAAAGTGACACTTTTAATTCTTTATCACTAATTTGGAAGCCTTTGTTATCTTTCTCTTGCTCTAGGTGGAAATTCCAGTACTATTTTTAAAATATAGTTTTAATGATTTCATAGAGAAAGAGAGAAGGAAAGAGAGAGGAAAAAAAAAACAGTGATGAAAGAGAATTATTGATTGGCTGCCTTCTGCACTCCCAACCTGGGGATGGAGCCTGTAACCAGAGCATATACCCTAACTAGGAATCAAACAGTGACCTCCTGGTTTATAGGTCAATGCTCAAACACTGAACCATGCCAGTTGGGCCAAATACTATTTGAAAAAGAGTGGTGAGAGTAAACACTCTTAACTTGTTACTGATCTTGGAGAAAAAGCTTTCAGTATTTCATCATTAAGTATGGTACAGTCACTATAGACAATAGTATAAAGTTTCTGAAACAATGAAGAATAGTTACCATATGATTCAACAACCACTCTTTTTGGCAATCTACCCCCCCCCCCAATTTAAACATTTATTTACAAAGATATATACACCCCTCACCCCTATGTTCACTGTAGCCTTATTCATGGTGGCTATGACATGAAAACAACCAAAGTGTCTCTTAATAGATGATTGGATAAAGAAGATGTGATACATATATACAATGGAATACCATTCAGCCATAAGAAAGAATGAAATGCTGCCATTTGCAATAACATAGATGGTTCTTGAGTATATCATGCTAAGCAAAATAAGTCAGACAGAAAAAGTTAAGGACCATATGATCTCACTCATATGCATCATATAAAACTGAAAGCAACAAATGAGTACACCGGAAACACAAATAAACAAAAACTTACAAATATTGGTAACTATATGGTGGTTACCAGAGGGGAGAGGAGTGGGGGATTAGAAAAGGGTGAAGATGTCAAATATTTGATGACAGTAGATGATCTGACTTTGGGTAGAAGGTACACAATGCAACATATCGTTCATGTATCAGAAATATGCATTTGATTCTTATATAATTGTATTAACTAATGTTTTCCAATACATTTATTTAAAAAAAACCACACAAAGCAGAAACCTCAATTAATGCAAATTTAATTACTTGGAGGTCAAGACATTCCAGGATGGGTTGCAGATTTTGGCGAAATTAGTTTAATTGTTTTATAAATATATTACATTGCCTTATTACAGAGCACAGGGAGAACATATGCTTATCTAAATAACTTTGGAAATTAATGGAATCTCTAAAACAAAAAACAAAAGGAACTGTTTATAAGCACTGTATTATAGCTGATAAGGTAGTGTACACAAGGATATGTGTTAAAATTCTGAAATAATATTTTAAAAGATTCATGCAAAATAAATAGAACTTAATTCATTATAGAGTATTTGAATATTATTTGTGTTTTGGTCATTTTTGTAATTATTTTTTCAATTGTATGCAATGGAACCTCCCTTGAATTTATTGCAGAATAAAAAAATTATGATGCTTGTTCTTTTAATGAAACACATCTCTACATCACCATACTTTTCAGCTATATTTCTTTTTATACTTTTCAATGCTCACATATTTAAAAGTTCTTTTTAAAAGAAAAGAAATCATGACCAATTAGCTCCATGGGGTGCTGAGTGAGAAAACTAAGGAATAATATTTTCTTTATACTTACTAAAATGTCTACAGAGATAAAATAGAAAATTGAGGATAAAAGAATCTTTTATGTCTTATTTATATTTTAAGTCTTTCTTGTATTATTTGAAAATATATATTTGTGTTAGATTGTATTCAATAATATTTTTCTGGGTTTAAATTTTTGTTCCAGACCAACCTTTCTTTTTGTTGAAACCATATATAGATAGATATAGATATAGACATAGATATAGATATAGATGATATAGACATAGATAGATGTAAAATGATGGTTTCCCTTTAATGTTTCTCTTTCTTTTATGGAGTTATGTCAATTCTAAAACAGGGAAGAAAAAAGTAATTTGGCTCATTCGAGCAGTTAACATGACTGATAAGAACCCAGGCAAGTATTAGGTGAGAGAAGTAACAACAGCACTAACAAGTCAGGTGGGGAGAAAATTATACTTCTTCTGGAAAAAGGAAAGGGTTTGCTTGGATTTTTACTTGATAAGATTAACCTGTCTGGAATCAAATCTTCCAATTGGCATTTGTTATAAATCCCACTATTGATAGCATCCATCATTTACAATGGAACATTAGCGACAGAAAATTTTGAGGGAGCAAAGACATCTGTAATTTTTGAAATAGAGGTGAGCTATGGGACGGAAATAGAAACCACAGTGAAAGTCTTTTAAATCAGGGACAGTTTCAGAGACATCAAGACAAAAATAAAAAGTAAGATATAGCAAATAGAATGTGGCAGATTCATTGGATTTGAAATATAAAAAAATATATTATTTCAATTAATAAAAATTCCCACTAATAAGGCAATTCTACAAATATGTACATTTTTATATCAACCATCTATAGCCACCAGGTTCTTAAAAATATAATAAAAAACTGTTAAATATAGTATTCAATTAAAATATACATTTATCCATTAATTATTTTTAAATGTATGCTTGGGACAATGTTTCTCAGTATGTATTTTCTGGAGTACTAGCTTGTTAAATAATAGACAGTGAGAAAAGAAAGCATCTGTGATCAAATAAACTCACAATGAATTTAAGTAAGAAAATTAATTTAGTTAAATAAGTAAATTTATTTAAAAATTTATTCTAGTATTTCCTTGAGCCAATTCAAAATTCAATTAATTCATTAACTAACTAATAATTATGACATTATGAAAGTGACATTCAAGGCCCCATAGCATTTGTGCCTTAGGATGTGATCAATAATTTCTGACAAATTTGCTTCCTTTCTTATTGCTCTAATTTTTTTATTATAATTTATTTAAATAAAAATTATCTTTCCAAGGAGAAGGTTGTTTCATTAAGCAATGATCTGCACCTAAATGCATATGCTTATACTATTCTCTTCAGCTCAGTTCAGCAAAAGAATGATCTCTCACCCTGTCTAAAGGAACTTCTGCCCTGGCTGGTGTGGCTCAGTGGTTGAGCATCAATTTATGAACCAAGAGGTCATGGTTCAATTCCAGGTCAGGACACATGCCCAAGTTGTAGGCAAGAACCCCAGTAGGGGGTGTGCAGAAGGCAGCCTATCAGTGATTCTCTCTTATCATTGATGTTTCTTTAAAAAACAACAAAAATAAGTTTATTGTTGAAAGTATTACATACTTTCTTCTAGCCTATTGCTGACTCCTGTCCCAGGCCTTCACCATGTCTTTGTCCATAGGTTATGCCTATATGCATACAAGTTCTTTGGTTGTTTCTGTCTCTCTCTCCCTCTTTGAAATCAATAAAAATATATTTTTAAATGCAAGAAAGTATTGTTAGCATTGTTAAAAAATAAAGACAATAAAATACAACTTCTATCTGTGTTCTTAATCTCACATTTTTTCCCGAAAACCTTCTCAAAACTATTAATGTGTTTATCCTCAATATAGTTCTCTCAACTATTGCTGTTCCTTTCTCTATTGTAAAAGCTGGAAGCCTTGAGGTTATATTTTTTAGATTCCTTTTCTATTAGGGTTTGCATATATTGCACTAATGAAACATTCATTTGAGATTTGGAAGGCAGATGAGATTCATCAAGAGGCAAATTAGGGAAGGGTTATAGTTTACAAAGTTTGTAGAGTTTGTCAGTGGCTTCAGAAAGTCTTTCAGAGAACTATCTACTACTGCGCTACTGATTTCTGCACCCATACTATTTGATTTTTTAAGAATTCCCAATATTTGTGTAAGCCTCTAAGTCCTGTATTGCATTTCTTCCTACTTGTAAAAATCTCTTTTATTTTTACTGCAGCTGCTGCTGCTCTTCCTCCTCCTTCTTTGTCTTCATAATTTTTCATATTTTTTTATTTTTATTTTTTGTCTTTATCATCCTTGTTTTTCTCTTTTAACAAGAGACTGATTTAAAAGCTAATTCAGATTTTAATTGATTGCTCATAAATGTTGATTTGCCAATCACATACTTCTTGCAACTTTCCTTCCTCTGTTTGAGTTATTCAACAAGTAGATATTAAGTCTTTACTAAGTTTTTTTTTTCAAATATCTTAGGCATCTGGAATACAGGATAGTGTCATACAATGATGTTTTGGTCAACGACCAATCACATGCATGAGGTGGTCCCATAAAATCATAATGGAGTAAAAAAAAAAACCCTGATGTCTTAGGCATCATAGCATCAGAGTGTAACACATTATGGTACAATAATAATGTCTAATCATTCACATTTATACACCCCTCACTCGAGGATTCACAGAGAGCAACTTCCAGTCCTGTGAGCTCTGCTTATAAGTGCCCTATACAAGCATTCTGTTTTTTATCTTTTTTATAAAAAATCTTTATTGTTGGAAGTATTACATACATCCCCCTTTTTCCCCATTGACCTCTTCTAGCACTGCCCCCCTCCCTCACTCCTGGATTCACCACACTATTTATTGCCTGTGTCCATGGGTTATGCATATCTGCATAAAAGTTCTCTCTTCCTACCCACCGCCCACCCCTTGCCTTCCCTCTGAGATTTGGCAGTGTATTCTATTTCTGGAACTATTTTGTTTGTCAGTTTATTTTGTTATTAGATTCTGCATATGAGTGAGATCATGTGATACTTGTCTTTGGCTTATTCCTGTGAAATATGAAATAATGACAGTTTTATTGGACACTTATTCTTTAATTCATACATAGTTATTCCTAGTTCTGTTAATTAATCTCAAATGTATTCCTTGTGAAATTCCAGAGATCTCAGTCTCTCCTTAAATTCTAGCATTGAATCTCTTTCACTCGCATCCTGGAGGTCTTACCTCCTAAAATCATAAAATACCTAGGAAGGTAGAAAGACACAGTGAAAAATCTGATTGCCATGTACTCATGTTCAGTCTGTGTTCTGTCTCTTCCAAATTCCCAAATCTAAAATAAAAAGCCCTATTTTATATCCTATGAAATATTTATTCAGTGTATTGAGAATATTCCCTCATTAGAGTAAGTAGTTCCAACACACATATACATCTGTTGTTTTGCAAATAAATGTTGTGCATGAGGATACCAGAGCCAAAGCTAATAGATTCTAGCGTTGGTTTCCTTAGACACCTTTTCTTTTTAAATCCTCACCAGAGGACTTTTTTTTTCATTTTTTTTTTTGAGAGAGAGAGAGAAAGAGAGAGAGAAAGAGAGAGAGAGAGAGAGAGAGAGAGAGAGAGAGAGAGAGAGAGAGAGAGAGGGACTTTGATGTGAATAGAAACATCAATCAGTTGCCTTCCAGATGCAGCCTGACTGGGGACTGCACTGCAGGTTAGATAGGTGCCCTAACCAGTTGAACCTGAGATCTTTTTGGTATACAGGACAATGCTCCAACCACTGAACAACCTGGCAAGTCTGTTTCCTTAAACACTTTAGATTATTTTTCTAATGACTGTAGCTTCCTAAGCAATTCAGATAATCTATTACTCACCTAGGAAGAAAAAAAAAGTGGTAAAGGGATAAATATAGTATTTTCATTGAAATAGAAAATAATTTAAATGAATTAATTATCTAAGTCAAAGCAAACAAGGAAACAAACAAACAAACAAAAATCATCTGTCCAGCAGGTGATGCTCAATGGCTGAGCATGCACCCATGAATCAAGAGGTTATGGTTGGATTCTGTCAGGGCACAAGCAGGCTCACTATCCAGCAGGGGGCATGCAGAAAACTGCTGATCCATTGATTTTTCTATCTTCCTATCCCTCACCCTTCCTCTCTAAAATCAATAAAAACATTTTTAAAAATCCATCAACATACAGAAGGCCCTGTATTCCAAAAAATGTATGTCTTCATTCTCATTTTTAAAATTAATCACTCTGCCATAGGTTTAATGTGATAAATTTTTATTTTTATCTACTTTTCAATAAAACACAATAAATTATATAATCTTAGAACAAATTTTAAATGTATATGCATTTTAAAGTTTACCAATTTAAAATTGTGATATTTGTTAATATAGCTTATAATTCAATTTTAATTTTCAGGAAAAGTGCAATTTTGAAAAGATATAAAATAAATGATTGGGAAACATGAAATAAATATATTCAATTTATGAGGAGTATCATATTCCTTTTTTTTCTGGAATATTAAAAAATATTATATACTAAACTGCTCATCTTTATAGTTGGGTAACATCCATTGTAAAAAAATCTTTCTGAACAATGCCAGTTTGTTTAGAAATATTTGAATCTTAACCTCAAATGAACACAACAATAAATAAAATTGAGAGTTTGTAACGTGTTTGTATATGTTTGTACACATGTATGTACTTAAACTATTTTAACTCCCAATGAGTTATTTTATAGTCTTTAATTCATCATTTTCTCTTTTTCTTATAGTAGACAATAGGGTTTGTTTATACCACTTCTATATCTGATTTCTTCCCACTTAATAGATTTTACTTATATTTAAAAATCTCTCTACTAGGTGACTAAATCTCTTACACAGTTCTTAAAAAGGCACTCTAAGGGTTAGAGGATGAAGGGGTAGAGCACCACTTTTTAAGGCAGTGAAACTATTCTGCATGATACCTTAATGATGGGTACAGGATATTATGCATTTGGCAAAACCCATAAATCTGTTCAATATAGAGTAAACACTAATATAAACAATGGAGTTATTAATAGCATATCTATTATTTTCTCAATTATAAAAACATTCCACATAAATGCAAGATATTAAAAATGAGAGAAACAGGATGAGGGGAGTATATAAGAACTATGAGTAGTTTCTTTTCAAGTTTTCATCATGGCTTCTTCAAATTCAATTTTTATATCATTCTTAATTTTATTATTTTTGTTTTTATGTTTATTTTTACATATGTAATAATATAAAATATCAACACAGAAAAACACACATTACACATCACACAAAATGAAGATAATGCTAAAATTTTTATGTAATATCCATTAACTCATTATGTCATAAATTTATTATAAATAACATCCAATTTTTGTATAATTAGAAGTAATGCAATTTTTGCTTTTATTTATTTTGCCATGTATGAAATCATATCATGACTTCCATATTATCTACACTTATGTAGATATAGTAAAAAATTTTCTATGAGTATATTTGCATTATTTAGATTTAAGATTGTGATAAAACAACTCCAGAATAGCATGTGCAGACAGGAAAGAATTGTTTTGCTCAGCAAATTTTGCTTTCTTGAAAAGGCTTATTGAATGCTTGGTGAAGTGAAAACTAAATTAAATAATTCACTGTCAGGTAACAGATGTTTAAAAAGATTGGGAACAGTAATTAGATATACATATAGCAAACACACATGCATAAAACTCTAATGATTCAGTGTCTATGTGCTCTTTTTGGTTAAAGATTCATATACTTGTATCCAAAGTAGCACTACACAGAAAAAGATAAAATGAAACATGTGAAAAATAAAAGAAATACTATTAATTAACAAGAAATATGTCATATGCATATTATTTTCCAGAGTTGCATTTTGAATTAACCACTTGTTTCAACAGTCTGACGGGTCCCCACTTTCCCAAAGGCAACCAGATCATTACTGCATTTAATATTCAGAATCTTCAGATTGGCCTATGGGTCAAAAAACTTTGCTGCCTCATGATGTGGGGAAACAAAATGAGGTCAAAAGCTAAACTGTGAGGTAGATGACTCCAGACAATCTCTTTGGGTTGACTCTTTAGTTTTCTTGTTTTCTTTTTTATCCTCAACTGAGGTTATGTTTTTTATTGATTTTTAGAGAGAGAGGAAGGGAGAGAGAAACATTAATGTTACAGAGAAACATTAATCAACTGCTTCCCATGTGAACCCCAACTGAAAATCAACGGAATCCAAAGCCTAGGTACGTGCCCTGACTTGGAATCGAGCCTGCTCCCTGGGTGTATAGGATGACGCTCTAACTCAGCCTCCTGGGCCAGGGCTCTTTGGGTTGGCTCTTTTTTAAAACATATGTTTTTGATGATTTTAGAGAGAGATGGGAAGGGGGAAGGAAAGAGAACCCTGGATCTTCTGCCTCTTGCATGCCCCCTACTGGGGATCAAGCCACAGCCCGGCCATGTGCCTTAACTGGGGATTTAACAGGCAACCTCTAGGTGTATGGGATGATGCTCACCAACCGGGCCCCTCTGGCCAGGGTATTGGTTGACTCTTGATAAACTATCTGGGACAAGGGATTTTCATTCCTCCAACTGTGTGATTTGTAGCTGAACTTGTGATAGTACCAGAAACTCCCAAGATATTCCAATAGCTAGTTGTGAACAGAGTAACATCTTTTTTAGGGTTTTCAGTTGTTGGTGACTGCAATCAATACTAGTTGTGTAGGTGGCTACTACTAAATCTTAGACTCTCTAATGTTGAAACATATCATATACATAACCTATTAATTCTTTCTTATATTTTCCCAGTGAAAATTAGAAAAATAGGAGTTCGTCTATTGGACCATGGGACTCCTTAGAAAAGAAGGTGGAAAATAGGGTCTCAGGGAGCCGATGGATTCAACATGCACAAAGTTGTTCTTACTAGTAAGTGCCCCAACCCAATGAATGACAACATTTTGAATGTGTTCTCTCAAAAAGACTTGGATATTATTTTGGAAGTAACTTGTTACTGACTGAAAAGTTAGAGCTTTGGGTATATAATTATTCTTACAAAATTAACATTTAAAATTTTTAGCATATATTGTTTACTTATTAGTCCTCACTTAATTTTTTTTACAAATTATGGAGAAGAATGCATTATAAATGTTATAGTTAAATATAAAAAATGAGCTATCAGTTCATCTGTTTGAAAATAGTCACCTAAATTTTCAATTCAGGTTAACTGTTTACATATTATAGCATTTGTACCATCCAGGAGATAATTATCTTTTCTCAAATTATTAAAGTTGCCTGTGACTTTATATAGCACACAGATTTTTTCAATATAAGAAAACATAAAATGCACTAGTGTGAGCATGAACAAGTGAGTAAAATCAAGACATAAATATGAAAAAAACAAAAGAAAAATCACATATAATACTATGTGAAAATTATAAAATGTTTTCTTTTCTATGTCCTTTAAATCATCAGTTTATATAATATTACACAATTAAAAACATGTTTTGAATACAGTTGCATAATAGATTTTATTTAACATTGCATATCTTATCTAATCTAATAAAAGAGTAATATGCAAATTGACCACACCTTTGATCAAAACCATAGCCATGTCCATCAGCCAATCAGGAGCAAATTATGCAAATAAACCACAACCATGATGGCTACGGCCACTGAGAGCAGGAGGGAGGCTTGGGTTTCCCCGGCAATGGAGGAAGCCAAGCTTTCCGCCTGCTGTTGCAGGCCTAGACCTTCACTCAATGCTACAAAGTTTCAATTATAGAAGATACATATCCCATTGCCTGAGCAACCCTAGCCTCTGCTCTCTCCAACTCCATGGTTGCTGCCCTTTCTGTTGCAACCCTGGCCAGCCTAGACCTCCACTCTAGGCTACAAAGTTTCAATTATTGAAGGTAAATGTGCCAACAGAAATGGCAGCCACCATGGAGCGAACAGAAGGCTTAGTCCCACTACAGGCTATGAAATGTCAATTGTAGAACATAAATTAATATCAGATCCCAGGGCCTCCATTTGGGTTGCTGGGGGGCATGGCCGACCTGTAAACTACCACAGGCCCCTCTCCCAGGCTGGCCCATGGACCAAGGGAACCCCCACCCTGATCTGGGAAACTCTTTAGCGCAAACCAGCTGGCCCCCACCCATGCACCAGGCCTCTATCCTATCTAATAAAAGAGTAATTTGCAGATTGACCACACTCTAACACATAAGAGGGCTGCCCCCTGTGGTGAAAGATCCTACCCCCTTGTGGACACAAGATGGCCACCATAAGATGGCCAGCGGAGAAGGGCCATTGGTAGGTTCCAAGCCTGCAAGGGAGGGCAGTTTGGGGCGATCAGGTCAGCAGAGGAGGTCAGTTGAGAGAAGCAGGCCTGCAAGGGAGGGCAGTTGGGGGCAATCAAACCTGCAAGGGAGGGCAGTTAGGGGTGACCAGACTGGCAGAGGAGAGAAGTTGGGGACAAACAGGCTGGCAGGGGAGCAGTTAGACGTAAATTAGGCTGGCAGGGGAGTGGTTAGAGGGTGATAAGGTTGACAGGCAGAAATGGTTAGGGGCATTCAGGGAGGCAAGCAGGTGAGCAGTTTGGAGCCAGTAGTCCTGGATTGTGAGAAGGATGTCCGGGATTGGGCTTAAATGTATAGTCGGACATCCATCAAGGGGTCCCAAATTGGAGAGAGTGCAGACTTGGCTGAGGGACATCCCTCGCCCACCTCCCATGCACGAATTTTGTGCACCAGGCCTCTAGTGCACGGGAAGTTGACAGGGGATGTCCCTCAGCCCAGCCTGAACATTCTCCAATCTGGGACATCTCTCTCACAATCCAGGACTGCTGGCTCCCAACTACTTGTCTGCTTGTCTTCCTGATTGCCCCTAACCACTCTACCTGCCAGCCTGATCACCCCCCTAACCACTCCTCTGCCAGACTTATTGATGCCTAACTTCTCCCCTGCCAGCTCGATTGCCCCTAACTACCCTCCCCTGCCAGCCTGGTCACCCCTAACTGCCCTCCCCTGCAGGCCTGGTCACCTCTTACTGCCCTTCCCTGCTGGCCTGGTCCCCCCCCCCCCAACTGCCCTCCCCTGCCTGCCTGGTTGCCCCTATCTGCCCTTCCCTGCCAGCCTCATTGCCCCTAACTGCTTTCCCCTGCTGGTCTGGTCCCCTCCCCAATTATCCTCCCTTGCAGGGCTGGTCCCTTCCAACTGCCCTCCTTTGCAGGCCATCTTGTGATGACTTCTTGTATCTACATGGGACAGCCATCTTTGACCACTTGGGGGCAGTCATCTTGTGTGTTGGAGAGACAGCCAGTTTGCATATTACTCTTTTATTAGATAGGGTATATTAAGTGATGTGCATGCTAACAATGACTGCAGAGTACTCAATAGAGTAGATCTAAATATACAAGCATATTTTTGGTTCACAATTATATTCACAATTATCTTAGTGTTTGTATTAAATTTGCTCATTTTTAACAAATTCCTCAATGCACATTCAAATGTATTTTGTAATTAATTTATATATTTTATCTGATAAGTAATCAAATGTTTACCTCAGGTTAAGAGTTTTCTGGGACTGAAGAATAACCGTTTAAACACTGACTTTTCCCCCCTTATATGCTGTGCAACCTACGTAAACCATGATCTGTTTTCCCTCACTGTGAAAATGAAAACATACAATATATATGTTTTTTGTGTTTTTGTTCTTCTCAGCCTAATGGTTTTGAAATCCTGTCATGCTATTGCAATTTACTGTTTTTTATTTTTTTTAACTGCTGAGCAGTTTTCCATGGTATAAATACTAGTTTGTTTATCCATTCATCTGATGACGGGTATCTGAGTTATTTCCAGCCTGAGCTATCTATACTAATAAAAGAGTAATGTGCTAATTAGATTGGATAGACTGGTCATTTTTCGGGCATCCTTACAAACAAAGCCACAGTGGCAGGGGCCTAAACAGAGGTGGTTAGGGATGATCAGGCAGGCATGCAGAGTGGTTAGAAACCTTCAGAGGTGGTTCTGGGTGAGAAGGCAAGCACGCAGGTGAGCAGTTAGGAGCCGGCAGTCATGGATTGTGAAGGGGATGTCCCACTGCTGGTTTAGGCCCGATATCTATGGGCCTAAACCAGCAGTCAGACATCCTGTGAGGGGTCCCAGATTGGTGAGGGTGCAGGCCCGGCTAAGGGATTCCCACCCTCAGGGCACAAATTTTATGAACCAGCTTTATTATAAATAAAGTTGTCATGGCATTTTGTAAAATATTTTATTGTGTTATTGTTATTTTCCTCTGTGCATCTCTTTTCATTTCTCTTTGGTGAATGCTTAGGGTATACAATTTTTTATTATATGATGGCTGTATATTTAACTAAAGAAACTATCAAATTGTTTTTCCAAAGTTGTTGTTACAATTTAGGAGTTATAACAACTATGTTTGAAAGATCCAATTATTCTAAAATCCTGCCAATTTTTGGTATTATGACTTTTCATTTTTAGTTGTAATCAAACTAATAAGTATATAATATTTTCTCACAGTGCTTTTAATTTTCTTTGATCAAATGACATTAAGAATTTTTATTGTATTTATTTGGCTTATAGTTAATATACATTTATAACTATCATTAGATTTGATTTATTAATATTTTTGAGAATTTGTTACCTATGTTCATGAAGAATAACATTTTTTCACATAATTTCTATCAGCTTTTAGTGGCCAGGTAATACTGACTTTCTTTATAAAATAAATTGAAAAGAATCTAATTTTATTTTTATTATCTGAAAGAATTTCTGTTATCAATATTGTTTATTCATCCAAAATATTTGCTAGAAGTCACCAGTGACATTATTTGGGCACTGAATTTTCTTTATTAGAATATACTTGATTTAATAAATTTATTAGCTATAGGGATATTTATATTTTCTATCTTCTTCTTTTAATTTTGTTGTGTTTTTTTAAGGATGTGTTCATTTCCTTTCTGATGGCAATGTTTTTAATATGGTTTTGATCATAGTATTTTCTTTTGTGTTTTCAATATCTGTAGGATTTTTAGTGGTAATTTTTAAATATATTTTATTGATTTTTTTTTTACAGAGAGGAAGACAGAGGGATAGAGAGTTAGGAACATCAATGAGAGAGAAACATTGATCTCCTGCACATCTCCTACTCGGATATGTCCTCAACCAAAGTACATGCCTTTGACCTGAATCGAACCTGAGACCTTTCAGTCTGCAGGCCAATGCTCTATCTACTGAGCCAAACTGGATTGGGCAGATAACGTCTTTCATTTCTGATAACAGCACTTCATGGATATGTACACATGCATATGTGTGGTTCTCTTTTTCTTGATTTATATTTCTAGTTTATCTGTTTATGGAATTTTTCCAATAACTAAATTTTTGCTTTAAAATGTTTTTACTTATTTTGGTTTTAATCCACTTTTCTTTCTCTGATTATTAGCAATCCATTACATTATGGACTTTAAAACTTTTTCTTTCCCAAGATAGGTAAGAAAATAATTTCTCCACTAGGCGTTACTTTAACTATATCCTGTTTACCTTTCACAAGAGGGTTTATAAAAGGGTAAGGCATATAAAGGACTCGACTCATTTCCTGCGAATAACTTGAGGAGGCCAGACAAAATTGAGGTGAATGCCTGGGATGGGGCAGGAGCTGAGTGGAGTAGGTCAAAACGAGGGGAAATGGGTAGCATCTTTAATGCTCTCAAAAATAAAAATATTGTTGTTGTTGTTGTTTTTTAAGTAAAGGAAATATTTTGTCTCTTCACAGCTTTTCCTAACAGAGCATAAATGAAAATCTCATCTTTATTATCTCTGTTCTGTACTTCACTTTGTAGCAGGCACTTTCTGGTAAGTATTATGTAGTCTCACTCTGCCAATGTTTACCAATCCTCCACTAAGGACTCACAGAGAATGCTTAAATACTTTTGTCTTTTGACCCCCTCCCTCTCCTTCATAGCTCCTTCTGCTCTAGTCTCTGTCCCATAGATTAAAGATGTGTCTCTGTCCCAGCTCTGATCTGCGTGTCCTTTGTTTAGTGAGACTCTTCTTTTGAGCTTGTAATTTAGAATCTAAAGATCTAAAATTCCTGCATTAGAGAGCAAGGGTAATAATGGGGTTCTTTTCAAGAGTTTTCCTTCTTATGAATCACAATTTTATTTTTTAAAACAGTTATATATTTTGTTCAGTTTTATTTATTTATTTATTTATTTTAATTTGTGGTACGAGTCCAATACTAGCTACTCCATCATAGTGGGCCAATACCTATTACTCTGGAAGCAGATGTCTCTCTAAAAGACTTTAAAATGAGGACATCTGTAATAGTGTAAACTATAAAAATAGAGTTAAAATTTTAAAAAGATCTAAAATAAACTTGTCAGTGAGATTAATTATGACTTATTAATATATATATTATAAAATGTATCTGTACTAGTAAAAGAAAAAGTTGCAAATTTACTGTACTTTTGCGACACCCACCAGCCAATCAGGAGTGAGTATGCAAATTAGCATGACTATGCTAGCAGCAGCCACAGAGCCAGCCAGAGTGAGCAGGAGGCTTGGATCACCTCTGGCAATGGAGGAAGCCAAGATTTCTGCCTGCCCGGACCAGGCACCAAAGGAGGGACCTGTGAGAAGACATGAAGCCGACCCTGGCAGGCATGTGGGAGACTTGGGTCACCACTGCTTGGGCCAGCCACCTAGAGATGGACCTGCAAATAGCCCTCAGCCCCTTACCCAGGCTGGCCATGCCCCTATGGGGTGAGGGTCCTTGCTGGGGTGGGATGGCCAGCCTGCAAAGAGCCACCAGCACCTTCCCTAGGCTGGCCAGACACCTCAGCAGGGATTCTCACTTCAGGGGTGTGTGGCTGACCTGAAAACTGCCCCAGCCCCTTGCCCAGGCCAGAACCATCCTCAGTGAGGACCCCCACCCCAAATGGGACATGGCTGGCCTGCAAACCATCATAAGCCCCTTGCCAGGCCACCCCACCCCTCAAGGGACACCAGGACATCCTTCAGGGCAAACCAGTCTGCCCTTACTCATGCACCAGGCCTCTATTATATCTAATAAAATAGTAATATGCAAATTGACCGCAGCTCTGCTAAACCCACAAGTGATGCCCACAAGCCACGCCCATCAGCCAGTCAGGAGCAAATATGCAAATAACCCCCAACCAAGATGGCTATGGCCACTGAGAGCTGGAGGGAGGTTTGGGTTTCCCAGGCAATGGAGGAAGCCAATCTTTTTGCCTGCCCTTGCTGGCCTAGGCCTCCACTCAATGCTACAAAATTTCAATTATAGAAGATACATAATCCTAACAGAAATGGCGGCCAGCCACAGAGCTAGAGAGAGCAGAGGCTAGGGTTGCCCTGTAATAGAGGAAGACAAGCTTCTGCAGCCTTGGCATGCCTAGGCCTCCACTTAAGGCTACTATTATTGAAGGTAGATAAACCCGAACAGAAATGGTTGCCACCACTGAGTGAGCAGAAGCCTTGGCTCTGCTCCAGGCTGCAAAGTTTCAATTATAGAACATAAATAAATTCCAGATACCAGGGCCTCCACTTGGGTCTCTAGGGGATGTGGCCGGCTTGCAAACCACCACAGGCCCTTTGCCCAGGCTGCCTCATGACCCAAAGAAACCCCCACCCTGATCTGGGACATCCTTCAGGACAAACCAGCTGGCCCCCACCCATTCACCAGGCCTCTATCCTATCTAATAAAAGAGTAATATGCCAATTTACCATCACTCCAACACACAATATGGCTGCTCCCATGTGGTCAAAGATCCTGCCCCAATGTGGACACAAGATGGCCAGCAGGGGAGGTCAGTTGAGGGCGATCAACCTGCAGGGGAGGACAGTTAGGATTGACCAGACTGACAGAGGAGGGAAGTTGGGGCCAAACAGGCTGGCAAGGGAGCAGTTAGACATCAATCAGGCTGGCAGGGGAGTGATTAGGGGGTGATCAGGTTGGCAGGCAGAAGCGATTAGGGGCAATCAGGAAGGCAGGCAGGTAAGCAGTTGGGAGTCAGCAGTCCTGGATTGTGAGAGGGATGTCCTACTGGGTTAGGGCCTAAACAGGCAGTGGGACATCCCTCTAGGAGTCCCAGATTAGAGAGGATGCAAGCTGGGCTGAGGGGAAAGCCCCTTCTCACTCCCGTACACAAATTTCATACACAGAGCAATTAGTAAGTAGATAATTACTATAATTCTATTGCAATTCATTTTTTTTCCAATATCTAATTTTTCACACTTTCCCAATGATCAAATAAAATAATAGTGCTGTAATGAACTAAACCCTCTGTTTCATTATATAATATCACTGAGGAAAAATATATTCAAGGAGGAAGAAAACTTATATATATTTTAGAAATGCACCAGTATTGAAATGTTATAGGTTACATGAGTGGTGATTTTAATTTATATGTGGTAATTTGATTCACCTACAAAGGCACTAAAATCTTTAATAGAACTTTCTCTGTCATTATTATTTATGACTCATAAAGTGATGTCAATGGAAATCATGTTTCAGAAAGGTTAACATGCAGATAAATTTAGAACTTACAGTTTTAAATCTTTTCAACAAGCTTCCCACCACCCAACACTGGGGCATTCATTAGGACAGAAAGCTTGTGACCTCATCCTATTTGGCCTTAACAGTATAAGGAAATCTAACTAAATATCCTTACTATAAATAAAAGTATATTTTAAAATACAAAATTGAAGCTATAATACTCTGATGGATCTACATTATCTTCTTAGGCTCAAAGTAGGATATAAATATTATCTGAATGGTTTATGGTACAGCAAAAGGGGAATCTTTTTATGTTAAATGAATGTTAAATCTTCTTTTCTTTCTTTTAATGATGACAACTAGAGCAGGAAGTAGAGAAAGAACAACTCCTCTGGTACATGCACGTTGGCCTGCAGTAAATGAGTTTGATTTTTGCCTGCACTTATAGAGCTTAATGAGGCTCCCTTTGCCCTTTTAATTACTGCTGTTTTGGATTAATGCAATCTTTGTGTAAATATGATGAATCAGAATAATTCAAAATTTCACAGAAATTAAAATTTTCTTGCTGAATATTGGAATCAATATGATAACTTTAAAGTTCAGAGTAAGTTGGGAAACATACTCTTAAAAAACATTAAAAATGTGCAAAATCCTTTTTCCAATTTAATTCTTTTCAGTGAATTATCTGAAAAGATCTACTTAATGTTTTATCACATAAAATAATATCATTTCTATTTTTTAAAATGTGCAATTGGAGATTCTAGTTTTCCCTATAGGTACATGAAAAGTTCTCTTTCAGGAAAATATTAAACCATTTTTAGGAGTTACAAAAAGGGAACAAAATTATCTCACTCTATGGAGGTTTCATGAGTTTCTTAGCCCATTGCCTGGAGAATATGAAAAATCCTCTATCCAAGCAACACAGAAAGGAGGTACAGAAGGCAAGGTGTAGGAATCCGTGAAAAAAGCAGGAGTGTGGGCCATCTACTCTTGTTTCTACAAAGAGTGATCCACCTTTTTCCCCCCAGGCATTCCAGGTTCCTATCTAATTTATTCCCTGCTTAAGATCATGGCACTAAGAACAGGGACCCTAGCACAACTGACTAGAGTTGGAGATACCAGTTTGATGATCAGAGATGTTAAATCTTGTGTTTCTGATTACCTTTTGTAAAGTGATTTTTTTTAAAGAATATTTTTAATGAAATTACTTTCTGTTTACGCTATCTTGAATTCACCCTTCTTCTGGAGTGCTTCTTCCCAGTGGACTAGCATGGTAAATTAGAAATAAAGTTTTCTTTAATTCAGGAGGGCTCTCTTAAATAATAGTGGGTAATTCAGGCCAGTTGTGTGCTGGTATTTGAACAAAAAATTATCTTGGTGCTGTATTCCTGAGTTTCTTTATGCTGCCCTCCATTCTTTTTCTGTCCATACAGTTGCATAACTTCAAGGGCCAATATTAAGATCTATAACTAATTAAATGCTTATAACATTAAGGTCAGAACTAGAATTGACTGCACTTGGGTTTTTATTTCAAGATTTAGGGATAAAGCCTTCTAATAATTAACAGTATGTTTTTGTTTGGAAGATCCCTTATGCTGTTGTATTCCTGTATCTGCGGTGGATGGAGGTAAATGGAGAATTTAGAGAATGTAGGAGCCTGACATTGCTAAAATTCTTTATTGTAGAAAAGCTAACAAGAGGAGTCAGTGCACATTATTATCTTTATGTTAATATCATTTTTCAATATGATAATGTTTTTATAAATTAGCTGTGAGAACTATGAAGATGAATATATAGTGTGGTAATAATATAAACTCTGGAACATAACATTTGCCAAAGTTTAAAAAAAACATAATAAAATCTTATAATGAAAAAATGCTAAAATCTGTTTTATTTATTTTAATGTATTGAGGCACATTCAAATAAAATATAAGTGGCTATTATATGTGGCACAATGTAATATTAAGTATAGGTAAAGTATAAATGCAATGTGATATTTTTACAAATATAATTAAAATGTATATGTGCTCTGTACAAATATTAAGGTCTTTGCATATTATGATAGGTAAAATATTTAATATGTAGGATTTTGTTAATTTTTGAGATCTAAGTTTTCTTACATTTTATCATTCCTAATGTCAAGGTAAGTTTAATAATACTGTTCATAGTTTAAAATAGAGTGAATTTTTCTTTTTTCAAGTCAATGAATCTCAGAAAATATTATTCTCAGAATTTTTCTATTTCTATTTGATAGCAAAACAATATCTAGTCCTTTTTTTCTCTAATTCGAGAACAATTCTGCTTCATTTCCTGTTTTAGGTATTTCCGCCCAGGCTTCTCATCCTGGAAGTGCTTGTGCTCCCCCAGAGTTGTTTGTCAATGTCTGGATGCATTTTGTTTGACAATGTGGTGTCCCAAATTACCTGGTCTCAAATGCCAATAATGCCAAGCTTGAGAAACCCTGGCAGGAAACACCTCAGCACACCTGTCCCACATAACCATTCAGACCCTGAAGTGTGGGTCACATGTGTGAGATTGTAGTTTCTACCACTCCAGACCAAAACAAACAAAATAACAACACAGCCCTCTCAACTCATTGTAGGAGTGGTAAGGTAATACCAACTGCGATACAATTTTTACTGAAATGGGGGATTTTCAGCTTTGTCTCTCAAAAGGATCACCTGAAAAGGTATGACAATGCTGATCACCCCCCTTCTCCCGCCCCCCCACCCCCAGCTCAGACATTCTGAGGTAGTTAGCCTGGAGACTGTAGTCATGCTGAGCCTTAGGATATTTTAAAACTCCCCAAGTAATGTGGTCAAGACTTAGCCAAAACTGGTTTGGCTCAGTGGATAGAGCATCACCCTGTGAACTGAAGTCCCAGGTTCGATTCCAGTCAAGGGCATGTACCTTGGTTGCGGGCACATCCCCAGCAGAGCCTGTGCAGGAGGCAGTTGATCAATGTTTCTAACTCTCTATCACTCTCCTTTGCTTTCTGTAAAAAAACAATAAAATATATATTTTAAAAAAGATTAAGAAGCACTTCTCTATGATTTCTTTTTTTATAACCACTGAAAAACATGTTTCAGCAGAGTCATCTGACTTTTAAATTTCTTTTAATATGAAGATGATGACTTTTGAACCTATAAGCTTAAACAAATGGCTTTTGTCCTCGGATTTTTTTAAAACTTCATAGTGGAAGAAATAGTGATCCCAATTCTTATAGTCTGAGGGAAACTCTTCGAAAAGAAAATATTGGGAATTTGATGCTACATATGTTGCTGCCCATAAATGTCACACAGTTGGTGGAGATAAAAGAAATTTCTTATTTTTCTTAAAATGCCCAATTCCTAAGAAGTTACTTATGATTTTGGGGAGTGCAATTATTTTTTCATTGTGCTTTTTTGTAATGGAAATTTATAAAAATAATGTAATAATTTTAGTGATTGGTGTATTTAAGAATTGTTTTCTTATAGTGTTTGTATATTTCAATTTTATTTTTTTCATATAGTAATTTTTCATGTATTAACAACTTTTGAATAAATATAATGATGTATATATTCATTCAAAAGTTGCTATGTTAATATAGAAAATGATTCAATATTTTATGCATCTATGTCAGAGTGAATGGCAGTGTTATTAATTAAAAGGTAGAAATGTGATAAATTATTTGAGGAACTAAATGATTAATTCCATGTAAGGTACATTGTCTTATTTCCTAGTTAGGATATTTTAGTGGATGCTACCATTAGACATTTAGAAATTTTCTTGTAATGTTTGTATGATTAATGTAAATTTGGTAATCTTGTGAAGTCAAATGGTGCTAAAGATTTAACAATAAGAGATAATATTCTCTTTGTGGAAAACATAAAATGAGAGAAGAGAAATGGTAAGAAACATGATTTGAAGGATTCTACATTTGTGTAGTGGGAGGTGGACGAGGAAGTAAACATACTAAAGGAATAATTAGAATTTATGGAACATAGTTGCTGTCACTTGCTACAGAGATAATTGGCAAATACTACAAGGAAATTGAAAATGATGACAAATAAGTTCAGGGATTTACTTTGGTATATAGGAAGTTGTTGGTGACATTTTTTTTAATCCTCACTTGAGGACATGCTTTTTATTGATTTTAGAGAAAGAGGAAGGGAGTTGGAGAGAGAGAGAAAAAAACACAGATGTAAGAGTGAAACATTGATAGCCTTCCTCACATGTCTAGACTAAGAATGGATCCTGCAAGCTAGGTTTGTGTTCCCACTGAAATCAAGCCACCTTTATGGTGTACAAGATGACACTCCAAACACCTGAGCCACACCAGCAAGGGCAGTTGTTGGTGACTTTTGAGACAATAGTTCTATAAATGGGTGAGTAAATTGAAAAAGCAAGAGAAAAATGAGTGACTAAATTGAGGTCCTATATACATATGTGTTCAATAATACAATAGGGAAAAGGCAAAGCAGTTTGAGGTGAGTTGCATGCAAATAGAATATACATTTCCTTTTACATTTGTTTTAGTTCCAATTTTAATATATATATTAATTTAGTGTACACAGGACATATTTGTGAGAAAAAGGCAAGGGACCAGTAAAAGCTATAAAAATTAGGCAAAAAGGTGATATGTATATTCCAAATAGATATTTAATATAAAGAGTTACTAGTACACATTGGTGAGAAGCATTGGGGATTCATCAGCTTTGGTTAGAAACTGGCTGGCCACTATGGCTCAGTGGCTGAGCATCAACCTCTGAATCACCAAGAGGTCATGCATGGTTCCAACCCAATCCCCAGTCGGGGGCATCCAGGAGGCAAAGGGGCAGCTGATTCATGATTCATCACAGATCTTTCTATCTCTCTCCCTTCCTCTCTGAAATCAATAAAAAAAAATATCTTAAAAATGTTAAGTAAATTTACTTCCTTGGAAGATGAAAATATGGTGAATATGCAATTTTAAATGTTATTTTAGAGGCAATATAATCTAAAAGTGAGTAATTTGAGTATCTTTTATAGAATTCATTTTAATTTTATCTGCATTAAATGCCTACCACACCTCAGACAAAGTATAAATACTGGGTATGCAATGCAATGCTTATCTGTCCCCAAATGCCATGTAGTTCAGCAGAGGATGCCAAGAAGTTCTATTTTTTTTAAGATAAAGTTTCAATGTGTGGACTGATACTATGATTTTGCGTTTAAGATGGCCTTAAATTTATTTTTATTTATTCAAATCTGTTCTTCACAATTGTTATTTGTTCTTGAATGAAAATGTTTAAAAAATTTGGGGAGGAAAAACTAAATGTTTATGCTCATGGCATTTTTAACTTGCCAAAAAATCTAATTTTTTCAAAACGAGAAAGTAAATGATGAATCTTAATATATTTTCTCTCTTGGCAAATAATGAGAAATACAGTCCTGAAATGTTTGCCTGCTGTGTGAAGCAGAGGCTTTTCCTCCCAGGTGGGATCATGGCTGAGGTTTTCAGAAATGCATAATTAACTCCAAACACTTTAAAGAGGAAGCCAAAGTACATTTTGATAGACTTGTTCTTGGTATTTTTCCCTTATGTGCCCCATTCTCCTACCATCTGAATACTACTTATCATTTCCTCCATTGCCTATGGGAAATAACACTCAGCTGTTGATCAAGCTGAAACTAATTAAACATTTCTGTGTGAAATGTTATGTCTATAGAATCAAAGAAAAATTGGAGAAGACAGATGATATTGCATAATACGAAGTCTCCAAAATATGTCTAAATACACAAAAAATGTCTAAAATATCAAATATATTTTACTTTCTAAATTTAATATTTAATTGATTTAATTTACTATTGTTTTTGTTTTGTTTTGTTTTTATCTTGCAGCAATCATGATTTAAGATCACACATATTCTACCAATGGGGATGAAAATAGTGAAGAAGAATGAAAACCAACTCATACTAGTTTTAAAAAGAAGCAAGAAGTGGTAGTTAGATAGGTTTTGAAGTCAGAGTAACTGGAAAGTGAACCCTGTCTTTCCACATTATTATTGGTTGTAGATGTTGGGCAATTTTTGTAATCTCCCTGGTGTTTAAGTTTTTTCACAAAAGAAAATATGAGAAGGTAGTGATCATGAAGGACATTATTTTTTCTGTATTGTTTATATAATTAGCAGTGTAAATATGTAGTGCTTGTTAATCTTATATAATAAAGCCTAATATGCTAAGTGTCTGGTTGACCAGTCGGCTGTTCAACCAATCAAAGCATAATATGCTAATGATATGCTAAGGTCACTCAACCACTCACTATGACATGCACTGACCACCAGAGAGCAGATGCTCTGACTGGTAAGTTAGCTTGCTGTTGAGGTCTGACCAATGTGAACTGAGCAAGACTAGCTTGATATGCCCTGGAGCCGTCCCTCATTCCTTCCCTGCCTGGCCAACCTTCCTTGTCCCTCCCTGAGCCGATCATGCAGCAGTGGGGTTCCTTGACCTGGCCTGCACCCTCTTGCAGTCTGGGACCCCTCGGAGGATGTCAGAGAGCTGGTTTTAGCCCTATCCTTTATGCATTGAATTCCCCTGACCTTTTTTGTCAAAAAATCAATTGACCATATGCATGTGATTCTATTTCTAAAGTGTCTATTCAATTACATTGAATGATTTGTGTACTCTTTTAACAATAATTCACTATATTTATTTCTGCTCATTAATATTAAATCTCCCAATTTTTCCTTGTTTTTTAAAATGTTATGTTACAACCTCCTCAGTAGCTTTGCGGTATAATCCAAAATTGGCCCCTACATGCTGAGACAGACAGGTGAGATAAAATAAAAAGGCAGATAATTCCAGATTTGTAGTTAGAAATTTAATAAGCAAGGAGATTTACTTAGGAGACTTGTCTTGGGCAACCACAAGATGAAGAGTTGGCTGCACCCACCTGTCAAATCTCATAGGTATATATAGAGGCCTTATATAAAAGTCATGTGTCCATGGGGCCTTACCTGGGTGCAGCTATCACACAGGTACTTAGTCTCATACCCAATCTAGATGGTCTTGTCACCATAATTTCTATCTTGAGGCTGTGTCTATGGGCATACTTCTAGCATATTGGAGCAAAAATTGCTTAAATTCAATTAACAGGTCAAACTCTTATGTCTTCTGATGACCTTCCCAACACAAAATTATTTATATTTTCCTTGTTCATTTGTCTTTCCACAAAAATTTTGTAATTATCAATGCCCATAAATACTGCTGGGAACTTGACTGTTCATATCCTTCCACTTGCCAGCACAATCAGCAGATGGGCCTCTCTCTAGCCTCCTGCCCTGCCTTCAAGTAGTCTCCAGCAGCAAGTAGAAGTGTAAGGAAGAAAAAGAGTTTATGAATCAATATGAACTTTCCTTTTCTGTTGGAAACCCCAAGGTTGCTATAATATTGCACTGATCTATAGGTGGCTTCCTGATATCCAATAAACATTTTAGGATACTTCTTCACCTACTTTCCTATGAGTCTGTCCCTTCATTCCATGCTCCCACAGGTGAGATGCTCCCACAGGTGAGATGGATTCCTGGCTACTCAATTGCCATGGGATCTTATTTCTTTGATGGGGCTCAGAACAAGTTATGATTTAGTGGTTCATATGTTTTTTTTTCTCATTTTAAATAAGCAATCTATTATGCTTTGTGCACACTAAGTGTAATCAGAAATGAGCCCCCTTTTTATTACTATTTTGAGGGACTAAAACAATTAATTGTTAAGCTCTGAGGTTAATCTTTTTTTTCAATGTGGGAAAGCATGGGACTTGGTTGGAAAGTCTACAAGGAGGATTCACCAAATACAGCAGCCTTGACTTTTCCAAAAAAGTTTGAGCCTTCAGGTATTTTATTCAAATATCTCTGTTTAGGCTTTAACACTCGACTTTGCAGAGCGTGTGCGTGTGTTTTCTCAAGGATACTTACATTGCTGATTGTATCTAGAAGTTAATTTTAGTTTTTTGCTGTTGTTACAATAAAAGCCTAAGGAGGTAGGCAATCTTGGCTGTTTTGGTGCCTCCTGCCAAGCAGCCCCTCAGCCCTCTCTTTTACAGATGTGTATGTCAGAGTAATCCATTCATTCATCGCACAGGGTCTGCTGGTCTGTCCTAGCATTTCATAAACCATTTTAGAAGAGACTTGGATGGTAGTGAGGAGTTGTTATCAACACCACAAAATTGACAGCTGTACATTCAAAATCAATATCATTATTGACACATAGTAATTATTTTCATAAACATTACATGCTATTGAAGTAATTATAGTTAACAATACTTGTATAAATTAGAGATTGATACATTAAAAAGTAGCAATGAACTGTCTACATGGTTGGAACAGACCTGTCAGTTCCTCTCTGTTGCAGGAATCCATATGGTCACGGAGTTGCTTTCTCAACCAAAAGCTAATAAAGGAATCTTTTCTGTAAATTAGACTTGGGATTCTTTTTATTTTTGCCCAAATGATTTTCCTTTGGCTTATTTTGACACCATTTGTGTTTTTCATTGGTGTCCTGCTGTTAGCATTACAAATGGAAATTTTCTGAAGTAAGAATTTTCTAGATGTATTTTACTTGGAGAATATTTTTCCTTACATGATATTACCCCACTATCCTTCCCCATTTTTTTTATTAATGGAGGCTTACAGTCTAGAGACGGAAGACTCTTACGACACCTTGCCACGCTAGCAGTCAGCAGTTGTGCATCACTGCAGGTTGTCCCATACCAAATCAGAGAGTGTGGGATCTGCATTGCCACCATTTGTCCACCATCCAGATACCATTGCTGACATGTACATATAAGGAACTATGTGACATTGAAACTGGGACTTAGAACTGTTGGACATTGAAACTGAGACTTAAATTTTTTTTTGTTCTTATATGTTTATCTCTAGTATGTAGATGCAAGATTTTTAAAGAAAAGAAATGGGGGGAAAGAATGGATAGAGAGGCAAAAAAAGCATTGAACAGACTGTCAGACTACCATGGGAAGACAGGAGAGAGTGGAGTGGCAGGGGCTGTAAGAGATCAACTGAAGGATCTGTGTATAGGCATATAAGCATAACCAATGGATACAAGACATGGGGGGGCAGGTGAGGGCATGTGCTGGGGGGATGGGGGAAGGCCAGGGGGAGGTCAATGGGGGGAAAAAAGGAAACATATGTACTACTATTTGTAATACTTTAAGCAATAAAAAAAATAAAATAATAAAAAGTAGCAATGAAGAGGCAACCCTAGAAGGATTGCATTTACGCAGCTCTGCCAAATACAAGCATTTTTATCCTTTATTTTTTCCTTATTTCCTTCCTTTCTTCTTTCTTTCCTTCCTTCCTTCCTTCTATGTTGTTTTCTTCATTCCACACTTTTTAAAAAATGTATTAAGTCTTTATTGCTCAGATTATTACAATGTTGCTCTTTTTTCCATCCCATAGCTCCCCCCCCCCATTTCCATCCCATCCTCTGCCTTTACCTCTCCCCTATTATTCTCATCCATAGGTGTATGCTTTTTGTCTAGTCTCTTCCCACACACCCCCATATCGCTTTCCCATAAGAATCATCAGTCCAGTTCCTTTCTATGCCCCTGATTCTATTATATTCACCAGTTTATTCTGTTCATCAGATTTTTAATTCACTTGATTTTTAGATTCACTTGTTGATAGATGTGTTTTTGTTGTTCATAAATTTTATCTTTACCTTTTTCTTCTTCCTCCTCTTCTTAAAGAATACCCCTCAGCATTTCATATAATACTGGTTTGGTGGTGATGAACTCCTTTAGCTTTTTCTTATCTGCGAAGCACTTTCTCTGACCTTTAAATCTGAATGATAACTTTGCTGGATAGAATAATCTTGGTTGTAGGTTCTTGTTATTCATCACTTTGAATATTTCTTGCCACTCCCATCTGGCCTATATAGTTTCTGTTGAGAAATCAGCTGACAATCATATGGGTGCTCCCTTGTAGGTAACCAACTGTTTCTCTCTTGCTGCTTTTAATATTCTCTCTTTGTCTTTTGCTCTTGGCATTTTAATTATGATGTGACTTGGTGTGGTCCTCTTTGGATTCCTTTTGTTTGGGGTTTGGTGTGCTTCCTGGACTTGTAAGTCTATTTATTTCACCAGAAGGGGGGGAAGTTTTTGGTCACTATTTCTACAAATAGGTTTTCAGTATCTTGCTCTTTCTCTTTTTCTGGCACCCCTATAATTCGGATGTTGGTATACTTGAGGTTGTCCCAGAGGCTCTTTATAGTATCTTCAATTTTTTGGACTCTTTCTGCTTCTTGCTTTTCAGGCTTAGTGATTTTTGCTTTTTTGTTTTTCAAATCTTTGACTTGATTCTTGCAGTCCTCTAGTCCACTTTTGGGTCTCTGTATACTTTTTATTTCAGTCAGTGTATGCTTAATTTCTAGTTGGTCCTTTTTCATATCCTTGAAGGTGTCATTCATATCCTTGAAGGCCTCATTAAGTTCATCAGCCTTTTCTAGGAGCCTCTTGAGAAACCTATTAACCGTGGTTTTGAACTCTATGTCCAGTTGTTTTTTTCCCTCCATTTCTTTCACATGTGATTTCTTTCCATGTCTCTGCATTATGGCTTCTTCTCTGAGTTGGTCTATTAGCTTTGTGTGGTAGATGTCCTCTAAGGGACAGTGGCTCAGCCTCCCAAGTTACCTGAGGTGGATATTCTTGGTGCATCCCTTTATGGGCTGCACAGTCTTGTTGAAGTTAAGCCTAGATTATTGTTGTTAGTACTAAGAGGGTTTGACCTCCAAGCCCATTAGCTGTGAAGATCAGTTATGTTTATGCTGTGAGCGCCTCTGTACTCAGCCTGGATGGAGCGGAGTCTCCGGGCTGGGTTTCCGGTCAGCTCCACCGTAAACTGCTCCTGGGTCTCTGTGTCCCGTGGCAACAGCTGCATGTACCTCTGAGAGAAAGCTGCCACCAAGCTCTGCCCGCTGCCAGACAATCTAGTTTCTCCCCAAATGAGTCTGCACACGCAAAGACTCACCAGAATGGGAAAACAAACAGTCCGGCATTTTTTTTTGTTTTTTGTTTATTTTTCCCCCTCCCGAACGTTAGAGATAGCCATGACCCCTCTCCAATAGCTCGCACATCTTTGCAGAGCCTGAGTTTTAGTGTGCTTCCTCTTTACGGTCCAATTTCACCATGTATTAGTCTGGATTCCCCAAGACTCGCCCGGAACCAGGGCTCAGTGCAGTGGGACATTTTTGTCTCCCTCCCAGTTGAAGAAAACCAGCCGGTTTGCACCCACCCATTTTTTCAGTTCTTGTGCAGCTCTGAACCTCTGACTCCTCACGTACCGGCAACTCTGTCCTCCTCAGCTCCCCCGAGTCTCACTGTCCTTTTATTTTTCTTTCTGTTTGTGGAATGTCCACTCAGCCAGCTCTCTGGTGGTCTTGAATGATGTCTGTTTTGTCCTTAGTTGTAGTTTTGAATTTGCTGTATGGGGCAGCAGTATGGGTGTTTACCTATGCCACCATCTTGGTTCTCCTAGATAGTTTTCTTCCATGCTTTTCTTTAGTCCCTTTTTTATGGTATATTACTCCTCTTCATTCTACTATCCAATATATTTCTGAAATACCTGTATAAAATAAATACTCCCTTAAATGATAGATATACAAACATGTTATAATGTTTTCAATAACAAGTAGCTCCCAAGCTAATGAATTAAAACTTATAATTAATATGGTAAATTTCACAACAGAGATATGAATAATATGTTTAGAAATACAGAACAGTACTGGAGGAATTGTTTTGAAGTAGGATGTAGGTTGACAGAGTTATAAATTGAGGAATTTCCAGAGTTTGTTACATGGAGATTTTGGAATATGAAATACAGGAATTTATATATTAGGAGCTAAATTAAGGGATGTAATATAAATTATATGGTTATAAAAGTGGCAAGCTAGATATTCTTGATACTTCTCACTAAAATATCCCTGCAAATATATCAAAATGGAGGCCTAAACTTGGAGTTTAGGTAGAAACAGCTTTTTTTCAATAGCCAAGAAAAAATTTAGAAGTGTCAAAGACTATGAACTCTGAAAAGTTATACAATTTTTTTCACAAGTTATATTCTTATCAAATTAGTCAACATGCTCATAAGTTAACTATTATTTTGCTCTCCAAATTGATTAGGAAACTATTTTTTTTAATTATACAAATGGCATCATACTAATCCCTTCTACTGATTACCAGATTTCTCATTTCAATATCTCTAAAATTTATGACTGTATTTTAATCAAGTATTTTAATTAAATATTATAATTTCAATTTTGCCTAAGAATTGCAGTGAATTTTCAAACAATAATCTTAATACTTTCATTGTCTAAAGCATTATGTCTATTATGTCTAGTTACATTTCTTGAAATGTAGATATATAAGTAAGATATAGTTTTCAGTTCTTAAAGTTTGATAGAATGAGTGCTAGATATTTAATAATAAAAAGACAGATAATAGATGGGATCAGTATATTTAGTATCAATTCAAATATTAATATGATATTACTTAAAGCATTTCATGTAGCTAGAGCTTATTTTACAGACATATTTTATACAAATACATCTAATCATAATGGCCTCAATATGATTTGTGCATTTTTAAAAGAAGTTAAGTGATTATTTGAATTTCCTCAGCTTGTAAATGATGGAGAAGACTAGAAATAGTGATACAGAGTTTACACTATAAGGTGATGAGCAGCAAAGAGACAAGCAAAAGATAAATAAGCAAAGAAAGTTTAAGACAAATGGGTTATAAGATGGGGTGATTTGTACACAGTAGATAAAAAACTATGTTATTATAGAAGTCTTATTGAAATCAAACCTGCTCCTAATTTCTCTTTAGAAATATATTTATGCTAGGCTAACCATATAATATTATTTTAAATAAGACAGATGAACAAAGTAAAACAAAAATAATTTATAGGAAGGACAAATATAAAATTTAATATGTTAATAATTATAAGAATCTAACCTTGAGTGTTCCTTAAATATCAGAGTCATGGTATGTAGACTCATATATGAAAAGCCATGACTCTTTGTTTATTTTATTCAGTTTAAATTTTCAATTTCATTTAGTACACAATGAACATAGATGGTCCCAAATTTGGTTACAGCTCCTAAGCTATTTTCATGTTCATATAATTTTGTTAAAAAATGGTATCCCATTAGAGTGGTAAATAATTTATAAATCAATTTTGCAGACTTGTATGTATGTTTTTCATACATATATCCTATCTAATAAAAGAGTAATATGCAAATTGATCATACTTTTGCTACACCCAATAAGCCATGCCCACAAGCCAATCAGGAGCAATATGCAGATTAAAATCCAACCAAGATGGCTACTGCCCAAGGCCGGGGCCCAGGCAAAGCAGCCAGCCATCAGCAATCGGCCCCATGGCAGGGCAATAGCTGGGTTCCCAAGGCCAGGTGGGGTTCCTAAGGCCAGGCCTTGGGGCAGTTTGGGGCTGGAGGCAGAGCCAGCCAGCCATCAGCGATTGGCTCCATGGCAGGGCAATCATTGGAAAAAGCCTCTTCCCTCTGCCATCCCCTGAGGGCTCATGGTATGTGAGAGGGGCAGGTTGGGCTGAGGGACCACCCATCCTCAATGCACAAATTTCGTGCACTGGGCCCCTAGTGTGTGTGTGTGTGTGTGTGTGTGTGTGTGTGTGTGTGTGTGTGTATTCATTTAGATAGAATGATGGCAATCATAATAATAATCTGGTAGTATTTGAAAATCTCTTGAGCAAACACATGTTTTGCATTATTAATCTTTAAATATTTTGACAATCAAAATGCGAGACATCAATGAAGACTTATTCAAAGTTAACTTAGAGTCATCATATAAGTAGAACCCATCATAGACAGTTTTATGCTCTGGGAGGAAGAGTAACTTCCTCGCAGGAAGTGTAAACTGGAATTGAAAGAGCATTCTGTGGACTCAGTTTCAACAATCACTTTGACATGCTAAAGAAGTTATGTAACTTCTTAGTACTACAGTTGTCTCCTTGGGGAGGGGGGCAATAAATTTGTACACTGGGTAATTTTTATAACATACTCTACATGTTTTAGAGTTGAGTCTTCTTCCTTCCAACAATATCATTTGATTGTATCACAATTGCATGATAAGTCTCAGGATTTGTTAAAGTATTATTGGTTTTGGTTTAAGTTATGAAGTTTTCAAATGGCAGTAAGATTAAATTGGATTAATTTATGTATACTCTCAAGTAGAATTATGTAGAAAAATTATAGAAAATAAGAGAAAACCTGTTCTTATGTGGGTTACTTGCACTAGTTAAAATTATTTTTATTCAATGAAAGTATATCAGTGTATCTTTCTATATAAAACCAGAGGCCTGGTGCATGGGGTGAGAGGGGTCCCTCAGCTTGACCTGCATTTTCTCTCAATCCAGGATGCTACCCTCTTGTAATTGGATGATGAATGCACAGTGACCATACTTTTCATACAGGTGAAAGGCATGTTGCTGTTGTATGGACAGCTACATTTTTTGCCCTGATTAAAAAAAGTAGAACATAAGATTATCTTTCTGAGACGGTAGTACCATTTTTTCCCATCATATGGGTAGAAAAACTGAAGCAGAGAGAAGTTAAGTAATTGGCCTTATCACACAGATATAAGTGTCAGAATCAGGGCTGACTACAAAATATGCAAGCCAGAGTCCATGCATGTCATCACTGCATCATCCTGTTTTTTCAGAGTTAGTGTAGCCTTGCCAGATTTTAATTTTTAAATCTAAGAGACTGTTCCCAATATACAGGGTAGGGTTCCTAGGCCTGACTGGCAATCAGGGCTAATTTATGGGGCAACTGGTAGGGTGATCAGGGGAGCCCCCACTGGCACCCACTTTGACTAGCAGCCTGGTGTCACTCACTTGCCAGCCCCAACATTGAGTGTCTGCCCCCTGGTGGTCAATGTGCATCATAACAACCAGTCGTTTTGCCAGCTATTTAGCCATTTGGTCGATTTGATTATTAGGGTTTTATTATATAGGACTAGATGGCCAGTACATGAAATTCATGCATGGAAGGGGGTTGTCCTGCACCCTGGCCTGCACCCTCTCACAATCTGGGACCCATCGGACATTCCTCTTGCAATCCGGGACTACTGGCCCCTAAATACTTGGCCTTCCTGCCTGATTTCCCCTAACTCCTCAGTCTGCCTGCCTGATTGCCCCTAACCACTCACCTGCTTGCCCGATAGCCCCTAACCTCTTGCCTGCCCACCTGCCTGACAGCCCCTAACCACTTGCCTGCCTGTCTGATTGCCCCTTACTATTCGTCTACCAGCCTGATCACCCCCAACAGCCTCTGCCTCAGCCCTTGCCACAGCGACTTTGTCTGGGAGGACATCCAGAAAGTTGTTTGGCGGTCTGGTCTAATTAGCATATTACACTTTTATTATTATAGATGTTAAGCATATCTGTGTTCCGAAATACTTAGGAAGTCACTTATTTACTTAATAAAAGAGTAATATGGTAATTTACCATGTCTTTGCAATGCCCACAAGCCAATCAGGAGTGAGTATGCAAATTAACCAAACAAATATGGCAGGTTTATTTGCATACATGGGCACTGAGCGACTGAGGGCAGGGCAGGATGCAGGAGTTCTGCACCACCCCAGAGGCTCCTGGCCTCTGGGCAGTGTGAGAAGGTGGGCCAGAGCAGAAAGTAGCTCTGGCCAGAGCAAAGGCAGTACCAGCAGCCAGGGGAAGGAAGGCCCATTCTTGCATGAATCTTCATGCATCGGTCCTCTAGTTCTATATAGAGCAAATTATAAAATTGCATTTAGGCCTTTAAGGATTCACCTTTGTGCATAAAATATTACGATTACATTTTTAATATTGTTACATATTTACATTAAAATTGCTTTTTCACATTAGGTTGAGGAGACAGCAATGGCATTGTTGTAAAAGTCCAACTTTTATTTCATTCATCTTTAAGAAAAAAAATGATGCCCATAATTGTTGTTAATGTAGTACATGTACTAATATTGTATTTTTGCTATCAGTTTCTAGGCCATAATAAAGATAAATAGGCAGCTGACACAGCTTTGAAGATACTATTCCAAATGTCTGGTTTATAAAAAATTCATCATACTGTCTAATACTTACCAATGAAAGTAATTCAAGGACAGCTCACTCTGTCCCAGCAGTTCATCATTTCAAAAAGCTTACAGCCAAAGGATAGTTTTAATTGTTTATGTGATATATGGCTTGGTCGTCTCCTTCACTCTGCATCTGGGAAGAACAGAGTAAATTATTAATAAGCTTAGGCATACTACAAAAAAAAATACTGCAAGAGGAATTCAAGTGATTTATGGTATGTGTGGTGATGTTTGGACATTAGACAAATAAATAAGCAATATTAATGTTCTTCTATATCTGAAGTCAGAATCTGAATGTAGGTTTTTAAAATTTCAGTTGAAACAGCAGTCTTTGAACTATGAAGGTTAGGAAGAATACAACTGTGTGTTAAAATTGATGGGAAAGTAGCAGATGAAAATTGAATGACTTTTTATACTATTTTTTTTAACTTTGTCACATTTCTATGGAACAGCATGTACTGAATTCCTATAAGGAAGCAATAATGAAAAGTAATACAGACAGAAATAGCTTGCTTCCAGCTAGAGTAATGGCAAGGGCAGCTTATATCAATTAAATCAGTAACTCTCCAAGTTCAAGTTCACTAACACACTCAGGGGTTTTATTTTCCCCACATAAATGTCTGCTTTAATAAGTAGAGAGATTTCACTTTAGTTTTCTATTGATAATAAAATAAGATGAAAAATAGTAAAGAAAAGCAATAACAGTAAAATATATGAATATATATTCTTTAATTTTTGTAAAATAGTTTTTCCAGGAAGCTAAAATTTAGGATACACTAAACATTTTAGTAAATATATAATTACATTAATTGATACCATTATGGCATTTCTAGTAATAGTTAAGTATCATTATTTTATTTTTTCTTTTAAAGTTAATAGAAAGAAAATAATACAATCTTTGTCATGAAATTATAATTAACACTTTTTTAACATACAAAAATCTATACAATCTTATGTATACAAATTCATATACATATGTATCTATGAAACCAGCACTACTATATATCCCATAAATATATGTTCATCACTTCCAAAAGTTTCTTCCTGCCTATGCATTTTACTATTATAATTCTGCGATAACACTTAACATATGAACCCCCCTCTTAGAAAAAATTTAGGTATGTAATAACATATGGTTACTATATGTAATATACTTTACTGTAAAGTTCTAGGACTCTTTCATCTTGCATTACCAAAACCTTGCATTTTTTATCTAATATCTCCCTGTTTTTTCTCCTCCTGGTCCCTGACAGCTACTATTCTACTCTCTGCTTTTAGGAGTTTGACTATTTTATGTCTCATATAGATGGTATCCTGAAGTACTTGTCCTTCGGTGTCTGGGTCATGTCACTTAGTCCTCCAGGTTCCGTCATGTTGTTACAAATGCTTGGATTTCCTTCTTTTTTGTGACTGGATGATATTTTTATGTGTCCACCACGTATTCTTTATTCATTCATCTATTAATGGACATTTAGGTTACAGCTATATCTTAGGTATCATTAACTTGAGGAGTATTGTATGTAGCCCAATCATTTAAAAAAATGCATTTGCTTTTTTAACATTGCTTTAAATCACATTAATCATTTGAAACTTACCACGAAGAGCTAAGAAATTGAGTATAGACAAAAATAATAGGTCTGCTTGGAAAATGAGCTTGAGTAATAAAAATATTTTTACTCAAAAATAAGTATTTTTACTATGTTCTTTAATTAAAACAACATATCACATTATAATACAAGAAATAAAGAGGATTTCTAATAATTATGTTTTATTAACAAATCCCTAAATTTGTATACAGTATGCAACCTGTATGATTGTCTACTGTAAGCAAAGCAGAATAAATAAAGATGAACTTTTCCTGTGGGAAGCTCATATCAAATAGCTTACAAAGCAGTGAGCAAAAGAGACACATACACAAATAGCTATTCTACAAGATAAACCAGAGGTTTCAAGGTGTAAAAGTTGTTAGAAGTGATGATTTTCAATCAAATCATTTGTGAGAAGGATGTACCAATTAGATAACAATTTCTATGAGTTTGGAGCCTAGAATATGATGTTTCAGCATTGCCATACTAGAGTGTGAAAAGATAACCCATGAAAGCTTCAATGTACACAACTTAAAAAATTAGTACTTGAATTTTAAATAGGGAAAAAATTAATCAATTTATCTGTATAAAATATAAGGTAAGCTATAGAGATGTTTAGTGACTTGAATAATCTATTTGAAAGCCATCACCACAAAGAAGAGATGTAAGCATTATAACAAAGTACATACATTTACAATCTTCTATCTCTTCATACCTCTCTGCGTCATGGCTTTCCATAAGTTCAGGGTATAATAAATTAATTTTTTATCTTTATTGTTCAGTTTATTAATTACATTGTTCCCTTTTTTTTCACCCTATAGTTCCCCTCTACCTGGTACCCATCCCACCCTCCGCCCTCACCCCCCTCCACTGTCCTCTCCCATAGTTGCATGATTTCTGTCCAGTCTCTTGCTGCACTTCCCACACCCCCTTTCTCCCCAAGAGTTGTCAGTTCATTCCCCCTCTATGTCCGGGATTCTGTTACATTCACCAGTTTATCCTGTTCATCAGCTTATTAATTCACTTGATTTTTAGATTCATTTGTTGATAGATGTGTATTTGTTGTTCCTAATTCACACTTTTATCTTTTTCTTCTTCCTCATCTTAAAGAATCTCTGTCAGCATTTCATATAGTATTGGTTTGGTGGTGATGAACTCCTTTAGCTTTTTCTTATCTCCAAAGCACTTCATCTGACCTTCAATTCTGCATGATAGCTTTGCTGGATAGAGTAATCTGGGTTGTAGATTCTTGCTGTTCATCACTTTGAATATTTCTTGCCACTCCTGTCTGGTCTGCATCGTTTCTGTTGAGAAATCCACTGACAATCATATGGGTGCTCCCTTATAGGTAACCAACTGTTTCTCTCTTGCTGCTTTTAATATTCTCTCTTTGTCTTTTGCTCTTGGCATTTTAATTATGATGTGCCTTGGTGTGGTCCTCTTAGGGTTCCTATATATTGGGGTTCGGTGTGCTTCTTGGACTCCTAAGTCTATTTCTTTCACCAGGTGTGGGAAGTTTTCAGTCACTATTTCTTCAAATAGGTTTTCATTGTCTTGCTCTCTCTCTTTTTCTGGCTCCCTATAATTCAGATGTTGGTATGCTTGAGGGTGTCCCAGAGGCCCCTTACACCATCTTCAATTTTTTGGATTCCTTCGGTTTCTTGCTTTTTCAGCTGGGTGGATTTTACCTCTTTGTATTTCAAATCTTTAACTTGGTTCTTGGGTGCTCCAGAGCACTTTTAGTTCTTTGTATAATATTTTTTATTTCAGTCAGTGTATGCTTAATTTCTGGTTGGTCCTTTTTCATATCCTTGAGCGTCTCCTTTATATCCTTGAGGGTCTCCTTCATTTCCTTGTAGGACTCATTCATTTCCATGTTGGTCTAGATCATTTCCTTGTCGGTCTTGCTATTTCCTTACAGGTCTCGACCCTTTGTAGGAGCCTCTTGAGAAGCTCTATAACCGTGGTTTTGAATTCTATGTCCAGTCGTTTTTTTTTCCTCCATTTCTTTCACATCTGATTTCTTTCCATGTCTCTGCATGGTGGCTGCTTCCCTGAGTTGGTCAATTAGCTTTGTGTGGTAGACTTCCTACTAGGGACAGTGGGTCAGCCTCCCCAGTTACCTGAGGTGGATATGGGTTGCACAGTCTTGCTGAAGTTAAGCTCAGGTTAATCATTGTTAGCACCTGGAGGGGCTGACCTCCAGGCCAATTGTCTGTGAAGCTCAGCTGTGCTCAGGTTGGATGGGCGGAGTCTCCAGGCCAAGCAGACAGCGTTAGCTCCGCCCTGTGCAGCCCCAGGGACCCTGCGCTGGGGGCAATGGCTGCCAGCACCTCTGAGAGAGAGCTGCTGCCAAGCTCCACCAGCTGCCGGGGAATTCAGACTCTCCCCAAATGAGTCTGCACACCCAACGTCTCACCCAGGGTCGTAAAACAAAGCAGTCTGCCGGTTTCCCGAATGAGATAGAAAGTCGCAGAGTGCTCTCTAAGCGGTCCCAAGTTCACGTGCAGGCTCCCTTCTCCACAAGCTGGGAGATCCTTGCAGCGCCCGAGCTTCAGCGTGCCCTCTCTCTGTTCAGTTTTTACCCCGTGTGATAGTGGGTTCCTAGGACTTCTCCCAGAGCTGGAGAATCAGTCCAGAGGGACATCTTTGTCATTCGAGAAAACTGGCCGGTTTTCAGCCGCCCGCCTTCTCTGCTGGTGTGCGCTCCAAACCTCTCTCCGTGCGAACCTTCAATGCTGTCCTTCACTGCTCCTCTGAGTCACAGTGTCTTATCTTCACTTTTATTTGTGGAATTTTCACTCGGCGAGCTTTCTGGTGATTCTGGAAGGTGTTTGTTCTTTCGTTAAGTTGTAGTTTTAAAATTGCTGAGTATGATGGCAAGGTAGGTCTTTTACCTATGCTGCCATCTTGGTTCTCTAATAAATGAATTTTGAATCTCAATGTCTAATCTGAGAAATTTGTACTATTTTTCATGGTAGCTTTAAGATTTTTTTTGAACTTATCTTCAGAAAAAATATTGCAAAGGCATATCAATCCTAAAATCAAAAGTGTAGGAATAGGTATCAGATCAGTATTTGCCAGGGATCAGGGATGGGGGAATGGGTTTAACAGCAAAAGAAATTAAGAAAGCTATTTGCTATGGTGGGAAAGTTTATATATGATTGTGGTGGGCATTAAATGACTATACATTTGTTACAATGAATAGAACTATATTTAAAAAAGAAAATCTTATGGAATGAGAAATATATCTAAAGAATATGACTTTAAATTTCTGAATATATTAAATCATGAGAAATCAGTTCAAATTTTTGTGTAGCAAACCCTTATCCCAGTGTATAGGAGAAGATAACCAGATGTTGATGATAATGGTAATATATTATTGTCTACATGGCATGGGATTTAAGATATTTATGTATTACGGAATGTAGCTATACTTCCATTAAGAATCCAGAGGATCATACTTTCTAAAGTCAGAGATACTTTACCAAATACACTTTTCTAATTATATTGTCTTTTAAAAATATTTTAAAAATCCATAGTTTTCATTACAAGTTTCCTATGATATATCTTAAAGGTTGAATAACTATCTACTCTAGGGTATGATATACTATTTGACCTTTAAGAAGTTCCTTCATTTATTAGAAAAATCTATGAAAGCATTGACACAAAAATATTTACTTTGCTGTTGATCTGAAATAGCTGGTTGATTATAATACCCTATAGAATAAATGCTTTTGCATTTGCACACACACACACACACACACACACATACACACACTTTATTTTTAATGGATTAGAGATTAAGAATATATTAGTAGTTCTTACCCTAGATTCTCAATGCCTTTACTTAACTTTGGCCCTATATTAAGCAAAATAATACCTACTGTGCACAAAACCTGAGGGGAAAAAGGTGAAGCACAAGTAAATAATTAGATGGCCAGCATTTAAATTATCTAAGTAGGCACTTGTAACTATTTCTGATATTCCAGAGGACACAATTTCTTGTTATGTAATATGTTTTATCTGTTAAGGTACATGTGTAGCTTTCTTTTTCTCTAAAATAATGATGTATACAAAAAACTTTTATTATCCTCTCATTTCGTGTCTTAAAGAACATTTCCTTTGCATTGGGATGCAGTTTCAATATCAACTTACAAGAAGCATGAGGTCTGCCATAAAGATTATATAATATTTATCATTATCATTGGTTTTTGCTGTCACTTATATAATAAAGCAAGGTATTATCATTATGTTATTGAACCTGTTTAATATTCAATTATAGACTATTTCACATTGTAAAATTTAAGTATTGATGTCTTTTGTCTGTGATTTGGAGATCATTGTTTATCTGTCATTAAGATTGACATTTTCCAATTTTTTACTTTAACAAAAACATTTGGAGGTAACACTGGCTTGTTGGCCTCATGTGCTAAAAGGTTTTTTAAGTAGATAATTTTAAATAAACGTTAGTTGAATAAATGACCTAAGCATTTTATATTATATCTGTTATAATACTTCAAAATATTTTATAAAAAGTGATCAATTTTCTAAACACGGAATCAGATTAGAGTATCAAAAACCTGACAATATCTAATTTTTGTTCTTTTTGCCTAAGTTTTGAAAAGTTGTTTCATCTAAAGGTTCAACATTCAAGTCTGTGTTCTTAATCTTTAAAAGTAAAAATCAGTATCAGTCCCATGAGAACTTCATTCTCAATTGTTTTTATGAGGCACTGATAATAACAAGGAAGGTGACAATGTCAGCTCCTCCTTTATTTTGCCCCTCCTCCTTCTTTCTGTAAATATTTAAGGTTTATTGACTCAATAGTAAAAATTTAAATGACTAAGAAAACAAACATTATAATAGAAAGATATTTCAGTATTCATGCTATATTATAATTTATATTTATGTATATTTTAGTTTGCTTTTTTTCTGAAAGAACCACATTAACAATATTTGAATATAGAAGATAGTTTCTGCCACTTTGTCTTTTAAGAGTATTTTATACTGTTATACTCAGTCATAACGTAGTCAGAAATCATTCACATATTGTATGAATCAGATAAAACCTCTGGCTTAAATATTCCATTTGACCCTTATGTGCAGAGAAGAGTATATGTAGCAAATGGTTTATGTTACAAAGGCAGATGTTATTCTGTATGCTGTGTTATTCCTGAAATATTTACTGGATTTCTTTCTTTCTGGGAATTCACAGTTACATAATTTGTCTACAGTGGAAAATAAAGAAGATAACACTAGTTGAACAGAGCTTTGAATGCTTCAAATAATTTCAGTATGTATTATTTAATAGTTTAATCAAGTTTAGTATTATAGAAAAATAAATAATATTAAGAGATTTTTAACTGTTGTCTGAAGATAGAACTAATTCCATTTGAACTGCCATGTTTTTGTGTGTGAATATTTTCATTTTAGAGTGGCTAATACTCAACTCATTTTTAAATAAACAAAGGAATCTCATTTCTATATCAAGAGAAATGTCAGCATTTTATAAATTACAGATAATAGGAAAATATTGTTCAGTCTGTTCACATAGCTGGAGTAAATAATATTAATCCAGAAGAATCAATTGAGATAACTTGCAATTATTAATTATCACATTATTAACTAATTTTAATATGTAGATGCATAAATAAAAATCACCATAAATTCTTCTTTTGGTATTGCTTCCATTTATAGAATTGTAAGCTTATAGAAGTTGCTGATAGAATAAAATATTTAATATTTCTAATAAAATAAATGTATTTAGCCCAGCCTGTGTGTCTCGATGGTTGAGTGTCTACCTCTGAACCAGGTCACAGTTCAATTTTCAGTCAGGGCATATGACTGGGTTGAGGGTTCAGTCCCCAGTGTGGGATGTGCAGGAGTTAGCCAATCAATGATTCTCCATTATCATTGATGTTTCTATCTCTCTACCCTCTCCTCTCCTCTCTGAAATCAATAAAAAATATTTTTAAAAGTAAAAATAAATTGAAAAAGAAGTGCATTTAAAGGACTTTTACTTTTCATCAAACAAGTGGTTATCTACACTAATAAAATAGAAACATGCAAATTAACCCTCACTCTTCTACACCCAGCAGCCAATCAGGAGGGGTATGCAAATTAGAAGTTGAAAGATGGCGGCCACACAACTGCTCCAGATGAGGAGTGGCCAGGTGGGCAGAATGCCTGCTATTAGAGGGAGGGCAGGGGGTGAAGGGATCTACAGGAGCAGCACTCTGGCTACAGTGAAGACAAAGACAGCAGACTCCAAAGTCTGCAGTGAAGACAAAGATAGTGAACTCCAGCCGAAATCTGCAGTGAAGATGGCAGACTCCGTCCAGAGCCTGCAGGAAAAATGACTAAGGCAGACTCTGGCTGGAGTCTGCAGGAAAGCTAAGGCCTGGGTCCCAGGTACCAGAAGAAAACCAGTGCTTTAAGAAAAGGGAAGGCCTATTGTACTAATCTCTTTGTGCAATGGGATTCTAGTCTATATATAGAATTACTTTTATATATATATAAAAGCCTAAGTGACTGTTATGATTGGACAACTGGGCAGTAGCTATGACATACACTGGCCACCCTGGGGCAGACACTCAATATAGGAGCTCCCCTCTGGTGGTCAGTATGCTCCCACACCCAAACCTCTGGTAGCTGGACAATCTCTAGTGGTTCATCCCACAGGCTGGCCCCAGACTGGGCAAGATGGTCCTGGCCAGGCCAAGGGAACCCACTCATGCACAAATTTGTGCACTGGGCCTCTAGTAATTAATAATAATAGAAATGCATGTTTAAGAATTACTGTAGTCTCCTTAAAATTGTCTGTATTTGGGGGCAGAAGTCCTAAAGTTTGTATTTTATCTGTAGTTACTCTTACAATGATTTTCTATTGATGATACTTTTTGAGCTTGCAGGATGCTGACAAGAAGTTAAAGGAAAGAAAAAAAATAAAACATTTTTCTATATACAAATTACATGCTCTTGTGAGATAAAATCTTGGTAAAAATTCAGTTCTAATTTTAATTAAAAAACACTTGCAACATTGGTAAGCAGGAGGAAGTTCAAGGTATCTTAAATGTTTTGAACAAATAGATGAGTAGTGAGGAATTACTAGTAATAACAGAAAGAGATGATCCTCTAACAATTTTCTGCTATCTCCCAAGTAATAATTTTGTTTTATTGAGTGTGTTGCTCAGTTTTTATATCATGTTAAGTGGATGTCATTTCTCTTTTGGAAACATTAAGTGGTTTTAGAGTGGAATAAATGGTTAGTTTTCATATTGCCCTTGACCATAGCCAGAGGTAGAGCTGAAGTCATACACAAACTAGAATGGGCTGAATATTGAATTTAAATACAATTACAATCCCCATTAATATATTTGCAAAATATAAATATTTCACCCTATTCACACCTTTAGAGTATGTTTGCAATTTGCACTAAACCTGTTTTTCAATTTCTTTCAAAATAAAGTGATACTTGTCTTCTAAAAGGAAAGAGACCCAAATCTCTGCTCTCCATCTCAGTGCTTCTTTATGCAACTCATGCTTGCAGGGGTCTTGTAGTGCTTTAAATGTAATTATATCACTTTGGTTTGCAAAAGAAGTATATTAAGGAAGACACAATCCATACTCTCAGGCCTATAAGCTGAGTTTTCTATTTTTAACATATAACAAATGCATTTAAGTATGGGATGGAGTAAATATATTTTCTAATACTGAATATTAACCTTGCAATTTAGTCTAGTTTAATCTAATATTACTTTATTTTTATCTTCAGACCTACATATTTTACTTTTTAATTTGTCTTAAATTCATTTTAATTCACCAAACAGTTCCATGATATTGGAATTGTATGCAAGATATGCTAGCAACTTATAATCTAAATAAGCAGGTTAAGCGGGTTAATTGGGTTTTCATTTTCCAATTACATTCCTGCTTATTTTAATGAATATGGTTAAAGTATATTGATATTATATTAGCATATCCTATATAATTTCCTTTTATTCATGTTCAATTTATAATGTTTGCCCTTTGCTTTGGAAAGCCACTCTTCAAGTAAAATACATTTCACAACTATGGATGCCTTTTTTTTTTCCTTTACTCCTCTTTTTAAATGTGTCTCAGATCTAATTAAATGTCTTAGGAATTTGTATCCTCTGTTTAAACACAATTGACTGCATAAACAGTGCTATCCAGTGATTTATTGGCCAAAATTTCCAGTTTGCTATCTGTTATCTCTTACTGATTCCGAGGAAATTCAAGACAGTAAGTGTGCACCAATAATGAATGTCCCACTTAATATAGAAAAAAAAAAGCTAAGTAAATAAAATGATTCAGTATGCCTTTCTAACAGCTTATTTTTTATTTTTTATAGTCAAATGGTCTAATTGATACAACTGATATTATTGTCCTATGGCATTGATGAACCCTTCACATCAGACAATGTAGTAGGTATGCATTTGTTTGTTTTGATAAATATTTTATTAAAGTGCATAATAGAAATGTCTAAGCATCTTTCTTTCCCTCATTTCCATTATTTTCACCACAGTTTTTCATAAATGGGCCATTCAAATTTATTTAATGTTAGCTCTTCACATTTAATTAACGTTATTGATGATCACTAAGAAAGGTCATAGACACAAACACACACACCCACCCCAAACATAATGTTGAAGTTCAGTATTAGAGTAATAAACTGTACCTAAACACAATACTATGTAGTTGTTAAGAATACACACTTAGTAAGTAGAAGTGGCAGTTCAAATCCTATCTTCTTTATAGCTATGGAATTTTAAGCAATTTACTTAACCACACTGTGTCTTAATTTCCGCTTTAGGACTATCATAGGAATATTACCTATACTTCAGATATTTGAGGAAAGAATGAGTTGCATTTTAAATGATCAGAAGAATGTCTGTGATTAAGTTCTATATAAGTGTGAACTTCTATCAAAACCATAGAACATTTGTAGTAGAAGGATCAGTTATCTAATACTTTATATTATCTGGATAATTTTTTCTTGGGAGCACCACAAATCCTAGTTTTCTTGAGAAATTTTTAGTTTCTCCCTGTGGTCTTCCTTTAATAGTTTATTCATATGGTAATAATGCAGTGCTGCTTTTTTGGTCTCAGAAATGCCAAAAGTCACCCTGTGAGAACTCAACTTCTACATAGAACTTACTATCTTCCTATACTTCTCCAGTCAAGCTATCCTGACTTATGCTACTCTAATTTTACATTTTTTGTTCTTATCCAAATTAAATGTTGTAGAGCCTATAACATTGTTGACTATTTCATTTTAAAACTCATTTCCTCTTCCAAATTCGGTGTCTTTCCTTTTTATTATATGTTCAATCTCATTTTCTTAGGTATGATTCATTTTCTCCCCCATCAAGAGTATGTTTTCATTTGTACTAGGTTTTCCCTAAGGTTCCTTTTCTTTACATCCTGTGTCTTGTCCGCAGGCAACTTTTTTATTAAAGGAGCTATCTGGACTAAGTGAAATAAGCCAGTCACTGATGAGCTACATGATATTCCACTTTTATAAGATATCTAAAAATAGCTAAAATCAAAGAATATAATAGTGGTTGTGGGTGAATGGGGGTGGGAAAATAGTCTTTCAATGGATATTAAGTTTCTGTTATGTTAGATGAATAAATTATAGAGATCTGATGAACATAAATAAGTGCCTATAGTGAACAATATGGCATTGTGCACATCAGAATATGTTGAGGATAGATCTCATGTTAAGAGCTATAAAAAAGCAACCCTTCTACCACCCCCCCTTCCAAAAAAACAAAACAAAACAACAACAAAAAAACAAAACTAAAAAGACAAATCAACAACAAAAAAAGCAAAAACAAAGAAAATTCTGGTTGGTATTGGATATGTCTACTATCTTGCTTGTGGTAATGGTACCATGGGTGTTAGTAAATTTCCAAACCAACTAAATAAGTGCAGTTTTTTTATATTAATTATACCTCAATAAAACTGTTTTTAAAAAGGGCCTTGTATTTGTTCATATTATTGCTTATTATTTTTATTTTTTCTATGAATTTTCTGTATGATTTTTGTGTTTTTTGCCTAATTGGCCTTAATAATTTTATCTGCAATTTGTATGAGTAATTTATATATTAAATATATTAAACTTTCATAAAACATATTAGGCTAATAGAATTTTAAACTACTATCCCCAGCACAGTCTTTTTAAAGCTTACCCAGATATACTACAGCTCATTTGAATATACCATAGATATCACAACTACAATTTGTTGATAATTTAGTATTTATTATTTACCTCAGTTGCAGGCTCCTCCTTGTCAGGGCCCTGGTTGGGACTTGTGCAGGAAGCAACCAATTGATGTATTTCTCTCACATTAATATTTCTCTCAGTCCTTCCCTCTCTCTAAAAATCAAAGGAAAAATATCCTCCAGAAAGGATTAAAAAAAATTAAAAAGAATAAAGAAAGAAAAGTTGAAAGAAGGACGTTTGAGTGTAGCAGAAATAACACACTCTAAGCAGCACTACTTGAATACTGACTCTTAGAAATGCTTCTGGACAAAAACGTTATGGAATCCTAGCTATTTTCACACAAGATTGATATGTCTGAACTTCCTTCACTTAAAGAACAAGTCATTGGTTTTTGAAAAAAAAAAATTTAATCTAAGAGGAACAATGCCAATGATAAAAATAAATTTAAAAATAAAAATAAATAAAATGAATAATGTACTTACTTAAAAGCCATATTTTGGAGAAATACTTAACATGATAATTTGTGAGGAAATTCTAGTAATTCTAATGGTATAACTCATTTTTGATAAAAATACATATACATGTAGAGTACACCTTATTGTGGTTGAGTATGTATATTGCATATATAGAGTTATTATTATTACTCAACATATTTGTATTGATTTCAGAGAGGAAAGGAGATTCAGAGGGAGACAGAAACATCAATAAGAGAATAATTGAACAGCTGCCTCCTGCATGTCCCACAATGGGGACTGAGCGAGCAACCTGGGCATGTGCCCTGACCAGGAATGGAACTGTGATGTCCTAGTTCATAAGCTGACACTCAAACCACTTAGTCACATCGGCTGAGATGTGTTTGGCTTTTTCGCTCTGCAATTTTTTTTTTATATTAAGCACTTCTCTAGTATGGCATTTGCGTATCCTGCTTTTGTAAAATCCCAAATATTATTTAAGTATAATGCAAAGTATTTTACTATGTAGAGGGCCTAATGTAATACAAAATATTAAGTCAAATTTGAAGAATAGCCATTGGGCAAAAACAAGTCACAACTGTATTCTGTCAAAAACTTATGGTGTGGCCATTTCGTGGAGGCCAGGGACGAGAGAGGACGTGTGGAGCCTGGCCGAGGGGAGTTGAAGAGTGTGCGGAGGGTGTGAGGATGTTGGCCGCAGCATTTCAAATTTAAGCTCTCAGAATGCATCATGATCCCTGTCCTTTGAATTGTAAGGTTTATGTAGGTAATCTTGAAAGCAGCTGTAAGAAGACTGAATTGGAACGAGCCTTTGGCTATTATGGACCACTCTGAAGTATATGGGTTGCTAGAAACCCTCAGGGCTTTGCTTTTGTTGAATTTGAAGATCCCTGAGATGCAGCCATGCTGTCTAGATGGGAGGACACTACATGGCTGGGGAGTAAGAGTGGAACTGTCAAGTGGTGAAAAGAGAAGTGGAAATCAGGCCCACCTCCCTCTTGGGGTGGTTGCTCTCAGGTGATGATCAGCGCAGGAGTCCTCCGCCTCCCACATATCGCCAAGACGGAGAAGCTTCTCCCGTAGCTGGAACAGGTCCCTTTATAAGGAGAAGAGAGAGATCGTAAGCTGTCCCAATCCTTCTCTAGATCCCGTAGCCAATCTAGGTCAAATGAAAAGAAACAGACCAGTTTGCAAGGTGAGCAGTGTACAGGAAACAACTTCATTTGACAGGAGTATGTACAGAAAATTCAAGTTATGTTTGAGACTTCATAAGCTTGGTGCATTTTTAAGATGTTTTAGCTGTTCACATTTGTTTGTCTTGGAACAATGACGCATAAAGATGTAGTTCTCTATGGTTTGAAATGGATCATAGGAGGCGTGCAATATCAAGAATTGTTGCTTTATAATGTTCCCTTAAGCAAAATAAGATTTGCTTTGAACTTCAATCTTGCATAGAATGATAATAAACCTTTTAACTTCTGTCCAGTGTGGTGTTGAATGTTGTGGAAACAAAACCAGCAAAAATTAAAGAGTTCCCACAGCAGGGATGGAATATGGAGCTGTATTTGAACACGCAGTCTTCAAAAGCCAGCAGCTAAAAAGTAAAGCTATGCCCTTAAACTAGATTATGGGTTTAAAAAAATTCAACCTGCCTTTACACTGGGCAGATGTTGTCCAGTTAGTATAGAATCTAAGAAGTTTTTAGAAAGTCAGTTTGCTTTCTTTGCTTTAGGTCATAATTTTTTGTGGTTGCTATATGTGAATACACAGGTCTTTGTACCTTTCTTCACTTGGAAGCTTGAGACTCTTCAAGATACCAGTGTCCTGCCAGTTTAAGGATACATTGTACACCTGAACTTTGAGTAACGGTCCATTTTTTTTTCATGCTGTCATTTGAAACATGGTTTGTAAGAATCTCAGGGAATAAAGTTTTGGTTTCAAACTGTTAAAAAATGATGGTTATATTTCCCCTTTTCTTATATTACTGTGTTATAGATGCTGAAAGAAAAAAAGAAAGGAAGAGGAAGAAAGAAAGAGAGAAAGAAAGAAAGAAAAAAAGAAGATGCAATTTTTATAAATAAGATATTTCACAATAGCTATCAATGAATCCAAGTACTAAAACTAAAAAATAAACAATATATTTCCTTAAATATTCTGCAAGTAAATTACATCTAGAAAATTCCTACTTCAGAAAACTAATTTCCATTTGTAATGCTAACAGCAGGACACCCATGAAAAACACACATGGTGTCAAAATAAGCCAAAGGAAAATCATTTGGGCAAAAATAAAAAGAATCTCAAGTCTAATTTTCAGGAAAGATTTCTTTATTAACTTTTTGTCGAGAATATGTTTGTATATTTTCCGAAAACAACTCCATGACCACATGGATTTCTGCAACAGAGAGGAACTGATATGTCTGTTCCAACCACGAAGACAGTCCAGAGATGGAAGATGCTTATGACACCTTGCCACGCTAGCAGTCAGCAGTTGTTGCTGCTGCAGGTTGTCCCGTACCAAACCAGAGAGTCTGGAACCTGCATTGCCACCATTTGTCCACCATCCAGATATCATTGCTGACATGTACACATAAGGAACTGTTTGACATTGAAACTGAGATTCAAACCTTTTTTTGTTCTTATATGTTTATCTCTAGTATGCATATGCAAGATGTTTTAAAGAAAAGAAATGGGGGGAAAGAATGGATACAGAGGCAAAGAAGCATTGAACAGACAGACTACAGTGGGAAGGCAGAGGATAGTGGGGGGCAAGGGCTGTAAGAGATCAACCGAAGGACTTGAATGCATGCATACAAGCATAAGCAATGGATACAAGACACTGGGGGGGAGGGGAGCAGGTGAGGGCATGAGCTGGGGGGTAGGGGAGGCAAGAGAGAAGTCAATGGGGGGAAAAAGGAAACATGTACTACTATTTGTGATACTTTAAACAATAAAAACTATTTTAAATAAATAAATAAATAAATAAATAAATAAATAAATAAATAAATAAGCTTTATTATCCTGCTGTTTCCTGGTCACCAGCATGGAATGTGGGTGTCAAAACCAAGTATAATTGATATGAAAGGTTCCTGTACTCATCATTTTCAGCAGTCTCCACACTAACCTTACTAATCTTATCTGTAACTCTTCAACAATGTTTGAAATTTTTTCTTCTATGAACCAGAAATTATGATGTTTTTTGTAAGCATTTTTGGATCTTATTATTGATCTTTCATTTCTCAAGGAATTTTATTTACCTCACAAATTGGCTTTGCTCCTTGTGACTCACTGTTTATTTTCCTATTATTTTATGCATTAAGTTCTAAACCCAACATTATAACAAATGTTATTATGAGCCCTACAGCACTAAAGATCAATTATCTTGTTTTAATTGTTATTATTGGACTAATTTCAACTGTCCTCTGGGTACAAACAAATTAAGATTTTAAAATATGCTACTTTCAATAACAGATGTTTTGAGGCTGCCATCTGTATAGTAGTTGCTCTACTGAAAGTAGTATGCAAAATAAATATAATACACATTTATTATAGTGCTTTTCCTATTGTTAAGTTTTTGCAATAAAAAATAGAGTTGGGTAGTATAGGAAGGGGCACAGAAAAAATATTTAAATTTTCTAAAAAATAGAATTAATTTAATAAAGAACTTTGAACAAGCAAAACATCAGCAGATGGCCTACGGGTTATAAAACAATTATACTGGAAATGGTAAATTTGGGAGGGGGATATGAATAGATGAAGATGAATGAGTTAGATGTCCATACACATAAGTATATATAGTAGTTTTCTGATAAAAAATAATTATGATCTTAATGTTATAAAAGCTGATTGATGCTACTTTATTTAAACAGAACTTGTGTCATAGGAAGATAAAATAGAATCACAGTAGCAGAAATGGAAAATGTGACCTAAAATAGAAGTAAAACTGTGAGTTTTGAAAACACAGAGTTAAGGAGCCTAGAGATTATTTAGAAACCATGATAATATTTGAAAACATTGGATTAAAAAAATAACATTCACAGAGGACACAGTATAGACAAAATTGTAGACATTTATCTATGCGAAGTATTGTGGTAGCTATTGAAGATATTCTGAGAATTAGTTTTATAAGGATTCATTTATTTTAAAAAATGAGGTTAATGTACTAGAGTGGAAACAACAGATAAAAATGAGCTAGAGTGAATCTATGTATGCTATTTAGTTATTTGATGCCAGTAATATTACCTAATCTCTTGCTTTACTGGTCCTATTGGAGATTGGGCAGACAATATACATTTCATACATTCTATACAATTTAAGTAATATAAATAAAATTTATTTTACAAATGGAAAATATATACTTTTTTTAAATAACAAAAATACTCTGAGTGGCCAGATCATTATCATCCCTGAATGCATAATAATCTGGCCACTCAGTATATATCCTATGTAATCTTATATAATAAAATGCTAATATTAAAATTGTGCATATCTTATATAATCCCACATAATAAAAGGCTGATATGCAAACTCCTCGACCAGGAGTTTGACTAGTAGGCAGGCCAGCCAAGCACCCATGTCCCCTCCCCCTGGCCAGATAGATAAAAAGATATATATATATGTATATATATATATAAATAAATACAGACTGAGTGTCCAGATTATTATGCATTCAGAGATCATAATAATCTGGCCACTCAGTGTATATGCAAAATGCAATATGTCAAATTACCACCACAGGTATTAAAATAGCCTTATTCTCTAAGGAAGGAGAAGCTTTTTGAATAGATTGAACTTAAAGGTAGCCTTAATATGTTGGAAAAGAATGTATGTCAAGATTCAACTTGATAGATGCAAAGCTCAAATCTTATTGTTTAAAGAAATATCACTTTATGTTTTCTGTTTTTAATTTATCCAGTACTTGTATATTTATCTGTGGACAGAAGGGGCCACATGCTAACTTGACAAACTCAGGAAAGGCCTGCATAGCAGTCTTCCAAACTCAGAGACCAAAACGAACCACAGAGGATGGTCTGAAATTAAACTTTAACTGAAAGTAGTTATGGTGGCTAGTTACATCTAGGCTGTTATCTTCAATGACAAAGTCAAACTTTGCCTTAACTGAGCCTATCTGCCTTTTTGCATCTACAATAACATACCCTTATTGCTAACTTGTAACTTCTCTTTTTCTGGACCCCTTGGAACACAACCTAATGTGCCTGGGTTCCAGGCCAGACACCACAAATTCCTTCATTGTTATGTTACTTGTCCCTGCACCCACCTAACTATGTGTACATAATTTTACTTTTTATCTAAATAATCTCTGCTTTAGTGTTCCTATTTGGAGGCTGTGCAGATATTAATATCCATTTCATACACTAATCCCAGGCATTTCCCTGCTTTGCTTTCTCCTGACTCTCCAGTCTAGCACTAATGGAATTCATGTAACTTTGTCTCTTTCCTTTGATTGCAAAGTGTAAATACAGATGTAACCCACCATTCTCTGGAGCATTATCTCAATTCATTGACGTTCTGCTTTCTGGCATATGTTGACAGCATGGCTCAAATAAACTTACAAAAATTCTTTACAGGTTTCAATAGTTTTTTTTTTTTTAATGTTAACAATCTTATCTACACTAATAAAAAAGAAACATACAAATTAACCATCACTCTACTGCACCCACCAGCCAATCAAGAGCATGTATGCAAATTAACTCAACAAAGATGGCCACAAAGTTGGAGCTAGCAGGAGCCTTGGGTTGCCTCCAGTGATAGAAGAAGTGTAGCTTTCCAACTGCACTAGCCAGCCCTGGCCTCTGCTCAAGGCTACAAAGTTTCAATTATAGAAGATAAATAAATCATAGATACCTGCTTTCAGCTGGCCCTTGCCTCCACTCAAGGAGGTGCTAGAAAAAAGAAAAAGAAAAAGAAAAAAGCCCCTCACAGGCTGGCCACACCCCCATGTTGTTAGGGTCCCCCCTGCGGGGCTTGACCAGCCTACAAATCAGCCCATCACCCAGGCTGGCCAGGCACCCCAGTGGGGACCCCCACCCTGAAGGGGATGTGGCCAACTTGAAAACAGCTCTCAGCCCCTCACCCTGGCTGTTCACTCCCCCTAACCTCCTGGGGACATGGCCAGCCTGCAAACCACCACAGGCTTCTCTTCCAGGCCATCCCACACATCCACCATGATCCTGGACACCCTTCAGCGCAAACCAGCTGGCCCCCAACCATGTACCAGCCTCTATCTATACTAATAAAAGGGTAATATACTAATTAGACTATAAGACCTTCCAGGAGACCTTCTGGATGTTCTTCTTGACAAAGCTATGATGGCAGGGCCAAGGTAGAGGCAATTAGAGACTAAGAAGGGAGGGCAGTTGTAGACGATCAGGCTAGGATGGGACAGCAGTTGTGGGTGATCAGGCCGGTGTGTGGGGGGCATTGGGGATGAGCAAATCAGCAGGGGGGCCAGTTGGGAACCAGCAGGATGTCAGTGGGGGTCAGTTGGGGGTTATCAGGACAGCAGTAGAAGGGGCAGTTTGGAGTGAGCAGACCAGCTGGGGGACAGTTGAGGGTGAGCAAACTGGTGGGGAGGGAAGGTGAGGATGAGCAGGCCAGCAGGTAGACACTTGGGGGCAATCAGGTCAGCAGGGTAGGCAGTTGAGGGCAAGCACTGGCATAGGGGGACGCTGGGGGTGATCAAGCTGGTGGCAGGGCATTTGGGGGCAATCAGGTAGGCAAGCAGGCAGGTGAGCAGTTAGGAGCCAGCAGTCCCAGATTGTGAGAGGGATGTCCAACTGCTGGTTTAGGCCTAATCCCTATAAACTGGCAGTAGGACATCCTTCAGGGTCTCAGATTGGAGAGGGTGGAGGGTGGGCTGAGGGATACCCCTCCCATGCACAAATTTCATGCACTGGATTCTAGTTTTATATATTTGCCTCAACACTTAAAAAAGACATAGTTAACAATACATATAACCAGAGTACAATGATCAAACACAGGCAATCAACATTAGTACATAATTCTTAATTAAACAACAGACCTTAACAATTAAGTAGACGAGTGGGCACAGGTGCTTAGTAAATTAATAACCAAGGGTGTACTTAGGAACTTTGCCAATTGCTATGCTATTCTTTCATTATCAAACCCACTCTTCTTAAACTAGTTTGTGATGCTGGTGTTGTGTGGGTGTTTGTCTCTCTTTTCCATGTCCAGCACAGAGAGAGATTGGATCCAGTTTCTGAGTAGAGGAGCTGGGGATTAAGAAATAAAAGTATAGAAGACGAAGACACAGTATAAGAAAAAAAAAAAATAGCTGGGGCACGGTGGGATGTCTGTTCTCTCTGAGGGAGAGACAGTATCTGATACCCAAACAGTAGCAGTTTATTTATAATCCAAAAATACACAGGTGCCTTAATCCAGTCCCCATCTCACCAATAGAAAGATGTGGATAGGAAGCCCAGAAGGCTGGTAAACATCCTTAATTGGCTCTGAAAGGTCAGAGCTAAAACATTGTTAATTAAAGCAGCTTTCCCATCAAACAATCATGTAAATCCTTACTGATAAAATAATCTGCCTGTTACTGGAATTGCCTGCCTAAGCGCAATGGGTGTAAGTATCCCAAACCTGAACAAAAGGAATAGCCAGATGCCTTGAATTTAGCCCACAAACAGTTAAGGAGTGCTCAAGGTGTCTTGCCTGGGGTGCCCCCCACAGTGTTGAGACCCTGAAATCTACCTGCCTGCTGTTACAGCAGGTTCCTTTTAAAATCAGTCCAAAGCAGGTGGTAACAGATGTGAATGGAGATTGCCAAAGTCACATCATTCATGTCATGTCAAAGGAACTAAAATGCCGGGAGGCCATGAGATATTTGTCTTCTTGTGTCCCAAGCAGCACTTTCTCCCTGCGTACAAAAAAGGGGGCCACACACTAAACATGACAAACTCAGGGGAGACCTCCATGGTGGCCCTACAAATTCAGAGACTAAAAGTGACCACATAGGATGGTCTGAAATTAAACTTCCTAAGGAAAGGTGGGCCTTGGTGGGTAGTCAAGTCCTAGAGGCCAGTATCTTTACTGACAAAGGTCAATCTTCACCTTCACTGAGCCTGGCTATTGTCTTTTTGCATCTAGGATAACATACCTTTGGAATGTCAGGGTAATTTCCTTTCTTTTCTGGGCCCCTCCTGGCACCAGAGCAGAGATCACAAATCCACACATTGTTGTTGTTATCTTGTTAATTGTTGACTGTTATCTCTTCCTATATGCATAAATGTGAATCAGTATATATATATTTGTTTCACTTCTTATCCAAACTCAGAGATTTCCCCGATGCTTTCTCCCACCTCTCTAACCTATCACCAATGAATTGCATGTAACCTCCTTACAACTTTCCCTTTGATTCTCATGTATAAATTGGTAAAACTACCATTTTCGGAAGCAAAGTATTAACAGTTGTGATTTTGCTTCCCAGCAATTGTCATCAGTTTGACTCAAATAAGCTTGTAAAAATTCTCTAAAGGTTTGAGCATTTCTTAGCAGACATCCCTGAACTTTTGAACTTTCCAGCTGTGCCTGATCTTTAATATTCTCTTCCCCATGACAACTGGGCCATCTGCATACTTCACTTTAAAAGGAGCCAACTCATTCAGCCAAGCAGCATTCTTTGTTTGTATATTGCACGCCAGCAGCCCTACTCACTTAGCCAGAATCCTTCATTTACATAAAGAGAACTGAATTAAGAAAAGCAGAGGCAGCCTGAGCAAACCCTGCCTTTCTTTCTTTGTTCTCCCAGGAGCCCTCTTCAGAGTGCTACCTGAATCTGTGTCTCTTGGTTGCAATCTGCTCTGACCTCAGATAAGTGTTTTTCATTTCTCTTTCAAACTTTGTTTCATTTCTGTTAACAAAGAAAGTTAGAAGGCTAGAGTAGGATTTATTCCTTTTATGTGTTTCTAATTCCTGTTTATTTTCTAGTTTTCTGGGCCTGTGGTAGATGGTTAGGCAGATATGAGCAAACCAAGGAAGAGGGGCCAGGCCAAAGGTACAGAAGGTCAACAGGGTGAAAAGCTCCAGGTGCCTAGCAACAGGCAAAACTGAGAAATAAGAACTTCAACCCAGAGTAATTTGTCCTACCCTAACATATCCCTGGGGATGCAGTTTGAACCCCCTGACATTTTCTCCCTAGAGATAACATGCAGGCTTCAGTTCTATTTCAGCTTTAGGACAAGAAAAGCAGAAAAACCAGACAAGCTATTGTGGGGCGACTTCCACGACCAGTTGCAAATGACCACGGAGGTGGTTAAGTTGGTAATAAGCAAGCAAGGATTTATTGAAAACTGGCCAGGATGGTCGCGGGGGCCCTGCCCTGGCTGCAGGCAGTCCTTTCAAAGGGGCCTGAACCATAAATGTTATTGCCCTACGGTTGGGAACAGCCCCCAAGGCTGTATCTGGGGAAGGAGTGCCAATAGACTATGAATGACCATGTTGTTCACTCCTTATCTTCTAACTATACATCTGCTAGATGTGGGAAAGTGGTCCTATCTTGCAAAAACAGGTGATGTTGCTCAACAACTGGTGCTGACTGGTTACTCCTCTCATTCTAGTCTTCAAAGAGTTTTGGATGTCCTTTCAGACAAAGCCATGGTGGCAGGAGCCAAGGCAGAAGTGATTAGAGGTGATCAGGCTGGCAGGAGAAGGCAAGTAGGAGTGATCAGCCTGGCAGGAGAGGGCAGTTAGGGTGATCAGGCCATTAGGGGAGGACAGTTAGAGGCAGTCAGGCTGGAAGTAGAGGGCAGTTAAGGGTGATCAAGCCAGCAGGGGGAGTGGTTAGGGATAATTAGGCCAGCAAGCAGAGATGATTAGGGGCAATCAGGCAGGCAGGTAGGTGAGTGGTTAGGAGCCAGCAGTCCTGGATTGCAAGAGGGATGTTCCTGAGGATTCCTGGATTTGAGAGGTTCAGGCCAGGCTGAGGGACACCTCCCCCACATACAGGAATTTTGTGCAATGGGACTCTAGTATATATATATACTAGAGTCCCATTGCACCAATGTCCACGCAAGAATAGGCCTTCCTTCCCCTGGCTTCGCTCCTGGCTGCCTGGGAGCCTACAAGTCCTTGCTCCAGACAGAGCACTGCTACTGTAGCTCCCTCTGCCTCCCACCCTCCCCTTCGTAGCCAGGGTCCCACCCTGCCTGGCCACTCCATGCTTGTGTATGCAAATTAACCCTCCATATTTGTTGTGTTAATTTGCATATTCACTCCTGATTGGCTCATGGGTGTTGTGGAGGTATGGTCAATTTTCATATTTCTCTTTTATTAGTGAATGTGTGTGTATATATATATATATATATATATATATATATATATATATATATCCTATATAATAAAAGGCTAACATGCAAATCGACCAAACGATGAAACAACCAGTCACAATGGTGCACAATGACCACCAGGGGGCAGATGCTTAATGCAGGAGCTACCCTCTGGTGGGTGGTCAGTGTGCTCCCACAGGAGGAGCACTGCTCAGCTAGAAGCCAGGCTCACAGCTGGCTTGCACAGTTATGGTGGTGGGAGCCTCTCCAGCCTCCGTGGCTGCCCTAAGGATATCCAATTCACGGACATCCCCCAAGTGCTCCCAGACTATGAGAGGACGCAGGCTGAGCTAAGGGACAACCCTTCCTCACCCCACCCATCACCCCCAGTGCACGAATTTGGTGCACAGGGCCTCTAATATATATTGCTGTCTAGGAGTGGAAGATAGCTCCTTACTCCTGGATTGAATATTGTGCCTTTCTGCCAAAGAGCATAGTTTTGTAAAGTGGAAATAAAGAACACCTTTATAATGTAAACACCTTCTAAACCTTACCTCAGCTAGATGATCTATGTCAATAACATAGTGTTAAGACATGTTGATAGAATGCACATAAAATGTCATTAAAATGATACCTTATCTCTATAGTCTTCTTCCTATAAATGTACAACCCCAGCCTGATCAGCAGAACAATGTATTGAGGACATTGTATATGACTAGTCCTTCGGAACTCTGGCAAGGTTGGACATTAGGTAGAAAATAAGGAAATCTAGCCAAAACTGGTTTGGCTCAGTGGATAGAGCATCGGCCTGCGGACTGAAAGATCCCAGGTTTGATTCCAGTCAAGGGCATGTACCTTAGTTGTGGGCACATCTCCAGTAGGGGGTGTGCAAGAGGCAGCTGATCAATGTTTCTCTCTCATCAATGTTTCTGACTTTCTGTCCCTCTTCCATCCCCTCTGTAAAAAATCAAAAAATATATTTTAAAAAAGTAAGGAAATCTAAATAAATCAGAGTTAAGTTATCATAATTTATCACTATTAGGCTCAGTAAATTCACAAAATATGTCACACTATTGTAAAATGTAAATAGGGAAACCTGTGTGCAGGGACATGGCAACTCTCTGTACACTTCTTGTAATTTTTCTATAAATATAAAACTATTATAAAAAGCTAAGTATATTTTTTTAAATGATGTGTTTTGGGAAATGCTGGGTGAAGTTGCCCAAATTAAATAAACTATAAAAAATTTTCATTTTCCTTTTTAAAAAATATATATATTTCATTGATTTTCTATCCACTGAGCCAAACCGGTTTCAGCTTCTTTCTATTTTATAGATATAAAATGTTATTTTGTGTGTTAACTTGGTCTTAAAAAAAACAGCATTTAAAAAGTTATATCACTTAAAATATTACTTTAAACTTGCATAAGGGATCGAATTAATGTATTATCTAAGGAAGAACTTCATTGATTAATTTTTCTCATCTAGACAAGGCACTTCATCTTTATGAACATTAAATCTCTCATGGGTAAAATTAAGATATTAATTGCTTTACCCTAAAGTTGTTGAGAAATTTAATAATACAATGGATATTAAAATACTTTTACAAAATTGTAACATGCTATACAATTTGTATATGTAATTTCTCCCCTCAGATTCTTAACACTGACATGTTATACTTAATGTTTATTATGATTATAAATATTACTAAATGTTTATTCTCGTTATGAATATACTGAAATAGCTTCATATTTGCTTAATGTAGAAACCTTCATTATAAAAATGCATACTACATTATATTAATAAAGAAGTTTCATTAAAAAAAAATGCTGGCTTCTAGCATAGCATTGTTTTTATTTTGTCTGCATCTCAGTTTTCCTTGTTTGTTGTTCATCTCCTAGAATGCTAAATGAAGGAAATCTCCAGGAATCTGTTGTCTTTCCTTGCTTACCTCATCCATTTTTATGGAGTTATAAGAATGCATTATTGGATAACTCCTAAATATACAGGTTCTTCCCTTTTTCTCCAATTCTGCTTGTACCATCACTGCTTTGATACATACAAGGCATCTCAATTTAATACGTTCAAAATAAAGCTCATAATTTCCTCTCCGGTCCCTTTTTTAACCTATACATTCTCTCAACTCCATAAACCTTATGAAAACTCACCTGTTTATTCCACCCTAAATCTAGGAATTATTTTTTTTTCCTCTTTCCTTTATAATCTTTTGCTGTGTACAAGCTCTTTATTTCAATGTAGTTCCATTTATGTATTTTCTCCTTAATTTCTATTGTCCTAGGAGATGAATCCATAAATTTTTTAAGAGAGATGACTGAGATTTTGCAGCAGATGGTTTATTTTAGGATTTTAGTTTCACATCTTACATTTAAGTCTTTTATCCACTTTGAGTTTATTTTTGTGTCTGGTCATAGCAGCACAATTTACAATAGCTAAGATTTGGAAACAACCTAAGTGCTAGATTAAAAAAAACTGTGGTACAGCTATTCAGTACAATACTATACAGCTGTAAAAAAGAAAGAACTCTTGCAATTTGCAACAGCATGGATGGACCTCGAGAGCATTATGCTAAATGAAATAAGCCAGTCAGAGAAAGATAAGTATCACATGATCTCACTCATATGTGGAATTTAGTGAACGACATGAACTGATGAACAAAAATAGATCCAGAGTCACAGAAACATTGAACACTGTGGACAAAAAGGGGCAACATGCTAACCTGACAAGCTCAGGGAAGACCTGCAAGGCAGTCTTGCAAAACTCAAAGACCTAAAGTAAGCACAAAAGGTGGTCTGAAATTAAACTTTGATTAAAAGCAGTTATGGTGGGTAGTTACATAGTAGGCTGGTATCTTCACTGACAAGGTCAACCTTTATCTTAAATAAGCCTATCTGTCTTTTTGCATCTATGATAACATATTCTTGAAATGTCTGAGTAATTTGTAACTTCCCTTTTTCTGGATCCCTTTGACCACAACCTAATGGGCCTGGGCACCAGAACAGCTACCACAAATTCCTTCATTGTTATCATGTTAATTGTTGACTTTTGGCTATCCTGCACCTACCTAAGTATATGTCTATCATTTTACTTTTTATCCAGAAGTTTCCCTGCTTTGCTTTCCTCTGCCTATCTAATCTATCATCAATGGATTTCATGTAACCCACCTACCCCTCCTTTGATTGTAATGCATACAAATAGAGTAAAGCCCACCATTCTCTGGAGCATTTTCCCAATCCCTTAAAATACTGTTTCCTAACAATTGTCAACAGTTTGACTCAAATGAACTCACAAAATTCTTTACATGTTTAAATGTTTTGTCTGTTTATTTTCTTTTGTTTTTGTTTTATGTTAACAAGACTATCAAATCTCAGGAAAGACAGGGGAGGGTGTGAGGGAGAAGAGATCAATCAATGAACTTATATACGTATATGCATAACCCATAGACACACACAGTGGAGTGTTGAAGGCTTAGGGGGGGAAAGGTGGGGAGGGCAATGGGGGAGGAAGGGGGACATATGTAATATTTTCAACAATAAATATTTTTAAAAATACTATATATATGTTTAATATAATAATAGAAAATATTTTACAACATCTATGCAGAACACATATGAAAGAAAGGTTGAATAAATGAATAAGTTATAAGTGTTCTCTTACTATATTTTTTCTTAACAATTTTATTGAGGAATATTTTACAAAAATAAACTGCATCTTATAAAAGTGTATAATTTAGTAAGTTTTGATGTTTTGCATACTGAGGTAATCATTATCTCCATTACGATCCAAAACATTTCCATAATCTCAAAATATTTCTCACATCCTTGCAGTTCATCTGTTCTTTTTGCCTCTAGTCCTAGGCAGCCACTAAACTAGAGATCAGTTTTCATTTTATGAAATACATTGAATAATTGTGTACTGTATTGTGCTTGGCTCTATTCATTACCATAATGAATCTGTGACTCATTCATGTTATTATTTGTATCAACAGCTTATTTCTATCTCTTGCTAAATAGTATACCAGTATATGGACATGCCATATGTTTATTCAGACACCTGTTGATATATATTTGGGTCAGTTTTAGGTTTTCTTTTTGGACAAAACAAAATACTATAAATATTTTAATACAACTGATTGTGTGTATATTTGTTTTCATTTCTCTTATAATATCAAAGAGTGAAATGGCAGAACTGACAGTTTTACAAACTTTTTCCATAATATTCCTATCAGACTTCTATGAGAGTTCCAGTTGCTTCATATCTTCATCCCTCCTCAATAATGTTAGCCTTTCTAAATTTCATTATTTTAAGCAGGTGTCATGATATCTCATTGGTTATTTTAATTTTTATTTCTCTGATATCTAGTGATGTTACTTTTTTTTTCTTATGGGTAATATGTTGTTTTTCCTCAATTTGTTTTTTAGCAATTCTTTATTATAAAATTTGTATTTTTAATATTAGGTTTGTAAAATTCACTATATATTACATAGTGTAGCCAGTGATTAGATGTATGTATTGTTAATAAATTTCCTATTATAATTTTCTTTCTTAATTGTATCACTCAAATATTTTTAATTTTCATGAAGAAATAATTTTAATCAAATCTAAAATATTTTTACAATAATATCAATGATTTTTATTATTTCTTTTGCAAATTTTACTTTTAACTATAATATTTAGGTCTGTGGTCCATTTAACACTAAATTGTTTATGATATGCATTAAATATTCATATTTCTATTTTTTTCCCATAGAGTCATTTCAAGCACAATTTTTTGAAAGATTTTTTCCAAGATATAGCTTTGTCCCTTTGTAAAAAATTAGTTCTATTTCAGAACACTTTACCTTGTTACAATAATCTAAATGTCAATTATTTCACCATCACAACACTGCTTTAATTACTTTGTAGTTAGAGTAAACCCAGAAATCATTTAGTCTTAGGACTCATTTGTCAGATGAGTCCCAATTTTGAATTTTACATTCTTTATAATGCTTCATTCCCATGATGGCTAAGAGCATGAAGCCAGCTGCTGGCTCTTAGTCACTTTTATCAGTTCAGGTTTTACATATATATATTTTTATTTTTAATGTAGTAGCGTAAAGGTCAATCAATGGTTCTCTCTCACCACTGATGTTTCTCTCTCTCTCTCCCTTTCTCTTCTTCTCTGAAATCAGTAAAAACATATTTAAGAAAAAAATAATAATATATTCTCAGATTTCGGTTGCATTTCTCTTAGATTAAGGTAACTAGGTGATTAATGTGCAAAAATTGTGTTTCTTTTACTTATTAACATCTGATTGATATTAACCAAAAAACTTATACGTACAAACAACAGTGCAGTTGGATGGGAGTAGGGTGGAGTGGAGAGGGTCAATGGGGGAATAAAAAAGGAACATCTGTAATAATTTCAACAATAAAGATGAATTTAAAAATAGTTTACTTAGATGGTTTATTTGTCAATTCCTCCATTTAGTATTATTATTTTGACCTCTTTTAAAAATATTTATAGTGGTTTTTTTTATTTTCTTCTAATCCTCACCCAAAGGTATGCTTTTATTGGTTTTTAGAGAGAGAGGAAGGAAGAGAGAGAAACATAAATGTGAGAGAGAAACAATAGCAGATTGCCTCCTACATGCACTCTGAGCAGGAATCTAATCTGAAACCTGGGCATGTGCCCTGATGAGCAATCGAACACATGACCTTTCAGTGTATGGGGCAAGGCTCCAACTAACTGATCCACACTGACCAGATCTGAGTCTTCTTTTTAATGAATTATAAAAACTGATATTCACTGAGTGGCCAGATTATTATAATCTCTAAATGCATAATAATCTGGCCACTCAGTGTATATCCTATATAATAAAAGGCTAATATGTGAACTGTCCCCTTGACCAGGAGTTCTACCAGCAAGCAGGTTGGCCAACCACCCATGTCCCCTCCCCCTGGCATGCTGGCCAGACCCCAACATAAAGTGATTATAATAATACCAGAGGCCCAGTGTACAAAATTCATGCATAGTTGCAGTCCCTAGGCCTAGCTGGTGATCGAAATGCAAGGCTCTGGTGCATAAGGGCAGATCCCAGCTGAACTCTGGGCCCTGGGCAGCACCTGGGCCCCCAGGCTCCTGTGTTGTCTCCTCTGCCAGAGATATGGTGAGTGCAGCTGGACACCATAGACAGAAATGATTTGTCGGCCTCTGGACTGTCCAGTGGCACCACATAGAAGCTGGGTGAACAACTTGCTCTCCTGGTCGGACTCATAGACCAGCTCCTGCACAAACCAATGTGGAGCCAGACGACCCCTGTAGTCCTGGTGGCTGCAGCCCAGCTAACCTGGAAGAGGCTGCATCGGTGTGGGGTGGGCTCCTCGCGGCTCCCAGCATCTGAGCCGAGGGGCTTTCCTGGTGCACAAGCCCTGGTGTCCCAGGGTAGGGTAGAAAGGGAAGTGAGAACTAGCTTGGCAAACACCCTGTATTCTCACCGCACCTCCATCTGGTCACCCGCAGCCCCAGGTAGCCAGTGAGAGGTCACAGCACCCCACAGATGCCCGCCAAGTTCTATGCCACCCCCTGGGGGTCAGCACACGTCATAGCAAATGATGGAACTCAGTCAAATAACTGCTAGAGGGGACAATTTGTACTTAGGCTTTTATTATATGGAATTTTTCATTATAACATTTTTGCCAAAAATTCTATTGTATATGTGCATCACTTATTCATTGCCTAACAAGTATTAATTCGCCCTTCAATATATGCTCTATAACAACAAAATTCTCTTGAACATTTCTCATTTAAAGAGACTACAAAGTTGAACTTTCTCTCATAGGGCTCTTTAGAGATATAATAAAAGTAAGAAGCTTCTGCAATTTCTGACATGGGATAGGAGTCAATGTTGTGAGTGTAAGAATGTCCAGTAAAGCGTGATCCACCCACAGACCCAGAATGAGTGTGGTCTTCTTGTAAATTTGAAGCCCAGAATCAATGTAGCAGTTAGCTTTTTTTCCCTCTTGACAGGGAAACCAATAGCAGTAGACTGGCTGTTCAGACTCACTCAAGAAGCCCATCAAGCACGTCAAACTCTAAGCCAGGCCACATGCCTCATTTATTTAAACTCAAAGAGATTGTCTACATTTGCCCAGCAGCTTCAGATCACCTGTGGACTGGCATAAGGTGCAAATTTCTCTGCTATGCAAACCACAAGTGCCACAGTAAGGATGACCCTTTCCAAATTTGTCCTTCCTTGGTTCTCTCCTGGGGCCCTGGATATAACATAAAGTGGTTCTTGGATTTTATATATGTTTTTAACATAATTAATATATTTTTATATTAACCTTTTCCCTTTTCAACTTATTGTATTATTTCAATCTCCCGACTGGATTCAGACTAGTACATAATTGGTAACAGGAGTGGTAGCAGGAGATGAACCCTAAAAATGAGATTTATATATGGGTTTAGTCATGTTGCTTCACTTGACTATTAGAAACAGGACCCTTATACACAATGGGATGCCATGGAATCACAGTTATTCAAGTGGTTGATTTTTATAGAGTGCCAATTGAAGCGCAAGCCTTTAGAACTCAAGAGGCTGCTACACTTGACCCTTATGGCAGTAATTACAAGTATAAAGATCACAGTGTATCGTATGATGTTTGAGTGCACTTGAATGCTTACAGAGAGAAAATGACAAGTTCAGGTCTGTTATCCATCACCTTGTGTCATAGTTTAAGAATCAGACAGCGTCCATCATAGCCCTAAAAGTGTCCTTTTTTTTCTTATATCTGCCAGGGCTGATATTGCAGAAAGTGAAAACAATACATATTTAATTATACATGTGTGGAATAATAATAATAATTGAATTCACAGCTTCCTAGAATTTTCATGTGAAAGTTGGGGCATTATTTGGAAAATAAAGCATCATGGAATACGAAATGTGGCTGGATCCAGATACAACCAACAATATTGACATCCCAAGTAATTTTCAGCATGCTTTATTAGTAAAAGTAACTTTCTCTTCAGTGTCTAAAGCAACTAGCCTTTCTCAGGTTGCAAATCCTATAACACTTTCATTTAGAGAATGTGCCATGAAAATGAATGCTAATTTTTCTTAGAATCACTATGACTTCTTCCAATTGCCTACCCTATCTTATAAAAGAGTAATATGCAAATTGACCATCACTTCAACACACAAGATGGCTGCCCCTATGTGGTCAAAGATGGCTGCCCCCATATGGACACAAGATGGTCAGCAGGGGAGGGCAGTTGGGAGGGACCAGGCCTGCAAGGGAGGGCAGTTGTGGGTGATCAAGCCTGCAGGGGAGGGCAGTTAGCAGTTACCAGGCTGGCAGAGGAGAAAATTTGGGGGTGACCTGGCCTGCAGGGAAGGGCAGTCAGGAGGGGGACCTAGGCCTGCAAGGAAGGGCAGTTTGGGGTGACCAGCCTTGCAGGGGAGGGCAGTAAGGGACAATCAGGCTAGCAGGGGAGCAGTTAGACATCAATCAGGCTGATAGGGGAGTGGTTAGGGGTGATCAGGGTGGCAGGCAGAAGCAGTTAGGGATAATGAGGAAGGCAGACAGGTGTGCAGTTTGGAGCTAGTAATCCTGGGATTCCAGTAGGATCAGACCTAAACGGCAGTCGGACATCCCTTAAGGGGTCCCAGATTGGAGAGGGTGCAGGCTGGGCTGAGGGACACCCCCACTGCATGAATTTTGTGCACCAGGCCTCCAGTCCTATATAACAAAAGTCTAATATGCTAAGTGTCTGGTTGTCCAATAGTCCATTCAATCAATCAAAGAGTAATATGCTACTGATACACTAAGGCCACTCAATGGCTTGCTATGATGTGTACTGACCACTCAGGAGCAGTCCATGCATTGAGCAGTTGCTATGACATTCAATGACCACCAGGGGGCAGAGAGTTGACTGGTAGCTTAACTTGCTGTTAGGGTCCAGCTAATCATGACTGAGTGAGACAGGATGGACATGCCCTGGAACCCTCCTGCAGGCCCTCCTCAGCTCCGATAGTACACTGGTGGGATCCCTCAGCATGGCCTGTGCCCTCTTGCAATCCAGGACCCCTTGGGGGATATCAGAGAGCTGGTTTCAGCCCAATCCCACTCAATGCAGGAGCTACCCTCTGGTGGTCAGTGCACTTCCACAGGGGGAGCACTGCTCATCCAGAAGTGGTGCTCACAAGTGACACGCAAATTGGTGGTGGCGGGAGCTTCTCCCACCTCTGTGGCAGTGCTAAGGATGTCCGACTGCCTGCTTAGGCCTCATCCCTGCAATGAGCGAGCCTAAGCCATCAGTTGAACATCCCCCAAGGAATCCTGGACTGCGAGAGGGCACAGGCTTGGCTGAGGGACTCCCCCCCACACACACACCCCGAGTGCACAAATTATGTGCACCAGGTCTCTAGTATAATATAATCCTATATAATAAAAGCATAATGTGCGAATTGACTGAATGGCAGAATGACCAGTTGGTGGGGAGTGGGGCTGCCAGTGGGCAGAGGGAGGGAATGACAATGGGGGGGGGCATTGACCAACGGTGATGGAGGGGTGATTGGGGAGCCTGACACTGTCCCCTGATCAGCCCATCTGGTCGCCTCCCACAGAGGGAGGCCAGGTGGCAGCAGTGGAGGAATGATAGGGGTGGTACCAAACCCTGATTGGCTGGCTCAGTCACCTCCTGCAGAGGGAGGTTGGAGGAAGTGGGCCTATGCCATCAGTAGGACATTCCCTAAGGACTCCCAGACTGTGAAAGGGTGCAGGGCAGGCTGAGCTCCTTCCCCCCCACCACCCGACCCCCGCTTCACCAGTGAATGAATTTCCGTACACCAGGCCTTTAGTATAATAATATAATAAAATCCTATCTAATGAAAGAATAATATGCAGATTGACCATCACTCCCAACACACAAGAGGGCTTCCCTCATGTGGACACAAGATGAACACCGCAAGATGGCCAGCAGGGGAGGACCATTGGGAGGTTCCAGCCCTGCAAGGGAGGATAATTGGGCGATCAGGCCAGCAGGAGAGGACAGTTGGGAGGGACCAGGCCTGCAAGAGAGGGCAGTTGGGGGCAATCAAGCCTGCAGGGGAGGGCAGTTAGGGGTCACCAGGCTGGCAGAGGAGGAAAGTTGGGGGCAAACAGGCTGGCAGGGGAGCAGTTAGAGATCAATTAGGCTGGCAGGGTAGTGGTTAGGGGGTGATCAGGCTAGCAGGCAGAAGCAGTTAGGGGCAATCAGGGAGGCAGGCAGGTGAGTTTGAAGCCAGAAGTCCCAGATCGTGAGAAGGATGTCTGACTGCCCTCAAGGATCCCAGATTGGAGAGGGGGCAGGTGGGGCTGAAGGACATTCCCCCCCATGCATGAATTTCATGCACCAGGCCTCTAGTATAATATAATATAATATAATATAATATAATATAATATAATATAGTATAGTATAGTATAGTATAGTATAGTATAGTATTATATTATATTATATTATATTATATTATATTATATTAATGTCAAATATTACCATATTTTGAACATCAGGTAAACACTATGTGAAAGAAATAATTTACACACAAAAGAGTTGCAAAACATTGGTGATATATATCACCAAAATCTTTGGGAACCTAAAAGACAATATAATTTAAGGATGTGAAAAAGGTGAAATATAACTCAGCTGAAGATTACCCTAATAGCTTACTTGTGAGATCAACTGAAACTTATCTATATAGGTGGTCTATATGCAATGAAATTAAGAGGTCATAGCTTCTGTGGCATCATCAATGGAATAGAATCCAAAAATTAAATTCTGTGGGGTGAAGCCATTAAGGCCAAATAAAGCCTGTCACTTTTCCATTCTTGCTAGAAAATAAATAAAGTGATACTTCATCCCAGGAGAAATTTCAGAGATTAACAGTACCATTGAATAATTGAAAAATGTAGTAATGGTTTTAATGATCACATTCCTATTTAATTTACTAGTATAGCCTATGCAGAAGGCAGATGGATTAAAGAGTTAAGAAACTTGAACTGAATCTATCATGAGATGCACATAACCTCCCCCTTCCTATGTTTCATAAGAAGGCCCATAGACACTGCCTTCCTTAAGACATTGAGAAATACATTAGTGAGGGAGATACCTGCATCACTGAATAACTCTGTAGTGTTCTTTTGTGTAGGCTAGGATGACTATACAAGATAATTTACACACAGACGTGTTGTAAAATGTTGGTGAGATGGTAGTCTAATTTTAAGAGAAGAAGGCATCCCAGAATACCAAATACCAGTAGCAACACTGAATCATCAAACACACAATGTATAAGTTAGCCATAAAGGACAAACTGAATATTAGATAACCCGAATGTTTTGATACACAAAAATCTTTGGTAGTCACTGAATTAAATAGATAGGCTGCATATTAGTATATTTTTATTTATGTAATAGGAAACACTCCAAATCAGGTGCAAGAAACCTGATTCAAGTAGTCAAAAAATTAGTTTTAGATATAACTCAGTTAACAGATCTGATTGAAAGTGCTGTTGAGCTTCCCTAAGGAAGGACCCTACACTATTGTCACAAGTACACACTTTAAATCCTCGTATAAGCCTTCCCCAGAAGGACCCTTTGCCATTTGATAATGTAGGTATATATGGGGAAAAGGGCATCCCCAGGCCTTTAGGAGATAACTGGACACCGACTCCAAATTAATAGTAATCTCTGATGACACAAAGCACCTCTGAGACCCATGAGTCAAGGGGCTTTATGGTAGTCATGTAATAGATGAAATTAAGACTGAGTCAAAGGCCCATGAACCTACTTGTGTTTATTTCCTCCATTTCATAGTGAAATAATACACTATGAAATTGGCAGACTCTTCACACTGATCTGTGGGGTGAAGCCATTAAGGCCAAATAAAAGCCTCAGTCACTTTTCCATTCTTGCTAGATAATAAATAAAGTGATACTGCATCCCAGGAGAAATTTCAGAGATTAACAGTACCATTGAATAATTGAAAAATGTAGGAATGGTTTTAATGATCACATTCCTATTTAATTTACTAGTATGGCCTATGCAGAAGGCAGATGGATCTTGAAGAATGACTGTGGACTATTGTAAAGTAATGAGGTGATGACTCCAATTACAACTGCTGCCCTTGCTATAATACTTTCAGTGGAGAAAATCATCAGAGCTCCTGGTATTTGGTATGCAGCTATTGACCTAGTTAATGCTCTTCTATTTACACCAATTTGTAAGAACCAGCAGAAGCTATTTATTTTCACCTGCCAGGACTAACAGTATATCTTCACAGTGCTGCCTCGAGGCTGCATCAATTCTCTTGCTCTTTGCCATAACATTTTCAATGAGATCTTGATTGTCTTGACATTTCACAAATCATCCATTGGTCCATTAAACTGATGTCATATAGATCTTGATGAACATAACATAACAAGTACTTTAAATGGTTTAGTAAGACATTCATGAATGAAAGAATGAAAATAAACTCCACTAAAATTTCCCCCATCATCACCTGCATGCATTGTCTAGAGGTTTAAAGGTCTAGATCATGATGAGATATATACTCTAGGTTAAAAAACAAGTTGCTGCACCTCACACCACTTAACACACAAAAATATTCCCACATACACAAAATAAAACAACATACCACCTGTTAGATATTTTTGGATTTTGGAGAAAACATATACTTTACTTGAATGTGCTACTTCAACCCTTCTACAGTGTCATCTATAAGCCTGCTTGCTTGATTACAGATTAGATCAAACGAAGGTACTAATGAAAGTTCAAGCTGTAGAATAAGCTGCTCAACCTCTCAGTTCTTGTGATTCAACAAACCCAAAGTTACTTAAAATGTTATGGAAAACAAGGATGCTCTATGAAATATTTTGCAAACAATAAAAGGGAATCACAATAAACATGTCTATGATTTTGAAGCTAATCTATGCTATCTTTTGCACAAAACTATTCTCCCCTTGAGAAAAAAGTACCTTTTTTGATACTACTGGGCCTTGGTAGAAAATCAGGTCAACCATGTAGCCTGAGATTCATTAACTGGACATTATTTGATACTAGTGGCAAAGTGCATGAAATTCATGCATGGGGGGAGGGTGTCCCTCAGCCCACTCTTCACTCTTTCCAATCTGAGACCCCCTCAGGGGATGTCCAACTGCTGGTTTAGGCCCGATCCTGGGGATTGGGCCTAAACCGGCAGTTGGACATCCCTCTTGCAATCTGGGATCACTGGCTCCTAACCGCTCACTTGCCTGCTGGCCTGATTGCCTCCAATTGCCTCCCCTGCTGGCCTGATCACCCCCAACTATCCCCTCTCCCTGCTGGCCTGTTTGTCCCTAATCGCCTCTGGCTTGGCCCCACACTACGACTTTGTTGGAAAGAGGTCTGGAAGGTCTCCCAGTCTAATTAGTATATTACCATTTTATTAGTATGTATAACTAGCCGTAAATATGATGTGCACATCAATATTTTATCACAAATATGAAAGGTATATAAGACACCACACTCGGGCAGGTCCAGAAGGTTTAAGTAAATTGTATGAATAGGTGGCCCAGACTCCAACACTAGCTTATGTTTCATTGTCTTTCCTATCAAAATTCAAACTTATGGAGTCTTGGGTGTGCTTATGACAAACTGAGGAAGGACAAACTTGAGCATGCTTTGCAGATCAGTTTTCACATTTGCAGGTGAGATCCAGAAGTGGACAGTGGCGACACTAGAACACCATTCAGAGTGACTCTGAAAGACAATGGTGATTGAAATTCTTCCCAGTGTGCATAATATTACTACATAGAATATCTTTTAATTAGGCTGACCTGGCTACCCCTACTGACAGATGCCTAACTGACTGAAAACAGAGACCAATAGTAAGTTCTAGATATGTTATTTTTCTCTGTGATTATATTATATATTTCCATCATGAAAGAGGCAAATAGACATACACTCTGGATAAGAATTTCCCTGCTCTATTCATAATACTTCTGCTTATACCCTCATTTGTTTTCTCTAAAGTGCCTGATATTGAGGGCATTCAAAAATTTATAAAATTTCAGTTATAAGATAAACAAGTATCAGAGGTGTTATATACATAATGACTATAGTTAACACTGCAGAATGGTGGATTTAGAAGTTGTGAAGAGAGCGTACCTTAAAAGTTTTCATCACAAGGAAAAAAATATCCAGTTTTGTTTGTTGTATTTAACTACATAAGGTAATGAATGTTAACTAAACTTAGTAATCTTTTTCCAATATATGTAAGTCAATCTATTATAATATACCTTAAACTTATATTTTCCTTTATGCCAATTATATCTTAATGAAAGTTAAAGAAAAACCAAAAGCAAAATAACCAATCCACTTTCATGGTACTCCTCCTATATAGCATTGAATAAGAACTGGAATTAATGTTACACCAAAAGAAATGCAGCAATGGGCTCATGCCCATGGAATCAACCAGTCTTACCAATTATTCAATTATTATTAAGGACACAAATAGCACCAATTAGGAACCAGCTTCTTGGACTGATGCCATTTTGTTTTTCAGGATGTAGGTTATGTATTTAATCAGAGGCCATTGTATGGTGCTGTTTTTCCTGCAGCCAGAACACATGGATCTCTGCATCAAGGAGTGGAAGTAGCTCTTCCCACAAGGACACACAATAACCCACTAGCACAATTTCTGCTTTTATCCCAGCCACTTTGAACTTTGTTAGCTTAAAAATCTGATTCTTCAAAGGAGGAGATGCTTTCGAAGAGGACACACAATAGTTCCATCGAATTAAAAACTGATATTTCCACATGGCTTGTTTTGCCAATGAACTAACAGGCAAAAATAAAAATAAAAAATTTACATCCTGGAATGATTGACCCTGATTACCAGAATAAAATGAGGAGCTGCTACATAATAGCATCAAGGAGCACTATGAACTTAGGGAATTATCTGGTTGACTCTTAGTACTTGCCTGCTCAATACGAAGAAAACTGAAAAAAACTATAGCAACCAATAAAAAGCAATATGAATGAGGACTGAGACCCTTTAGAAAGAACGGTTTAGTTACTCCACCAGGAAATAATCCAGAGCATCAAGGAAGCTGTCTTTATCCAGGGTAACCTGATAACCAATTACAGAATGACCAGAGTAACAGTGCACATTTTCTCTATGGTTGTTGCAACTTGTATGTTTGTATGGATTAATTATTCTCTTCTCTTTTATCTTTCTTATCCTCTGCTTCCCCCTCTTTGTTAGATTTTGTACAAAAGCTTTTGGGTATTAACCTGAGAATTTAGTTTTTAAGTAACAAGAATATTCAGTGAAACTGTGACTGAGTTTGAGGAATAATGAATACAGCCCACAATAGATCTAATGACTATTGGAGCTCTGTGTCTCATTAAGGGAAGGCTGAAAATTTCTTCACTCTTAAGAAATATAAACATAAACTTTAGAAAGTATACTGTGACTATACTGTTGTAAGGGATTTCAATGTGTATAGAAGAATATATGTAAAAACTGGGTGTCAAATGGTGGGCTTGCCCTGTTATCAATTTATTGCCTCTCAACTTCAAATGCACTCTTAATATATGCTATAGGATAAACAATGGAATCCTTTCAAACATTTACCATTTAGAGTGAGCATATTATAAAGCTTTCTGAGCCGAGACTGGTTTGGCTCAGTGGATAGAGCGTTGGACTGCAGACTGAAGGGTCCCGGGTTCGATTCCGGCAAGGGCATGTACCTTGGTTGCGGGCACATTCCCAGTAGGGGGCGTGCAAGAGGCAGCTGATTGATGTCTCTCTCTCATCGATGTTTCTGACTTCCCATCCCTCTCCCTTCTGCTCTGTAAAAAATCAATAAAATATATATATTTTTTTAAAATAAAGCTTTCTGAGAAGAGGGCACTTTAGAAACATTACAAAAGGGTCTTCCCACATTTCTGATGAATGGCCAGGGGTCAGTGGTGTCGACATGACGACCTCTGGTTGGCACTGGTGGAGACAGAAACTAAATACATCCCCTCTACCATTTCACAGCCCAGAATCTTCGTGAATTTTCCTCAGTCTTCTGAATGAGGACCTCAGAGGGTCCCGCTTCCTGCCAACAGCTACCTGTCCAGTCTCCTTGGTCAAGCTCCATCATGATCTGCACTCCAGAATTACCTCCTGCTTATCCACTAACTCGAGCCCAAGCAGCAGAATTCTGTTATCCAGTAATTGAACACAACTTCTTCAGTGACAGTTGGACCACTTCCAAGTTTACCCTTCCTTAGGTACTTTCCCTTAGCTTCAGGTACCATATTGAGTTTGTTTCATTATATTTTAGAGTTAATAATTTGTCATACTTAAGAATCTTTATATTTATATATACACACAAATATATACATGCTAGAGCCCTGGGGCACAAAATTTGTGCACTTGGGGGTCAGAGGGAGGGGTGGTCCCTCAGCCTGGTGTGTACCCTCTTATAGTCTGGGAGCCCTCAGGAGATATCCAACTGATGGCTTAGGCCTGCTCCCTGCCACGACCACTGCACTCGTCAGAGGCAGTGAGAGGCTTCTGGCTGAGCAGCACTCCCCCTGTGGGAGTCCATACCACCAGGGGGCAGCTCCCGCATTGAGCATCTGCCCCCTGGTGGTCAGTGTGCATCATAGCAACTTGTTGTTATGCTGTTCAGTTGATTTGCTTATTAGTCTTTTGTTATATAGGTTAAGAATATTTTTACATATATATACATATTTTAACAATGCAATAAGATGCTGTAATTAATAATTCTTTATAGGAATCTACCCTTATTTAATCTATTATATTTTAAATCTCTTGATTAGATCTATAATAATTAAATACCCTACATAATTCTATATAATAAAAAGCTAATATGCTAATTAGATGGAAAAGCAGAACAAATTTCTGGACAAAGCAGGGCCTGGGGGGCCAAACTCCTTGTATGAATTTCATGCATCAGGCCTCTAGAGTTATTAATATTTATTCAGAGATTGACTTTCATTTTTTTTTAACTTATAGCTGCCCTATATCTAAATTGAGTCTAGTACCAAGAATGCTCAGGGCCTACTCAAGAATGCAAATAATACTTTCCACTAATATTACAAGATAAACTAAGATTTTTGCTTCAGTATTAAACTTGACAGTAAAAAAGTAATCAAGCTTTCAGATTAATTTAAATTGGTCAAGTGAAATAAGTGAATACTCAAGAAAATTTAAGTGTACTGGACAAAAAGCTTTTCCTAAAATAGTAACTAAAATTTCTATTAGTAATTCATCTCATTGTAAAATTGCCTAACATCCAAAGAATCTAAAGCAGTCATATTTGTGTGCAAAAATTAAAATTTAAAGTTACCAAGACTGCAATATAAAATTTCCAAAAGCCCCCATTAAAAAAGGGGGGGATCATGGGATAATATCATGTAAGGAAAAATATCCTGTAAGTAAATTACATCTAGAAAATTCTTACTCTAGAAAAGTAACTTCCTTTTGTAATGCCAACAGCAGGAAACCTATGAAAAACACAAATGGTGTCAAAATAAGCCAAAGGAAAATCATTTGGGCAAAATTAGAAAGAATCCCAAGTCTAATTTACAGAAAAGATCCCTTTATTAACTTTTGGTCAAGAATATGTTTGTATATTTTCAGAAAACAACTCCAAGACCATGTGGATTCCTGCAACAATGAGGAACTGACGGGTCTGTTCCAACTGCGAAGACAGTCCAGAGATGGAAGACACTGATGACACCTTGCCCTGCTGGCAGTCAGCAGATGTTCATCACTGCAGGCGGCCCAGGACCAAACTAGAGAGGGTGGAACCTGCATTGCCACCATTTGTCCACCATCCAGATACCATTGCTGACATGTACACATAAGGAAATATTTGACATTGAAACTGGGGCTCAGATCAGTTGGACATTGAAACTGAGACTCAAACATTTTTTGTTCTTATACATTTATTTCCAGTATGCAGATGCAAGATCTTTTTAAAGAAGAAACAGTACGAAAAGATTGATATAGAGGCAAAGAAGCATTGAACAGTCTGTCAAACTACTGGGGGAAGGCTGGAGAAGGTGGGGGGTGGGAGCTCTGGGAGATCAACTGAGGGACTTGTATGCATGCATGTAGGCATGGCCAATGGATGCAAGACACTGGGGCAGGGGGGCAGGTGAGGACATGTGCTGGGGGTAAGGGTAGCTGGGGGAGGGCAATGGGGGGAAAAAAGGAAAACATAGGTACTACTATTTGTAATACTTTAAAGAATAAAAAAAACATTAAAAAAATCAAAGCAATGACAATTTTCTCTACAGTGGTAAAAGCCAGTTGAGGTATATAAAAAATGTAAAATGTTAAGAAAACTAAAATTTTTAAAAAGGAAAGTATATGATTTTTAAAACACTTTTCTGTACATCTGAAACTAATAAAGAAAAATATTGAATGTAATCTGAAATTGAAAAATAGAAAATTAATTTAAAAAAGGAATGTATTGGACTTATAAGTAGAAAATTTATCACCTTTAATAACGCTATAAAACAAACATAAAAATTGGAATATACTCCTCATTCTTAGGAGAACTCCTAATATTACAACAAAGCTAATTTCTTATATAGATCTATTTATATCTCTTACATCTATCTCTCTGTATATTTATCTATCTACTTCTCACCTATCATCCTATTTTTTAATGTGAGTAGAATAATAATTTTTAATTGAGTAAATTATACAAGATATCTAAGAAATTATTTAAAATATTTATTGTTGGCCTTTATTACCTAATATTAGTATAAAACAAATCTATTTTAATATAAAAATTATCTTAAGGTTAGATAAAAACAGTAAAATAGAACCCGAATGATGATCTCACATATCATATTTATTATATGATAAAGTGAATGTTGCATTTTAGTTGCAAAGGGATTTAAAGATAGTTTTGACACATGTGATAGACTCATAAAGTATGCACATATTTTCAAGAATAAACATATAAAATAAATAAATTTGAAATTAATTAAAATTTGAAAGGAAACACAAGTAAGAAAAACAATTATTGAGGAGACTGTACAATCTAGAGATCCAGATTTTTTATTATTTTTTATATTTTTTTGGTAAAGGGGAATAAATTGAAACTTTAGAAGAGAAATATAGTTCATATATTTTTAAATTACATTGTAAGGACAGTATAAAAGAAACAAATATATAAAGGCATACTCTAAATGACTATTAATTTCAAATGTTGAAATCTATAAAATGATAATAGAATTTTCAAATTTAGAAAATAATGACAGTTATATACAAAAATTGATAAGACAGGCTGTTCACAATGTAACAACCCCAAATTACCTGAGAAGTAAAAGGATGTAAAAATAAGCAACAAATATATATATATATATATATATATATATATATATATATATATATATATATAATTTTATTCTAATAGATTAGCAAAAATTTTATTTTAAGTACTACCCATATTGGCGGTGAATGTAAGGTAAAAAATGATCTATTTCCTAATAGAAATGTATAACTTGTGAGCACAATTATGAGTCACTCTAGCAATAAGTACTTAAATATAAAACTTGAAAAATAGAAGGCACACATGTTAGCCCATCAATCTCTCTCTTGGGAAATTCAAAAATATTTAAATAAAATCATCACATCTAAATAAAAATAAAGTTAATATCAATCAATGATGAAAAGTCTCAAATTTGTTATAGCTGTTCATGGAGGATGAATAAAATGATTAGAGGGAATAACTTAAGTCTATACAGTGAACTTTGAGGAAATTCCCTGTTATATTGTTCTGCCTATAGTTTCTAAATAATAGTTCTAATTATCATTACCTATATGAAACTATGACCAATGAAGTATCATCTTCAATTATATAAGGAGAAATATAGGAACAGACATCTTACAAGACAGAAGTGAGGATAAGCAAAGAAACAAAACATATCCACTTGCGATTTTTGTTTTATAACTTAGAAATTAAAGGTATAGATGTTTTAATTAATTTATTAGCGAGAATCTGTGATAAAGTTTGGATCCAGTGGTCTTACAACATTACCATCATGATCATATATATATATATATATATATAATATATATATGATTTTTGGTGCACAAATTAGTGCACCAGTGGGGACCCTCAGTCTGGCATGCAGGATCATGCTGAAACCGGCTCTCCAACATCTCCCAAAGGATCCTGGATTGCTAGAGAGTACAGGCCAGGCCGAGGGACCACACTGGTGGACCACTTGGACTGGCAAGGGACGCATGAGATTGGCCACCAGAGGAGGGGCCGCTGGAGGGCTCCAGGGCATGTCCAGCCTGTCTTGCTCATCCCCTGGGCTCCAGCAGCAAGCTAAACTATTGGTCGGAGCATCTGCTTCCTGGTGGTCAATGCACATCATAGCTAGTGGTTGAACAGCCTTAGCATATCATTAGCATATTTTGCTTTGATTAGTTTAACTGATGACCGGACACTAAACATATTAGGCTTTTATTATATGTATACATATTATCTGTCTAATATTTATTAGATTAAAAGTTCACTAATATTATAAGGAGTAAAACAAGCAGAACTTACAACTCAAGCTACTATTTTTACAATATTTTTATTTGATCCATTTATATATTGCAAAATGATTGCCATCATAGTGTTAGTTAATGCCTCCATCATGTCACATCATTTGTGTGTGTGTATGTGTGTGGTGAGAACATTTAAGATCTACTCACTTAGTAACTTTCAATCATAGAATTTAGCTTTATTAGCTATAATCACCTTGCTGGACTAGATCTCCAGAATTTATTCATCTTATAACTGGAAGTTTGTACTCCTTGACCAATATCTCATTATTTTCCTCACACTCCAACCCCTGCTAGTTGCAAGGTGATTTTGGTATTTAGTTATCGTATTAGTATATATTTATTTAGATATAATTGTCATATAACATTATAATGTAAGCATAAGCCTTTGATAGCTCAGCTGGTAGAGCAGAGGACTGTAGTGGATGAACTCAAGCTACTTTTCAAATAAATTTCTTTATGAGAGTCTAGAAAGATGAGGAGTGATTTATCTATAATTACACAGAGATAGAGAATGTTCAAGTTCTTCATTTTATAGTTATCTTATTCTCAAAAATCACAATAGTTATTGCAATAAGTAAGTTTTCTTTCTATATTTTGCCAACAATATATTGTTGATGAAAATATATCAGTTTGTGATATGCTTTCTGAATGATTACATTTTTTGCCTTTGATAAGAAGTTTATTGCATCTGTGAGTATATAATTTAATAAAATTTTTTCTTATATTTGTTTTATGACCATGAACTTTAGGAACACTTTCTCAAAACATGGCATTGTAAATTAAATTACTTTTGCAATATATTTCAGTAATCTTGTTTTCTAGTTCATATCTTTGACTTCTTTTATTAGATTACTACTGATTTTTGAAAAAGTGAAATACATTTTTAATACATGACCAAGTGTTTGATAAAGAACTATAGATTGTGATATTTTCAAAAAGATCTAAGATTACCATCTAAGTTTACTTCACTTTGTTATTTTCCAAGAAACAAAATCCTCTTCCAATAATTAGTTACTTAACAGGAAGAGAAAAAATCAATCTTGTTTGAATATACTTTCATTTTGTATGACTCTTTTAAAAATAGTTTAATTTTATTAAAACCTAAAGTAAATTTTTCAAGTTTATGAAAAAATATGCATGCAATGCAGGTTTGCTCTTATTAAAGTATAAAAATATTTTTATTTTAGAAATCCAAGTAAAGTAATTGTATGCATCAGATATGTGAGGCATGCAAGCTGAAAATTAAAGTTTCATAAAGTCTGGAAGAAATATACCAGTAAATAAAAAATATGAGTACCTTACATATCATATTGAAGAAGATAGAATGATATATTTATATTTAGGTAAAAATGAATTTTTACTTGAATATTATATTATTAATAATTTAATTTATTGAATAAACAATATATATTTTACTTTAAAAATATCCAATACCCTGGCCAGCATGGCCAGAGTTTGAGTGTTGAGCTGTGATCTAGGAGGTCACTGTTCAAATCCCAGTCAGGGTTCATGCCTGGGTTGCAGGCTCAATCCCCAGTGGGGAGTGTGCAGGAGGCAGCCAATCAATGATTCTCATCATTGATGTTTCTATATCTCTCTCCTTCTCTCTTCTACTGAAATAAATAAAAAATATATTTTAAAATATATAATAAGGGAGATGCAAATTAATATGACAATAAGGTACCACCTTACATCTGACAGAATGGCTACCTTCAATAAATCAACAAATAACAAGTGCAGGTGAGGCTATGGAGAAAAAGGAACCTTAGTACATTGCTAGTGGGAATGCAGACTGGTACAGCCACTATGGAAAAACAGTATGAAGTTTCCTCCAAAAAATAAAAATAAAAATGGAACTGTCATTTGTCCCAATGATCCCACTGCTAGGAAATATATCCTAGGAATCCTGAGACACCAATCAGAAAGATTACATGCACCTCTATGATATAGCATCATTATTTACCATAGCTAAGATCATCAGTAGATGAATGGGTAAAAAAAATGGTACATTACACGATGGGATACTATACAGCTGTAAAATACAAGGACCTGTTACCCTTTGAAACAGCTTGGAAGGACCTGGTATTATGCTAAGTGAAATAAGCCAGAGAAAAATATGTGTCACATGATCTCACTTATAGTTGGAATCTAATGAACAAAATAAACTGATGAACAAAATAGATCTAGAGACATGGAAGCATGGAACACACTGACAAACCTCACAAAGAAGGGTGTGCAGGACAAGATTAATCAAATAACTTATATGCTAATATGCATAACCCATGAACACAGACAATAGTGCCATTGGCCTGGGTGGTGGTGGTGGTGAAGGATGGAGAGGGTTAAAGGGGAAGAATGATGACATAAGTGATATCTTGAATATCAAAGATAAATTTTTAACAAATTTAAAATATTATTTCCTAATAAAAGCAATAAAATATTATATAAGGAAGAAAAAACAAAGCACTGAGTTTTTCACTATTAGCTAGTAATTTTAATGACCACTGATCATAGATGTTGAGACTACATGGCTAAGTACACACACATACACACACAAACCTGTATATATCAGGAAAGAATAAACATACATATTTTAGACAAGTATTTATCATAACTCCCTGTAATTAATATGTTTAAAGTTCAAAATTATATACCAGCATTCTCAAAAAGATAAATATTGAAGGCAACTTGATCTTTGGTAAGGAGATTATTGTTTCTGTTTGCTATTTGCTGAATTTTTACTAATGTACTATTTAATAAGTATTGTCATTATTTATATATTAAAGGGGTGAAAGGGAAGTACAAAAATATATGTAAGATTGTATATAGGATTATTGACAGTTAAAGTTGAAGATATAATACCTGCACTTATATTTTGGTCTCCTAAACCAGGGTTCTACTCATATTACTTGAAAAAATATAGTAATTGATATACTATCCCCTCAGTACTATGAAGTTTGCTCAGTTTCACAGGCTCTGAGGTCAGTTGTAGAACTGAAGTTAACAGGGGAGTCTTTAACTGTGTTATATATTCTAGAAGTAAATCATGAAATCTTGGCCATTGTCTTCTTCCAGAAAAGGTGCATTAAAAGAAAACAGTTACCCTTCTATTAACCAACAAATAAGGAAACAAAAACAAAGACAAACATATGACAAAAGAGTTTTCATATCTACAATAATAAAAGAGAAAGATGCAAATAGACCGTATCTTTACAACACTCACCAGCCAATCAGGAGTGAGTATGCAAAGTAACCCAACAAAGATGGCAGGTTAATTTGCATATGCAGGCACTGAGCTACTGAGTGCCAACAACTTGCATTGTTGCCATGGAAATGACGCAGGTGTCCCACACTGTCCCAGCCACTCAGGACTTCTGGGCAGCATGGGAAGGTGGGGCCAGAGCAGAGAGGCAGCTCTGGGGGCCAGAGTGGAAAGGCAGTGGTGGCAGCCAGGGTAAGGAAGGCCTGTTGTTACATTGGGCTTCTAGTAAAGAGGTAATATGTAAATTGACCATCACTCCAACACACAAGATGGCTGCCCCCATGTAGTCAAAGATGGCCAACCCCATGTGAACACAAGATGGCTGACATAAGATGGTGTGCAGTGGAGAACAGTTGGGATGGACCAGGTTTTCAAGGGAGGGCAATTGGAGGCTATAAAGCTGGAAAGAGAGGGAAGTTAGGGATCACCGAGACAGCAGGATAGGGCAATTGGGGGCAACCAGGCCAGTAGGAGAGGGCAGTTACAGGTAATTGGGCTGGCAGGGGAGGTCAGTTAGGGGCAACCTGGCTGGAAAAGGGAGGGGTGTTAGTGGTGACCAGACCAGCAGGGAAGGGCAGTTAAGGCAATTTGGCTGGCAGGGGAGCACTTAGGCATTGATCAGGCTGGCAGCCGTGTGGTTAGTGGGTGATCAGGCTTGCAGGCAAGCTGTTGGGAGCCAGCAGTCCTGGATTGTGAGAGGGATATCCGAATGTCCATTTAAGCCCTATACTGTGATAGGCCCTAAAAGGGTATTCAGACATCCCTCAAGGGGTCCCAGATTTCAGAGGGTTCAGGTTGGGCTGAAGGACACCCCCCCATGCATGAATTTTGTGCACCAGGCCTCTAGTATTACATATAAGGCAGCATAAGATTTATTTAAGAGAGTGATGGATTTTAAATGCTTTGAGAAGACTTTATACTGTTTTTCACAGTGACTATACCAGTCTACATTCTGATACACCAAGAGTTTACAAGAGTTCCCTTTTTTCTACATCTTCATCAACACTTGTTATTCTTGTTTTGTTTTTATAATAACCATTTTAACAAATGTAAGGTGATATTTCACTGTGGTGATATATATCTGATAGCATTTGAATGGCTTTGAAGAAATGTCTATTCCAGGTCCTTGGCTCATATTTAATTGGTTTATTATTTTTTTTTTGCTATTTATCTATGAGTGTCTTTCTCTCTCTCTTATCCCTTTCCCTCTCTCCTCATCTTTATCTCATCATCATCATCATCATCATTACAAAATTGTTTATAAGATAAAAATATGAAAATAAATTGTCTATGTATCTAAAACAGTATTGCAGCAATCATGTAATTATAATGGAATAGTAATCAGAATTTATAAAGTGTAAGTGAAATCTACATCATCAGACATTAAATATTTTATTATGCATCATTAGAATTAACAAAAAGCAAAACATAAGTTTCAGAACAGATTAATAGCATAAATCTCTTCATTACTAAAATATCCTATCCAATAAAAGAGTTATATACAAATTGACTATACCTCCGCTACACCCACCAGCCACACCTACCAACAAATCAGGATTGGGTATGCAAATTAAACCCAATCAAGATGGTTGTGGCCATGGAGAGAGCAGGAGGCAGGCTTGGGTTTCCCCAGCGATGGAGAAAGCCAAGCTTACTGCACAACCTGGTCTGCCTTGGACTCCGATTAAGGGTACAAAGTTTCAATATAGAAGATAAATAAATCACAACAGAAATGGCTGCAGCCACGGAGCAAGCAGACTTGCCTCTGCTCCAGGCTATAAAGTTTCAATTGTAAAAGATAAATAAATCTCAAAAACCAGGGTCTCTGCTTGGGTCTCCAGCAGGTGTGGCTACTGGTCCCTTGACCAGGCTGCTCCATGCCCCAAGAGGACTCCCATCCTGATCTGGGACATCCTTCAGGGCAACCCAGCAGGCTCCCATGCATGCACCAGGCCTCTATAAAATTTAATGTAAGAGTAATATGCAGACTGATCATCACTCCAACACACAAGATGGCTGCCTTCATGTTGTCAAAAATCCTTCCCCCAAGATGGCCACCACAAGATGGCCAGCAAGGGAGGACAGTTGGGAGGGACAGGCCATCAGAGGAGGGAAGTTTGGGCCAACTTGGCCTGCAGGGAAGGACAGTTGAGGGGGACCCAGGCCTGCATGGGTGGGCAGTTAGGGGTGAGCAGCCCTGTAGGAGAGGGCAATTAGGGGTAAATATCCTGGCAGGGGAATGGTTTGGGTGATCAAGCTGACAGGAAGAAGTGGTTAAGGGAAATCAGGAAGGAAGGTAGGTGAGCAGTTAGGAGCCAGCAATCCTGGATTCTGAGAGGGATGTCCAACTGCCCGGGACATCCCTTGAGGGGTTCCAGATTGGAGAGGGTGCAGACTGGGCTGAGGCACACACCTGCCTCCTGTGCACAAATTCTGTGCACCGGCCTCTAGTTGAAATATAAACATAAGTATATATAATGGCATTCTTAAATACAACTATAACATTTAAAAAATATATAGCAGAAAAGGTTGTCTGACACTGGGACTGACATTTGGTTGAATTAGAGAAAGGGAATTGCATTGTCACTTTTAATTCTCATATAATCAGATACTTCTTTTATAATCATCATTGTAAAAATAACAGGAATAGGAAAATAGCCAAAATTGCTTTGGCTCAGTGGATAGAGCGCCAGGCTGTGGACTGAAGGGTCCCAGGTTTGATTCCGGTTAAGGGCATGTACCTTGGATACAGACACATCCCCAGTAGGGGGTGAGCAACAGGCAGCTGATCAATGTTTCTCTCTCATCGATGTTTCTGACTTTCTATCCCTCTCCCTTCCTCTCTGTAAAAAATCAATAAAATGTATTTAAAAATAAATAAATAAAAATAATAGGAAAATAGACAATAAAGTATATAGTAAAATGCAAACTGATTACTTTATTATTAACATATGAAACTGGATTTTACTTTTCTCTGTCTTTTACATGTGTGGCAATGCCCTTTTTTTATTTCACAAGTAAATATATTCATTTTATTTCAATATATAGATTATTATAAAGTTATCTGCATGAGATATCACTTGACCTTCTAGGACATGTCTAGGCATCTGGTATTTGCTTGCATGAAGCAGAATATCTGAGAGAGATAATTGACCAAAACTCTTGCTCAGAATGGATGAGGGCCAGAACTCTTTTACATTTAGGTCTGAAAACACTCTATAATCATTTCAACTTTGCAAACAATAATTCTCTGGTTCAATAAATATCATGGTCAAGTCTCTTTAAATGATAGATTATCTCAAAGGAAAGTATATTTTCAAAAATATCCAAGTTAAATATTATATTTGTCATCTTTATCCATTCACAAGCCATAATTTAAAATGGATATCTGTGGTGGGAAAAATTTTAAAAATTAATCTAGCACCAATTTATTTATTCTGTCATTTTGTCATATAATTTAAAGGTTATAAATATTTTATAACATATCTGCCATCCCAATTCAGTATATATTTGCAATCTGATGTAATCCTTATCTTTACTTAGGAAATATTTTTTATGGTTTCTTTTTACTGTTAGACCTAATCAAGCCATCAACAAAAATGATGTCACATATATGTAATTTTTCTTTAGCATTGATTTATGAAGTACATAATTAGCAAAACATTTTCTACTTTACTACAAAGCATGTAAAGCATAGCATTTTTTTCTGCAGCATCCATCATTCTTAGTGAATTGTCTGACACACTAATGCAATGTTCCTAAATTGCACTTCTCCAGTTTTATTAAAAATTAATTTCTGTGGTAATATGCTTATCACAAGTATGCTTATCACCAACTATATACTGTTTCTCATGCTTCCACAGACTTTATACATCTACATATATAAAAGGCTAATATGCAAAGTGTCCCCTCAGGAGTTTGAGTGGGAGACTGGAGCCTGGGAGTTTTATAACTCACTATGATGTGCACTGACCACCATGGGGCAGCATGGAATATTGCGGGCGACCACAGTGGCAAGGTGCTAAGGGAACAAAGGAAGAAGGAAGTTGGGAGGCAGGGAGGCAGGGAGGCAAGGGATCCAATTGTCTCTGATCCTGACAGGCCTAGGGACCCTAGTCACGCATATATTTCTTGCACTGGGCCTCTAGTGGATAAATATGTTTTCATTTCATGAAGAACTAAAGTAAATATATACTTCTTTTTAAAATATATTTTTATTGATTTCAGAGAGGAAGGAAGAGGGACAGAGTGATAGAAACATCAGTGATGAGAGAAAATCCTTGCTGGGGATGGAGCCCACAATGCTGCCATATGTCCTGACTAGGAATCAAACTGTGACCTCCTGGTTCATAGGTTGACAATCAAACACTAAGTCACGTCAGCCAAGGATAAATTTATACTTCAATTCCACAGTTTTTATAGTGCTAAAGATCTGTTTATGACTGTGGCTTGTATTAAAGAAGGGATTTTTGCCTACTCCATATCATGTGTCTGGTTTACCAACCTATCCTGTTGAAAATAACTTTTAAATTTTTTTCTTAAAATTAATGTGAAAAATTTTGCTTGATAATCTGTAGCAGATGTTTGAATTATTAGCTGTTTTAAAGTCTTCATAAGTTTCTACTTTAAATTAAGTCCACTTCTTTACATTTATTTCTATAAGTAGCTGTTAGTTAATAAGTAAGAACTACTACATATTGTCAAGATGTTGATAGTGTTTTTACTTGTACATTTTTGAGATATAAAGATTGGAATATAATTCAATTTTTGGACTCCTATTTATAAAATTGAGATGAATCTTTTAATCCTAGACATTTAATGTTGATATTTTAAATGATCCATTGGTAATACCTGGAATTAAGAAAGAAATTAACAATTATTTAGATCTGGATGCTGAACTATGTTTTACTGTTTATAGGTATCCACTGGGAGCCTGCAACAGCACTCATTAGAGTAAAACTAATCAGCATTGCATCAGGGAAATAGCCAAAGTACCAACTAAGGAAGCAACATAAAAATAACAATAACAATCAAAGAAACTAAACAAATAATAAAGATATACGAAACTGTTTAATACACTAATGACTACAATAATAAATTTCAAATATATATGTTATAAAACTGTGTTGTATCATAATAAATCAATTAAAACTGAGAAAAGAAATGCTGGAAATTGAAAAGGGAATACTTAGACTACCTATAAAACTTGAATGTAAACTTACAGAAGAGTTTATCTTATTACACCAATTGCAATGTTAGAAGCTAGCATTCTTATGTTTGATGCCAATGAAGTGGAGCCTTCATGTATGTCATCTATTATCAAGTGATTAGTGTGATATCTTTCTTATTTGAAGTATGGCTAGATAAGACATTCTCACACAGAGTCCATTAATATATGACAAATGAGCTGGACTTATTTAACAAATCACTATACTTAGGACAAATGTAATTAAATGGATATATTTTGTGGCATCTTTGCATGCAATAACTAATGCAATGATTTAAATAAGTTTATATCTTTCAGTTAAAGGTTCTAGAACTTAGTACCAGGAAGTGACAGTCTTTCATATACACATATTCTAATTTATTACCAAAACCTGAAAAAAATAGACACTGATTACTGAGATAAGTTATTTAAATAGCACATATTCTAATACAAATTTCATAGATGTTTGAAAGTAAAATGATTTCCTCTTTATAATTAAGTGGCTTGGTCACTTAGGCCCCAGCAGTATGATGAATCGGGTGCAGTTAACATGATTATCACTGAGGCCACAAAGTCATGGAGGCAGCAAATGTCTGGCTCCATGCGTTTTGGCTAATAAACAAGCATGTGTAACAAACAGGAAAAATACAAACTGGGATTACTATTATAGGTCTCACTCCAAATATAGACAAATACAGTGAGCCTGATATTTTCTCCATCACGTCTCATCTAATTTTCAAGTAATTTTCAGTTGCTTTTCTTTATTAAATTAGTTCTGTGATTAACACCACTCCTTTCTCATACATATAACAGTAAAGGAATGAAACAGTGGCATTTGCTGGGACCTTTTATAGGCTGTGTATAGAATTGTTTTCTCCCCAAATTCATGTTGACATCGTAGTCAAGAATACCTCAGAGTGTGACTGCATTTGAGGATGAGGCCTTTAAAAAGCCAGTTAGGTTAAAGGAGGGCATTGGAGTGATCCCTAATCCAAAAATGGATTTTAGAACACAAATACACAGAGGATGAAGACAGCCATCTACAAGCTAAGATGAGAGATCTCAGAAGAAACCATTGCTACTAGCACCGCCATCTCCAATAGCTTGCCCCTAGAACTGTGAGAAAAAATTTTTGAGGTTTAAACCACCCAGTCTGTGGTGACTTGTTATAGTAGCTTTAACAAACTAATATTGATGTGGACTCAGAAGGATCTACTCTGCATTAAATTTGTGGTGCAATGACTCTTATTGGCATTTGAAAAAAATTGCTTTATTTGTTTGATTTGGCCTTAGTGAAATATGATTCAATTATATTAAAATGCTTTAATTATTTGTTAAGCAGCTGAGAGATTTTAGAACATAAAACTTTAAAAATAAAAACCTTTAAATAAAAAGTAATAAATATTTCTGTAATAATATTCATCATCATTTGGTTATACACTAATATAAAACAAGATAGGAAAATATATACATTTTACTTGGTAGACTTATCTTTTATGAATTAACTAGAGGCCCAGTGCACAAATCTGTTCATGGGTGGGGTCCCTCTGGGTGGCCTGTGGGGATCGGGCCCCAGCTTGTGCCCCTAGCCTCGCAATGCTGCAGCCTCACCTGGCACCCTGCCATGGCCTGGTGCCTACCCTCACCTGCTCCACCATCCTGCCTGAGGAATGATGGGTTGGAGCTGGGTGCCCCACCTGTCTCCCTCAGCACCTGGGAGCTGGGCAGAGGCCCCACTCCCTGCTGCCACCACTGGTTGTTATCTGTGAGGTGATTGGGCGGGGTGACTGGGCCCTGCTTGCACCCACCTTAGCCTTGCTCTGCCTGCTCACCTGCTCCAGCATTCCACCATGATCCCGCTCACGTCAGGCCCCATCAGGGCCAGCAGAGCCTCCACTGCCACCTGCTGCCAGTGCCACGTTACTGATGCCCATCATGGTCTATGCCACCCCCTGGTACACACCATACATCACAGGGGGCAGTCGAACTCCTGGTCGAATGACTGCCTGAGAGAACAATTTGCATATAAGGCTTTTATTATATAGGATTATTAATTATTTTAATACTACTTACTTTGTAATGCATAACCTTCCATTCATTTAAAATCTCACATTTATCGGTTTAGATCAGTGATTGGGCTTATATAATCAGAAAATATCATATCTATATTTAAATAAGAAATAAATAAAATATTACGGTGTTACACTTATCAATTTACTTTAAAATCCAATTCAAAGTATGTCCATATGGTCTAGTGTAATTTTTTGAAATATCACATTTTAAAATACACAGATATCACCACTTTTAAATTTGTATAGCACTAATGTAACATCCTATATAATAAAAGCCTAATATGCAAATTGACCAAACACAGAACAACTGGTCACTATGATTCACACCCCACTAGGGAGCAGATGCTCAATGCAAGAGCGGGCCTAAGCCCAAGGCCCCAGGCAAGCCAGGGCAGGTACCAGAGGGAAGCGACCAGCAGAGGTGGTAGAGAGCGAGCTGGCAAGTGGGTGGTGTCAGGCTGGCAAAGGCAGGTGCCAGTGGGGGCCCACCATTTGTCCCTTTAGTCACCACATAGCTTGGCCTGGATTGCCAACCAGGCCTAGAGACCCAGCCTGGGTATAAATTTTGTGGACCAGGACTCTAGTTTAAATATAACTAGAGGCCTGGTCCATGAAATTCATGCATGGGGGGAAGGGGTGTCCCTCAGCCCAGCCTGCACCTTCTCCAATCTGGGACCCCTCGAAGGATGTCCGACTGTTCTTTTAGGCCCAATCCCAGTAGGCGATCAATTAGGCTGGCAGGGTAGTGGTTAGGGGGTGATCAGGCTGGCAGACAGAAACAGTTAGGGGCAATCAGGGAGGCCGGCAGATGAGCAATTTGGAGGCAGTAGTCTTAGACTGTGAGAAGGATGTCTGACTACCGATTTAGGCCAGATCCTACAAGGTAGTCAGGTAGTCGGACATCCTTCTCACAATCTAGGACTGCTGCCTCCAAATTGCTCACCTGCCTGCCTCCCTGATTGCCCATAACCGCTTCTGCCTGCCAGCCTGATCACCCCCTAACCACTACCCTTCTAGCCTAATTGATGTTTACCTGCTCCCCTGGCAGTCTGTTTGCCCCCAACTTCCCTCCTCTGCTGGCCTGGTCACCACTAACTGCCCTTCCCTGCAGGCTTGATTGCCCCCAACTGCTCTCCCTTGCAGTCCTGGTTTATCCCAACTGTCCTCCCCTGTTAGCCTGATCTCCCACAACTGGCCTTCTTTGTAGGCCTGGAACCTCCCAACTGCCTTCCCCTGCTGACCATCTTGTGGGCACATGGGGGCTTCCATCTTTGACCATATGGGGGTGGCCATCTTGTGTGTTGGAGTGATGGTCAATTTGCATATTACTCTTTTATTATATAGGATAACATTCTGAAGAAATATCATCAGGGTTGGTGCAATATATCATAAAGTTTGAGAGATGGTTTAAATTTCTTAAGACTTAGAGATGTTCATTTCTTAAACTGTTTTCACTGCCACGCCTTAATTTAAAAACAATTGAGTGGAAGTGCATGAGCCTCAAAGTTATACCATGATGTAATAAAATCCTATATAATAAAAGCATAATATGCTAATTAGACTGGACAGCCAAATGACCTTCTGGACATCACTCTGGATGTATTTATGGATAAAGCCAGAGCAGTGGGGACCAAGGGGTACAGGCTGGGATGAGGTATGCACCCCCCATGCATGAATTTTGTGCACCAGGCCTGTAGTCTTTATATATATTTTTGTGCTTCTGTTGCACAATTGTTGGCAATATAATATCATTAATATGTAGAGTGGTCATTTTATTTCAGATATAATGTTATATATAAACTGTCCAATTAGATTTCTGTGCATATACTCCATCTCATTATTAACATTGCCCAGTTTTAATATTTTATATTTTTACATTGAATTTATTGGGATGCCGTTGGTTAATAGAATCATATAGGTTTCAAGTGTACAACTCAATACAAACTATTAGGGGATGGTAGATAAATAGAAGAAATAGTTCCAAAGGTGTTCAAGAGGTACAAAGTTGCAGTTATAAGTACTAGGATATAATGTATAAGATGAAAATTATACTTACCAATGCTATATAGTATATTGGAAAGTTACTAAGAGAGTAAACCCAAAAAGTTCTCATCACAAGGGAAAAAAATTAACTATGTAACATTAACTAAACCTATTGTTACACTCATTTGGAAATAAGTCATTATGCTGTACACTTTAAAAACTTACACAGTGATATGTCAATTATATTTTGATACTATTGGAAGAAAAATGATCCAAAATAAATTATTTCAGAACATGATAAACTTAATAAATGTTTATGATTTGCTTACTATAATAGTACAGAGAAGTGAAATCTAATTAAATTGAGGAATATGCATCGCCTGTGACTATGTAATGTGAAATGACCCCTGATGATATTGTAACAGTTCAATGGGGAAACAACACAAAACAGTTAAGAGTCAATTGAACACAAAAAAGTAATTAGGATTAAGAAGGGCAGTGAGATAGCCTGAAATATTTGACAACAAAACATTCTTAACAGATTAGAGTAGGAGAAATCCACACCCAAAATTTACTTTAGATATTGAGACTGATGATAAAAAGCACATACACAAACACGCACACACACGTGCACACACACCAAGAAGATAAGATACAATATGTTACTTACACAATTGAAGCCGCTGAAAAGACCAGGGTAGGCTTGTCAAGCAGGTCCAAAATGTCCCAGGAAATCAGGAAATGTAGACTAGCTTTGGTATTTTCTGGTGGTGAGGGTATGAAGTTGGACTGAGGGTCTCTGCACCAAAAGAGCTTTTATGGACTCAGTCTTCTGCAGGTATAAAAGGAAGGAATACCCAGGGTGTCTCTTACTTTCCCCAGTTATGTGTGTTACAATGGGAAGAGGAGGGCATAAAGATTAAAACTTCATTACATATATTACTTTATACGAGATAAGATTGCACATGAAAATCAAGGTCGCCCATTTATTGAAAACCAAAACAGTAACTTGATCTATCACTCCCAGTAAAACAAAGAAATTGAAATAGACAAAATTTTTATTTAAAAAAATTAGATTTTACCTTCAACCTTATTGTTAAAAAGGGTTCTTCAACTCTCTTTTCAACTCCATTGGAAAATATTTCTCTTTTTCTTTGAAAATATACGCAAAATTATGTAATATCTCTCTAAACAGTACACAAGAATACATGCTAATATATGTGGTATAAAATTTCAAAAGGTCAAAGAGATTTCTCTGTTCATCCTTAAATTCTTTGTTAATATTTAGACCAGGGATGAGAACCTCTAATTTTTGTACAATAATAAGATTTTAAAAACTTGATATTGGCAACATAGGTATACATGGGATTATTAAAAGAAAAGTTGTTTCACTATAAAAATATGGGAGAGAACAAAACCTGTTTTAAGAATGTGTTTAGTACTGTTGGACTTACATGATATTTAAATGTTCATACTTATTGTAATTTATAATTTAATTAGAGAGTATAGATGTATGAGTAGCTTGACCTGAGTTTTCCCCACTCCCGAAGTCCATGGATCAACTGGTAGCTGCATCTTCCTTTGCTATCTGTATTATTTTTTTAAATACATTTTTTAATTGATTTTTTACAGAGAGGAAGAGAGAGGGATAGAAAGTCAGAAACATCGATGATAGAGAAACATGGATCAGCTGCCTCTTGCACACCCGCTACTGGAGATGTGCCCGCAGCCAAGGTACATGCCCTTGACCGGAATCGAACCCAGGACCTTTCAGTCCAAAAGCCGACGCTCTACCACTGAGACAAACCGGTTTCGGCTTCTATGTGTATTATTGCTGCTTATTTATTCTTTACTAAATAATAGGACTTCTCGTTAGCACACAGAGACAATCAGATCTTAGTTTCCATAAAACAAAAAGCAGGAAAAACAGGAAATGTTTTCCAGAGACAAATATGAGTAAATTTTACATAATACTAAATTCATGCCTGTGTCAAAGAAAATTGCACTGAATGGAGTTTAACTGGCAAGAAAGACATTATTTAAGACTATTGCAGTAGTGGAGAGAGACTGAGCCCAAATCCACTGATATAAAGGGCAGGAGAATTTTTAAGTACTGGGGTTAACTAGTGGAAAAAATCAGGGTGAGGTTGGTCGAGGTGAGTAAGCCATCTGTACTAGTTCATTGGCTATTATGGAAGTTAGGTTCCTACCTTCCCAAAGAACCTGGGGCATAGGGTCACAATCTTTTTTTGATGGTTCAATTCAAAGAGATGTCCCCCTGATCCCGGAGAAAGGCATTCCAGTACTGTAAAACTGGCAAGCAGTCGGCAGAAGATTTATATCTCAAAGGTCAGAGGAAGAATTTATAATTTCAAATTATCTAACATAACTACTTCAAGAAATGGAGTTTGGGGACCTAGTCAGGTCAGAAAGAAGAAGCCTGTTCAAAGTTTAGTCAAGCAGCGGAAATAGTAAGACTCTTTTAGTCACTTGATAAATAAAAAAGTATAACTACTATTTAAGAAATATCCAGATTGGTAGTTACGGTGCAAATTTGTACATTTCCAGTTTAATAAAAAAAAAAGGTTATTGGGACCCTGAGAGAAAACCAATATGCTGCTGGAGAAACAAAGGCAAATGTGATCAGTTGTCACTATAGGGACCTGGGAAAGTCACAAAGAGAGAGAGGGAGACATTTTCTAGGATGCAGATTGCTTTGACATAAAGAAAGACCCTCTGAGGTCTTCTAGTACTTCCTTGATGGATGGCTAAATCCTGATGGGTGACTGTCAACTGGAACACATCACTGTAAGAAAACCAATAGAATGTGACAATTTTATTAGCATATAATGACAAATGAGCTTGATGTAATTCTGGAAAATTTTACAAGTATTATTTTAAGTACTATGTATGACTAATGATTAGCAGACTAATAATTACCATGTTTTATTTGGGGCTGAGCCTAAAATAATACTTCTGTTAAATACTTTAAATTGTTTTATTTTAAGAAAGAGCATATTTTTGTCTATGAATTTAAAAGGCTCTATACTTTTGATTGAGTCTTTAATATAGTTAATGTATATAAATCATAACCTGTATGTGAAAATGAATTGCTCTGTAGGAGTCAGTAGGGCATATTATAAAGGAAATGTCTTTCTCTTTTAAGACTTTCTTTTTTAAATGTCTTTCTTATTTATCTAGTTAAATGCCTATGTCTTTGCATTCATTATCTTAAAGGAAATCTTGCTGTGAGATTGACTTGTTTGAGAATGAAGTTAAGAATGGAGTTAAAGATGCCTTATATTAACAGAAGAAATATTACAAGAAAGTAAAAAATTTAGTTCTATATTGATTTTAAAGAAAATCAAATGACTTTGCATTGATACTTTAGAATATAAAGTATTTTATGTAAACACTTGGTATTGATTTATATTTTTATTAAATGAAGTATATTTATTTTGTTTTTGTGAGGCTTATTTTGGGAATCCTGTGTTTGATTGGTATTTAATATTTGTAATATATATAGAGTGGGCAAAAATAGGCTTACAGTTGTATGTGAAACAATTTATTCTATTATTATTTTTTATAAATTATTATATCCTTATATTTGTATTATTTGTCTTCTTATTATTGTTATTATTGTGTATCCTTACTTATGATTTATCTTATAGGTTATGTCTTCTTTCATATGAACATTTTGCTCACCCTGTACATAAGGATTATTTTAGAACAATTATAAATATTACTCCTAATATTTTTAAAATATATTTTTGTTGATTTCAGAGAGGAAAAGAGAGGGAAAGAGAAGTAGAAAAATCAATGATAAGAGAGAATCACTGACTGGCTGCCTCCTGCACACACCCTACTGGGGATGTAGCCCACAACCCAAGCATGTGCCCTAGGTCTCTTCAGTCCACAGGCTGCCACTCTATCCACTGAGCCAAGCCAGCTAGGGCTCCTTTTAATATTTTGAGCCACTTGCAGTTAAATATAACCAGTGTTTAAAATGTTATGGTCATTACAAAATAGGAATCTCTCTTCAAAACACAAATAAAAAAGAAGAAAATGAGGATAAAAATATGAGGAAAATTAATATTTAGAAATCAAAATTAGATAACTGATGCTGTCAGATTAATATGGCAAAGGGTTTTGCAGAAACTGGATTATAGTTTCTCAAATATCAAAGCAAGAGGGCAAAATAAAACAAACTAACAAAATAAAATAAAACATAAATTTCAGTATAGTCAGAAGTGCTAGAATCTGAAAATCTCAGCCATTATTAAGAACTTTTGCTGGTTTCCATTTATGATTATATGAACATTGGTTTTGAAAAATATTTTCTTGGATTAAAAGTACATGCAAAGTCATAACTTCTTCTTTGTTATGACATTCTACCAAGGTCAAATTATAAATGTATAGCTATGCTTTTACAGAGATAATTAGACACTTTACTTATACTGTACCAGGCTTCCCAGTGCTGATATTTAGGGCAATAAACTGGATATAAGATGAAGAACAAGTTCTTAGAGGGTTAGAAGGTAGAAGAAAAGATCTATGTGCTTGGAAGTGATTATTGGAGGTAGAGAGACACAAGGCTATGGTTTCCATGAATTTGAATGATCTACATTGTACACTACTTGAAATTTCTTTTCCTTTTCGCTTACATGGTGAAATTATTACAGTCATGAATACTATTTTAGAAATGGTTAACAGAGAAGACCTCTTCTATAATTTTCACTGAGGGATCTAAGTTACGTGACATAAAGAAATACATGATTTACCTAATGAATGGATGTAATAAAGTTACTTGTAATCAAGGTTAAATCCTTAAAAAAAAAAACACCTAAGAAAACACTTCTATATTTATAAAAGCCTAAGCTATTGAATGACTGAAAGACTGGTTGACTGGTCACTATGACACACACTAACCACTAGGGGACAGACACTCAACACACAGGATTGGGCTCCCTCCTGTGTGGGTCGGGCTTGTGGGGATTGGGACGAAACTGCTCTCTGAAATCCCCCGAGGGGTCCCAAGCCAGGCTTAGGGACCTCAAAGGTGCACAAATTTATTCAATATGCCTTTAGTATTTTAATCAAATAAAATTTTAAAAATTCCAGAAGTGGATATACATAAACACAATTTTTATGTAGACAATCAATTTAGAAATATGCTACACAGATGACTTCTAAGAGGATGGAAATACAAGCAAAGGCAGTAAGATGAATGTTCCCACATTGTGTTAGGAAAAATAAGCAGCAAAATGAATGATTTAGGACATTCACACTGGAGAATGAGTTGAAAAGCAATAATAGATTAACAACTATAGATTAGAAAGACCCAGCTATAAATTTTAAAGTTAGGAAGTATGTAATGACTTATAAAAAATATACCCAATGTTGTATTGGATATATGTTAATGGTATTGTATAGTCAAAACAAAATCTTGTACATTATTATTATTTATACATTGTAATTTTAGAACTCATAAGTGAAAGGCATTGATGCTTCAGAGACATTATCAAGTTTAAATAATAGGTGAGTGATATTATCAAGTCTGTGTATTTGGATATCCAGAGCTGTGTCCTTTCCATCACGTTACTGCCTAGAAATGTTGATACTGTTTAAAAATATTGTTCTAATAAAAGCATTGAATTCCAATAGAATGTTTGTTATAATGTATCCTCTACAATCATTGGCATAAACAGATTCAAAAAGTAGATAACTTTATTATGAAGAATGTTATAAAACAGAAGAAAACCTAGAGCAGTGGTCAGCAAGCCACAGACGGCTCTTTGGCCCCTTGAGTGTGGCTCTTCCACAAAATACCACAGCCTGGGCAAGTCTATTTTGAAGAAGTGACGTTAGAAGAAGTTTAACTTAAAAAAAAATAGCTTTCAAAAGAAATTTCAATCTTTGTACTGTTGATATTTGGCTCTGTTGACTAATGAGTTTGCCAACCACTGACCTAGATAAAATGCCATTAAAAATAATTTTGGTGAACCTTTAAAATAAGTGGGATTTGTCCACGAGCCTATTAAGGTAAGAACTGATGGAAGTCAGTAAAATGGTTAATTAATTACAATGTTATTTGACGGAGGTTTACAGAAACCAATTGTATAAACCTGTCCTTGACATTTAATTTCCAATTATCTTCATGATTGACAACTAACCTAAAAGCCCTCCTGGGATAGTAACAGTTAGTTCTCTGACTAAATATGTTGCTTAAAAAAGAAAAAGACTTGTCTAGCCCTTCTATAACTTGTAATCTTTATTGACATGGATTACATTAAAGGAAATTGAAACAATGTTAGGAAAAAAAACAAATATGCAAATCATCTAAAATTTATATCAGTTTTATATTTTCCTGAGAAGATATTTTTTAAAGAATTTTATGAAACATAAATACCCCCTGGCTTTTAAGACTGACCTTTGTATTTATTTCTCTTAGAAGAGCCTATAAGGATGCATACTAGTTTTTAATCACTCATAGAAAACAAATAGCAAGTATAGGTACAGTTTGGGATTTCTCTTAAATGGCGAGGTGTTATTTTTTAATACAACTGTTGGTCTATTTGTATCCCTTTAATTCTAATATATACACCATGGAAGCATACCCTAATTCTCATTATTCTCATTCTAACAAAAAGCAAATATTTCCCACAAATGCATATACATTTCATATTTGCTACTTCACTAATTTCTTATTCAATTGCTAGTCTTTTTACCATACTGATACCTTTTTTTTATCTTTAATTAAACTGAAAAATAGTTAAATGAAAAGTTGTAAATAATTAGAATGAAAAAACATATTTGGTTATTAAAGAGGTAATAATTTGATATATAATAATAATAGCTTCCATTTATTGAACATCTATTCATTAAAGATAAACTCTTTAAAATTATTTTTAAAAGCTGATTTAAATATCAATTTTTAGTTTATGTGGTCTATGAAAATATTTTTTTCCTTTTAATAATTATTTCATATATGTGCTTTCTGTGTAATCTATTAAATTAATTTATATTCTTATATTTTAAAAATTTGTTTTCCTAAGAAACAAAAACTATACCTTCCTTTTTACAAAAAAAAAAAGTTTTATTGATTTTAGAGAGAAGAAGGGAGAAGGAAATGCATATTTCTATAATCAGCTTTCCTTCAATTGGAAAGAAATCATGATTTATTTGTAAAAAATTATAACATGTTATATGTACTACAACCATTTATAAGTATATTTCTGTTCTACATTATTCTTAATTTGCTAAAAATTGTGGTTATGATGATATTGTGCTCTCACAAAATGATATGCACACAAAACTGGTGATTGAATTCAATTTGAACTTCTTAACTGAATTTATCATAGCTTCACTATGATGTCAGATGCTTCAACTTTTACTAAATAAACTTCCTAAATTGGGAAATGCACTCATTGTGAAACTTAATTCTTTTATCTGATAGTCTCTTGGAATATTTTATGAGGCTGATATACAAGTGATATAATTTAAGTAAATTTGAAGTTCTTTTTCTATTAATGGATCTAATATATTAGCAATCATTAATTCATTCTTCATAAATGTAAAAGTAATTCTGAAAACAAAAAATGAGTTTAATGTAATTGGAACAGTCATTTGATCTAAATTAAAAAATAGGCTTTTAGAGGGATATACACACACATGTACTTTGGAGCTGCACAAATTAAGTGCCACACAAGTCTTAAAAATTACTGGTACTTTGCAAACTTATGCCAATGTGGTCAAAATCGCCCTCTCAGTTTGAAGGTAAATTTAGGTAAACATGTTGTGCAAATTACACATGTATCTTCAATTCCCCGAAAAACAAAATTCAGTACTTATCCTATCTAATAAAACAGTAATATACAAATTGACCATCACTCCAACACACAAGATGGCTGCCTCCATGTGGAAACAAGATGGCCACCACAAGATGGCCAGTAAGGGAGGGCAGTTGTGAGGGACCAGGCCTGAAAGGGAGGACAGTTAGGGACGATCAAGCCTGTAAGGGAGGGCAGTTAGGGGTGACCAGGCCTGCATGGGAGGGCAGTTAGGGGCAAACAGGCTGGCAGGGAGCAGTTAGGCATCAATCAGGCTGGCATGGGGAGTGGTTAGGGGGTGATCAGGCTGGCAGGCAGTCATGGTTAGGGGCAATCAGGCAGGCAGACAAGCAGTTGGGAGCCAGCAGCCCTGGATTGTGATAAGGGTCCCAGATTGGAGAGAGTGCAGGCTGGGCTTAGGGACACACACCCCTATGCATGAATTTCATGTACTGGGCCTCTAGTATTTTATATAAATGTATAATTTAGCTCAATATGATTAAAAGGGATTATTGCATAATTAAAAATAATTATTATACAGTAAAATAGCCTTAGATTTACATTATAGAATAAATGGCAAAACTATTTCAGCAAGAGTGATTAGACTACTCTCTCAAGTTCTGTGGCAGGTCTGCTCAACCTTTGCCACTCTCATTATGAGGGCACATCTTGCCCTTCATTCTCCCCCTTTTGCACTGTACATTCTTGTTGGTGCCCTTAGAGTCCACAGCACCATCTGTATACCAATTTTATAATAATATTACAGCAGAGAAAAGCTGTAAATATTTCCTCACTATCACCCACAAATAGAAAAGACAACAGTCACTAGATGTTTTTACCCCAACACACTTTCAAATAGTGAGTGACTATGTATTGTCTTTAAAACACAAGTTTTTTTAATTTTTTTATTTTGTTATTTTTATTTTTTATTTTTTATTTTTTTCTTTATCCAGATAGGATAAGGAAAAGAAAGAGGAGGGGAGGTTATTGCTGGTTATCTTTAAGATAACTCGTTTATTAAAGTGAGATGTCTGTCTGCAACATACACATGTCAGGAAAGATGCTGGAGAAACTGGAAGTACAATATGACTGTCTACCAAATCTTCTCTGATTCATTTTATGCAAAAACTACACAAAGTTATAGCAAACTAATACCAGGAAATTAGGCATAACCTACAATTATACAAAACACACCATAAGTTGTTCAGGTTTGTATCTGATAGCTGTAGCTTCTGTACAGAAAAGCTCATAACCAATCTTCTTAAGTTGGGGTTTATATGATTTAAAACAAACAACAAGTACTTTGAAAATGGCAAATGAGGGATAAAAGAGATAGGATTAGGGGATATCTATAAAACTGTCAACAATAAAATAAAATAAAATAAAATAAAATAAAATAAAATAAAATAAATGGCAAATGAATATTTCTCAAATAAATCATATTTTTATTAAAATAATTTGGAATTATTAGCAATTTAGCAGCTTCTGAGAATTTTGTGGGCAAAGAAAATTTGTGTTTTTTTTTTAATTGAGAGCAAAGTGAAGTCTCAGGTATGTGTATTATTATGGTGGTAAGTTTGTATACTTCTTCAATTAAAAACAAAACAAAACAAATGAAGTCATTGTCCATGTTTTTTTCCCCATTTATATCACTTGTTATAAATAATATTTATAGCTTTAATCAATATGGGGGCAGTAAAAACATTCAGTAGCTTTTTATTTATGTTTGTCCTTCAAGTGTTGGTTGGTGAGTGGATATTAATAACCAGAATAGTTCAGAAGACAAATGCATAGCACTCATATCACCGTTTCTAGCGTTATATCACAAGATTGTCTTTCTGTTTATCCTTAGTCTTCTCAAGTAGGATATACTATAATTTAGGAAAAGCATTCTGTCAGTTTTATTTACAAGTTCTTTATTGCCTAAAATTCATGAGAGAAATACTTATTAAAGAATGAAATTGTCTTTTTGCCTATATGGGTCATTTCCTAATTATAGTATCAATTGTCTATTGCACAACGTGTTTAAACTAGGAAAAAACTTAGGAAAAATGTGATTTTTGTAAAAGTGACTCAATCTATAGAAAGTTTTACTGTTTCATCCTCTAAATTGAGTTGGATTATGTATACATGTCATTGAATCATGAATTAATAACATTTCCTAAATACTGCAAAAATATTTATATAGATTTAACTTTGTTTCAATATTTATGTGCAATAGTACATTTATTGCAAAGTTTTATTTTATTAATAATTTTATTATTATAGTGATATCATATTCATTTTAAAATACTTTAAAATATGGAAAATCAATAAATGAAAAAAAAAACACCTTATCTGTAACCCTCATTTTCTCAGTCCTTTCTTCTTAGACGTGGATACTATTTCTTTTGTAAATTTTATTATCTTAATTTCCACATGTGAACAAGAGAATAGTCATTTTACCTAATTCATAAAGTTTTATAAGTATCAATGCTTTGAGTGTTATTATTTTCAACTAATAAGTATTTGGATTTTTCCCTTCTACTTTTTCATATTTTCTTATTAAATTTTGTTTTATTTTTTTATGTATCCTCAAGTTTATAATGTTGTTTTCCTAAATTATGGAATTAAATGCCTGTTTTAAAAATTATATTAATCCAACACTTTCCACTAAAAATTTCATGGGGTTTATGAAAAATCTATATTCTCTGAGTGCTTGCATTGAAAACCTTTATTCCTGAATAATATTTTGACTTGCTATTTCTAAATCATATCTTTCTCCCTCAGAGTGGCGTAAGTGGTCTTCTGGCCTTGTCATGCTATGAAGGAGTGAAGTCAGGCTTCAGAGACTGTTATTTTTTTTCCCCTTGCAGAGATGCCTTTTTAATATTCTTTCCTGATTGGATAATTATAAATTAAAATTGGTGATTAGTCAACAGTTTGAACCCCTGAGGGTTCAAATTAATATTTTCAACTATTAAATTGTTATTTTTTATTTCATTGATCGTAAAAGTCCTTTGCTTTATTCTCCCTACCTGATAATACCCGATATAAATTCTGAAACCAGAATTATTAATTCTTGATTATTCATTTATTTCAAAATAGTAACTTTCCAAAGTTATGTCACCATTATAATAATCTGATTATTATTTAATAAAAAAGGAGTAAAGGGAAGTCAAGAAACATAGACATACCATTTACACAGCTTTGCCAGGAAGTGCAGTTAATCTCCTGGTGTCTGTTCCCTGCAAATCGCTGGGTGAGAGACTGGACAATAGACACACGCCCTGTGAGATCTAAGTGACTGGCTGTGAAGGTGCTCACTGTCAGTTACACCTGGGAACCAGTCATTGGCCAGAATTGGTACGGCCATTGCAAAGGCACGGAATCTGAGATATTTAACTCCTGAACAAAGGAACCCCTCACTCTTGGCTTTCTCTCTCTGTCTCTCTGTCTCTCTGTCTCTCTCTTTCTCTCTCTCTCCCCTTATCCCTGACCCCTGGCTTGTGACGCTCTCCCACCCTGAATTCGCCCACGTGACCCACATCCATGTGCAACTGACATGGTCTGAATCTAGCCAGATGCACTTCCAGACGCAGTTCCACCAGGGAACAAAGCTCAGGATGCTTGCCTTAATTTTTGCTCTGCCAGGAGCCCCAGCTGCACCTTATTTAGAACAGGCGTAAGGCATGGGTCTTGACCACCAGAGAAATAGAATTTCATGCCAATAAAAAGCACCTACTCTCCTGTGTGAGTCTTAGAAAATTCATTTTCTGAAGATACCGCAAAATCTCAAGTGCACTAATGTCAGGAAAATTTCTCTGGCAACAGTTCTATGGGAAGAAAGAGTGATACGTGTTAAAAACTGGGGCATGCCAGCACTGCATACATACACTTTTCTAGCTTTACTGCAACAGGTCCACACAGACAGCACAAAAGCAGTCCATTGCAATGGCTCCTGAAGAGATCAAGAAAAGTACATGACAGATGCTGGAGATAGATTTTCAACTGATGATTTAGAGCATACTTCTCTTAAAATGTTTGAGTAGAACATATAAGGACTGGAGTGGAAATAGGAAATTGTTCTTTATCTATGTCATTTGTTGTCATCTACCCAGAACACAGAAGCTTCTTGGGCTTTATGAACATACATGTTCCTACCATGCAACCTAACTCGATTTGGCTGTAAATTGGAAGCCACCTACACAAGCACCTACGTCACTCACATGGAGCACACACACAACAGTAATGAAGTAAAACAGTAAAAAGAAATTAAAAGAAAGATAACAATTCCTGACCTTTACTTGAGGGAAATAAATAATAAAAAAAAAACCTATAAAGCACATGTGTACATATGTCGAAATGACAGAACTTTATTTGTTTATAAATAAATGGGAGATGGGGACATAACCACAAAACAATATATGTCGAGTCTGACTTAACCTGAGGATTGTCTGTACTGCCTGCAGCCCAGCACATGCGTGGGGAATATTAGAAATCTCAAGAAGTGTATTACTTTTTCTACTTTGTATATTAAACCCCATTCTTCATAGACAATTTTGGAACCAATATCTCTGTAAACACAATAAGCACCAAATAAAAGAGGAAAGGCAGGGCAGTCAGTCTCACATCCCGTGGAACGTGCTGGTGTCAAGGAATGTCACTCACAGCAGAGTCAGGGATTATGTGAGCCTCAATCAATATGTATAATGGTGATTTAATCATTTACCTAATTTGTCTTACGAAAAAGAATACAGATACAACCTATGTTCCCATGGCTTCTCAGGTCAAACAACACACAATGAGCAAGCACAAGACATTAGAAACCGACTAGGCTTTTCATGGCATAAAATGAACCCCAATTTTAGAGAAATACCTTTAGCACACAAAAAATGTATGGATTAAGAACACTCTACACACATAACTGAAAAACAGTGCTAATAATTGATAGCAATTGATCTTATTTCATAAAACAAAATGGAAAAATAGCAGCAACATCAAAAACACAATACTGTTAGGGTTTGGAGGGACATTTTGTGAAAAAGAAGGAATAGACAATGTCCTAACTTGAATTCTTGAAAATAGCAGGCCTAAGGCAAAGTGTAGATGTTAATATATTATTGGAGGGGTGGAATTTCAGGAAAGCAAAAATGAGGAATCATGTGTGATAGGGAAGCAGCCAGGCCACTCCACAGTAATCACAGCGGAGTGCATTATCGCAGGGGAAGTTTCACAGACACTGTAGGGAAACAATGTCTCAGAAACAGTTGACTATAGGATAATCGATTTATCTAAGGCCTCCTTTCCATTTCAGTTCCTCCTTAGGCAATGTTTGCTTCATAAAACATCAATCTCTTCACTCTTGGATTCTGTTAACCAACCCTTAGGGGCAGCTCCTGTGACAGCAGAGTCTCAGGGTGTCCATTCAGATGCAAACCAACAGGATCTGCTTCAGCCTTTACCATGTTAGGGGCAATAGATAAGAAATTATTAACCCCAGATATGTATATAATGCATAATAAATATATAATAAGTAATTTAAACTTTGTGTATCACTGAGTTTCTTACCATTGAAGGACAGAAACAGTCATAAATTACAAAAATAAATGGTATAACTATATTGAAATACACTTTTATTTAAAAATAAAAGTTGTGGAGTGGATATGCCAACAGGTCATAGTTTAATAAACCCGACAACAGAGAATGCACCGAGGTCTTTTTTCCTGGAGAGATTGAAGACAGTATTGTTGGGGGATAAGGTGATTGCCCTGTTAGTCAGAGATTTAAAACTAGGGAGACAGACTAATTACTATGCCAAAGATTTAAAAAGAAAACATTGTTATGATACCAGAGGTCCCATGCATGTAATTCGTGCATTTGGGGGTGGGATTCTCAGCCCAGCCTGTGCCCTCTTGCATTCTGGGAGCCTTCAGGGAATGCCCAACTGTCACAGAGGTAAGAGAGGCTACCACCACCACTACCAGCCGTGAGCTTGATTTCTGGCTGAGAGGCTCTCCCTCTATGGGAGCACACTGTCCTCCAGGGGCAGCTCCTGCATTGAGTGGGATCAGGCCTAAACCAGCTCTCCAATATCCCCCGACGGGTCCCAGATTGTGAGAGGTCACAGGCCAGGCCTAGGGACACCACTGATGCACGATTGAGGCTTTGGAGGGACGTGGGAGGTTGCCCAGCTGGGGAGGAACCAAGAGAGGGCTCCAGGATGTGTCTGGCCCATCTCGCTGAGTCCCAATCCACCTGATCCCAGCAACAACTAACCTACCAGTTGGAGCGTCTGCCCTTTGGTGATCAGTGCACTTCATATAATTCAATTGAGTGGCTTTAACATATCATTAGCATACTAGAGGTCCAGTGCACAAAATTCATGCATGAAGATGTGTCCTTCAGCCCAGTCTGCACCCTCTCCAATCTGGAACATCTTGAGGGATGTCCAACCACCTGTTTAGGCCCAATCCCATTGGACATCCCTCTCAAAATCTAGGACTGCTGGCTTCCAAATGCTCTCCCCTGCAGGTCTTTTCCTCCCCAACTGCCTTCCCCTGCTGACCTGGTCTCCCCCAACTGCCCTCCTCTGCTGGCCTGGTAACCCCTAACTGTCCTCCCCTGCAGACCTGGTCCTCCGCCCCTCCCCTTCCCTGAAGGTCCGGTCCCCCAACTGCCCTTCTCTGATGGCCTGGTCACCCCTAATTTTCTACAATTGCCCTTTCCTGCAGGTTATCTTGTGGCAGCCATCTTGTGTCCACATGGAGGCAGCCATCTTTGACCACATGGGGGCAGCCATATTTGTCTTAGTTTTATGGTCAATTTGCATATCACTCTTTTATTAGATAAGATTATTTTTTGATTGGTTGAATGGACAACTGGATGACCACTTAGCATATTAGGCTTTTATTATATAGGATGATAAATGGAATAAAAAATGTAACAACATATTATTTAATTCTTAATAAAATACAAATAAATATAGATTATATATTTAAAATGGGGTTCCAGAAGAAAAAGGAAGCATATAATAAAGGGTGAGAAAAAGATGCAAATTTTTAAAAGCTAAAATTGATTTCAAAATGCAAATGAAAAATAAAAATCAAAATTTAGATCACATAAGAATAAATTTGGAGCTTTCTGGAAATCCTTGACATGGTAAGATAATACTAATAAATTACAAAATGTAGAGGTAATTGAGCAAAAATAGAAAAAAAAAATGGTTGTTGAGGAGGAATGTGAAACAATGAAACCTCCCAGAACAAATAAAAAGCTAACATAAAACATAAAGTGAATGATACCTCTCTGTAACTAAAAAGAGGCCTGATTCTTCAAATCTGAATAAATCAAAGTGTTTCATGAAAATTTAATGGAAACAACGATTCCTAGTGAAATTTTGAAAAATTCAGTTTTGAAAAATTTCCTTTAGTGAATCCAAACAGGATAAACTAGGAACTCATAACACAATTCAAGGCAAACTTTCATAATTCTTCACATGTAAAACTAAGTATAAGAAAATACAGCAAGATTGCTCTAATACTAGTGGAATTGTTCTAATTGCTATAATAACTAAACCCAAATGGAATGGCTTAACTCATTATGAAATTGCCATGAATGCATTTAATTTCTGTCACTCAGTCATCACTTTTGGTTTCTTCAACATCTGCACCTAGGGAGACAGGTATTCTTCATAGCCATGGGCTAGAAGCGAGACTTGCATTTTCTATTTATATTTCCACAATGGGAATTTAGATACTTGGTGCAAAGGAATCTGGAGAATTGTGGTCTAAGTGGTGTGCATAGAAATATAAGGAGGTTGATTGTACTAGCATAGTGGTCAGCAAACTCATTAGAAAACAGAGCCAAATATCAACAGTACACCGATTGAAATTCCTTTGAGAGCCAAATTTTTTTAAACTTAAACTTCTTCTAATATCACTTCTTCATAATAGACTCGCCCAGGCCATGGTATTTTGTGGAAGAGCCACACGTGGCTCACGAGCCACAGTTTGCCGACCACGGCACTAGCAAACTGAGCCTCTACCACCACATCTTCAATAGCTGTGATGAGAGAATAGTGAGGTTTCTAATGTTTAATTTTTAAATAATGTATCATCAGTCCTCTGACATGGTGGTCTGATTTCTGTATTTTATAATTTCTACTAGAGGCCCAGTGAATGAAATTCATGCTCAGTGGGTGTGTCCCTCAGCCCAGCCTGCACCCTCTTCAATCTGCGACCCCTCCAGGGATGTCTGACTGCTTGTTTAGGCTTGATCCTGGTAGGATCAGGCTTAAACGGTCAGTCAGACATCTCTCTCACAATTCAGGACTGTTGGCTCCCAACTGCTCGCCTGCCTGCCCTCCTGATTGCCCCTAACCATTTCTGCCTGCCAGCCTGATCACCCCCTAACCACTCCTATGCCAGCCTTATTGATGCCTAACTACCCTCCCCTGCAGGCCTGGGTCCCCCCAATTGCCCTTCCCTGCAGGCCCAGTTGCCCCCAACTTCCTTCCTCTGCTGGCCTCATCACCCCTAACTGCCCTCCCCTGCAGGCTTGATTGCCCTAAACTGCCCTCCCTTGTTGGCCATCTTGCGGTGGCCTTCTTGTGTCCACATGGGGGCAGCCATCTTGTGTTTTGGAGTGATGGCCAGTTTGAATATTACTCTCTTATTAGATAGGATTTTTAAAACTTCAGTCTCTCAGCCAAAATATTCATAAATCATGAGTCAATTTTTCTACTCATTTGACTTGTTCTTTTTTATCTAAATTAATAATATACTCAAGCTATAAATCTCGTATATCCAATAATGATTTTAAGTTTTGGAAATATTACCCAATCCTTATAATTATTTCATGTCACATATTATTTATTAATACACACACACACACACACACACACACACACACACACACACACAAATAATTCAGCATGGTAGCTACTGTTTCTGAATAAGAATCTTCAGGAAAACCCCAAAATGAAATAAGATTGTTGAACAAAGAAATAGAATTATTTTTTTATTAATCTTGTAAAAATTTAATACTCTATATTAAAAAAGAGAGTCCCATAACAGGCAGGGTTTTCAAATATTGGGAGTTTAAGAATGAGTGTGTTCCAATGCATGAAGATTTGGAATGGCATAAATATTCTTTTCTCTCTTCTGGGATATTTATATTATGATAAATCTGAGTGTAGATGGTATTGAACAGTTCAATTTAGATTCAGTGAATAGAAGAAAATGGAAAAAATGAAAATTAATTGTCTTACATGTTTTGCATTAACAAAATGGTATTCATTTGTATGTAAATTTTCTTAATTGTATTACTAAATGTAATAAACGGTTCATAAACAAGTCAATCATATCTGATACAGAAGACATAAAACACCATTTCCATATTACACTTCCTTTGAAAAACAGATGTTTAATTCATGGTAATTAATTTATAATAATTGCATGCCATTAATAGGATAATATTTGTTAACCTGAAGAATATAATTCCAATGACTTGCTATTGATTCTCTGACAAACCAAGATAGATGGTGTAGCTGATCCTTAATTTAACTGACACAAAATGTAAAAGCTAAAAGCAGATGAAAAATCAAGCTAAAGTTCTCATGCTAAACAATCCCCCCAAATCAATTTTAAATGCTGCATTGCCTAATTCATAGCTTTTATTTATTTAACATGCCCCTTGACCAGAATCAAACTCAGGACCCTTCAGTCTGCATGCTGATGCTCTATCCACTGCATCAAACTGACTAATACAAAATACTACAAACTTTCTTAATTACAAATTGACATGAAGTGTCCAGAAAAGGCAAATATAAAAAGAGATTTGTATATTTTAACAGTTTTCATATAATAAAGATAGGAATGAGAAATTATTTCAAATGGGTGCATTGACTTTTTGTGAGTGAAGAAATGTTCAAAAATTGAATTGTGGTGTACAACTCTAAATTTTATTTAAAAATGACTTAATAGTACTTTTGAGTAAGTGATTTTTTATTTTGAATTTATTTTACCTTCATAAAGCTGTTAAAAGTACTGTAATTTACAATATGTGAATGTGCTCCTGGCAACCCTATAATTGAATGATGTCTGCATGTTTTTACCTCAACTGCCCTGCTCAGCTCCTGTATACTCGTGCATATAGCTTTGTTCATGAAATCAATCCATCTTGTATTTCTCTTCCTCTTCTACTGTTGCTTTCTTTTTTTTTTTTTTTCAGCATCATTTTTCTTTGCTAAAGAATCCTGTCTTTTTCTCATAATGAGCCTGAATTAGGGCAGCTCTTGTTTTGTCATTTTTGCCTACAACAATGTTTTAGGTTTAATTTGCTCTTGGACCATGTGTTTATCTTTTTGGCAGCCCAGGGTATCCGTAGAGCTCTTCTTTATCCCCATATTTGAAATGAACCAATGTTTTCCTACCAGCCTTCTTCTCTGTCCAACTTAATAGATGGTAATACGAGTGTGTGGTCTCTAATGACAGAACTTTGATCTTGGTGATCTTCCGCAAGTCTTCCACTACTGCCCTTCTTTGTCTCAATCTTCTCTTAATTTGTTGACTGCAGTTTCCATTTGAATGGATGACTGAACCAAGGAAAACAAAATCTTAAACACTTTCAATGTCTTCATTATCTATGTGGAAGTTTTAAGACTAAAAGTGAAAAATTGTGTAATACTCTCAAAGATTAAGATAAAGTGTATGTTACAATTCTATATTTATTAATTCTATAAACTGGAGCTATAAGGGATCTCACCATTCTGACAAAGGGGTCCTGAAAAAGACTAAGAGCCTATTTAACAATGAAATACTGAATGCTGTTCCCCAAGAACAGGGGAGGGAAAAGCATTTTTGGTCTTACCAGTCTTCTTTAATATCACAGGGAATGCCTGGCTGGTGTAATAAAGTGAAGAAAGAAAAAATAGAGGTGAGAGACAGCTATCTTGTAAAGATGAAAATGCAACTATTTCTATCCACAGATAATATGACTTTCTTCAGTCATAAAAAGACCAACAAATCTACAAAATGTTAATATAATAAATGAATTTAGCAATTCTATAGAATTCCAGGGTAACTCATAAGTATCAGGTGCTTTGGTATGTACTAGCAATAAATAATTGTTACTTTAAGAATTTTAAACTGACATTTCTAATAGTACCAAATACTGTTAAAGTTTAGATATAATCTAAGAAGCTCTGTGAGTTTTGCCATGCTAAAACATAAAAATACTGAGAAAGAGATTCAAATAAAACCTACAAAAAAAAGAGAGATCATCTTCAAGGATCATCTTCATGCCCCTTGACCAGAATCAAACCCAGGACCCTTCAGTCTGCATGCTGATGCTCTATCCACTGCATCAAACTGACTAATACAAAATACTACAAACTTACTGCATGCCATTAACAGGATAATATTTGTTAACCTGAAGAATATAATTACAATGACTTGCTATTGATTCTCTGACAAACCAAGATAGATGGTGTAGCTGATCCCTAATTTAACTGACACAAAATGTAAAAGCTAAAAGTAGGAAGGCTCTTCAAATTTAATTAATGACTTCAGTGTCATGATCACAGAATCAGAAATATGTTTTATTATAATAAGAAGCTATTCTTAAATTTATATAGAAATTCAAGTACAGTAGCCAAAATAATTTTGAAATAAAATAACAAATTTGGAAAATTTATATATATATTTTATCTTAGGAGTTTATGAAACAATAATAAAACATTAATTTAGGCATTTATGTACAATGAAAGAGAATCAAGTACAGAAATAGTCCTAAATATGTACAGTTAATAGATTTTTTCATTAGGGAGTAAAAGCAATTATTGGAGAAAGGATATCCCTTTCAGCAAAGGGTGTTGTGAAATTGGACATCTCCATTAAAATCAAGTGAACAATACCCATTTTACAGAACATATAAAATATATTCAAAATATATCCTATCTAATAAAAGTGCAATATGCAAATTTGACCATACATTCACCACACCCACAATCCTCACCCACTGCCACACCTATCAGCCAATCAGGAGCAAATTATGCAAAAAAAACCCCAACCAAGATGGCTGCCACCACTGAGAGCAGGGGAAAGGCTTGGGTTTCCCCGGCAATAGAGGAAGCCAAGCTTTCAACCTGCCTAGGCCGCCACTCAATGTTACAAAGTTTCAATTATAAAAGATACAGAAATGGTGGCAACCACTGAGTTGGAGAGAACAGAGGCTTGGGTTTCCCTGGCAACAGAGGAAGCCAAGCTTTCTGCCTTCCGTTGCTGACCTAGGCCTCCACTCTAGGCTACAAAGTTTCAAACAGAAATGGCTACTGCCATGGAGCAAGCAGAAAGCTTAGCTCTGCTCCAGGCTACAATGTTTCAATTGTAGACATAGATTAATCCCAGATATAAGGGCCCCCACTTGGGTGGCTGAGGGGTGTGGCCAGCCTGAAAACCTCCACAGGCCCCTTGCCTAGGCTGCCCTTCACCCCAAGGGAACCCCCACCCTGATCTAGGACACTCTTCAGGGCAAACCAGCTGGCCCCCACCCATGCACCAGGCCTCTATCCTATCTAATAAAAGAGTAATTTGCAGATAGACCATCACTCCAACACACAAAAGGGCTGCCCCCATGTGTGCAAAGATCTTGCCCCCATGTGGACACAAGATGGCCAGCAGGGGAAGGCTGTTGGAGGTTCCAGACCCTGCAAGGAGGGCAGTTGTGGGCGATCAGGCCAGCAGAGGAGGGAAGTTGGGGGCAAACAGCCTGGCAGGGGAGCAGTTAGACATCAATTAGGCTGGCAGGGTAGTGGTTAGTGGTGATCAGGCTTGCAGGCAGAGCAGTTATGGGCAATCAGGGAAGCAGGAAGGTAAGTAGTTTGGAACCAGCAATCCTGGATTGTGAGAAGGATGTCTGATGGGCAGTCGGACATCTCTTGAGGGGTCCCAGATTGGAGAGGGTGCAAGCTAGGTTAAGGGACATCCCCTGACCCTCCCTCCCCCCAGTACATGAATTTCATTCACGGGGCCTCTAGTTATTAATATAAAATGATAGTTAAATCCATTATATTTTATTTAAAATTTTTAGGAGAATGTCTTTGTAGTTCTTAATTTGTCAGAAAGTTCTTAAACATAAGATATGAACATAATCTGTATATATATAAAACTAATATATTGGACTTCATCAAAATTTTTAAAAGTTGGGTGTTTTTAAAAGCCAATGTTGAAAAATATAGTGAGAAGACAATCCATTAACTGGGAGTGAATATTTTTAAAATGTATTCTTGCTAAATAATTATTTTTAGAACAGAGAATAAAAGATCAGGATATAAGAAAATAAATAAACCGATTTGAAAATGAGCAAAAAGTTTAAATAGACTATTCACCCAATAAAATACTAGAATGACAACAATCACAGAGGCACTTTTTGTTTCCAGCCCAGAGCCGCCTTTTTGCCTTCCCATACTGCGCAGAGCCCTGAAGCAGCTGGGGGCTGCTGCACACTCGAGGTGTGAGTCCAGCTTCTGGCTGAGCAGGGCTCCCCCTGCATGGAGCATCATCCCCCTGGTGGTCAGTGTGCAGCACAGTAACTAAACATTCTGCCATTTGGTTGATTTATATGTTACCCTTTTATTATATAGGACTAGAGGCCCAATGCATGAAATTTGTGCAAGGAACTTGGCCCTGCTCCCTGTGTGCCGCCGGTGTGGTGGGGGGGTCTCTGCTGCATTGCCACGGCCCCTGCCTGCTCTACCTTTGTGTAGAAGGAAGGATATCTGGATAGATGTCTGGTCTAAATAGCATACTACACTTTTATTATTATAGATAGGTAATAAAAGGCTAATATGCAAATTGTCCCCTTGACTGGGAATTCAACCGGACAGCCCTGTCTCCAATCACACCCCACCCCCACCCTGATCAGGAGTGGGGCTGGCTGGCCAACTACCCATGGCCCCTTTCCCCAGCCAGCCTGACTGGACCCCATCCATGCACAAATTCATGCACTGGCCCTCTAGTCTTACCTAATAATAGACAAACATGTAAATTTTTGTACATGTTTGTACAAACAAACATGTACCTCTGCTATGGCCTTAGCCAATCAGAGTGAGTATTCAAATTAAACCAACAAAGATATGAGTTAATTTGCATACATAGGTGCCTTGTGCCTGGGTCCAGGACATGGGCCCTGAGCAGCCTGAGAAGGGCCTGAGTCAGGGGCTCCTGGGCAGGGCCACGCCTGCTATTAGAGCCAGCTATTGAAGGGAGCGATCAGAACCAGCTATAGGCCAGAGGCTTTCAGCTTGGGCAGGGGCAGAGACACAATCTGCAGGAGCTGGGGATCTGCACACCTGAGCCAGAGACTTTGGGCCTGGGCAGGCCTTAGGCAGGGGTGGAGCCATGATCAGGGGGTGCTGGGAGTTGACTGTCCAGGCTAAGAAATATCATATCCTGCCCTAGCTGGCTTAGCTCAGTGGATAATGCCTCGCATGCCTACTGCAAGGTCTGGGTTCAGTTCTGATCAAGAGCATGTGCCTAGGTTGCAAGCTCCACCCTGGCTGGGGCCCAGGTCAGGGCTCATGAAGGAAGCAACCAATCAAAGTGTCCCTCTCACTTTGATGTTTTTCTCTGTCTCTCCCTCTCTCTTCCACACTCTCTAAAAGTCATGGAAACATATCCTCAGATGAAGATAAAGAAAAAAGAAATAGACAGAAAGAAAGAAAGAAAAGAAAGAAAGAAAGAAAGAAAGAAAGAAAGAAAGAAAGAAAGAAAGAAAGAAGGAAGGAAGGAAGGAAGGAAGGAAGGAAGGAAGGAAGGAAGGAAAGAAAGAAAGAAAGAAAGAGAGGGAGAAAGAAAGAAAGAAAGAAAGAAAGAGAGGGAGAAAGAAAGAAAGAAAGAAAGAAAGAAAGAAAGAAAGAAAGAAAGAAAGAAAGAAAGAAAGAAAGGTCATATCAATCCTAATCGGGTTGGCTTGGTAGATAGAGTGTCAGCCTGGGGACTCAAGGATCCCAGGTTCAATTCTGGTCAAGAGCACATCCCCAGTAGGGAGTGTGCAAGAGGCAGCTGAATCAATGTTTCTTTCTCATTGATGTTTATAACTCTCTATCCCTCTCCTTCCCTCTCTCTGAAAATATCAATAAACTATATTTAAAATAAAGAAATGTCATATCCTATGAAACACACATCTTGAAAATGCCTAAAGAAAATTGTCATTTATTCATGGTGAAGGGATTGGAGTCCATGTTGACGAAACACCTTGGTGGCTGTGGTGACTGGCAGTGGCTCTGCAGAAGGCAGATGATGGGGCTGGTGCTTTCCCCCTGGTGCCCGGTCTCCTACCACTAAGGGAGGCCAGACTGCCGCTTAGACCCACTCCCTCTGGGGAGTGGGCCTAAGGACATCCCCTGAGGGCTCCTAGTATGTGAGAGGAGACAGGTTGGGCTGAGAGACCCCACACCCCCAGTGCATGAATTTTGTGCTCTGGGCCCCTAGTATTAAAATAAAACTCATTTAAAAAGTGAATGTGTTTCCAGGAACTTTTTAAAATGTGGTTACATTTTCTTTTAGTATAATTTTTTGTCTTATTACATAAGAACTTATAAGAACAAAACTTATTTTAAAAATAAATATAACTTTTACTGTAACCTAAGAAAAATTTAAATTTTTTCTCTGTTATACAACTATGGCAAAAGTAGGTTTACAGTATGCATATATAAAATCTACACTAATAAAAGAGTACTATGCTAATTGACTATACCTTCATGACACCCAACAGCCAATCAGGAGTATGCAACTTAACCAAACAAAGATGGTGTGTTAATTTGTATAGACAGGGGCGCTGAGTGGCCATGGATGGGGTAGGATGCTTGTATCATTGTCATGGTGATGACACAGGCGTTCTGCACCACCCCCAGCTGCTCCAGGCCTCTAGTCACCATGGGATGGTGGAATGGCGGCACTGGGTTGGAGGGAGAAGGTGCCTCTGGCCAGAGTGAATGCAGTGCCAGCAGGCAGGGGAAGGAAGGCCCATTCTTAAATGAATCTTTGTGCATTGGGCCTCTAATAATATAATAACCATTAAATACATTCCAAGTTTCATATTCTCACAACTGTAAACCTACTTTAGCCCCATCCTGCATATATTTTACCAATTTATCTGAAGGAATTGGTATGTTTTACCAATTTAATATGTAAGTGTTATTTAAAGGAGATTAATATATTATATTTGCTACAAAAGGTGAGATTTTCTTCTTTTGTTATGGCTGTGTAGTATGTCAAAGCTTTTTATCCACTCATCTACTGATGGGTGGTACTTGGTCTACTTCTAAGTCTTGGCTATCCTATATAATAAATGCCTAATGTTCCAGGTGCCTAGTCATCTGGTTGTCCATTAAACCAATCAAAGTGTAATCCTATCTAATAAAAGAATAATATGCAAATTTGACTGTACCTTTGCTACACCTACAAGCCATGCCCACAGCCACGCCCACCAGCCAATCAGGAGCAAATTATGCAAATAAACCCTAACCAAGATGGCTGCCACTACTGAGAACAAGAGGAAGGCTTGGGTTTCAATTATAAAAGATACAGAAATGGTGGCAGCCACTGAGCTGGAGAGAACAGAGGCTTGGGTTTCTCTGGCAATGGAGGAAGCCAAGCTTTCCACCTGTCATTGCTGGCCCAGGCCTCCACTCTAGGATACAATGTTTCCAACAGAAATGGCTGCTGCCACAGAGCGAGCAGAAGCATTGGCTCCGCTCCAGGCTACAAAGTTTCAGTTGTAGACATAGATTAATCCCAGATCTCAGGGCCTCTATCACTGGGTGGTGTGGCCAGCCTGAAAACCTCCACAGGCCCCTCACCCAGGCTGCCCCATGCCCAAGGGAACCCCATCCTGATCTAGGACACTCTTCAGGGCAAACCAGTTGGCCCCCACCCATGCACCAGGCCTCTATCCTATCTCATAAAAGAATTTTGCAGATTGACCATCACTCCAACACACAAGAGGGCTGCCCCTATGTGTTCAAAGATCCTGCGCCCATGTGGACACAAGATGGCCACCACAAGATGGCCAGCAGGGAAGAGCTCTTGGGAGGTTCCAAACCCTGCATGGGAGGGCAGTTGTGGGTGATCAGGCTGGCAGAGGAGGGGAGCAGTTATATATCAATTAAGCTGGCAGGGTAGTGGTTAGTGGGTGATCAAGCTGGCAGGCAGAAGCAGTTAGGGGCAATCAGGGAGGGAGGCAGGTGAGCAGTTTGGAGCCAGCAGTCCTGGACTGTGAGAAGGATGTCTGACTGCCCTGGAGGGGTCCCAGATTAGAGAGGGTGCAGGCTGGGCTAAGGGACATCCCCTGCCCCTGTGCACGAATTTTGTGCACCGGGCCTCTAGTATGCCAATGATATGCTAAGGCTGCTCAACCGCTCACTATTATGTGCACTGACCACTAGAGGGCAGACATTCAACAGGTTGACCAGTTGCTATGATGTTCCAATCTACCAGTTGGAACATCATCAGGGGGCAGATGTTCCAACTGGTAGATTAGCTTGGGGCTATGGTCTGGCCAATCAAGACTGAGCAAGATGAGCCAGACATGTCCTGGAAACCTCCCGAGGCCCCTTCCCTGAACAACCTCCCACATCCTTCCCTGGCCCCTGTCATGCACTGTGAGGTTCCTTGGCCTGGCCTGAACCCTCTCGCAGTCCAGGACCCCTCCGGGGATGTTGGAAAGCTGATTTCTGCCCAATATCACAGTCCAGGCCAAGGGACCACACTGGTGCATGAATTCATGCACCAGGCTGATAGTTGTAAATACTGCTGCAATTAAATAGGGGTGCATGTATTGTTTCTGATAGGTGTGATGTATTCCTTCATATATATCATCAAAAATTTAATCACTGGGTACAGACTGACAGATCTTAGAGGGGATGGAGTGGATGGCTGCATAAAAAAGATGAAGGTCTTAAGGACAAAATATGTGTATTTTGTACACAGACAATAATGCAGTGATTACCAAAGGCAAAAGGGAGTTTGGGGAAGGTAGAAGAGAGCAAACGGTAGATATATGGTGATAAAAGGAGACTTGATATTGGGTGATGAGCATACAATAGAATATACAGATGATGTATCATTGAATTGCACCCCTGAGACCTATATAATTTTATTGATAAACTAGAGGCCCTGTGCACAAAATTTGTGCATGGATTTGGGGGGGGGGGTTGGTTCCTTCAGCCCAGCCTGTACCCTCTCCAATCTGGGACCCCTTGAGCTATATCCGACTGCCTGTTCAGGCCCGATCCTATCGGGCCTGAACGGGCAGTAGGATATCCTTCTCACAATCCAGGACTGCTGGCTCTCAACTGCTCACCTGCCTAACTTCCTGATTGCCCCTAACTGCTTCTGCCTTCCAGCCTGATCAACTCCTAACCACTTCTCTGCCAGACTGATTGATGTCTAACTGCTCCCCTGCTAGCCTGTTTGCCCACAATTCTCTCCTCTGCTGGTCTGGTCACCCCCAAATGCCCTCCCCTGCTGGCCATCTTGTGGTGGCCATCTTGGGTCCACATGGGGACAGGATCTTTGACCACATGGGGGCAACCATCTTGTGTGTTGAAGTGATGGTCAATCTGCGTATTATTCTTTTATTAAATAGGATAGAGGCCTGGTGCATGGGTGGGGGTCAGCTGATTTGCTCTGAAGGGTGTCCCAGATCAAGGTTGGAATTCCCTTGGGAAGTGGGACAGCCTGGGTGAGAGGCCTATGATGGTTTGCAGGTCGACCACACCCCCTAGTGATCCATGTGGAGGCCCTGGGATCTGGGGTTTATTTTATGTTCTACAATTGAAACTTTGTAGCCTGGAGCAGAGCCAAGCCTTCTGCTGGCTCTGTGGTGGCAGCCATTTCTGTTGTGACATTTACCTTCCATAATTGAAACTTTGTAGCCTGCAGTGGAGGCCTAGGTGCTAGGGCTGTAGAAGCTTGGTTTCCTCAATTGCCTGGGCAACCCTAGATCTCTGCTCTCTCCACCTCCATGACTGTCGCCATTTCTGTTGGGATATATCTTCTATAATTGAAACTTTGTAGCATTGTGTGGAGACTTATGCTGGCAATGGCAGGTGGAAAGCTTGGCTTCCCCCATGGCTAGGGAAATCAAAGCCTGCTTCCTGCTCTCAGTGGCCACAGCCATGTTGGTTGAGGTTTATTTGTTCCTGATTGGCTGGTGGGCATGACTGGTGATTGTGGCTTGATTAGAGGTATGGTAAATTTGCATATTACTCTTTTATTAGATAGAATAATTCCCCAATAAATTGAATATAAAAGGAAAAAGAGATTAACTTGTGTATCTTTCTTGATAAAAGTGCTATTTTTATGAATTACTTTCATTTTGCAGTAGGCAAAATTAACTCTTGCTTAAATTATATACACCACCATTTTTTTCAGGAGGGAAATAGCGGATGGATAATTAATGCTCTTTCTACTGAGAAACATCTTTCAAAAATTATTGGTTTGGTTTCTATAGTACATTGCAAGTGGCAAGATCATATTCTGAATTACTTGGATTATTGTAACTTCTGAGGCTGATGTTGATGAAAATGAATAATGCATAGTTATTTTCCAGCTCCCCATATGTGTAATATAGTTTCAAATAGTTATATATGCTTTTTAATTCAAATGCATTTTACTATTGTGTGATATAAATCACAGATTTTACCATGGCCCAATGAATTCGTGAATAGGTGGGGTCCCTTGGCCTGGCCGACAATTAGGGCCAATCAGGGTCATCTTGCCTAGTCCCAATCAAGGCTGATAGGAGCCAGCCAGCCAGGGAGGGACCATGGAAGGGCTCCTGGGTGTGTCCGGGCCATCTTACCCAGATCTGATAGGCCAGACCTCAGCAGCAAGTCAAACTACCAGTTAGAACATCTGACCCTGTGGTTAGTGCACATCATAGTGACTGGTCAAGCGGTCGACCAAATGGCATATTAGATGTTTATATATATAGATTCTAATTTAAAATTATATGTAGCTGAAACACACAAAACTATTTCTGTGGAGCGTCTGGTAGCAATAGGGTCAGTAGGGTCAGGTGAGCTATGTAACAACCTAATTAACATGAAGGACATTTTATGTCAATTTAATTTAAATGACATCAAAACTTTTTTAGATGACAAAATCACTTAAAAATATAAAATCACTAGTGATTCCTATGATCGTTGTTTAAATTATTCCGGGGAATACCATGGACTTTAATAGTGCATATAGTTTTAGAAAACACATGCAGGATCTTTATCTGGTATGTAGATCATCTCTGTGGGGTAGGAAGGAGTATTTATTGTTAATTTCTATTGAATACCCAAACATCAAACTTCGTTGACCTCACATACTACAGTAGTATACCACGAAATCATGTATCTATTTTTATAATCACTCAGTTCTCTAATTTAATGTTTATTGAGTAATTTTATTGCAGTAATAATCCAAGGCCATCATGTATAGATGTGTTTACAGACATTAAATTAGATAGATATATAATTAGCTAAGTGAGAAATAACTGATTGATAGAAAGATCATAGAGAAGATATATGACATATGACAGTTAGATGATAGTCTAGTATTTAAAGTACACGTGAATTAAGAAATACAAATTGGTAGTTAGAAAATTATGGGAATGTAAAGTACAGCATAAGTAATCTAGTCAATAATATTGTAATAATAATAAATTCTATCACATGGATACTAGATTTAGTAGGGTAATCACTTAAAAAGTGATATAAATACCAATGGCCTGGTGCACAAAATTCATGCATAGAATGTGGGAGTGTGAATCCCTCAGCCCAGTCTCTCCTGGGACCACTTAAGGGCTATACAATTACCCGTACAATTACCCGGTGGGATCAGGCCTACACAGGCAGTTGAGCATCTCTCTCAGAATCTAGGACTGCTGACTCCCAACCACTCACCTGCCTGCCTGCATTATTGCCTCTGACTGCTTCTGCCTACCAGCCTAATCACCCTCTAACCACTCCCCTGTCAGCCTGATCCATGCCTAACTGCTCCCCTGCTGGCCCGATTACCCCTAACTGCCTTCCTCTGCAGGTCTGGTTCCCCCCCCCAGAAAAACTGTCCTCCCTTGCAGGCCTTGTCCCCCCCAAATGCCCTTACAGGCAGGCCCGGTTCCCCCTCAACTGCCCTCCCCTGAAGTTCTTGTCCCTTCCAACTGCCCTCCTCTGCAAACCTGTTCCCTCTCAACTGCCCTCCCTTGTAGGCTTGGTCCTCCCCAACTGCCCTCCCTTGCCAGCTTAGTCACCCACAACAGCCCTCCCCTTCTGGCCTGGTAACCCCCAATTGCCCCCCTACACACAGGCCTTGTCCTTCCCAACATCCCTCCCTGTCAGGCCTGGTTCCCCTGAACTGTCTTCCTCTACAGGCCTGGTCCCCCCAACTGCCCTCCCATGTAGGCATGGGTCCCCCCCCAAACTATGTTCCCCTGTAGGCCTGTTCCTCCCCAACTGCCATCCTCCGCAGGCCTGGTCCTTGCACAACTGTCTTCTTTTGCAGGCCTGTTCCCCCTCAACTGCCCTCCCTTGCAGGCCTTGTCTCTCCTAAATGCCCTCCCCCCAGCTGGCCCTATTGTGGTGGCCGTCTTGTGTCCACAAGGGGGCATCCATCTTTGAACACATGGGGGTGGCCATCTTGTATGTTGGTGTGATGGTCAATTTGCATATTACCCTTTTATTATATAGGATCTATTTACCGTGATACAATATTATATATCAACTGTAATTGAAAAATAAAAAAAAATAATTTTATGAAAAATAAACAGAAAAATAAAAATAAAGAACATGGGATAAAGACATACAGAATTCAAACATGAAAATAAAATTTTATAATACTGCCTTTTGTGCTGAGTACATTCCCCTTTTAGCTGATTTTAGAAAAAGAGGAAAGGAGGCGGAAAGATGGAGAGAGAAAAACATCTACGTGAGAATGAAACGTTGATCGACTGCCTCTCTCACATATCCCAACCAGAGATCAAACCAGAAACCTGGGTATGTGCCCTGAACAGAAGTCTAACCCACAACATTTGTGTGTGTGAGACAAGACTCCAATCAACTGATCCACCTGGCCAGGGCTGTATTCTTAATAGACACTTGTATGCTGCCTAATGAATGGCCCTGTGTATATATTATATACATAGAACCTATGCATTGACAAATTATTTTTACAATTTAAACATATAGAAGTGAGGAAGATGTATGACAGTTTTACAGTTAACCCTTGAACATCATCGTTTGAACTGCATGGGAACTGTGTGGGTGCACTGTACATGGATTTTTCAAGATAAATATTGTAAATGTATTTTCTCTTTCTTATGATTTTATTAATAATGTTTTTCTCTAGCTTGCTTAATAATATGAATAATGTATATAATATACAGAATATGTGATAATCGACAATTATTGATAAGACTTCCAGTCTACAGGAGGGTATTTCTAGTAAGTTCTCAGGAAGTTAAAAGTTATATGGATTTTCAGCTGCTTGGGTATGGGCACTCCTTACCCCCACATTGTTCAGGGATCAATTGTACTCTTTTTCTAGGCCAGTGGATATCCTTTTTTCCTTTTTATCAAATAATACAGAGATTTCTTATGAAATATACTAATTTCCTAGAATTTAAAATGTAAGAATGTACCTATGGAGGACTGCCAGCAGATGAACATACTGGGATTTTTCTCAATATGGAAATAGCTCCATGGTAATTAAAGATGGAGATGTTAAACAGAAAATGAATATAAGAACTGACATTTTATAACTTTCCTATTGTATAAGTTAATTTAACTTGTTCTCCAAGAAGTCATATACTTTTTTTAATGCATGCAGATGCCAAACAATTTATAAAAACCAATTAGTTGGGAGTTTTTATGTATTGTCTGATTTAGAGCCACTAACCTATTTTAATGTCTCAGGTTCACCATTTCTATGTCAAGGGTAAAAATAATCACGCACTGAGAGATATTTAATGGGTAATAAAAGTACCACTTGAACAGAGAATTAGTAATATAACCTTTAAGCTCAGGCTCTCCCAGATATAATATATAGCCATAGGAAAAATGGCTTATAATTAATTGTGTAATTTCAAGTTCTGTCTTTTTTATCACTAACTCTGTCCCCTTTTGCCAAGGTGTCCCTATAATAATAGGATCAGGTGAATAGAGTTACTTGATTCAAGTACCCGTGGTCAAAAAAATAAAAGAAAAAATCTCTAGAAAAATGAGTTTATATCATTTACTCATTGTTCATATTTTGCCTTTCTCATTCTCCAAAGGGAAGTAGAGGGATTTTATTTGTTCCACCAGAGTTCTTTATGTCATTATTCTTTCAGAGTATGAAGACTACCAGGCCAAAAATTAACCATTAGGTTTGAATAGACATGAATCATTTTGTTGCTTGCTAATTAATTTGGAAAGAGCTTTATGATTTCAAGGAAATAAAGCTATTTTTTGAGAGTGCAACTTTAAATAGTTACTCACAAAATAAGCTTTATTTTAACAAAATAAAGTAAATCACATTTAGAAATGCCATCTTTAGAAGGCTAAATTTTTTATCTGTCTTTAATATCTCAAATAGCATATTAATGTGCTATCATTTTCACTGCTTTTGCATAATATATTTAAAATATCTAAAATATTTGCATAAAAAATGTACAACTAAGGAGAATTGTTTCAAAACAACACATAGAAACAAATAAAACTTAACACTTTCAAAATATATATATTTTTAAAGAGAAAAACATTTGAATAAAGGTAATTATGTCCATTGGTGGCTCTGGAGGTCAACATAATAACCTAAAATGAGTCACTGGTATCTTCTAATTCAGAATCATGGTTACATATGCCAGAGTTGTACTGTATATAAAATGCCCTCTATGAATATCATATAATTCAAAAATTATTGAGTTGATTTCAAATTTTAAAAAGAGAAGTAACAATAATAATATTACAAACTGTATAGCATTATTTCCAAGTGTATTTCTTCTTAGTTTACATATGTATAGGGATTATTGTTTTTAAATTGTAGATTCACATTACATTGTGCTTAAGAATGTAATGTAAATGTGTACATTATAGTTGATTTTTATTTGTATTATAATTGTCATTTTCAAAAATCCCTACCAAAAGATTGAAAAAGTTGTTTTAAGTGTAATTTAGAAACAGTAAATTAGGTAATCTTATCTAGTGAATAGGCTGATTTGACTTTGAAGAAATGAAACCCACATAATCACTTTAATAATACAATGAAACCTGATAGGTTCACATTTACTAATTAACTGGAAACACTAATGCCCTTTCTAATGAAGCCAGTTGGTCAGACATGATTGGAATATATTTTCCCACTCACTAACAGGAGAATACAATGTTCTTCATATTCAGAATACTTTCTGGAATTTGGAATCCTTCTTATTCAGAATATTTTCTGGAATTTGGAATCTTTGCATTGCTGTTTGATTCAAACAAAATATTGTGGGTTTACATATCACATGAAAGTTTAAAAGCCCTTCAAGCCTTTAGGATAAAAAATGCTAACACTATGGCATCTGTTTGCATATTCTTCATTATCTTCTCTTCCTCCAGTCTTGTTCCCCTTCATTGCAACTAAGATATACATTTTATCATGTCACGCTTTTTTATAATCTTATATTGTTTTTTTCATTCCCTACAGGATAAATCCATCTTCTGTTATCTTCAAAAAGCTTCATCAACCTGATCTAGCCTTCCTTCCCAGTATTATCTCTTCCAACTCAATTTGTGCTTTAGTCTTACTAAACTACTGTAAGTTTTTTAATATGATCTGTGTTTCTTCATTTTTATAGTTTCAATTCTGTTTCCTCTTCCGGGAATGCTCTCCTTTCCTTCCTATCTTATGCAATATACTAATTTTCTTGAAACATTTATTCAGCCATGACTGTTTTGTGATGTCTTTCCTATTTGGTTATGCCAATAAAATGTATTTATATGACATTTATTCCAATTAAATCTTATACTATTTACCTTGTGTGCCTCTTAATAGATTGCATGTTGCTTGAGAATAGAGATCTTTTGTATTCCAACTCTTCCTCAATAATTAGAATAGACTTGCTATGTAGGAAACTCCAAAATAGTTTTATGAATGCACATATGACTTAACATTAGTTATATAATATTTTAACTTATATATCTACATTCATATAGGCAGTGGTATTAGTAAATGATGATGCGAAAAAAGTGTTATTAAGGTGAGGTTTTTAAAAAATTACCAGCTAGTATGAAAAAGCTTACATATCTAACTTTTTTGTTTTTAAATTTTCACTCCAGGATATGTTTATTGACTTGAGAGAGAGGAATGATACGAGAGAGAGAGAGAGAGAGAGAGAGAGAGAGAGAGAGAGAGAGAGAGAGAGAGAGAGATGAGTGTGTGAAAGAGAAACATCAATTGGTTGCCTCTTGTATGGTCCCCCACTAGGCCTGAAACCTAGTTACATGTTCTGACTGAGAATCAAACCAACCAATGATCTTTTTGGTACATGTGGCAACTCTACCACCAACAGAGCCACCTGGAGCACATATCTAAATCTTTACAGAGGCACAGGAGATTTAAGACCCTTTTTTAAACCCTTACCTGAGGACATGCTTGACATGCTTCCGATGGGGGAGGGTGGGCATCAGTGTGAGAGGAACAGCAATTGGTTACCTCTCATATGGGGCCCCATGAGGGATCGAACCTGAAACTCAGATATAAGCCCTGACCAAAAATCAAACCAGCAAACTTTCAGTGCACCAGATGATACCCAAGCAACTGAGCCGCTCCAACAGGGTCACTCTCATTTTGTAAAAGTTAAAAACAATATATATGGATCATGAAGCATACCTGTGTCTTATCATAGTATGCATTTAAGTGTGATACTGTATATTACACTATAATACCCACACATTAATCATATCCCACTATTATTAACAAAATCATTAATATTACCCCCCAAAGAGAAACAATGGTAAGAAAAAAGATATTAAAACTAGAGGATGAATAGCTCTAAGATTGGTGAATATTTTTTTAAATTTTTTTACTAAAGCAAAGGAGTTTGAAGTAATTTCTTGACATTCTTCACTGTGGTATTTTTAATAACATTTAACATGGCTTTATATGGCAAAAAAGGCAAGTTAATGTTAACAAACACAAGGTAAAACCATCTTGAGTAATTCAGTTAGATTTATGTAAGATAAATTCAAATAAAAATCTATCAGATGTAAGAAGAAACCAGTAACTGAGATGAAAAAGTGAAATGGGAAAACCAATGTTGAAGACATGATTGATCCAAAGGACAAATAAACAATCCCTAGCGTCAAGATTAAACATAAATTCCAAGGCAACTAAACATTCACTTTTTTTTCAATTTAAGAAAAATCTCTCGATACAAGCGTCTTAATTCTTTAAGTAAACCACAGGTAACTGATTATGAAAATGAGGAAACAGAGGTAGTCAGGGGTGGGACCTTGGGAGAAGGAAGTAGAACTGGGAAATCTAATTAGACAGAGTTACTAAGACAACCCAGCTGAGCAAGGAAAGAAGGGCGTGTGGGAGACATGAGCTTCAAAATGTATGGATGTTGCTTAGACATGCAGCTTGAAGATAACTAATCACAAGGCAGTAAGGTGTATAACCAATCTTAAGGTGTTGCTAAGGCAGAATTCTTTGAAAGAACCAATCAGAAGTTAGCAAGCCTGTACCCCTAGAAAAAGAAACACCTGCTCTCTGCTTTGCCCCACTCTCCCTTCCAGCAGGGTAGGATGCACTCCCCTGGGTCCACATGGCTTATGGCCATGTGGAACTCCACACATGGACTAGTAGCCTTTAATTCTCTTGGATACTGAAGTACACCCAATTGCAACATGGAAAGGAAGCTCTGGACACTGGCCTGCTCCTGGAACCCCACTGGCCTGCTCCTGGAACCCATCCAGAACTGGCTTCTCTCAATAACTTTTGCTTCGAATAACCATGTCTGTCCCTGACTTCATTCTCTGATGTCATGACACAATGAACTTGAAATCAAACATCCCACATCTTTGTTTCAAAAATATAGCAAATTGATTTTTTGGTAATTTAAGAATGTGTAAAAATAATTCATCCACTATATAACCTAGAGGTGATTATAAAGTTCTTAGGAAAAATGTAATTAACTTGTATTAAAGTTTCACTAGATGTTAACTAACACTAATTGGAATACTAATAATTTATATAAGCTCATATACCACTGAAGGAGCCTTTTTTTTTCTCTCCTAAATACTTGAGACCAAACTAAATCTTACAACATCTTACAAAGTTGTTGAATTCTGTAAGTAAATTCTAATGCAAGTGACTTCTGGATTTTCAATTCAAGTCAAAACCAGATTAATCAATATGCCTGAAAAAAATAAAACATCAGATAAAATACCTAAAAAAATAGTTTTCAAGATTTTAAAGAACAGTTGTAGAACAAATGTTTGCTGTTAGTACAGTTATATCAAAAGAAGAAAACTATACCTACAGTTTTATATCAATTTTAAACTATATTTTAATCTCCCTCAGAGTGTCAGCACCTGTGAGGTTTCCTCCTATGATGTAGTGCTACCTCACCTTTCCCTTTAATTCTCTTAGCTCCGTAGTCGGCAAACTCGTTAGTCAACAGAGCCAAATACCAACAGTACAACAATTGAAATTTCTTTTGAGAGCCAAATTTTTTAAACTTCTTCTAATGCCACTTCTTCAAAATAGACTCGCCCAGGTTGTGGTATTTTGTTGAAGAGCCACACTCAAGGGGCCAATGAACCGCATGTGGCTCGCAAGCTGAGGTGTGCTGACCACTGCCGTAGCTTGGTGTTGGTAACTGTTTCTTGAATTTAGTATTTTTATTACCACCTCCCAGAACTGGTAGCTCCTCGCCTTATTTAGTAATATTTGCATCACAACAGCATCCCCTTTTGATCTTCTATCATTATACTTCTCAGGATTCCTTATTTTTGCTACATTTGCCTCTCACCCTAAAAGTGGAATTAAAGTTCCATGAGATCCTGGCGGGCCAGAGTGGCTCAGTGGGCGGAGTAACATCCCATGGATCAAGAGGTCACCTGTTGGATTCCAGGTCAGAGCACATGCCTGGGTTGTACGCCACTCCCAGGAGGGAGCATGAATGTTTCTCTCTCTCATTGATATCTCCCTCTCCCCCTCTCCCTTCGTCTCTCTGAAATCAACAGAAACATTTTTTTTTTAAAAGTGCCATGGGATTATTTTGCTAGTGAAGCATATGATTATTTATTTCTAATTTTGCAGATTTAACTGGGATGTATCTTTTCATGTGTTTCTTCGAAATCATCAAATTTCTATAAGGCCAACTGTTGCTCTATATTTTTGTCAGTGGAAAAGATTCACTTTCAGAGGACTTTTCACTGACATCATTTCTTAGCTTTTCGTGGGAACATAGAACAATTTGATGTTATTTCGTGGGATATAATAAAACTTTATGAACCTCTCTGCTTTAGAAACATGCCATTGTTCTAAATCATATTGACTGTGTCATAATTTGTAAGAAGCAAGATCAGCTAAAATTCTTAATGGAATTGTGACAGATACACAAAATAAAAGCTTGACTATATTTTTCAGTTGAAATATATATACCATTTATCTTCTAAGGTTTTAATGTTGGTAAATAACATAACTATCTCCAGATTGACACAAATTTTTGACAGTAAGATTTGGTACTTATGAGCTTTGAGTTGTTGGAAGTATTAGTTACCAAATGTTCTAATGTATCTCTTAAATTGGAAAAAATGGGAATAATAGTAATACCTACCACAAGAAAATCTGCATGATTCTTTTCTATGCAATGCATTCAATTTTTTTTCCTTTCCAAGAAAATATTCCTTTTCCCAGGTCATCAATTATTCAGGTTTCCCTAATGTATTATAGAATTTCTAAGCTAAACAATTAAAAATAATGTTCTCAAGTTATTAAAAACCAATAATTATTAAAATTTATATAAAATATGTTTCTTAACTTATAAAAATTTGAATTGGACTGTTCTAAAATGTACTTATGTACAAAGCTCCTGAAAAAAAATTTGCTTTATTAATTATTTTATGTTTATTACCTGTAGAGATAGGTTATTTCTTTAGGCTTCTTTTTAACCTAATGTAAATATTATTGTAGCTAATGGTGGCTATACATTTAAAATATTTTATTTGATTATCTATAACTATATTCTTTAAAATGTGGTTACCCTAATTGAAATATGTAATCACTTTAATTTATCTATAAACTCCATGAGGGTATTGAGGATTACAGGGATTAAGTAAATTGCTGAAGGTTAAACATCTATAAAATGTTAGAGTCGGGATCTAATTAAACTCAGTTCTGTCTGCTTCCAACCTCATCTTCTTAAACACAATTTAAACAGGATGCAAAAATCCAAAAGGAATCCCATGGACACAGATAAAATTTCATTTTAGCAGGCTTAATGGAAAATAAGGAGGAATAAGTTAAATGTAGCTTATATTAACTAACCACACAATGTTTACTGGTACAATAGGTAACACATTAAATTGTTTAAAGCAAAATGTCAACCATGATTTTATTTTCATTTTTGTATTTAAGAAAATACAAAATGGCTTTTGGCTTATAAGTAAAATTCACTTTGGGCTAAAATATTCAAGATTCAAGATATAATCTCTGTATTCAAAATGTACCAACCTTTTATTAATGCAGATAAGAAAGAAATAAAGGGGGTTGTGAGGAAGGGTTAAGTGTGTGACAATGTGAAAACAGTAAGTATCAGGTTTTTGAGTTGAATTCCTACTGCCATTATCTGGAAGTTCCATGTGAAGTTCCATTTGATTTATATACCCAACTGCTACAAATGCTAACATGCTGCAGGACAGGAAAGAACTGTCTAGATGAATTGTTCAGCAAGAACAGCTACAGTAATATAAGAGAGTCATGAACTTCCCTTGAGAAACAGAATGGGACTTTTTCTCCCTCAGTTCTCATCTTCTGGACTAGATAGGCCTGCCACGGGGTGATGAAATGATTACACGGAACACAGTTCTCACGTCGGAATCCGAAAGTTCAGGAAAAGAATCTATCTGAGACGAACTATGGTGGGAGGCTCAGCAATTGGTAAAAACCATAGTGAATGTAGAAAAGTATATTTGTAGTTTAGTCTGATAAAGTTTGAAATAAAACTATGATGACAATGAATCAATGGTTAAATTCCTGTTGGATATTTGATTTACAAATAGAACCAGTTTATGTCTGGTAAAGGATTTGCCAAAAACAAACTATTGATTCCAGTTTCTCGTTCTACAATAGGGAGCTTAGAAGTACCCATTCCATGCTAACAACAAGTAAAAATGCCAAACAAACTGAAAAATCAACTTATATTTTATCTCCATAAGAGAGGGTATGATACAGAGTAAACCTTTGCCTGTGGGATTGGGAGCCAGACAGGTAAATATACATATACAGCTCACTGATGCAGAGACACACAACCAGAAACCACTGTGGAAATCTGTGCCCAGGTAAAGAATCCTATCTAATAAAAGAGTAACATGCAAATGTGACCGTACCTTGGCTCCTGACTGGCTATGCTACCAGCCAGCCAGAGCAAGGGGTGGGGTGGAGAGGCGTGAGCTCCAGGCCCCAGGAGCACAGATAAAGTGGTGAAGGTGTCAAGCGCCAGGACCGGGTGTGGAGACCAAGCAGAGGCAGCTACAGCGGCCAGAATTCACCACAGCTGAGGCAACTGAGGCCCCGGGGCATGGAGAACAGCTGCCAGAGCGGTGGTGGCGGGAGAGGTGGCCACAGGGGCGGCAGCGAGGGCGGAGGCAGGGGCAGCAATGGCAGCGGCTTCAAGAACTCACTGCAGCTGCGTCTAATGAGGCCCCTGCATTGCTAATATTACGTGTAGCTTCAGCTGTTTACCAGCAAAAACAGAGGGCAACCACCAGAGGGAAGGCCCTTAAGTCCCAGCTTCAGCATCCCAGCTGAAACTGACAACAGGTAGGCGGAAGTCCCACCCCCACAGAATCTGTCCAAATCAGCCTTTGGTCACACTCCTGAAAGGCCTGTCATTCTCCTCTATCTCAGAACTTGGCAATAGAGAGGTGGGACTATGTCCAAAGAAAAACTGTTGAAGTTTGCTCAACTTTATATTTTGGATACAGACGAAGCTACACGTAAAAGATTAGCAATCCCAGCAAACCAGGCCTGCTCAGAAAGACTCATAATCAACAACCTCATGCATGAAATAAATGAATTAACAAAATCGTACAAGATGCTATGTGAGGTAGAAAAGCCCAATCTGAAACAGCAGCAAAAGGTATAGCTCCCACAGAAGTAACTACGGCAATTAAATATGATCATAATAGTGACCCAGGTAGATATAATTCTCCCCGTGTAACCGAGGTTGCTGTCATATTCAGAAACTAAGATGGAGAACCTCCTTTTGAAAGGGACTTGCTCATTCATTGTAAACCAGATCCCAATAATCCAAATGCCACTAAAGTGAAACAAATCAGTATCCTGTTTCCCACATTAGATGCAATGACATATCCTATTCTTTTTCCACATGGTGAAAAAGGTTGGGGAACAGATATTGCATTAAGACTCAGAGACAACAGTGTACTCAACAATAATACTAGACAAAATGTAAGAACACGAGTCACCCAAATGTAGTATTATGGATTTCATCTCTCTGTGAGGGACAATGTTCAATCCTATTTTAAATGCAGGAAAGTTAGCTCAACAGCTTATTATGGATTCGTATTAAAAAATGGAGGCCAATCAGATAAATTTTATTAAAGCAAACCAATCTAAGTTGAGAGCTGAAAAATGTAGCGGTTTGATGGATTATCTCAAATCTAGATCTGAAAATGACAATGTACCCATTGGTAAAATGGCCCTGGGGCTGCAGCATCTCTGGTTTCTCAGCTCATGCCCTCTCTCCAGGAGGCTGGGGAGAACATACATGGTAAAGTTTTTTACACCACGGCAGTCAGAGTAGTGAGACTCGGCCAGGCAAGCACATAGAAGGGCTGGGGCCCTTTCTGGCCCTGGGGTTAGGCAGCATGGCCTATGATCCTGGGTGCCTGTGGGTGCCTGTGGCTGCGGCCGGCCTGTGTGAAGTTGGCCCAGGTCCTGGGTACCTATAGCTGGCCAGAGGGAGGGAAGCCTGGGTCCCAGGTGTGGGGCAAGGCAGAGGCAGTTAGGAGCAATCAGGCCAGCAGGGGAGCACTTAGAGATGATCACGCAGGTAGGCAGAGGTGGTTAGGGTCACACATCCCTGAAGGGGTCCCTGATTGGAGCAGGTACAGGCTGGGCTCAGGGAACTCTCCTCCGTGCACTAATTTCGTGCACCGGGCCACTTCTTTGAATTATAATGGACCAGAAGTCAGGTATATGAAATTCATGCACTTGAGGGTGGGAGGTTTCTCAGCTTATGTCCTCTCACAGTCCGGAAGCCCTAGGATGATATCCCACTAATGGCTTAGGCCTGCTCCCTGGACCTAAGCCATCAGTCAGACATCATTAGCACTGCTGCACTCACCAGCCATGAGTCTGGCTTCAGGCTGAGCAGTGCTCTCCAGACCACCAGGGGACAGCTCCTGCATTGAGCATCTGCCCCCTGGTGGTCAGTGTACATCATAGCGACCAGTCGTGGTGCCAGTCAGTCAATGTGCATATTAACCTTTTATAAACAAGTGGCCTGGTGCATGAAATTAGTGCACGGAGGGGAGTTCCCTGAGCCCAGCCTGTACCTGCTCCAATCAGGGACCCCTTCGGGGATTTGTGACCCCTAACCACCTCTGCCTACCTGCCTGATCATCTCTAAGTGTTCTTCTGCTGGCCTGATTGCTCCTAACTGCCTCTGCCTTGCCCCACACCTGGGACCCAGGCTTCCCTCCCTCTGGCCAGCTATAGGTACCCAGGACCTGGGCCAACTTCACACAGGCCGGCCGCAGCCACAGGCACCCACAGGCACCCAGGATCATAGGCCATGCTGCCTAACCCCAGGGCCAGAAAGGGCCCCAGCCCTTCTATGTGCCTGCCTGGCCGAGTCCCACTACTCTGACTGCCGTGGCGTAAAAAACTTTACCATGTATGTTCTCCCCAGCCTCCTGGAGAGAGGGCATGAGCTGAGAAACTGGAGATGCTGCAGCCCCAGGGCCATTTTACCAATGGGTACATTGTCATTTTCAGATCTAGATTTGAGATAATCCATCAAACCGCTACATTTTTCAGCTCTCAACTTAGATTGGTTTGTTTTAATAAAATTTATCTGATTGGCCTCCATTTTTAAATACGAATCCATAATAAGCTGTTGAGTTAACTTTCCTGCATTTAAAATAGGATTGAACATTGTCCCTCACAGAGAGATGAAATCCATAATACTACATTTGGGTGACTCGTGTTCTTACATTTTGTCTAGTATTATTGTTGAGTACACTGTTGTCTCTGAGTCTTAATGCAATATCTGTTCCCCAACCTTTTTCACCATGTGGAAAAAGAATAGGATATGTCATTGCATCTAATGTGGGAAACAGGATACTGATTTGTTTCACTTTAGTGGCATTTGGATTATTGGGATCTGGTTTACAATGAATGAGCAAGTCCCTTTCAAAAGGAGGTTCTCCATCTTAGTTTCTGAATATGACAGCAACCTCGGTTACACGGGGAGAATTATATCTACCTGGGTCACTATTATGATCATATTTAATTGCCGTAGTTACTTCTGTGGGAGCTATACCTTTTGCTGCTGTTTCAGATTGGGCTTTTCTACCTCACATAGCATCTTGTACGATTTTGTTAATTCATTTATTTCATGCATGAGGTTGTTGATTATGAGTCTTTCTGAGCAGGCCTGGTTTGCTGGGATTGCTAATCTTTTACGTGTAGCTTCGTCTGTATCCAAAATATAGAGTTGAGCAAACTTCAACAGTTTTTCTTTGGACATAGTCCCACCTCTCTATTGCCAAGTTCTGAGATAGAGGAGAATGACAGGCCTTTCAGGAGTGTGACCAAAGGCTGATTTGGACAGATTCTGTGGGGGTGGACTTCCGCCTACCTGTTGTCAGTTTCAGCTGGGATGCTGAAGCTGGGACTTGAGGGCCTTCCCTCTGGCGGTTGCCCTCTGTTTTTCCTGGCAAACAGCTGAAGCTACATGTAATATTAGCAATGCAGGGGCCTCATTAGACGCAGCTGCAGTGAGTTCTTGAAGCCGCTGCCACTGCTGCCCCCGCCTCCGCCCCCGCCGCCGCCCTCTGCTGCCACCTCTCCCGCCACCACCGCTCTGGCCACTGTTCTCCATGCCCCGGGGCCTCAGTTGCCTCAGCTGTGGTGATTCTGGCCGCTGTAGCTACCTCTGCTTGGTCTCCACACCCGGGCCTGGAGCTTGATACCTTCACCACTTTATCTGTGCTCCTGGGGCCTGGAGCTCACGCCTCTCCACCCCACCCCTTGCTCTGGCTGGCTGGTAGCATAGCCAGTCAGGAGCCAAGGTACGGTCACATTTGCATGCTACTTTTTTATTAGATAGGAAGACTAGAGGCCCAGCACATGAAATTCGTTCACTCAGTGGGGAATTCCCTTAGCCCCTCTTGCACCCTCTCACAGTCCAGGAGTCCCATGATCAATCATCCCAAAGAGGGAAGCCTGGCCCATCCACCACAGCACCACTGGCCAGGTAGCCTGGGCCTCCCTCTTTAGGGTTATCGAGAGTGCTGCAGGGGGTGGCCTGGGCCTCCCTCCATGGGTGATCACGAGCCCCCTCGATTGATCACCCCACAAGCTTGTGGCCTGGGCCTCCCACTCCGGAGCAATCCTGGGGTGATGGTGGGGACCTCAACCAATTACATTACACCTGCTTGGGCTGGCACTAGTGTGTGTCATAGTGTGGTTATCTAGAGGATCATTCTGTTGTTCAGCTGTTCTGTCAATTTGCATATTACACTTTTATTATTATAAATGATTTTCTGGAGGCTCAGCACCAGCAATTCTAAGAGTTAAACACTCTGGGAAGACCAGGTCATAGGGCATGTGACATGATATTATGAGATTTGCCTTCAAAACTCAACCAGGTGGTTCCCATAATAAATATCACACACAAAAAAAAATGCCTTCATGCTTCTATCAGTGGGAGGGGGAAAGGAGCCATTTTTGTAATATGCCAGGACACTCTGTTCTTAACAAGGCCTGTGCTCAGGGAAATAGTTAACCAGAGCCCAGCTTGCAGAGCTATTGGCTGAGCCTAACAGATCTCAGGAAAGGAAATATCCACCTCCAGCCCACTCTCACCAACCAGCCCCCTTCCAGGGGCAAGAAAAAACAAACTGAGACACACCTGTGAAGGTCACAGTCCAGAGGCACAGGCTCACTGAAACACTAAGACCTAATTAAAGCACTCTACAGTACTTACCCTCTCTCACATCTCACCACCACATTAATAAGGCCTATTTACACAGTTCCTCTTACCTAGTACATCATGTGCAGATAGGAAGAAACATTACAAGGTAAACTGAAAGGCAAATATAATTTGGATAGACAGAGTAAGCGTCAGAACCAGACATAGCAATGATTTATGATTTAAAATACCAATGATAAATACTAGTATGCAAAAGGCTCTCATGGATAAACTGTAAACATACAAGAACAGATGGGCAATAGAAGCAGAGACTGAAATCCTAAGAAAGGATACAAAAAATACTAGGCTGAATAAGTGCTTAGAAATTTAAAGCAACTTTACTTATTCTTTGTCCATCTGAGTTGCAGATTATTTAATTTTAAGCAAGGCTACTCTGTACTTAGAAACCATACAACCTTCTCATGCCCCCTACAATCAGCCATCTGCAATTGTCAGTAGGTGGCAGACCCTGAATCTGTTCCCATAACTTGTTGTAAATATAGAAAAGGGCTTTCTGAATTGTAATAGCCGTCTGCATCAGGTTCTGCTTTCAATTTTAAGACAAATGTATATTTTGTAGTGGTGCATAACTAACATGGCCCAGGTGTGGCTTCCCTGTTTCCCATGCTCTCCTAAGGTAAAATACATTATTTATTTCCCAAGTGCAGGAGGATTAGGGAGGCTTTTTTTGTGTTTTATTGTATTTTGTTTCATTGTTTTTTTTGTTTTTGTTTTTGTTGTTTCTAAGGTTTTAATTCAAGACGCTCTAGCAACAATGAAAAATATATATTAAAAAAAGAATCTTAGAAAATAAATATTTAGATTATTGCAGAATTAGCACTTAACCCTCTTAGTTCAGACACTCCACAGCTCCTCCAAAAACAAAAACAAAACAAAACAAAACAAAACAAAAAACCACATATTCTATCTACTTTATTTTTGCCCCGCTTAGCAGAGCATAAGGAAAATGGTTATACTATTGAAAATTAAAAGTACAAGTTTTGTCCATGCTTGGATCAGGACTGTAACAATAACGAAAACAGCAACAGGAATAACAAGTATCATAGAAATTCATAGTGATTTAGTAGTTTTCTAATGAGGCTATACATATTGAGTGTTTTTTTTTAAAGCATTCAAATATGAGCATTGTTTTGAGAAATAAAATATGAAAATGCAGTCATGAAACATTGACTCAGAGTTTTCCCTTTGCTGTGCCATCCAACTTGCCAATGATGATGTTTTGAAGCTAAAAATCATACTTATTTTAAGTTATTTCTATACATTCTACTTACAGTCCCCCCACATTTAAATTAAACAACAATGTTTAATATTTCTCCTCACTTCTTTCCAAATGCATGTCTTCTACCACTAGAACGTTCTCCTGACTTAAATCCAAAGTTACAGGAAGAGCTTCTATTCTCACCGTAAAACTAGAACAATCACCTGTGCCTCCGGGTTGCTTGAGGCAGACGTCATTCTGACTGACTTGAAAGGAATAATGACCTTCTGGAACCTTGACATTAATTGTAGAACCTGAATGAAATATGCCTCTTTGGAAAACTCTGTATTTTTCTAATATTGGAAAGTAACCTTCTTATAAGAAAGTTAAATACCAAATCCCCAAATGACTTCACCTCCTCACTTCTGTGAGGAAGTAAGTAGAGTGCAAAGTGGAAGGAGATAAAATGCTAACTCTGTTTTTTCTAAAAGTCTGTGAAGTTTGAAAAGCACTTCTTTAGCCACAAAGGAATTTTAAAACATCAGAAATAGTTTAGCTGAAAATATCCACTAAATGTTAAGGAGAGTTCATGAAAACAAAACAAAACAAAAACATTAAAATAATATATTTGAAACATAATTAAAGTTATAGTAAGAAAGTACAATAAAAATTATTTTAATTGAAATTGATTATATCTACTTTATTGGAGATGCAAAATAGAAATTTTGTTCTACAATCTTACATTTTGTGACTGGTTTTTAGGGATATAAGTGACAATAAGTTATCTGGTTTTTGCTTTTAGGGAACATTAATAGTAAAAATGTTCTCCCTTAGTATACAGAGTTAGTATATTTGTTTATTAAAATAGATTTAATAATTTGTTCATTATTTTAATATTAATTCTTATGTATGCTAATTTCTGGCAACCACTTAAACTAAAATATTATTTTCATTTGGAATATTTTCCTCAAACATGTGTCTTTAATAATAATTGCTGTCATTCAATGGCAAACTATTCACTAAGAACCCTTTGATCCATCATTCCTTAGGAAAAAAAAAATCTTTATCCCCTGAAAGAATGTCTATAACTTTTACACAATGCTTTTGCACTTAATGTATTTTTATTTAATTTTTTTTTTACTGACTAATACATGCAGTTTTTAAAGGCAACATATTATTGATGTTTGCATTTTCTACATGATTTAATGGGAAAAATTGAATAATGTAAAGGAACTGACTTTATTTTCATTAAAATTCTTCCTAGTTATTATGTGTCATTAAAGATAGTATTTAATTTCTCTGAATTCTACCTGTCTTATTAATAAATGGTGACATTAATGCCTGTCTTAAAGCATGTATTTGATGATAAAATACAGCAGCATGCCTGTCACATAAAAGTCACTCTTTAAATATTTATTCTTTCTCCATAGAAATGCTCTTTACATATTCATTGAATGAATAGATAATGAAATTATTATAAATCACATATTGCTGGTTCTTTAGAAGTTAGGGAGCTTGTTATATGGAGAGATGTTTAGAATTTTTAGGATTTACAAAATATTTGGGACAGCAAGATTATTTTTAATGTAAATTGGAGATTATACTATGAGGACTGTAGTCAGTTGTCTTCCATCTTCAATGTAAATAAGGATTGAACAATTTCTAAAATGTTACAAAAATGTAAATAAAGTTGGGATAATTTCAAAGTAATTTATCAATTTAAAAATTATTTTGTTGTTCAATTTTTTATATCAACACCTTCACACAATCAATAGGATATGTCGATCAAATTGTCTTCCCTCTCCTATTAAACATGTTGATGTTTAATACAAGTGTATCATACAAAAATATTCAGTTCATTATTCCTCCCAGAATAACTCAGAATCATGTGCATTATATCTATAAATCTCATACCTTTTTTGGAGATCATATTCTTTCTACATTGTATCTTTGATTTAAGAAAATCACCCCATGTTATCTTTCATTACTTAACTCTTTAATTTAATTTTGTTATTCCATGTGTTTCTTTCAAAGAACCCTAATAAATAACAATATAAATTAAAGATTAATTATCAACTTTAAAAGGTAATGGGTAATTTCTTGCTTCCTATTTCTACCAGATACTTCCTGACCTGCTAATCACAGGCTCATTTATTTCACTTTAAAAGCAGACTTCTTTTTTTTCTTTATTGTTCAGTTTATTAATTACATTGTTTCCCCTTTTTTATCCCCCTATATCTCCCCTCCACCCTGTACCTATCCCACCCTCCACCCTCACCTCCCCTTCCCAATGTCCTCTCCCATTATTGCAAGATTTTTGTCCAATCTCTTGCTGTACTTCCCACAACCCTTTTCTCCCCAAGAATTGTCAGTCCATTCCCTCGCTATGTCCATGTTTCTGTTATAGTCACCAGTTTATCTTGTTCATCAGCCTATCAATTCACTTGATTTTTATGTTCATTTGTTGATAGATGTGTATTTGTTGTTCATAATTTATATTTTTACCTTTTTCTTCTTCCTCTTCTTAAAGAATATCTTTCAGCATTTCATATAATAATGGTTTGGTGGTGATGAACTCCTTTAGCTTTTTCTTATCTGTGAAGCACTTTATCTGATCCTCAATTCTGAATGATAGCTTTGCTGAATAGAGTAATCTTGGTTGTAGATTCTTGCTCTTCATTATTTTGAATATTTCTTGCCACTCCCGTCTGGCCTGCATCGTTTCTGTTGAGAAATCCGCTGACAATCATATGGGTGCTCCCCTGTAGGTAACCAACTGTTTTTCTCTTGCTGCTTTTAATATTCTCTCTTTATCTTTTGCTCTTGGCATTTTAATTATGATATGTCTTGGTGTGGTCCTCTTTAGATTCCTATATTTTGGGGTTCTGTGTACTTCTTGGGCTTTTAATTCAGTTTTTTTCACCAGGTAGGGGAAGTTTTCAGTCACTATTTCTTCAAGTAGGTTTTCATTAACTTGCTGTCTCTCTTTTTCTGGGACCCCAATAATTCAGATGTTGGCATGCTTGAGGTTGTCCCAGAGGCCCCTTACGCTATCTTCAATTATCTGAATTCTTTTTGTTTCTTGCTTTTCCAGCTGAGTGGATTTTGGTTCTTTGTATTTCAAATCTTTGACTTGGTTCTTGTGGCCCTCTGGACTGCTTTTACGACTTTGTGTAATACTTTTTATTTCAGTCTGTGGAAGCTTGATTTCTAGTTGGTCCTTTTTTAATCAGTGAGGGTCTGGTTCGTATCCTCAGAGGCCTTGTTCATTTCCTTGAGGGTCTGATTCATTTCCTTGTAATTCTCATTCATTGCCTTGTAATTCTCATTCATTTCCTGGTTGATCTTGTTTATTTCCTGGTAATTCTCATTAAGTTGATCGGCCTTTTGTAGGAGCCTCTTGAAAAGCCTTATAACCGTGGTTTTGAACTCTATGTCTTGTTGTCTTTTCTCCTCCATTTCTTTCACACCTGCTTTCTTTCCATGTCTCTGCATGGTGGCTGCTTTGTGTGGTGGATATCCTCAAAGGGACAGTGGCTCAGCCTCCCCAGTTACCTGAGGTGGGTGCTCTTACTGCAATCCTTTATGGGTTGTATTCAGTATTTTTGAATTTAAACCCAGCTTGTTGTTGTTAGCCCTAGGAGGGTTTGACCTCCAGGCCAATTGGCTGTGAAGGGAGACTGTGTTCATGTTGGATGGGCGGAGTCTCTGAGCTGTGCAGGCAGCGTCAGCGTCAGCTGCGTCCTATGCGGTGCTTGTGCGCGCGGGTCTCTGTTGGATGGGGAAGGCTGCAGACACCTCAAAGAGAAAGCCGCTAGTCTCTTCCGCTTGCCAGACCACTTTGCCTTTCCCCAAATGTGCCTGCACACCAAAAGTCTAGCCCAGGATTGTAAAATAATTGATTTCCGGAACCAGGAGACAAGTTTCCAGGGGGCAAGTCGCGGGTTTGTGCGACCCTTTTGTGGAAACTTGCAGTTCAGGAGCCACTGCCACGCCCCGTTTCCAGGGTGCATCCCCTGCACCTTGGCGGACCTTGCCTGGCGCTGGGGGATCTGGGCAGTGGGACGGACCTCGCCTGGCGCTGGGGAATCCGGGCAGTGGGACGGACCTTGCCTGGCGCTGGGGAATCCAGGCAGTGGTACTGGGGGTGTTGCTCCAGCCCCAGCCCGCGCGAGCACGACCAGGACGGCTCCTAACCTGTTTCCGTCTGAAGGGCTGAGCTCCGGCCGCTCCTGAGTCTCAGTGTCCCACCTCCACTCCAGTTAGTGGAGTTTTCATTCAGCCAGCTTTCTGGCGATTCTGGGTGCTGTCTGTTCTGCTGTTATGTTGTAGTTCCTAAATCGTTGCGCAGGGCAGAACAATAGGTGTTCAACTATGCCGCCATCTTGGTGTTCTTAAAAGCTGACTTCTGATAAAAGTTCTTGCCCACCCACAATTACAATCACATATAGTTTTTACTTCTGAATGTATTAAAAAGTATATTTAAATATAGTTTTCAATATTCAACAATTTGCCTTAACTTATATACCTCACATTCATTCTTCAACTAAGTATGTCTTTTTTGAGAATTCTGAACATGCTCAAAATTATAAGATTTAAAATTAATCTTCAATTGATCATATATCCTTTATATCTCACTTGGCAATTTATGTATCTGTATAGAATCAGTCACCTCACCTTCTTCTCTTTAAATATATTTTCTCCATTGAACTCCTCTAACTTAGTTTCCTTTTGCCTTTTGATTTTTTTTTTTTTTTGCGTTTTCAGTTTTCTTGTATTATTTTAACTCCTTTAAATATTGAATTCCCTCGTGGCTTAAGTCTAGCCTTGTATCAGCTGTTGCTCTTATAATCACTTTCTTCAGTCAGCTCAACAATATAGGTTTTTAAATTTCACATACCAATTATTTTTATTCGCATTTTCTTCTTTTCATCCTCATTCTTTCACTTCCCCTTATTTTTGAGAAGGCTTGAATTTTTCTTGGACATCATAGATGTAGGCTCAACATATTGAACAAAGTTAATAATTTCTACTTGAAAAAAATGTATGCACCTGCTCAAACTGAAATTTATTATTGATCCCCTAAAATGTCTGTTCTACCCTGAAATTTGTTGTATTTGTATATATTGAACATATTTGAAAATTATCCAGGAGTTTGATTGTTCTTCTTAATTCTCTGTACAAAATCATCTCAAACTGGACCATTGGGATAGCTTAATCACTATTTATCATTTCTCAACATACCAATCTCTTTCAATTCCATTGGAATTATTTTTCTAAAACTTTAAATCAGATCAAGATTGCAGATTTTAGCAAATCATTAAGGTCTTACAAAACTGTGGCCCAGAGTATTTAATAAAATTAATATTTTTATCCCTCACTATATATACTATCTGTACCAGCTTACGTATGTTTTTATTTTCTATTACTTGATATATTGTCATAATGTGTGAAAACTTTAGCACTATTTGCCCAAACATAATTATATATCTTTATTCTGGAAGCTCCACTTATTCTTTAAAATAAAACAGCATTAGTTAACTAATTAATGAATTAAATGATTAAGATCATATGCTATTATAAAATTGAAAAGTAAAAAAAAACAATGAGATATCACTATAAACCAATTGGAATTGCCGAAATCAAAACACTGACAACACCAAAAGCTCTCAATAATGTAGAGAAACAGAAACTCTCCTTCATTGCTGATGTAAGTGCAACATGGTACAATCACTTGAAAAACTGTTTTGGCAATATTTTATAATGTGGAAGATACTCTAAACTTATGACTAAAGTGATCATGATCTTTGGCATTTAGCAAAATAATTGAAAATACATCTGATAGCAACTCTATTCATAGTTTCCAAAACCTTGAAGAAATAAAAATGGCATTTATTTGGTAAATGTGTAAATTGTGGTACATCCAAATAGTGGAATATTATTCAGAGATAAAGAAAAGCGAACTACCAAGCAATGAAAACATGTGCAAGGGCCTTAATGGTATTTTGCTAAGTGAAAGAAGCTCATCTGAAAAGGCTATATGAAATATATGATTGTAACTACATGACATGTTGAAAAGTCAAAAATATGGATATGATAAAAAGAACAATGACTTTCAGAGGTTTGGAGGAAGGGAGGGATATATATGCAGAACACAGGATTTTTAGTATAAAGTCTACCATGTGTTACTGTAATCATAGATACATGCCATTATACACTTTTCAAAACTCATAGAATGTACCAAACAGAGTATTCTATTATAAACTATGGAATTTAGTTAATAATAATATATTAATATTGGATCATCAATTGTAAAAATGTGCAGCACTAAAGTGAGATGCCATTAATAGGGGGTACTGTTTGTTGGGGGTAAAGGTATATGAGAACTCTGTATTTTTCACCCAATTTTTCAATAAAACTAAAAATGTTCAAAAATTAAATCGATTACTTAAAACTCTAATTTTAAAATAAATTATGATAACAATTATAAATTGCATCAATAAAAGTCTTTACAAATCTAACATTGGACTAAAAATATTTGATACTGTAACTTACCCATTATTCAGATGAAAAACTGAGCTTTGGAAAGGACAAGAAATTTATGAACTCTCACAATAATCCTATCTAATAAAATAGTAACATTCAAATGTGACCATACCTTGGCTCCTGATTGGCTATGCTATCAGCCAATCAGGAGCAGGGGGCATGGCCAGCAGGACCTGAGGCAAGGCAGGCGAGGCATGCAAGGGCGTGGACACGGTACAGGGTGTGCTCCCCAGTTGGAGGCCCCGTGGAGGGGCAGGACGACTGTGGGAGGCCCACCTGGGGTTGCGGGGCACACTGTCTGTGAGGTGTGCTATTGGAGAGGTGGCCGCCTGCTGGGTTGAATGCAGTTCTGAATGCATTTCTCTGCTCCTTCAGTCTCCATGACTTCATGCCAATGTCAGTGGCAATGTGTGCGAGTCCAGTAAGGTCACCCTTTCTCCAAGCATCACGTACACTCTGAGGCTCCCTGCCTCCTCAGACCAGGATAAGAGCCAGGAGACTTCCAACCATGTGCTCTGGCTTCTGGAGATGTTGAGGAAGGCGCACCCTCAGCGGGGCTGCAGCATCTCCAGTTTCTCAGCTCACACCCTCTGCCCAGGAGGCTGGGGAGAACATATATGGCAAAGTTCTTTAAGCCACGGTAGTCAGAGTAGTGGAACTCAGCCAGGCAGGCACATAGAGGAGCTGGGGCGCTTTCCAGCCCTGGGGTTAGGCAGCATGCCCTGTGGTCCTGGGTGCCTGCAGCTGCCTGTGGCTGTGTCTGGCCTGAGTGAAGCTGGCCCAGGTCCTGGGTGCCTATAGCTGGCCAGAGGGAGGGAAGCCTGGGTCCCAGGTGTGGGGCAAGGCAGAGGCAGTTAGGAGCAATCAGGCCAGCAGGGGAGCACTTAGGGGCAATCAGGCAGGTAGGCAGAGGTGGTTAGTGGTCACACATCCCCGAAGGGGTCCCCGATTGGAGCGTGTGCAGGCTGGGCTGAAGAAACTCCCCTCCATGCATGGATTTCATGCACCAGGCCACTATATATAAGTGTCCACCCATCCAGTAGCTAGGATGTGCACTGACCACCAGGGGCAAATGCTAAATGCAGGAGCTGCTATTATGTGCACTGGCCATTTCAAAACAAACAGCACCATGAATCTGGTGCCAACAAACCAACACTTGGTTTGCCCCAAGTGAGACACAGGCCCCACCACCACCCTGCAGTGACAGTCCACCACATCACAGACAAAGCTACTGAGACCCACAGCCCAGTCCAGCCCAAAACAGTTCCTGTGAGATCTGAGTAATGATGTCATGTAGCAATGCCTGGCTTCCTCTCCCTAACAACTAGCCTCCTTGGTATTTCTTCAGCCCAGAAACCTGACTTGCTTTATAGCCAGGTGAAAACATTTTACAGTTTAACCAAATGATTGTGAAGTGTTTTCCCGTGCCTCATCTCATTTGATCCTCACAGAAGTCCATGAGTAGAAAGATAGGAGACCTGATAGAATCCTCTTTCCTTTTCATTAGTCAAAAACTGGAGATTTGTAAGTTTAGAAACTTGACCTGACTGAAAAGAAGTAAGAAATGGTGGACCTTGAAAATGACTTCAGGTTTTCTTACTGCATAGAATACAGTCAAACACTGCTGCAGTTAAATATGTTACCCTTTGTTCTTCCTGTGTGATCTACAATAATAATCTGCTTCGTGTTGATATTTACTGCTGTGCTGCTGACAATTACTTGAAAGACATGTTGGGGTGCCTCATTGGGCTGGAAAAAGTTTCTCTAAATCAGTAAGCAGGTCTAATTAAGCAAATTTATGCTATATAATAAAAGATTAATATGCAAATTGACCAAATGGCAGAACAACTGGTTGCTATGACACACACTGACCACAAGGGGATAGACAATCAATGAAGGAACTGCCCTCTGATGGTCAGTGCGCTCCCCCAGGTGGAGCACTGCTCAGCCAGAAGCTGGGCTCACGGCTAGCGAACGCAGAGGAGGTGGTGGGAACTTCTCCTGCCTCTGTGGCAGTATTAACCACACCAGTCCAACACCCCTTGAGGGCTCCCAGCCTATGAGAATGTGCAGGCTGGGCTGAGGGCACCCACAAGTGCACCAATTTTGTGCACCGGACCTCTAGTATCTTATAATTTACAATAATGAAAGAGAAAGTTTAAATTGCATATTTGCCTATGTATATAAAACTTGATTAACATCAAGATCATTATTTCAGACTTCCTCTTCAATATTACTTTTTTCTACTATTGTTCACCTGCCTTTCAGTTAAATATAGTATTTCTCCTTTTTTTGTATTGCAGACTAGTATATATTAACTATCTAACATGTAACTATGAAATAAATAGCACCATTATTTATACAGAGAAGTGACTTCTAAGAATGTTTCTATGTGATCCTATTGTTGAGCACATATTCTCTGTCAGGTTGATTTGTACTGAAATCCTGGCTCTGTTATATATTACCAGTGGCCCGGTGCACGAAATTCATGCAGGGTGGGGGGTTCCCTCAGCCCAGCCTGTACCCATTCCAATCAGGGACCTCTTTGGGGATGTGTGACCCTTAACCACCTCTGCCTACCTGTCTGATCACCCCTAAGTGCTTCCCTACTGGCCTGGTTGCTCCTAACTGCCTCTGCCTTGCCCCACACCTGGGACCCGCTTCCCTCCCTCTGGCCAGCTATAGGCACCCAGGACCTGGGCCAGCTTCACTCAGGCCAGCCGTAGCCACAAGCACCCATAGGCACCCAGGACCACAGGGCATGCTGCCTAACCCCAGGGCTGGAAAGGGCCCCAGCCCCTCTATGTGCCTGCCTGGCCGAGTCCCACTACTTTGACTGCTGTGATTTAAAGAACTGTGCCATATATGTTCTCCCCAGCCTCCTGGGCAGAGGGTGTGAGCTGAGAAACTGGAGATGCTGCAGCCCCACTGAGGGTGTGCCTTCCTCAGCATCTCCAGAAGCCAGAGCACATGGTTGGAAGGCTCCCAGCTCCAATCCTGGTCTGAGGAGGCAGGAGACTTGGAGTGTGTGTGATGCTTGGGGAAAGGGTCACCTTTTTGGACTCGCACACACTGCCACTGACAATGGCATGAAGTCATGGAGACTGAAGGAGCAGAGAAATGCACCCAGAACTGGGGGGTCCTACACAGCCCCAGGTGAGCCTCTCACAGACATTCCGCCCTTCCATGGGGTCTCCACCTGGGGAGCACACGCTGCACCATGGCTGTGCCCTCGCATGCCTCGCCAGCCTCACCTCCCATCCTGCTGGCCATGACCTCTACTCCTGATTGGCTGATAGCATAGCCAATCAGGAGCCAAGGTACGGTCAAATTTGCATGTTACTCTTTTATTAGGTAGGATAGATTAATATATGTCAATTATTTTCATGAGATAAGATTGTGAAAAGATTGTCTTTTGAAGCAAGTATATTGGCTGAGAGGATCAAATAACCCATGCATGACTGGTATTAATCGTATACTGCAAATAGGAAAAATTATTTTTTAAAGAATAGTTCATGGAAATTTTTTTCTTCAGAAAAATAAATGTGATCTATACCTATTTAATAGTTATGTAGTCTCATAATTTATATAAATGCTCAATAACACTCATTTATGTGATAATATAGTAAAACCCATTTTGACATGAGGGTTTTGCATTTTCTTGACTGACTATATTGGTTAACTATAAATATTTTGTTTTTTAATTTCTTTATTGAATAAGGTATTACATATGTGTCCTCATTCCTCCATTAACCCCCCCCATTCACACCCTCATGCCCCTGGTGTTTGTGTCCATTGGTTAGGCTTATATTTATGCATACATGTCCTCTGGTTGATCTCTCCTCCTTACCCCCACCCTTTATCATCCCTCTGAGGTTTGATATTCTGATTGATGCTTCTCTGTCTCTGGATCTGTTCTTGTCCATCATTTTATGTTGTTCATTATATTCCATAAATGAGTGATATCATGTGATATTTATCTTTCTTTGACTGGCTTATGTCACTTAGCATAATGCTCTCCAGTTCCATCCATGCTGTTGCAAATGGTAAGAATTCCTTCTTTTTTACTGCAGCATAGTATTCCATTGTGTAGATGTACCACATTTTTTAATTCACTCATCTGCTGATGGACACTTTGGCTGTTTCCAAATCTTAGTTATGGTGAATTGTGCTGCTATGAACATAGGGGTGCATATATCCTTTCTGATTGGTGTTTCTAGCTTCTTGGGATATATTCCTAGAAGTAGGAACACTGGGTCAAATGAGAGTTCCATTATTAGTTTTTTGAGGAAACTCCATACTGGTCTCTATAGTGGCTGTACCAGTCTGCATTCCCACCAGCAGTGCAAAAGAGTTTCTTTTTCTCTGCATCCTGGCCAAACACTTGTTTGTTGATTTGTTGATGATAGCCATTCTGACAGGTATGAGATGATACTGCATTGTCATTTTGATTTGCATCTCTCAGATAATTAGTGACTTTGAGCATATTTCCATATGTCTTGTGGACTTCCTTCTGTCCTTCTTTGAGAAGTTTCTATTTAGGTCCATTGCCCATTTTTTTATTGTATTATTTATCTTTCTTTTGTTAAATTGTATGAGTTCCCTGTAAATGCTAGAGATTAAACCCTTATCAGTGATGACACTGACAAATATGTTCTTTCATGCTGTGGGTTTTCTTGTTGTTTCATTGATGGTTTCTTTTATTGTGCAAAATCTTATTTCAATGTAGTCCCATTTATTTATTTTCTCCTTAGTTTCCATTACTCTAGGAGCAGTATCAGTGAAGAAATTGCTTTGGCATATGTCTGATATTTCTCTGCCTGTGGATTCCTCTTGCATTTCTATGGTTTCCAATCTTATTTTGGTTAAGTCCTTTATCCATTTTGAGTTTATTTTTGTGTATAGTGTAAGTTAATGGACTAATTTCATTTTTTTTTGCATGTATCTGTCCAATTTTCCCAGCACCATTTGTTGAAGAGACTGTCTTGACTCCATTTTAAGTTCTTGCCTCCTTTGTCAAATATTAATTGAGCATATTGGTTTGGGTGATTTCTGGGTTCTCTCTTCTATTCCATTGATCTATATGCCTGTTATTGTGCCAGTACCAGGCTGTTTTAAAAACAGTGGCTTTGCAATACAGCTTGATACCTGGTATTGAGATCCCACCTACTTTGTTCTTCTTTCTCAGGAATGCTGTAGCTATTTAGGGTCTTTTTTATTCCAGATGAATTTTTGAAAAGTTCATTGTAGGTCTGTGAAATATACTGTTGGTATGTCAATGAGGATCACATTAAATCTATATGTTGCTTTGGATAGTATTGAAATTTTGATGATGTTGATTCTACCAATCCATGAACACGGTATGATCTTCCATCTGTTTATGTCTTCCTCTATCTCTTTTTTCAGTGTTGTATACTTTACCACGTATAGGTCTTTCTCCTCCTTAGTTAAATTTATTCCTAGGTATCTTAATTTTTTTTGTTTTGATGATAAAAGGGATTGCTTTTTTAGTCTCTTTTTATATAAGTTCACTATTGGTGTAAAGAAATGCCATAGATTTCTTGGCATTAAGTTTGTATCCTGCTACATTGCCAAATTCAATTATTAAGTCTAATAGTCTTTGATGGAGTCTTTAGGATTTTCTGTGTACAATATCATGTCATCTGTGAATAATGACAGTTTTACTTCTTCTTTTCCAAATTTGGATGCTTTTTATTTCTTCTTCTTGTCTAATCTCAATGGCTAGTACTTCCAGTACTATGTTGAACCGGCGTGGTAAGGGTGGGCATCCCTGTCTTATTCATATTCTTAGGGGAAATGGTTTTAGTTTTCATCCATTGAGTATGATGTTGGCTATGGGTTTGTCATATATAGCTTTTATTATGTTGAGGTATAATCCTTCTATTCCCACCTTGCTGGGAGTTTTTATCAAGAAAGGGTGTTGGATTTTGTCAAATGCATTTTCTGTGTCAATTGATATTATTATGTGATTTTTATCTCTCAATTTGTTTATCTGATTTTTCATGTTTATTAATTTATAGATATTATACCATCCTTGCATCCCTAGGATAAATCCTACTTGGTCATGGTGTATGGTCTTTCTAATGTATTGCTGGATCTGATTTGCTAGAATTTTGTTGATGATTTTGGCATCCATATTCATGAGGGATATTGGCCTACAATTCTCTTTCATTGTATTGTCTTTCTCTGGTTTTGATATTAGGGTGATATTGGCTTCATAGAGGAAGCTTGGAAGTGTGTCTCTTGAAAATTTTGGAGTAGTCTGAGGAGGATACTTTTTAGTTCCTACTTGTATGTTTGGTGTAACTCCCCTGAAAAGCCATCTGGCCCTAAGCTTTTGTTTGCTGAGAGCTCTTTGATGACTGCTTCAATTTCTTCCATAGTTATTGGCCTATTGAGATTTTTAGAATCTTCCTGATTGAGTTTTGTAAGGTTGTATTTTTCTAGGAATATGTCCATTTCCTCCAGGTTGTCTAGTTTGTTGAAATAGAGTTGTTCATAGTATTTTTTTAAACAATCCTTTGTATTTCTGTGGGGTCTGTTGTTATTTCTCCTCTTTCATTTCTGCTTTTGTTTATTTGAGTCCTCTCTCTCTGCTTCTTGGAGAGTCTGGCTAGAGGTACATCAATCTTGTTTATCATTTCAAATAACCAGATCATGGTTTCATTGATTTTTTGTATTTTTTATCTCTATGTAATTTATTTCTTTTTTTAAAAAATATTTTATTGATTGTTGACAGAGAAGAAGGGAGAGGGATAGAGAGTCAGAAACATCGATGAGAGGGAAATATCGATCAGCTGCCTCCTGCACTCCCCCCACTGGGGATGTGCCTGCAACCAAGGTACATGCCCTTGACCGTAATCGAACCCAGGACCTTTCGGTCTGCAGGCCAACGTTCTATCCACTGAGCCACACTGGTTTTGGCTATGTAATTTATTTCTGCTCTGATCTTTATTATCTCCTTCCTTCTGCTCTTTCTGGGCTTTTCTTGTTGTTCTCTTTCTAATACTTTGAATTGTAGAGTTAGATTATTTACTACAATTTTTTTTTTTGAGGCCTGTAGTGCTATGAGAAGATCTGCTTTCATTATGTCCAATAGATTTTGGATTGTTATATTTTTGTTGTCAATAGTTTTAGGATGCTTTTAATTTATTCTTTAATCTCATTGATAACCCAGTCATTATTTAATAGAATGCTATTCAGCTTCCAAGTGTTTGAGATTTTTGGATTGATTTTATTATAGTTATTTCTAATTTTATAACATTGTGGTCTGAGGAGATACTTGGTATGATTGCAATCTTCTTGAATTTGGGGAGACTTTGCTTGTGACCCAATATGTGGTCTATTTTTAAAAATGCCCCATGTGCACTTGAGAAGAATGTATATTCTGCGGCATTGGGGTGAAATGTCCTGAAGATATCAGTTAACTCCATCTGATCTAGTGTGTCATTTAAGATTGCTGTTTCCTTGCTGAATTTTTGTCTAGCGGATTTATCCAATAATGTCAGTGGTGTATTAAAGTCCCCTAATATGACTTTATTGTTGTCTATCTCTCCCTTGATATTTTTCAGGAGTTTTCTTATGTATTTGGGTGCTCCTGCATTGGGTTCATAATATATGTTTATCAGTGTTATATCCTGTTGTTGTATCAATCCCTTAAGTATTATGAAGTGGCCTTCCTTATCTCTTATTATGGCCTTCACTTTGAGGTCTATTTTGTCAGATACAAGTATTGCTACCACAGCTTTTTTTTTTTTATTTCCATTTGCCTGAGAGATATTTTTCCATCCCTTCACTTTGTGTGAGTCCCTTGTTTTGAGGTGAATCTCTTGTAGACAGCATATATATGGGTCGTGCATTCTTATCCATTCAGCTACTCAGTGTCTTTGATTGGGGCATTTAGTCCTTTTACACTTAAAGTTATTACTGAAAGGTACTTGTTTGTAGTCATATCTATTTTCTGTGGCTGTGTTCCTTCTTACCTTTTTATTTATTTATTTATTTTACAGCATTCCGTTTAACATTTCTGGTGATAAACTTCCTTAGCCTTTTTTTTATGTCTGCAAAGCTTCTGATTTCCCTTTCAATTTTGACTGATGGTCTTGCTGGACAGAGTATTCTTGTATTCAGTCCTTTTCTGTGGAACACTTTTTATACCTCCTTCCATTCCCTTCTAGCTTGATGTTTTTCTGTTGAGAAATCATTTGATAATCTAATGGGGTATCCTTTGTAGGTAATTCTCTGTCTCTCTTTTGTTGCCTTTAAGATTCTCTCTTTGTCTTTAATATTTGCCATTGAAATTATGACATGTCTTGGTGTGGGTCCTTTGGGATTGATCTTGCTTGGGACTCTTTGTACTTGCATAACTGTTTTTTTCCCCATATCTGGGAAGTTTTCTGTCATTATTTCTTCAAATAGATTTTCTAATTATTGCTGCTCTTCTTGTCCTGCTGGCAGCCCTGTTATACATATGTTACTATGTTTCATGTTGTCTCTTAGGCTCTTTTCCTGCTGTTCAGATTGAGCATGTTTCTCTACCTTATCTTCTAACTCACTAATTCATCCCTTTGCTTCTTCTAGTCTACGGTTGAAACTTTCCATGGTACTTTTAATTGTAGCTATATCGCTTTTCATTTCTTCCTGATTCTTGCATAGGTTGTTGATTTTCTCATCCATCCGATGTATGAATTGGATGGCCATTACTCTGAATTCTTTTTCAGTCATGTTGCATGCTTCAATTTCACTAATTATTTTTCTTGGCAACTCCTCACTTTTTTCCCCTCTAGGGATATTGTTGTCTCCCCACTCTGTCTATCACCAGAAGGTTCAAACTTCAAGTTGCATGGACCTGGGCCCTGGGCTGTGGGAGCTTCGCATTACCCAAATGTTACTGAAGTACTCTGACACTAATATTTGTGGCTGCCGTGGGTTTGTGGGAACCAGGCTTGCCCAGGGTCAGTGTTACCAGCGTTCAGTGTGGTCTTGTGTGCACACCTAGAATCAGGGATTCTGCCTGCACCAGGCTGTTGACATGTGCCTCAAATCAGAGTCCCCTGGTGCATGCCAGGAGTAAGAGTTCCCATGTCTACACCATGAATCAAGTATTAGACTCTCTGTTGCCTCGTGAGCTTCTCCTTATGAATCAGGGTCCTTGTGTGCACATGCATCAAGAATTGGAGTCACTGGCTGTTAGTGTGAATACGCTGTGAGTCAGGAGTCCCAGGCACACACAATAAAAAACAGAGTCAAGTCAGTGCTGCTCATTGTGCCTCTGCCAGGAGAATCTGGGTCCTGGTCACCATGGGGGCCTGGGTTACACAATAGCACTGCGGAGTGCCTGCACTGCAGAAAACAGACTCCCGTGTGCCCTTGCCCAGAATTGAAGTCTGATGGCACTGCCGACCTGCCTGGGCTTCAGGTTTGGTGGCCTGATTGCAGTGTGGGTAGCAGATTCCCAGTCTCTGTGCATGCGCAGGCTCAAATTCCCCTAGCAGAGATGCGGGCCCATGAGCGCACTCCCAAGCTCAGATTGCTGTAGGGGGCGCTGTGGCCCAAGCAAGGGGCGGGTCTATCAGTTACTAAGGCGCTATCCCCAAGCCTGTAGGGAGGGGGATAGGCTCAGAGACTCACAGAAATCTGCGGTCAGGAAGTCTGGATTCTTGTTGTCTGTTGGTCTGAAGTTATGGTCGCAATTCTCTGTCCCCAGTGGCTGCAGGGTCATGGTTTGCTTCTGAGATGCAACTGAGTGGTGCTGAGGCCAGGATCCTAGTTTCTCAAGATGGCCCGATATCTGTCCCAGCATTGGCTGCCTAGAGATGTCCGCTTTGTGCACGGGGCTCTGCCATTTAAGACTGCCTGGTTTGGCAGCCCCTTGGAAGACCTGCACAATCTAACTGTCCCTAGCTCATACACAAACACACCACAAACGTCTACACTCTCCTCTCTTACTCCCTCACTTTCTCTTACTCCCTCGCTACCTTCCTATCAGTCTCCATCTACCGGATCCTATTTATTATTATTATTATTATTATTATTATTATTATTATTATTATTATTTTGTGTGTGTGTGGTTTTAATGTTCAGTGGAAACAAAATAGTAAAAATATTTCATTACAATGCAAATTACTTTCATTGTTATAGCATAAAGGTTGAGATTAAATGTCTCAGAAATATTTGCTCAATGAAAGGATAGGGAAAAAGAAAAAAAATAAAAGAAAAGTAAGAGGAAGAGAAATATAAGAGATTTTGATTCCATCTATAGAAAGTATGATAAATAAAAAGCAAATATTAACATACATTCAAGAGAAGGGAATGGTGGCACATATTTGATGCCCTATCTGTTGTCCCAGAACTAATTTTAAAGCAGGTGTCACAAAAATCAGATGCCTGCAGGTTTCATGAATATATGATCAGTCTGAGTTTAATAAAATAACCAGAAGTGGTGCTGCCTACAGCACATGAGAAATTACTTGCCCTTTCTTAGGGACAAGCCAATTCAATTATTTTAAAACACTGCCTGAATAAAGTGACTCTGCAGACTGAATTTGGCCACTAAGGTGAAACATTTACAACACCTTTGAAATGAAAGGACTTTTAAAAATTTATCCCCATTGCACTTAGAAGGTGTTTTGTTATCAATATTTGCGAACAAGAGGGGGGCAGGAAGGGGAGTGGGGCGGGGAAATGCATTCATACTTGAAGCTAGTAGTCTGTGATATCAAATACTGAAACTATTATCTGCAGGGAAGGGGGAGAAAGCCATCTTCTGGATCTGATTTAAAATTATCTAAATAAGGGATTTGTGTTCTTTCTCTAGAAAACTCGAATAGCATCAGAGTTAATTTTTCTGTATTTTTAATGAAAAGACATTCTTAATTTTAATGTATTCAAATTTGTGATTTTTATTTAAGTCATAGTTTTGCTTATTTAAGAAATATCTCCTAACAAGGTCATGATGCTCTTCTTGCACATTACCTTTTAAGGTGCATATTGTTGGCCCTCTGGATAGCTTAGTTGGTTATGACATCATCTCTATTCACCGATGTTTTAGCTCCAGCCCCAGTTAGGGCACATATAAGAATCAACCAATGAATGTATAAATAAGTGGAACAACAAATTTACATTCCCTATTTCCATTTCTATCTCTAAAATCAATCAAGAAAAATACTTTAAAAATAAAATGCATATTGTTTATTACATTTAATTTTTAAATCCTCCTGGAATTTATTTTTTAATATAGCTTGGTTAAGAGTGGTAGCAGAATATCCAAGTATACTGGCATTCATTATTTTTCAAATAATGTATCTATATGATTCCACAGTGAGATATCTCTTATAATCAAGTTACCATTATATGTGTTCTACTTAGTAAATTTTATTATTTGAATATTTATTTTCAAAATTGAATCCTTATTAGTTAGAATTATGTATATGAAGTTATTTGGTTATGATCAAATTTTCATATAATTCTGAGTATTCAATTTTATGTTTTTCACTGACTTAATTTTAGTTAAAATATACTTTTAAGACATATTAATTTCATATAAGTTTTCTAACTACTGGTAACAAAACTGTAATAAAATATGATGCTCCATAAATTTTAATCTTTTGATATATATCATGGCTCCTTTTTAATAGCCCACTATGGCCTATCTTGGTGAATATGCCAGATGTACTTAAAATGTATATTTTGCAGTTATTTGGGTTTTAGTCTTATAGGTCTATTAGGTCAATATGGTTCATAATGTAATCATAGCTTCTAAATATTTTTTTTGAAATGTTTCTGATCTTTTTTCAACCATTGAGAAATACACAATCTATCTGCAGCTGTGAACATGGATTTGTCTTCGTTTTAGTTCTTTTGCTTTCTACTTCACGTAAATGAAGCTTTATTATTTAGCACATGTACTAGTACATTTATAGTAATCACTGTCATATCTTCCTGATATATTTACTCTTTATTAAGATTTGTCCTTTTTATTTAGTAATATTCTATGTTTTGAAATCTGCTTTACCTGCTACAATGTGGTTACTCCACTTTTCTTATATTTACTATTCATGTGGTATGTATTCAATCCTTTACTTTCAACTTTGCTGTGGATTTATTTTAGAATTAAGTGAGTTAAATATTTAGAAAACTGCATGCTTGCCGAAACCTGTTTGGCTCAGTGGATAGAGAGTCAGCCTGTGGACTGAAAGGTCCCAGGTTTGATTCCAGTCAAGGGCATGTACCTTAGTTGAGGGCACATCCCCAATGCAGGGTGTGCAGGAGGCAGCTGATCGATGTTTCTCTCTCATTGATGTTTTTAACTTTCTATCCCTCTCCCTTCCTCTCTGCAAAAAAAATCAAAAAATATATGTATAAAAAAAAGAAAACTGCATGCTCAATGTGAACCAGGGAAAAGAAAAAAAATCTCATAAAATTGTCTCAAATACTACTATTGAGGCACAAGGACTTTAAGAAGATTTACCTTTTTTTCTATTGATAAATTAACTCAGGTATAATAAATAGGTATCTTGAAGAAAATCTCTTTTCATATTTTACTATTATAATGTGACTGAATATACAAATATTAAATGACAGTTTTGTAAATGTGTAAATTTGGAGGTAAGTTGATGGGCTAGAATTATAGTATAATCTTATACAAATTAATTTTGCAACCATGATATAGAAATGCTATCATATTCTTGCAATATGACAAGCTGCTGTCTAGACAATTTGTGTTATGATGTTGTCCCATGTTTAACTTAACCACAAAAGAATAAAGTTCTTGAACTATTAGGGCTGAGATTTCTTTCAACATTACTATTTCACCTTTTTCCCATAAACTTTTTACACAAAATCTCTGTTCTTTTGAAGTTTAAGAGCTGTATTTTGACATTTAAAAAGCAGAACTCCTGAGGGATTCACTGGTGAAAGCCATTAGTGAATTTGTTTATATAAAACTTGCATGATACCATAAATCTTTTATAGAGTGTCTTTGGAAAGCATGTCTCATGTGTATGTGTGTGTGTGTGTATTTTAGAGACAAAGAGAGAAAAATAAATAGTTAATTATATGATCCTTCAACAGCAGCTTTCAACTTTAAATTTTTTATATTTAATAAAAAACAGGATAAAAAAATATATCATCGGAGGACTTATGCCACCATATGATAAACTGAGTATCCAAGCCATGGGTTCTGAGAAGCATATACCTATATTTGATTTAGGAAAACTGATTTCACTTTTCTTTTCTGGAAACACTAACATTTACTGTCTAAGAGCTGAAAAGGCTATAACAATAACCACTCAAATCAGTTCTCTGTTGTTATAGTAGGAGGCAATTAGTTAGACATCAACAAAAGAGAAGGGAGCCAGCATCCAGTAAGCTGGATTTAAGTCTAGAAGCTACTACAGCTTCTAGGCACTCCAGCTGATAGCCCCATTGCCCCCAAAGGGATTAACATTCCTCCTTCCTCCAAGCAGGGAGAAAGGATGGGCTTCCCAGTATCCCCAGGAAACAACCAGCCACTTCCCATAGATTACCAGGGGAGGGATACAAGACTAAGGGGTAAATTCTCTGCTGAGGCATGCTCAGTAGAGTCATGATGATAACCACAAAGGGAGGGGAGGAGTCTAACTTGGGGAAATCTGGAGAAAAGACTGGATACAATAAAGGCACAAAATCCAAGAAGGTACTGGATAGGAGGAGATACCAGCACAGACCCACAAATAAAGAGAAAGAAGATTGGCTAACTTACCCCTTCCCATACCCAAAGATATACTCAAAGCTTAACAAAAGCTGACATTCATTTGCACTCTCCAACAACCACTTGGGTCTAGGTGCAGCCTTGGAAGCAGACATGCAGATGGTAAATCAGACACAGGGAGGTTCTGCCTCTCTGGTTGTTGGTGCATTGAGTGTCTAAGGCCTCAGAAGCTGGACTTCTTCCAAGCGGGAGGGCTCAGCTACCTGGTCATGGATCAGACATTGATACCTAAGAGCACTATTGCTTTCATCTTCCTAAGCACAATTCCTGAAAATGCTTTTCTCCTGACTAGATGAAAGTATCCTATTTCCACTGGCACCATATGTATGATAGGTATAAAGTATTGAGGTAAAGTTTCTATTCACATGTATATTTCTACATTACATTGGTCACCTGAATGTTCAGAAATAAAGCAGAGGAAAAGATAAATACACACGCAATTTGCAATCACCATCATTTCTAATGTCTATGGTTAAATGTATGGTACTTTCAGCAGTGGGGATCTCTATGCAGGTGATTTTACAATAACTTTAAAAAGTAAAAATTAGAGCCCGACCTGGTTTGTCTCAGTGGATAGAGCACTGACCTGAAGACCAAACGGTCCCAGGTTCGATTCCGGGGCATGTACCTTGGTTACAGGCTCCTCCCTACCCAGAGCCCTGGTTAAGGCACATGCAGGAGGCAACCTGTGGGTATATTTCTCTCACATCAATATTTCTCTTTGTCTTTCCCTCTCTCTTTCACTCACACTAAAAGATCAATGGAAAAATATCCTCAGGATTAATGACGATTAATTTTTTTTTCCATGAAGATTAAAAAGAAAAAGGTTTTCTAAAAAGTAAAATATAAACTTTTACTTTTGGGAAAAGTTTATGTAGTCACTTTTCTCTTCTCCTCCCCTTTAACTACACCTAAATAATCTGGGAATAATTCAAGAAACACAATTATAAAAGGATCCTGAAGGGGGAAATAAGAAAGCAATTGGTCAGAGACCTCAGGAATTGAGGAACACCATAGAAGTGTTTCCTAGGTTTTCTTTAGTGTCTGATACACAGGCAGCCCTTGCATTATGTCGGACTTGACATAGGTCGTTTCATGGTTAGGTCACCATCTCCCATTTATTTATTTTTTAAAAGTTCCATCATTTAGAAGTATATACATATGTGCTTTATGTTTTTTTTTATTATTTCGTTGCCACAAGTGAAGATCAATAATTAGTTTTTTTTTAATTTTTCTTTTACTGTTTTACTTTATTACTGCTGTGCATGTGCTCCATGTGAGTGACATAGGTGCTTATGTAGGGGGGTTCCCACTTACAGTGAAAATCACGTGTTAGGTAGAGTCTTAGGAATGGATATCCAACATAACCCCAGGACCTACTGTATTCTGAAATGGGTGCTAGTGAAAGGTTCATAACTCAGACTTGCCAGTAGTTGCATAGAAACAATAGCAAATATATATACATATTTTTTAAGAAATGGGGTGTGGGGAGCGGGGGACTTTCTCTCTGGCAAAGATCTCGGAAAATAATAACTTGCTAAAGACATAACTGGGGAGAACCATGGGTGGGAAGGCAGCTTCAGTAATGCTCTGTAGCTGATTCATCCTGTCCAGCATCCATTGACAATTTGCCACAATATGCAACAGCAGCATGTCAATGAGATCTGGCAGATGGCCCAACCCTACCCCACACTTATCTACAATGAGCACCCACTCAGCTAGCAACCACAGAGTCAGAAAGCCTGCTTGCCTGGGCTTTCCTGAGTAGCAGAAGTCTAATCAGTCCAAAGTTTCCGAACGCTCCACCTAGAGTCAATGTTACTCAGGCATGTTTCCTGAACCTATCACTCAGTGGAACTTGATGAAAGGCAGCACCTGCAGAAAACCCAAGCAGTGCCAGAACAGCAATACTAACCAAGAATAACATTGTACAGACTCTGCCAATTAAATAGTCACTAAACCACAGGTCACAAAAGCAGGGGGACCTATATACGAAACCTAACCAGAGTGACTGCTTGCGGAAATAGGTTTAAATAGGCTTAACAACACACTAACATAATATTTAAAATGTCACGGAAACAATAGAAAAAACATTCATCATATCAAGAATCAGGGTAACCAACATTTGCATGAGTCAGAATACTAAATTGACACCAATACAAAGATTTTAAGCAACCACAAAAAAATTATCAGCCAATTGTAATTTTTAATGAAATAAAATTAGAAAACATCCTTAAATAATTAAAAATTATGCAAAAGAACCAAGTGGAAATTATAACAGCAATCACTGAAAGAAACCTATTAGATGAGTTCAGAGGTAAAGTGGATGTGACAGCAAATAAAATCAGTAAACTAGATGACAGATCAAAAGTTTACTCAATCTGACCAACACAGAGAAAACAGACATAAAATACACAGTTTAAAGTAATGTGGGGCAATAACAACATCTTAACATTCATTTCTTTGGAATCCCAGAAGAAAAGGAAAAAGTGACGGTGGCAGGGGGTAGGTGGAGGAGACTGAAAAATTGTCAAAGAAATTATGGTTGAAAACTATCAAATTAATCAAAAGGCATAAACAAACAGATTTACAAAGCTGTGTAAACCTAACAAAAGACTTTAAACAATTCATTTAGACATATAATAATAATACTTGTGGAAACTAAAAGTAAAATATAAATCTTAAGGAAAGCCAGAGAGAAATTATACATTATCAATAGAATAATATATATTCAAATGACAGTGAATTTTTTATTTGAAACTGTGGAAACAGAAGTAAGCTGTTCATTTTATACTACCAGTATATAAGTAATCAAAACAGTATGGTACTGGTAGATCAATGGGATAGAGCAGAGATACCAGAAACAGACTCACACTAATATACTTAATTGGGTTTTGATAAAGGTACAAAAAAAATTAAGTGAAGGAGGGCTACCTATCCTTTTCAACAAGAGGATTAAGAAATTGTGGTGTGTTACTAAAATTGAATAATATAACAAGTGCTGCTACTCACATATAATGAATCTTACAGATACAGTGATTGTCAAAATAGCCATTTACAAGAGAACGGTATATTGTGTATTTTCACATAAGACATTCAAAACTTGGAAAATTATTGTGTAGTGATAGATACTAAAATAGTAATTGTCTATAATATCATAACTTAGAAGTGATACAATAAGCCCTTTTAAGGGTTTTCTATACTAGCCTTATGTATTTAAGAGAATAGTGCTTACATAGGTGTTTATATATAGAAAATCAATTAATATGTACAGTTAATATTTTCACTTTCCTGTTATGATTTATAACTCAAAAATTTAAAAAATAAGAAATGCCACAGCCAGCATGGCTCAGTTGTTGAGTGTTGACCTCTGAACCAAGAGATCTCAGTTTGATGCCCAGTTAAAGCATATGTCTTGGTTACAGGGTGGACCCTCAGTGGGGGTGTACAGGAGATAGCCAATTCAGGATTCATTCTCATCATTGGTGTTTCTTTTTCTCTTTCTCCCATTTTAAAATCATATTTTAAAAAAAGAAAGTATCTTGTTTTTTTCATATCTTGCCAAAATGTTTCCATATCTTGACTTACTTACAATAGCCAAGATAAGAAAGCTTCCAGGTGTCCATTGACAGATGAATGGGTGAAGAACATGCGATATAGATTTACAATATAATATTACTCAACAATAAAAGAGACTTAAATGTTGGCATTTGTAACACCATGGATAAGACTAGAGGATATTATTCAAAGTGAGATAAGTCTGAAAGAGAAAGACAAATACCATATGATATTATTTATTTATGGAACTTACAAACAAAAAAAAATAATAAGTAAAACAAAATGGAAACAGACATATAGATATAGACAACAAACTGTCAGAAGAAAGTGAACTAGAGAATGAGTAAAAAAGACACCTAGAAAATATAAAGTGTTATTTTTTCAAAATATAAATAAAAATATATATAAGTCAGATGTGTACATTAAATATGGGTGGCTATGATCAGTTGTTTAGTTAATAGCTCACATATTTCCTACTTAGACTATATAGTTCAAATAGATTTAAACATAGAGCTTTTTAACATTTAATAGCATGTCAAATATATTAAATCATTGAAATTAAAATACTTTTTGGCAATGCATTATACATATTTTATTCTATAATTCTATATTATTATACAGTGGATTTTGCTCAAGTGGAACCCAGGAAATGGATAACTAGGGATAGGCTTGATCACCTGATGGTGAACAGGGACCATGGATGGGTGGTGGGAGAAGCGGATGGCTCCAGGCCAAGGCTCCCACCCCACCAGACACCCCCACACAGAGGGTGACTTGCACCAGGAGTGGGGCTGGCAAGTGGGCAAGAATGTCTGATCTCTCGGTCCCTTCCCCTGGCCATCAGGCTCTAATCGCCTGATGATGAATGGGGAACTGGGTGGGTGGTTGCGGAGGTGGGGCCGGCTAAGGGAAGCCGGGGAAGATGGCCCTGATCACAGGCTAGTCCTAGGGACTGTACCCATGCACTAATTTTGTGCCCTGGGTTTCTAGTTTACAAAATAAAAATTCTCAAATGTTTTTGAGAATGAGCAGGATTATGTTTCTAGCTACATAAAATGAAAGATAGAACTCAATCAAAATACTCTGTAACTTTTTTATAGAAATCTAAAACATTTAAACCTTGATATTATTAACTTATTTCTTTTTTAAAAAATATATTTTATTGATTTTATACAGAGCAGAAGGGAGAGGGATAGAAAGTCAGAAACATCGATGAGAGAGAGACATCGATCAGCTGCCTCCTGCACGCCCCCCACAGGGGATGTGCCCGCAGCCAAGGCACATGCCCTTGCCAGAATCAAACCCGGGACCCTTCAGTCCGCAGTCCGACACTCTATCCACTGAGTCAAACCGGTCTCGGCTATTAACTTATTTCTTAAATAAAATATTTATTTTGATTGCATTTTAAATATCACAAAGAATTGTGTACTAAGGTTGTACAAAATGTTTTATGTAATACTGAGTGTAATATTCCTGCTGAGTGTAAATTCATTAAAATGATCTTACATAATAAAATGCTAATATGCAAATCAATCGAACAGTGGCATGATCAATTGCTATGATGCTCACTTACCACCAGGAGGCAGATGTTCAATGCAGGAGCTGCCCCCTAGTGGTCAATGTGCTCCCACAGGAAGAGCACCACTCAGGCAGAGGCCCTGAGCCAGGCTCAAGGTTGGCGAGTGAAGCAGCTGTGGCCGGAGCTTCTGCCACCTCTGTAGCAGTGCTAAAGATGTCCAAGTGATGGCTTAAGCCCAGGGGGAGAGGACCTAAACCATCAGTCAGACAATCCCCAAGGGATCCTAGACTGCAAAAGGGTGCAGGTTGGGCCGAGGGACTCTGGACACCAGTGGATGAATTTCATGCACCAGGCCTCTAGTAAATAATAAGAATATCTGAATGCAGAAGCAATGATAAATTTATAATGATCAAAATAAGGACTACTGGATAAGATACTATGATAGAGATTTTAGGGAAAATATTGTCCATGATGTTCAAAGCACATTTTATTATAATATGAACTATTTTCAATGTTTTAACATTCATCTCTAACTTGTTGTGCAATGTAATTATATTTTATAAATTTCATTCTCTTAAAATATTTTCAATTAAATTAGTCATTGGATATTTACTTCTATTTAAAAATCATTTTAGGTTTTCATTTAATGAGATTTTTATCTACAGAAATATTATAAAATATTTGAAATTTTAGGCTACTTTGAAATATTATGGAACTTCTATTATAAAATTAGCATTTAATTATACCTCAAACTGTGTAAAATAAATGCTGAAAATGGATAAAAGTTTAAACTCTAGGATGTTTATAGGTTGTTAATGTAGTGGTTCTTTTCTTCTCCCATTCTTTCTGTTTCACAGAGAAAATTGAAAATTGCCTGAAGCCATTATCAAATCCTATTTGATCTGTACAGAAGTTACCTCTCTGGTTTATCTCTTACTATCCTTACTCCCTCTACTACGCTATGTAAGTTTCCTCACTGTTTACACAAGCAGTTCATGTACTCACATGTCTTAGAACCTCAGATTTTCTGTACTGTCCTTATAAATCACTCCTCCCTTGACATATTCATGAACAAATTCTTCACTATTTTTATGCCTTTGCTTTAATGTCACATTCTAATCACACTCACCTGAGTACTCCATCACGTTTCCCCTCACCCTCCCCTGGCGTGCGCAAGCGCACGCATACACACACACACACACACACACACACACACACACACACACACTTCTGTATCCTGTTAGCTTGCTTTTATTTTCCATACCACATTTCTTCTTGTGTTATATGACAAACATTTTTGGTACAATATTTTTCTAGTTATTTATTATTTCAAAAAAATACAAGAATGGAAGTTTCCTATGGGCCAATGTCTTTATTTTGTTTTGTGCTCAATCCCAAGTATCTAAAACATAATTGGTTCTCAATAAATATTTGGTGTCCATTGAATATGTATGGACATAAATACATATATAAATTAATAAACTTTGACAATTTTTGGTCTGAATATCTAAGTATTTCTATAAAATAACTATATTAAGGGATTGATCAAAATTGTAAAGCAGCTTACATACATTATCAATGATAGTTGCATATTTATATATGTAAATATATGTATTTAAACTGGGTAATTCAATATACTTGTGTATTTTAGCTAGGCATATTTTACTAAATGAGACTATTTTCAGTTTTGCACAATATTTACAACTTTAAAGAGTTCATTTATTTGATGGTACCTAAGTTTAATATCCAGACACATTGTATACAAATTATAAGATTCTTCATAAAAGCAAAAGTGATCTGAGTCAAGACCATTTTTAACAAAATGTACTTACTTTGTGCTTTCTAGTTCTTTCTTTCCTTTCTACTTTTATATTATTTTTTATCTTTCACTCATGATAGACTTTCCAGGTCATCCTGAAATCTGGAGCAATCTTGTACAAACTGAAACTATTTCCTTCAGATAAAGAGAGGCATAGTATTATAATAGTCAAATGGAAATAGCATATGCAAAGCATAGTAAGATCTATCTTTCTATCAATCTATGTATCTATCATTCACTTAATGTATCATGTATTTCATCTATAGATAAATTATATCAATTTGTAAGATATTCGTGCATTCACACAGAACATACACATTGATAAGCATCATAGTGGGGGTAGAAATATATACATACATACAAATATACATATAGATATATATGTAATACATATATATATTATATATTATATATATTATATATATTATATATAATATTATATATATTATATATATATTATATAGTTATGTGTTGGTTAGGTATTTTTTCCATAGGCAGATAAACAGAAAATCAGTTCAGTTCTGTTCATAAAACTGAAATAGAATGCTTTGAGTAAAAACACTCAAATCATTTGATTCTATCAAAGTTAAAATTGAAAAATTGATTGAGTGCTTGTATTAAAATGACCTATGCTTGATTTTTGTTCTCTTGGAGATAGAGCCTTTGATAAATGAAATAGTTTAAGACATCAATAGTGCTGAGTTGCAGGGCAAGGGATTCTGTGAACATTCAAACATCAGTACAAAATTGAGTTATGCCAGTAAATGTCAAGTTTGGTCAGACAGCTCTTGGTTCCAGCCCAGCATAAAATCTTTCAGTCAGTCCTAAAGCCAAACTTCACACATTCAGGTCACATTGAATGATTGCACTGCCACCAAGTGAAAACAAGCTGAGATTCATTAGGATTATACTACGCAGGACATTCCACAGGTCTTTTGGACAATGTGGTTTCAACAAAAATTTTATGAACGCTCAATACAGATAGAAAAATCCAATCTCCCCTGAGTAAAGTTGGAAATTGCAGTCTCTTGTGAATTCTCATTTATTTTATTTGATCTAAGAAGTCTTTTTTTTTTCTTCCAAAAAGTTTCCTCATACAACCTGCACCAGGATAACTTGGATTCTCACTTAATAATCATATTAATGAATCTTTTCTTACCTCATACACAATAATAAACTCAAAATGGATTAAATACTTAAATGTTGGCCGAACCGGTTTGGCTCAGTGGATAGAGTATCAGCCTGCAGACTGAAAGTTCCCAGGTTCGATTCCAGTCAAGGGCATGTACTTTGGCTGCGGGAACATCCCCAGTTGGAGGTGTGCAAGAGGCAACTAATCAATGTTTCTCTCCCTCCGATGTTTCTGACTTTCTATCCCTCTCCCTTCCTCTCTGTGAAAAATCAATAAAATATATTTAAAAAATAGTTAAATGTTGGATCGAAATAGTAAATATTCTACTGAAAACATAGGCAGTAAAATATCAGACATTTCTCACAGAAATATGTTTTCTGACACTCGCCCAAGGCAAAGGAAACAAAAGAAAATAAACAAATGGGACTACATCAAGCAAAAATGTTTTTTGCATATCAAAATGAACCATCAATAAAATGAAATGATAACCCACTGAATGGAAGAACGTATTCACAAATATATCTACAAGGGCTTAATACACAAGATGTATAATTAACTTAAAAAACTTAACACCAAAAACAAAACAACAGCACCGACAAAAAATGACAATCCAATTAAAAAATGGGCTAAGGACCTAAATAGACACTTTTCCAAAGAGGACATACAGATAGCCCAAAGATATCTGAAATACATCACTAATCATCAAAGAAATGCAAATTAAAAGCACAATGAAATATCACCCCACACCTGTCAAAATGGCTATCATCAATAAGTGAACAAATAACAAGTGTTGTTGAGGTTGTGGAGAAAAGGGAACACTCTTTCACTGTTTATGGGAATGCCGATAGGTGCAACCACTGTGGAAATCAGTATGGAGTTCCTAAAAAAAAAAAAAAAAAATGCAATTGCCTTATAACCCAGCAATTCTACTTCTGGGAATATTCCCAAAGAAACCCAAAACACTAATTTGAAAGAATATACGCATTCCTGTGTTCATTGTAGTGTTATTTACAATAGCCAATGTTTGGGAGCAGCCCTAGTGTCCATTAGTAGGTGAGTAGATTAAAGAGCTGTGTACATTTACACAATAGAATACTACTCAGGCATAAAAAGAAGGAAATATTACCTTTTCTGACTGCATGAATGGACCTGGAGACTGTTATGCTAAATGAAATAAGTCAGTTAGAGAAAAGACAAGTACCACATGACTTCACTTACATGTGGAAGCCAGTGAACAAAACAACAAAGTAGAGACAGACTCATATACACACAGAACAAATGGTATTATCAATTGATTAGATCTTGCAAAATAATGTATTAGTGAACTTAAATACAGGTCAATAAAAATTATAAATTAAAGAACAGAAAGAAAAACATTTATGAAATAATATGCAGCATCTGACTAGATTGTGGAACAGTGTTACCCATTTGGCATACATGAAATTACTATAATAGAAGGAGAGCAGAGAGAAAGGGACATAAAAATATTGGAAGAAATTAGAAAGTAAACTCCCCTAACTTGATTAAAATATTATTTATTGTTATTTGACTAGACATTCTCATTGTTCATTGAATGCCATTCTATAATACATTAAGCAAAAACTGAAACAAGTGAACTTTTTATATCCTGGTGAGCATATCTTTCTTTGCTACCTAAATTTTTATTATCCTGATTAATTTTATATTGTGTATGAGTCTGTACATGGTACATATTTGTATTTGAGTATATGTGTGTGACAGATTTACTGAGGTTAAAAATAAGAGGCATCCTATATAACAAAAGCCTAATATGCAAATCAACTGAACATTGGAATGACCAGTCAGCAGGGGGATAGGGCCCCAAGCGGGAATCACCAGGCCAGCCAAGGTGGGTGCCAGTGTGCAGAGGGGGAGACAGTGATCTGGGGTAGTGGTGATTGGCAGTGATGGAGATGCAGTTGGGGGCAAGGCCAGCTACTCACTGGCCGGTGCCATCCCTCAATCAGCCCACTGGTTACCTTGCTGGTTGCCTTCCACAGAAGAAGGCCAGACTGTGGCTTAGGCCTGCTCCTGTCAGGGAGGGGGTCTAAGGCATCATTTGAACATCCTCCCAGGACTCCTGGACAGCAAGAGGGTACAGATCAGGCTGAGGGATACCCTCTTCCCAGAATGCACAAATTTTCGTGCACCAGGCCTCTAGTATTACTATAAAGCTGCAGTATTAGTATTAAAACAAAATAAGTAAACAAAGAGAAAAACTCATGTAATACTAGAATCAAATAGATCTGACATCTATTCCTGAATCTCTTCAACTGCTAAGGTTGTTATTGAATCATAAAGAATTTGGTTATATTTCCATCAACTTTGAGAATATTGACGTGGTTACCAAGAGAGATGTTTGGCTTTTTAAAAAATATATTTTATTGGTTTTTAGAGAGAGGAAGGGGGAGAAATTAGAAGCATCAATGAGAGAGAGATATATCAATTGGTTGCTTCCTGCATGCTCCACACTGGGGAATGAGCCCACAACTCAAGCATGTGCCCTGACGGGAAATCAAACCATGACCTCCTTGTTCATAGGTTGACACTCAACAACTAAGCTACACAGGATGGGCTGTTTTTTTAATATCAAACTTTATTTAGAATATATTTTTGTTCCTTAAATTTTGAGTTTAAATTACAGAAAGAATATGAGAAAAATGTGTAGGAACTTGTCTCAAAAATAGTTTCACAAGTAAAATACTCACGTTCTTTAATTGATTTGTTTTAATTATAAATAGAGAGGCTGGTTTACTTATAACATTATATTCTAATATATTTAACAGAAAGATGTGTGAAGTTACATGTGATAACTTTTAATGATTCTCTACTCCAAATGTTTTTATGTGAATATGTATTTTATGTAATACATTCCATGCACATGAAGTCATTGTAGCACTTAGTATTTCTTCATCTCATGTGGTTTGGTGAGTGATAAGCCAGACCTCATGGAGTTAATACCTTCATCTTTAAAAAGTGCTAAAATGATTGTTTAATGATGCCTGGGGTATAAAAGTTTGGGTTTAAGTAGATTTTAATGAATATATCTGTATATGTGGGTGGCCAAACATAAGTAGCAATGCTTGAACCCTAAAGGAAGGGCTGTGTATAAATATTTTATAAATTTAAAATTTATAAAGCATGATTTTAATATAAAATATTTTATTGGAATATATGTTTTATAAATAACTAATGTCCCAGTGCACACAATTTATGCACTCAGGGGGGATTCCCAGCCTGGCCTGTGCCCTCACAGTGTGGGAGCTCCGCGATCAATTGCCCAAAAGAGGTAGGCCCCATCCATCCATCCGGGGCTTCTTGATGGATTACCCCAAAGAGCTAGGCTGTAGCCAGGGGTCCTGCCTCCATAGTAGGTATGGGTTGGCAGGAACCCCAGTGGAAGTGACATGGAGCAGCAGCCAGGAACCGCCTTCTCCATGCAAAGTAGCAGGGACTCTCCACCGTTACCTGCCTCCTCTGCAGGAGGCTGTGAAGACACTGGGACCAGCCTCCTCTGTGCCACAGGGATCCGCGGGACCCCCAGGTTTTGCTAGGTGGAGTGGCTGCCAGGCCCCTCTTCCAATGCGTGCAAAGCCATCTTGTGACAGCATGAGGGCATCACCTGGTATCAGGGCATGATGACCACCTACGCTATTATTAGTATAGATACCAGCTACTGTATGTCCATTATAATATTCTGACTTTGGGGAATATTTGACTGTTCAATGACCTTAAGATTGAAAGAGATTTTATATCATAAAATATATTTCATGCTAGGAAGAGATGTCTGACATGAGCTACCACATTAGACCTAAGGAACACCTAAGGTGTTAAATGTACATCAAGAAATTCATGTACTCATATGAAAAAAAAATAAAGCAACAACAATAAACATACTATTAATTTTATTGTAGTATTTCCAAAAGATATCTTTAGTGATTATTTTAGCAATCCAATACATACAAAGCAATACATAAGTTGTCAGTAATTATATAATAGGTCTGGGCTAACTCAAATTCTCAGAAATTCAGAACTCCACAATGGTCCATTGGCTCTACAGGATAGTTTCCTATAAAATAAAGAGATAATATGCAAATTTATCCTCACGCCCTCACATCATCACAATATGGCTGCCCACGTTGTCACAAGATGGCCACCCTATGTCTTGCAAGATGGCCCACAGGAGAGGGCAGTTGGGAGTGATTGGGAAGGCAGGGGGAGGGTAATTGGGCATGATTGGACTGGCAAGGAGCAGTTAGGTGTCAATCAGACTGGCAGGGGAGTGGTTAGGAGGTGATCAGGCTGGCAGGCAGAAGTAGTTAGGGGCAATCAGGCAAGCAGGCAGGTGAGTGGTTAGGAACCAACAGTCCGACTGCTGCTTTAGGCCCAATCTCTGTGGGCCTAAATTTCATGCACCAGGCCTCTAGTTTGTAAAGTACTAAATCAAATATGACTTAAATCCACATCATGGTGATAAGAATGTGTTCTAATGTTATTTTCTCAGTTTCTGAAAGTTTATCTGAAATAAACACTCTTAGAAATTTGTAAAAACACACCCAGATATCTACTCCTATACCTATTCCACCACTCCCCCTCAGACAAATATTTGCTTCTTAACTAAAATAGAAACTTTTTATTTTGTAGGAGGATTACATGGAAACACTGGAGCTTTAACTCTCCAGAAAAGGAGGACAAAAATTATCGTATAATTAAAAGTGTTAAAGGCATTAAATGAATGCTAACTAATAAAGCTTTATATACCTACTGGATTAGAAGATTCACCTTTGAAAATGACAGTGGATGTTAAAGACGTAATCTAATCATGATCCTAATGATCAGGCTGAGAACTTTACTTGGGAATGTGTTGGTAGCAAAACAACACCACAATGTGAACAACGATTGGACCTCAACCTTGGTACTTGAGTTCTGATTATGACAGTATTCAGAGTCGAGACTCAAACTATGAAAGAATTTTTATTTAGAAAGTCACTGAAGTGAGCTGTAGAAGAAATGGGCTCAGGAAACAAGTTACAGAGGCAAAAGAAAGGTTCTTAAAGCTTGGGAGAAAGAGAGGCAAGGGAAACACACCTGGGGGAAGGAGGGAAGGAAGATGTTGTTCTGCCCCATAGAGGGAGCCACACTGGGTCCTCTATCCTAAGGGCCTTTAGGGTAAGGATTTTAGGGGTGGTCCCAGGAGAGATGCCAATAAAATATTAATCAACTTTCATGGTGTGGTCTCTACCAATTGGTCAGTGCCAGGGCAATCAATGCAGCTGTTCCTGATGTTAGCTGTGGCAACTCTTTGTCTGGCTTTGCTGCTTTTCTGGGCCTGGAGCTGAAACTCAAAGGAGCCTAAATGTTGTCTCTAAATCTCAAGGCTTAAGGGAGTGGTCATGCAAGTGCTTGTATGAAAGTCAAATGAGGCTATTCTCCTGCTCTTGTTACTCCTCTAGGCAGTCTAAAACCACATGATTAGTGATATGCCAGGGGAAGAAAGGTTAGAGGAGATTCTGATCTGGATGACCAGTGATATGAAAGGTCAGGGGGGTTAAACCACATAAGTTGGTGCATCTCACGACTCCTGAAACTGATCCATATTTATTAGAAGTGACAGTTTTCATAACTGTGATGATACAGCATGAAAGGATATCTATACCCCACTTACCAATCAGCACTGCTTATTAGTTGTCATTTGCCTAATTCCAGAATACTTCTCAGAGTATTTGCTTCCTCAGGCTACCTCAGATTTCATCTTTATTACATCTCTTTGATTGGATTTCTCCAAAAATAGAGCCTGAGACAAGAATTCAAGTGAGAGTGGCTTATCTGGGACGTGATCCCAGGAAATATGGATAGAAGTGGAAAAGTGAAGGAGGGACAAAGAATGCCTAGGAAGTGTGAATTTACAAACTGGTTACCCATGTGGGCAGCTGAACTTCAACCTTCCTGAGAAATTGGGTGGCAGTGTAGACTATGAGCCTTTTAGTTATTGCACTATAAGGATGAGGAAACTGAGGTATTTATGTACCAATCTGCCCTCTGTCATTGTGTGAAAGGTGCCACCATTGACAATACCACTTGGCAATTTTCAGTTGTCCTGTAAGTGAAAGAGGCCCAGTTCTGTGAAAAACTACCTCTGGTAAAAAGCTGCAAGTGTTCAAGTTACAGAGCTTTTGCAGTGCAAATGAATGCTGATGGGAATGGGCTGAGCACCAATAGAATCTTTAATAAATTATAATGAAACAAAAATTATGAAGTGTATATAATACAGAGAAGATAAACAGGACTGGAAAAGATTGAAACACATGCATGTCAATATGTGACTGGATATATTTATCTTTGGTTCATTCAAGCACTGAAATACTTTAAAGTTATTGAAGTGAATAAACTTTGGGTAAACCTTAAAAATAAATGTAGTATAAATATCCAGATGCATAATGATAGAAATAATATTATAAATTCTACATACATATACACAAGAATACATGTACACAAAAATATGATATATTGGTAAATATGTTCATATATGAAAATTTAAAATGGTCATAATTATTAATGTAATATAACTGTCAATATTAATGAATAGAAGCACGAAGTTACAATGTGTTTGTATTTTTAAAAGTTCATTTAAAAGTGAAGAATATAACAAAAATACAATTACATGTTAAAATTGATTTAATCTAAATAATGGCTAGTGAATTTTTACTACACACAGAAGGACGTTTTTGGAAATATTTAATATGATTATATAAAAAGTTATATCAATTATAGACTGTACTTTTCATCAAAATTAGCAATTCTTTTCCCCAATTAGGGTAATATGACTTAAATTGCATTGTCTACTTTTGCATAACTTTATTTTTAACTTTTGTTTCATTATCTTTTCATTTGTAACTAACATACAGAGTTGTAAAATTATGACAAGAAAGTCTCCTTTTATGGGAGAATTTAAAGATTTGTTTTTGCTCAAACTTTACATATTTATTCTTCCTTCCAACATATGGTATTATTTTTAGTTCGTTTTATATCTTCTGCATCCCTTCTGTTGATAAGGCAGATTCTTTTAGAAAGTTTTATCAGTTAACAAGGACTGAATTCTGTTTATCTCCAATATTGTTAACGCTTAAAATTCTTATAATCCCAACTCTGAATAGGTAAAAGTGTCCACTTCTGCAGATGATTCCTGTGCCACAATTCATCTTTAGCATCTCCTTCCCATATCATCCACTATGATTTCTTTTCTCTGATCTAGCACTTTATCTAATCCAGTAGTTGGCAAACTGTGGCTCGAGAGCCACATGTGGCTTGGGAGCTGTGTTTGCTGCTCTGTTGACAAATGAGTTTGCCAACCACTGATCTAATTCAATCCACATGCAAGATGAGGTGATCCAGAACTTCAAGCCTATATTCACTGGCCCTTTCATTCTTAAATATGTACACACACACACACACACACTAGAGGCTCTGTGCATAAAATTTGTCCCTCAGCCCAGCCTGCACCCTCTCCAATCTAGGACCTCTAGAGGAATGTCTGACTGCACTGAGTTTAGCCCTAAACAGCAATCAGACATCCCTCTCACAATCAAGTAATGCTGACTCCCAATTGCTCATCTTCCTGCCTTCCTGATTGTCACTAACTGCTTTTACCTGCCAACCTGATCATCCCCTAACCACTACCCGGATAGCCTGATTGATGCCTTACTGCTTCCCTGCCAGCCTGTTTGCCCCTAACTGCCCTCCCTTGCAGGCCTGGTCACCCCTAACTGCCCTCCCCTATAGGCCTGGTCCCCCCAACTGCCCTTCCTCTGCCAGCCTGGTCACTCCTAACTGCCCTCCCCTGCAAGCTTTATTGCCCCTACCTGCCCACCCTTGCAGGCCTGGTCCCTCCCAACTGCTCTCCCTTGCTGGCCATCTTGTGGTGGCCATCTTGTGTCGACATGGGGGCAAGATCTTTGGCCACATCAGGGCAGCCATGTTGTGTGTTGTAGTGATGTTTAATCTGCATATTACTCTTTTATTAAATAGGATAGAGGCCTGGTGCATGGGTGGGGGCCAGTTGGTTTGCCTGAAGGGTGTCCTGGATTAGGGTCAGGATTTCCTTGGGGCATGGGGCAACTTTGGAGAGGGGCCTGTGGTGGTTTGCAGATTGGTTATGCCTCCAGGCGATCCAAGCAGAGGCCTTGGTATCTGGGACTTATTTATCTTCTACAATTAAAACTTTGTAGCCTGGAGCAGAGCCAAGCCTTCTGCTCACTCCTTGGTGGCAGACATTTCTTTTAGAATTTATTTATTTTCTATAATTGAAACTTTATAGCCTTAGGCAGAGGTCAAGTCAGGCCAGAGTGTTCACAAAGCTTGGCTTCCTTCATCACCAGGGAAAACCAAGCCTCCATCCTTATCTATCCATGGCTGCAGCCATCTTGTTTGGGTTAATTTGCATATTCACTTCTGATTGGCTGGCAGGTGCTGCTTGTAGGTATACAGAGGCATGGTCAATTTACATATTACTTTTATTAGATATGTAGGGTTAATGTGCATACTCACTCCTGATTGGTTTGTGGGCGTGGCTCATGGGTATGACAAAGGTATGATCAATTTTCTTTCTTTTTTTTAAAATATATTTTATTGATTTTTTATAGAGCAGAAGGGAGAGGGATAGAAAGTCAGAAACATCGATGAGAGAGAAACATCGATCAGCTGCCTCTTGCACGCCCCCTACTGGGGATGTGCCCGCAGCCAAGGTACATGCCCTTGACCAGAATCGAACCTGGGACCCTTCAGTCCGCAGTCCGATGCTCTATCCACTGAGCCAAACTGGTCTCGGCATGATCAATTTTCTTTTTTTTTTCTAACTTTATTGTTCAGTATATTAATTACATTATTCCCTTTTTTTCCCCCTATAGTCCCCTCCACCTGGTATCCATCCCACCCTCCGACCTCACCCCCCTCCACTGTCCTCTCCCATAGTTGCATGATTTTTGTCCAGTCTCTTGCTGCACTTCCCACACCCCCTTTCTCCCCAAGAGTTGTCAGTCCATTCCCTCTCTATGTCCGTGATTCTGTTACATTCACCAGTTTATCCTGTTCATCAGCTTATTAATTCACTTGATTTTTAGATTCACTTGTTGATAGATGTGTATTTGTTGTTCCTCATTTACACTTTTATCTTTTTCTTCTTCCTCTTCTTAAAGAATATCTTTCAACATTCCATATAATATTGGTTTGGTGGTCATGAACTCCTTTAGCTTTTTCTTATCTGCGAAGCACTTCATCTGACCTTCAATTCTGCATGATAGCTTTACTGGATAGAGAAATCTTGGTTGTATATTCTTGGTGTTCATCACCTTGAATATTTCTTGCCACTCCCGTCTGGCCTGCGTCATTTCTGTTGAGAAATCCGCTGACAATCATATGGGTGCTCCCTTATAGGTAACCAACTGTTTCCTCTTGCTGCTTTTAATATTCTCTCTTTGTCTTTTGCTCTTGGCATTTTAATTATGATGTGCCTTGGTGTGGTCCTCTTAGGGTTCCTATATATTGGGGTTCAGTGTGCTTCTTGGACTCCTAAGTCAATTTCTTTCACCAGGTGTGGGAAGTTTTCGGTCACTATTTCTTTGAATAGGTTTCCATTGTCTTGGTCTCTCTCTTTTTCTGGCACCCCTATAATTCGGATGTTGGTACGTTTGAGGTTGTCCCAGAGGCCCCTTACACTATCTTCAATTTTTTGGATTTTTTTGGATTCTTGCTTTTTCAGCTGAGTGGATTTTACCTCTTTGTATTTCAAATCTTTAACTTGGTTCTTGGGGTGCTCCAGAGCACTTTTAGGTCTTTGTATAATATTTTTTATTTCAGTCAGTGCATGCTTAATTTCTGGTTGGTCCTTATTCATATCCTTGAGAGTCTCCTTCATTTCCATGTTGGTCTTGATCATTTCCTTGCAGGTCTTATTCATATCCTTGAGGGTCTTGTTCATTTCCTTGTAGGACTCATTCATTTCCTTTGTGGTCTGGCTTATTTCCTTATAGGCCTCGACCTTTTGTTGGAGCCTCTTGAAAAACCCTATAACAGTGGTTTTGAATTCCATGTCCAGCTGTTTTTTTTTCCTCCATTTCTTTCACATCTTATTTCTTTCCATGTCTCTGCATGGTGGCTGCTTCCCTGAGTTGGTCAATTAGCTTTGTGTGGCAGACTTCCTACTAGGGACAGTGGCTCAGCCTCCCCAGTTACCTGAGGTGGATATGGGTTGCACAGTCTTGCTAAAGTTAAGCTCAGGTTAATCGTTGTTAGCACTTGGAGGGTTGACCTCCAGGCCAATTGCCTGTGAAGCTCAGCTGTGCTCGGGTTGTATGGACGGAGTCTCTGGGCCAAGCAGACAGAGTTAGCTCCGCCCTGTCCAGCCCTAGGGACCCTGCGCCATGGGCAATGGCTGCCAGCACCTCTGAGAGAGAGTCGCTGTGAAGCTCCACAGGCTGCCAGGGAATTCAGACTATACCCAAATGAGACTACACGCCCAATGTCTCACCCAGGGTCATAAAACAAAGCAGTCTGACGGTTTTCCGAATGAGAGAGCGAGTCGCAGAGTGCTCTCTGCATCGTCATGCAGCTGAGCTGTTCGTGCAAGCTGCCTTCTCCACAAGCCGCGAGACCCCGGCAGCACCCGAGCTTCGGCGTGCCCTCCCACTGTCCAGTTTTCACCCCGTGTGATAGTGGGTTCTCTGGACTTCGCGCAGAGCTGGAGAATCTGTCCAGTGGGACGCCCCTGTCTCCCCGTTCGAGAAACCTGGCCGGTTTTCAGCCGCCCGCCCTCTCCGCGGCGCGCGCTCCAAACCTCTCTCCGCGCGCGAATCTTTCAGCGCTGTCCGCCGCCGCTCTCCGGGTCACAGTGTCTTATCTTCACTTTTATTTGTGGAATTTTCACTCGGCGAGCTTTCTGGTGATTCTGGAAGGTGTTTGTTCCTTCGTTAAGTTGTAGTATTAAAATTGCTGATTATGACGGCAAGATAGGTGTTTCACCTTTGCTGCCATCTTAGTTCTCTCTCTGATCAATTTTCTTATTACTCTTTTATTAGATAGGACTAGAGGCCCAGTGAACAGAGTACGTGCATTGAGGGCAGTCCCCTTAGCCCAGCCTGCAACCTCTACAATCTGGGACCCCTCAAGGGATATCTGACTGCTGGTTTAGGCCCTATCCTGGGGATTGGGCCTAAACAGGCACTTGGACATCCCTCTCACAATCTGGGACCACTGGCTCCTAACTTCTCTGCCTGCCTGCTTGATTGCCCCTAACTGCACCCCTGCTCACTTGGTCACCTCCAACTGCCCTTCCCCCCACTTGCTGGCCTGGTTGCTCCCAGCTGCTAGCCCCTGCCAGCCTGGTCATCCCACACAGCCTGTTCATTTGCAATGGTCACATAGGGATTTTTATATATAGATTGTTATTGTTAATGGAATTATGTATATCTCACCTTCTTCCCCATTGATCCTTTTTTTCCCTGACCTCAACTCCCTACCAGACTTTCACTACACTATTGTCTGTATCCATGGATTATGCATGTATGTATATAAGTTATTTGGTTAATCTCTCCCTACTCACCCAGCTCACCTCCCTTCCCTCTGATATTTGCCAGTCTGTTCCATTGTTCTATTTCTCTGGATTTATTTTGTTCATCAGTTTATTTGTTTATTAGATTCTACATATGAGTGAGAGCATGTGATACTTGTCTTTCCCTGGCTTATTTTACTTAGTGTAATACTCTCTTAACACATTAAATTGCAGTAACCATGAAACATTCCCTGGAATAACATAACTCTCTACCTACATTGTGTATCATCAGAGCTAGTTCCTCATGACATCCAGTCTTGACTCCCTCAACTAGTAAACTAACTCCTTTTCTTCCCCTCTTGGTACAGTAGCATGAAGACTTCGTAAAGCAGTCATTGCTTCACCCACATTCTGCTTTCTGAGAATATCAGTAATGAATCCGAGCGAAGAGTTGCCCCACCCAGCACTGTAGATACAAGATACATAGTCAATTACACTGACACTGAGGTGCAGTAAAAAAAAAAAAAAAAAGTGGCTTTTATTTGTATAACCCTACTCAATGGAGAAAGGGTAGCTTACACTGGAAAAAAGAAACAAAATATAAAAACCTCAACTCTTCTATAGTTTACACACAAGATGCTTTATAGAACAAAAATCGTAAGTCATCATGTGTAAGTTGTGACTGGAGAAACCATTTGGTTATGAGTAAGGGCAATAAATCAAAATTCCAGGCCCGGGACAGGAAGCTCAGTTTATTGGCTTGCCCTCTCTCAGGTTTTGGATTTCATTTCTAGTATAGACAGGTGAATTCATAAATAAGTGGAACATCAAATTAGCTCCCCTCTCCTCAACTCAATAAATAAAACTAAAAAAAAAAAAAAATAGATCTTCAAGTCAGCTTTGGTGTCCCTGAGGCTGGTTTAATATGGATTTAACATGAGGTCCCTTTAGAGCTCAGGAGCCAAAACACAGCCTAGGCCATGAAGTTATCTTTAATTTAATAGAAACCCATATCTTTTGACCATTAGTCAAGGCATGGCCTTGTTTCTGACTGCCTCAGACAGCTAATGACTTGTAAAGGAAAGGGTTACGGCTTACAGGACATGCAGTGAAGAAACTGAATAGAGAGCTAAGGTTACATATTAAGTCAAAATCATATCTTAAATTAGAGCTGTGATTTTCAGTTTGTCATTTGCTTTATGGACTGAAAAAATTACTAAGAATGCATGTTACTAGGTTACCTTGATGTGTAGGGGTAGAAACTGCACATCTTGTGACTCTTTTTGTTGATGTTGTTGACTGGGTTATATAGATAGATGTTCCTTATATCCCCTGACTTTGCCAACCTCCACCCTGTCCCTCCCCACTTCCCTGACCTTCATCACACTGCTGTCAGTGTCCACGGACTATGCATAGATCTTATTTGGATAATCTTTTCACCTTCTTTTATCAGGTATCCAAAAACCCTTCTCTCTTAGATATGTCATTCTGTTCCATGTAACTCTTACTCATTGCAGTCTATTATTATTTCTTCTGTCATGTCTCTTATTGTCTTTTCCTTTGAATCTAACAGGCCCAAGGTTAAGCATTTTATATAATGGTTAAAATGTTACGTGACTTTTTTCTTGTGGTTGTTATTCAAACTATCATACAAACATATTTTCTTTTTTAAAATAAAATATTTTATTAGGTGTCTTACTTAACTACTTGACTTTGACTTTACTAACTCCCCAGGAATTAGATTCACTAACTCAGCAGAGCCTAACTCTGTGGAACATAGAGCATAAATTCTATAAGTGGGTCAATGAAATACTGGGACGAAAAGCCTATCCTGTTTTCTTCCACTCCCTTTTTTCAGACATGTGAAATTTAGCTCTGTGGAACACAGTACTGAGTGACCATTGGTTCAAGGTAGAATGTTGCCCCTGAGTTGATGCCTTAATTAACATTCCAGTAGTCTATTGAGACAACTTTTTCCAATGGATACTGCAAGTGATCTTTTACTAATTTTTATACCTTATTTGCTATAAAACAGATTCTTATTTCATAGACAATACAGTCAGGGTTCAGTCAGTTATTGCAATAGGCAAAAGTAAAACTCTCATAGTGATGTTGCCAAGGAAAATTATAGCAAAATAAACTTATGTTCAGATTGGGCATTACTTCTGTAAACTACTTAACACTCCAGGATAGAGGGTTCAATATCATCAGTATAGTGCTAAGTACTAGCTTGTCTTCTTGAGATTTGTGCCATATGTAGGGCTCAGAATTAGTTTCTGCTACTGACATTTTGGTGAGAGAAGTTGTCTTAATCAGTTCAAACTACTATATAATTAATAACATAGACTGGGCAATGTCAATGTAAGAATGTCCAAATCTGTAGAGCATTTTTATAAGAATATTTGAGCCAAATTTAGGATATATGCCCAAGAGCAAAATCTCAAAATCTCCAGAGAATAACAGTTTTGCAGTTTATTTTCTGTATTTAAAATGAAGGAGAAAATGTAAAGATATGAAAGTGACAGAAAGCAACGTGGGGTTTAGTTTTCAGGACAGTTAACAGGATTATATTCTCTCTTGGGACTAATATCCAATTCCAGGGTTATTATTTTTTGGACTAGAGTCCTGGTACATAAAAATTCATGCACTGAAGTGGGGAAGGGCATCTCTCAGCCCTGCCTGCCCCCTTTCACAGTCCAGAAGCCCTCAGGGGTGGGAGGCAACCAGCAATTTGAGGAAGGCAATGTCCCATCACACCTCTGCTGCTGTCACTGCGGGCAGCACAAGCCTCAGCTGGCCCTGGTTACCTGATCCTCGGGTGGCTCTGGGCAGCTGCAGGGCTGAGGGCACTGGAGAACTCTGGAGGCAGGTGCATAGAGTAGCTGGGCCCACCTGGGGATGGGCTTGGCCTTGCCATGCACCTGCCAACCCAGTGGGGCTGAGGGGACTGGGTGCCACCATCTTGTGGCTGTGGGCACCGTCATCTTTGAAGGCTTGGCAGTCACTTAGCATACTCCCTCCTTATTGGACACCACCATCTTTTGCAATGGCATGAGGGTCAATTAGCATATTCCCACTTTATTAGAAAGAATTTCAAAGGTGTTTTAATCCAATTGCACAAGAACAATGGATCGGATTGGCTTACTTATAACTTCTTTTACTAAAGAAGCTATACTCCTGGGGCAGACTACCCACCATGACCTGCTCAGTTAGGAATTTATAAACGATCATCCTGTGAGGTTACTCACCATGGTATTTTATTTTGTCCACAGTAGCTTAAACAACAAACTATTATTTCTCAGTATGAAGGCTCTGAAGTCTGAAAGCAGGTTACCAATATGGTTGGATTATCAGTCACTTTTTACTACTTGTCAAGTAAACAAAAAAGAGTGGTGCTTGTAACATTGCCTGTTGAGATGTCCTTCAATACACTACTGCAGAACCACATTTTCTGATTAACTTATCATTACAATTACAATCTATTTTCATCTCATTCCAACATATCAAGCTGATTTATATGTAATCCAGAACCATGCGATCTCCTCTTCTATGAGGTGTTTGTAAGGATCCTTCTGGCAAGGTCATAAATATGAGCTGAAGGAAAGGGTCAGTACAAAAATAGGTATATAGATCTATGTAACCAGTTCATGATATTTAGTAATGCGAAATGAAACTGCTTGACACTGACATCAAATCTGCACATTGATTATTTGATTAATTGATTTGTACTACAATTAAGTTGAGTTAAATAAATATAACAAGACTAAAGGGTAGTTCCAGTCACATCATCACTTAATTTCTGTGATCAGGTACTCAGTTGCCGCTAGGATCATGTGATAGGCAAAATTCCAAGATGGTTTCCAAGATTCTTAAAGCCAGTCCTATACACACTCTCTCTCTTTTTTTAATATATATTTTATTGATTTTTTTTTTTTTACAGAGCAAAAGAGAGAGGGATAGAAAGTCAGAAACATCGATGAGAGAGAAGCATCAATCAGCTGCCTCTTGCACGTCCCCTACTGGGATCGTGCCCGCAGCCCAGGTACATGCCCTTGATGGGAATCGAACCCGGGACCCTTCAGTCCGCAGCCGGACGCTCTATCCACTGAGCCAAACCGGTCTCGGCTGTACACACTCTCTATAATCCCCTCACGTTCATTGTGGGGATGATTTATAAAAAATAATAACGTTTTATATCTGTGATTAGGCTACCACTTGGAGAATGTGAAGATGTTTGCATATGCAGTTAAAGTCCCAAATCATATTGAACTAATTAAAAGAAAGATTTTCCTGGTTAGGTCAGAATTAATTGGGTGAGAGCCCTTGAAAGAGGGCCTGAGGTTCTTACTGATTCTCTTGCTGCTGTCTTTGGAGACTGTAGTTTCCATGTTGTGAGAGGATAGGACTTGAGGGTTGCCTCTTGAGTGACCTTCACTCCACAACAGAAAGCAAATATATATCTCGGTTTCAATAATCACAAAGAACTAAATTGTGCCAACAGCCTCATGAGCTCAGAAGATAATACAGAACCTCTGATGAAAATGTAGTTCAGCTGAAGCCTTGAGAGACCCTGAGCAGAGAAACTAATCATACTGTTTCTGGGTTTCTCATCTATAGAAACTAAGATAATAAATGGGTGTTGTTTTAACCTGGTAATTAGGTGATAATTTACTATGCAGCATATGAAACTAATACAGATCATTAGCACAGGAAGAACTTCTTTTCAAATACCAGGCAGTTTGTCTATTAAAAAGCATATTAGCCAAGGGTTGAAAGTGTTTGTTTGTTTTTTAAGGTGTTCAGAGATAGGTTTTGCCTAATTCTCTATCTCCTTCCTTTGGATAATGTTCCATATAACATTTACCCTTAATCTTTATCTTGATTGAGGTACATAAAGTAATTTATCTTTCAGGACTCTAATTATATTGTTTTCCCATTTCACATATTTGAAAAGACTCACCAGACACCAGAGGGTGCTTTTGATTTAAAAGTGATAGTATGAAAAAGAGAATGCAGTCAAGCATTGGAGCTCTGAGGGGTATCCACAGCATGAGTTTCTTCTGGGGCTTAATCTTAGAAAGCTGGACTGTAATGAATCTATAACTTGAATCCTCAAGATCTGTATAAAGAATGTTGGCTTTAGAAAGTTCATTTAAAAACCTCTCTGACCCTTCAATATTCTAACCAGGCCTGTCCAACTGGCTAGGGTAGCTGCAAAACATCAGTAAAGAAACTAACACTAATTGTCATCAGAAAATTTTCAGATATTGAAAAATATATCCTAAATGCTGTTGAATTTATCTTGGCCAATATTAGTTTATGTGTGCCTGGAGATGAAAAAGGTTGACAATTACTAATCTATACTAATTGCTAGAGATCACAGATTGTCAGTCTAGTCTTCTGCTAATCCTATCTAATAACTATATTGTGCATTTCTACTATTGATACCTTTAATAATTCCAAATATTTGTTCAAATTTTCCACATTTTATCCATTTGACCACGTGTTCTCTTTGCTCTTGTGACCATATTAATTGCAATTAAAGATGATTATCAATTCTCAACAACTCAATCTCTAGCATACTGATTTTATTAATTACTGTTTCTCTTGCATTCTGATCACTGGAACATATATTCTTTCATACAGTGTAAATTTTAAGTAGGTCTTCAAAAGAATAATTGAAAAACAATAGAAAATTTGGGAGGTGATATTTCTAACAAAAGATGGTTTAATTTTTTGAGAGATATTAGTGTGTGTTTTAATTCTGCACAGATTGGCATTGGAGTTTGTAAAGTCTTTTATTTTCTTAGTCCTATCTTCATACTTTTCCTTAAATGCTTTTTGGTATTTCAAACTCCTGATTTAAGAAAATACAAACATACAAAAAACCTGTAGGTCTATTTTTTCTCTTGTTTATCAGTAAGGTGTTTTATACTTTTATACTCTTGTCATTTTTATATGAATGTTGGACAATGGGTATGGAAAGATAAAGAGAAAATTTCATACTTTGGATAATGTTAATTTTCTCCAGTGTGACTTCCTTGCTTTGGACACATAGTTGTCAAAATAAAAATCCTGAAGATTATTTGTAATTTAAATCAATGTGAACACTGATACATTTCAGACCTAACTTTTACAAGATGTATTCCTGAAGATACCCGCATGATAACCTGAGTTTGATTTAGGTCTTTTCTTTCTTATTGGGCAATGAAGTCCTCATAAAAATGCTGAGAGCTCTGTTCTCTTTCTTAAAAACTCTGACACTATTTTTCAAATTGTCATATTGCTAAAGGGAAAGAGAACAATAATAATTAAGTGTATATCTCCAGTATTCCCTTTTTTCCTATATTTAGTTTCATAAATTTTTGTTTTATTAGCTCACCAATTTACATTTCAAAATATTTTGTTTAGATTTTCTACTTATGTTGAATTTGTGTTGCTATGAAACTAGCTAGACTTCTATATAAAAGAGTGCATAGGTTAACAATTAATTCATGTAATCTATAAATACATAATTGAACCCCCCCCCCCTGCCAATATAGGAAAAGGAGAGGGGCAGATATGCATTGGAAGAAATAATGGCCACAAATTTAGAGAATTTTCGCAATAGATAAACTTACATAACAAAAGTAAACATAAATAACAACGAGTACACAAAAATCTTCCTAATTCACACCTTGGAGAAGTGGCTGGACACAAAGTATAAAGATAATATCTTGAGAGCAGTCAAATTATAATTAAAATGACATTTACATAGAGGACAAATGATGTTGAGCTTCTAATGAGAAATAATTTAGGCCAGAAGAAAATTAAATAATATTTTGCAAACTATAAAAGTATTAAAAAGATATGTGAAAGTAAAATTTTATGTAAAACTAACATAGCTTCAATTATGAAGATTAAATGTCATTTTAATTAATTAAAATTTAAATAATGTTTTGATGGTAAAGCTACAAGATATAATAACAAAAACTACTCATGTTGAAGAGAATTGACACATTTTCTGCCTGGGGGTGGGTGTCACTCAGCCTAGCCTGCACCCTCTCCAATCTGGGACCCCTTGAGGGATGTCTGCCTGGTTAGACCCAATCCCGGTATGCCTGAGCCTACATGGACAGTTGGACATCCCTCTCATAATCCAGGACTACTGGCTCCCAACTGCTCACCTGCCTGCCTTCCTGATTGCCCCTAACAGCTTCTGCCAGCTTCCTGCAATACTTATTATGCCCTAACCAGGCCCCTGCCAGCCTCATTGATGCCTAACTACTCCCCTGCCAGCCTGATTGCCCCTAACTGCCCTCCCTTGCAGGCCTAGTTCCTCCCTATTGCCCTCTCCTGCTGGCCATCTTGTGGCGGTTATCTTGTGTCTACGTGGGGGCAGCCATCTTGTTTGTTGGAGTTATGGTCAATCTGCATATTACTCTTTTATTAGATAGGATAGAGGCCTGGTGCATAGGTGAGGGCTGCCTGGTTTGCCTAAAAGTGTGTCCTGGATGAGGGTGGAGGTTCCATTGGGGCAAGGGGTGGCCTGGGTCAGGGGACTGTGGTGGTTTGTAGGCTAGCCATGCCACCCCAGCCTCCCAAGCAGAGGCCCTGATATCTGGGATTTGTTTATCTTATATAATTGAAACTTTGTAGCCTTGAGTGGAGCCCAAGGCCAACCAGGGCAGGATGGAAAGCTTGGCTTCCTCCATTGCAAGGACAACCCAAGCTTCCTGCTCTCTCTATGACTGTAGCCATCTTGGTTGGGTTAATTTGCATGCCTGCTCCTGATTGGCTGGTGGGCGTGGCTTGTCAGCATAATGGAGGTACAGTCAATTTGGATGTTTTTCTTTAATAGTGTAGCTATACTAAAGTCCTATATTAAGCTATACTAAGTGCACATGAAATTTGTGCACTTAGTGGGTAGGTGATCCCTCAGCTCAGCCTTCATTCTCTCCCATCTGATAGCCCTCAGAGGAAGTGTGGGGAGTGGGCCTAAGCCATTAATGAAGAATTCTTAGTGCTGCCACTGAGGTGGTCACCACTGCTGTGCTCGCCAGCCATGAGCCTGGCTTCTGGCTGAGCAGTGCTCCCCCTGTAGAGGCACATGACCACCAGGGGCAGCTCCTGCCCCCTGTATTCAACCATTCAGTTGATTTACATATTAGCCTTTTATTATATAAGATTTCTATTTAAAATATATAGGACCATTTAATGAACGAAAAGTAAGATTGTAGCTTGACATTGACACCAAACATTTATTTAAAACTAAATAGAGCAAAACTAAGAATACAAATGTGTGGAAATTGTGGTTTCGAACTATGTGTGCATGGAAGTGGAAGAGCATACTTATTACACCCTAACCATGCCCCTGATAAATGGTGATGGAAAAAAAATAAAAAATATATATATTTAAAATATATATATATATATATATATATATATATATATATATTTAAAAATCAACAAATAAAAAAATCGGATTGAGCCAAAATATACTCAAAAATGGGGCTGAGATAAAAACAAACAAACAAACAAACAAGCAAACAACAACAAAAAACCAGATGGGTCAAATTAAAGTAAATAATAAAATATTTTAAAAAGTAGCATTTTTTCTTTTTCATACAATAGGTTACCCTCTACAAAAAGATGATATTGTTATTATTGGGGGGGGGGGATGAAGACCTAGGTATATGCTGCTGTTTATAAATGGCACACTTAAGTTTTAAAAACCACATTATAAAGCGTTCCTGAAAGTACTGTTACTGGAAAGGGGACCTGACCCTTGACATGCCTGGTTAGGGCCACCTGGTAGTGTGTGGGTTCTTGACTTCATGCAGGAAAAATTTCACAACATGTGTCCAGAATATTTATTAAAGCTGGGGATAAAAAACAAGAAAGGGCTTTGCATAGAATGAGTAATAGGAAAGCCTAAGCTGGGCTGCCTTAGTTTTCTGGGAAATCAGAGAAAAGGGGGCCTTGGGTTCAGGTTCGGGAGACCAGCCTGCGACAAGCTGTCATTGTCCATTGCTCTTCATGTTGCAAATTTCCTGGGGTTCCTTAGGGTTTAGGAGATGCATGCCTGTGGGGGAAGAAGAGGAGAAGGAAGAGGGAGAAGGGAATGATGGGGGGCTGAGGTGGGAGTCTTAGGGGAGTTTTTTGGGGGTTGGGGAGGTCAGCAGAATATTAACCAGTTCTCTCAGTGTGCTCCTCCTGGGTCATGGTCTCCACTAATTGGTCATTGTCAGGGCAAAGGGTCATTAGTCATTGCAGCAGCTCCTGGTTCGCCCATCTGGTTTTGTTGCTTTTCTGTGTCTGGAACTGAAATAGGACTGAGGCCTACCATTAGGTGTTATTTCTGGGAAGGTGACCTTCATTATCTGCTGAAAATTGCTCTGCTATCTGTCTCAGTTTCTCTATTCCACTTGTCCTGACTTACTGGCCTGCCTCATTACAACTGAAAGACAAATACAAATCCACAGTGATATTTAGATATGTTAGCATCCCCTTTCATACACTAATTTAAAAAATAACAGTATAGTCAATAAGTAAATAAATATGTACATACACATACACATATACATAAATAATATAGACACTGAGATAACTTTTCTTAATTGCTACACTGGACAATAAATTCAAGAACTAAAATATAATATTTTCAAGTCTATATGACATGTTCATTAGTTAGACCACATTCTTTGTCATGAAAGGAGTCACATTATATTAAAAGCCTGAAATCTTATAGAATATAGTCTCTGTTCATACTATAAATAAATCAGATATCAATAAGATATTTAGAAAAAAAACACTTGATTTTAAATTTAATCACATGCAAATAATACCTTGTCAACAATTATAATCACAAGGGAAATTAGAAAATGTGTCAAACTAAATGATAATAAAATCACTGCCTTATAAAAAAGAGTGTGATACAATCCTAGCAGAGTGCTAAAATATTTATTTATAGTTATAAATATAGTCATTGAATTCACTCCCTTCTCTCATTTTATGTCTCCTAAGCTTATATTTTATCATTCATTGCAAGAACTATTTTTTTGTTAAAATTCTTATAAAATAACTGAGGGGTTATTTGTGCCCTGTTGCACAAAGCGATTTGTGTAATAGAGCCCTGTTGTACAAAGAGATTCCTTCCCTTGGCTTCTAGCACGGTTTTCCTCTGGCACCTGGGACCCAGGTCTTCATTCCAACTGGAGTCTGCCATCTTCATCTGTGCTGCAGACTTTGGAGTCTGTAGTCTTCATCTTTGCTGTGGCCAGAATGCCACTACTGTAGATCCCTTCGCCCCCCACCCTCCCTCTCATAGCAGGTGTCCTGTATTGCCCTACCACTCTGTGCTTGGAGCAGCTGGGTGGTCATCATTTTTCTTCTTCGAATTTTCATATTCTCTCTTGATTGGCTGGTGGGTGTAGCAGAGTGATGGTTAATTTGAATGTTTCTCTTTTATTAGTGTAGATGCAATTTCAAACATCTCTATTTTGTTTCATAATGCCACAGCATAAGCTGTTTTATTATTAAAACTTAATTTTAATGATTTATGACAGTTTATATCTTCAATTGGTGCTGTGAAGAGAAGAAAAGCGTCTCTGTAGTAAGCATGGGAGGAAAGAATGAGTGCGCCTCCCAGTTTTGCTGACCATGGCTCCTCTGTGTCTTCATATCATATACACCAGATCAGGGATTTGGGGCCAAGAGATTTGTTCAGCACAATTATGTCTAGTAAATAGGGCTACTTAACTGTGCTGAGCTGTAGTTTGCAATAAATAATAAATAGCAGACAAAACCTCAATATAACTGAACAGCTGTCACCGCAGCTAACAGTGGAGCAAATCACAAGGTCAGACAAGAAATATAACTGGGGAGCATACACATACCCAGCTGCCAGGGCTAACAGAACACATATCTTAACATCTGCAAGGTGGTAGCTGCCAAACTTGTCTCACAAGCCGCTTTGTGGGCCTGCTAGGAATAAAATGTTGCATATTCAACACTTTAGAAATAGAATGAAGAATATATCACTTTAATGTTTAAATTGTTAATGAGTGACTAATGATATTTTTTTCAAAGAAGAAATATATTTTAAAAAAATATAGTTCTTTTGGTCAAAGTCTATACTTGTTCGTTTTGTTTCCTTTGTTTGTTTTTACCATCTAAACAATTGAATAATCATTGAATTTTATTTAAAGTGCCCAACTCAAATTTGCTCAATTTTTCAAATATATTTTCTCATAGAGATTAAGCTATTGCATACATAAATATATTATTTGAAAACTGTTCATTGTAAATAATTGAAAAAAATTTACTAAATTGAGACGCATTTATACATTTACTATTCTCTATTAAACATATAATGAAATGAAAAAATACCAAATTTTATCTTACCATTTTTCATTATTGGTATAACATTTATAGTATACTAGGGGCCTGGTGCACAAAATCATGCACTGGGGGTGGATGATCCCTCAGCCCAACCTGCCTCCTCACACATACTGGGAGCCCTCAGGGGATTTCCTACTGACTGCTCACCCCAGCCTGCCCAAGGCCTAAAGCCTCTGCCTCTGGCCTAGGCTTTAGACCTTAGGCACCCAGCCATCGACCTGCTCTGCTCAGCTCCGGCCTTAGCCCTGACTACCCAGGGGCCATGTGGTCGCTGCTGAGTGCCTCAGCTCCAGACCAGGCCTTAATCCTGGCTGCCTGCAACTGCCTGGCCTTGGGGGCAGCGTGGTCACCGCCACCACCTTGGCTCTGCCCCCGGAAGCTGTGCTCTCACCACCAGGAGCCTTAGCTCCAGTCCAGGCCTTAGCCGGGCAGTCGCAGGCAGACAGGGCTAAGGCCTAGACTGGAGCTGGGGCGCCCAGTGGTGAGTGCACAGCTCCCAGGGGTGGAACCAAGGTGGCGATGGCTGCTTTGGCTCTGCCCCCAGAACCCCGTGGTCGCTGCCACCAGTTTGGCTCTGCCCCCAGGGGCCGCGCGCTCACCATCGCCACCTTGACTTCACCCCCGGGAGTTATGCGCTGGCCGCCAGGCACCTCAACTCCGGTCCAGGACTTAGCCTCGTCTGCCTGAGACGCCACTGGCCGCCTCATCTCCACCCCCGGAGCCCCATGGTCTCCACCCCCACCTTGGCTCTGCCCCCGTGGGCTGCCTCATCTCCTCTCCCTCGGCCTTAGCCCTGGCTGGCTCTGCCAAACCTCCTGATTGGCTGTTGGGTGTGGCTGACGGGCGTGGCCTGTGAGCATAGCAGAGGTATGGTCAATTTGCATATCACTCTTTTATTAGATAGGACTGGAGGTCCACTGCACAAACTTCCTGCACTGGGGGTAGGAGGGATCCCTCAGCCCGGCCTAGACCCTCTCCAATCTGGTACCCCTCGGGGGGATGTCTGACTGCTAGTTTAGGCCCAATTCCAAACTGGTAGTCTGACCTCCTTCTCACAATCCGGGACTGCTCGGTCCCAACCACTTGCCAGACTGCCTGATTGCCTCTAACTGCTTCTGCCTGCCAGCTTCATCACCCCCTAACTGCTCCCCTGCCAGCCTAATCAATGCCTAACTGCTTCCCTGCTGGCCTGATCATCCCCAACTGTCCTCTTCTGCTGGCCTGGTTGCCCCTAACTGCCCTTACCTGCCTGCATCTTGTGGCAGCTATCTTTGACCACATTGAGGTGGCCATCTTGTGCGAGGGCATGAGGGTCAATTTGCATATTACCTCTTCATTATATAGGATTACTAAGCAAAAAGACATCAACTTCATGGTTGGCACTTGTATAAATCTGTTACACAAATTCAAAGCACAGATCCAGGTGAAAGACAGAATTTTGTTATAGTATTTGATGTTCCCCAGAGGGTGGGATTGCAGTGGCATACCCTTTTTGATATATTCCTTGACCTTCAAATTTCTAAATCAAACAGATATCAAAGAGATACTGTGATTAAGGTGATGTCTTGTGAGATAATTTAAAGAGCTCCTACTCTCCAAGTTCAAATGATTTACATAACTCGACCATAGATGGCATTTCTATCCACTGGCTACAAGCCTGCTTGTTTAAAAGGGCAAACACAGTAATTGAGGAAAAGTTATGCTTAGAGCTATTTGTTGAAGGCCAGGTATATTTAAAATCAAATGGCCAGGCCTTAAACAGACCTGAGAGTTTTGTCTTATAGGCCTCTTCCATGAGAAGCTACACTCACTATTACTTTCATATTATTGATACTAAAGCAGATTTTGAAAATTTTAGAATCAAAAGCTTTTTTGAGGTGCTATCAACTGCTGTGAAAATGAATATCCTACTATACAGATAGGTAATCTGTGAACTCATTTCCTATTTTTAAAAAAGAGTTGAATCACAATTGTCTTGTTATGTTCTGATCAAGTAATCTCTGTTTATGATATGAATCTTTATGTAAATTGCCCTAGAAAAAAAGAATATGCTTGTCTCTCCTTTTCTTATTGTTCCTTTAAAAGCCATATTTTAATATTTTAAATAAACATATCAAAATTTTGTTAATATATCAATTTCTCATGAATTATTTACCAACCATTTTTTTCTTGTGTTCTCTAAAATGATTTCAGTCACTGAAAACACTGCATATATATGCTTAAATATTAGATACAGCCAAAGTAGAACTGAAAAGTCTTTCTTTTTGAAATTATCTGATTCTCAATTTCTCTCACATTGTTGCATAAACTTTTTTCTGTATACTTATTTTTATTGGATTGATACACTTCACCTGGATGATGGCTATGTTAATGTGCTCATTGGATCAACTAGAAAAGACTACTTATTGTAATGGAAAGACTTGTAAAAGAAATAATTAGTGTATCTAAGTATTAGTAAGAGAAACTCAGAGAAATATTTATTAAAAGTGTAAACACATAAGATATATGATAGTCAATATTGTACCGAATATGTTTAATTAAAATATTCTGCAACAGAGATTTATTATGTCTTTGAAGACATATGTATGTTGCATTGTTCAAAAAATTTTGTTATTTTATTAATTTTAGAAACTTTGTTGTGTATATACTGGTATTTTATGTTATTTTATTTTCAGAAAATGCCTCTTGTGAATTTCCTGATAAACTTATTTTTCCACTTTTCCATCTGTCTGTATATTTCATTGATATTTCGTATATATTTAGTGTTTATACCCACATTATAAGTTCTCTGTTTAATATATATATTTATGGTGTCCCAAAAAATGTGTACACACTTTAATTGCTGATAGCTTAATTTTGAAGATGCAATGTATTTCAATAAACACTGCCTTTATAATTATTCAAAATGAGTGCCATGTCATTATAAATGAACTAGAGGCTCAGTGCATGAATTTGTGCACCTTGAAAGGAACTGTGGGCCACAAGGCTGTGGTAGGCACAGGGGCGGGTCTTGGCCCATCCTCTGACCCCTATCTGGCTCCTCCCATTGTGGCCCTAGGCTTCCTGTCTGCCAGCAGCCCCACTCTGGCCACTGGTCCAACATGCTGACGACAATAGCCCTGCTCACATCTGCTGATGGCGTGGAGTGATTGGCACTGGGGCCAGCAGCAGGTGTGAGAGGGAGCTTCTGCCCCTATCATCCTCAGGAGCAGGGGGTAGTAGCAAAGCCCTCAGAGGTGATCAGGGTCAGAAGCCACTGGTTGCACCCACTGATGCCACCGAGCGATCAGGACCAGTGCCAGGTACCAGCACAAGTGCAAGCAGCAGCTTTGGTGCAAGCTGTGGGTGCAGCTGGGGCTGGGACTGGCAGTGGGTGTGAAGGGCAGTTTTGGCACTGGCAGTGGGTACAAGCAGGGCCATTGCTGGCAGTGGGTGTGGGAGACAGTCGCTGACCCTGAACTCTCTTCAGGAGCAGGGGGAGGTGGAAAAGCCCTGAGGGACAATTGGGGCCAGCAGCCACTGCTCACATCTGCTGATGGTACGGAGTGATTGGGGCTGGCACTGGGTGCCAGCAGTGGGTACAAGCAGTGACTCTGGTCTGGCAGCAGTGCAAGTGGGCTGGCGCCAGCAGTAGGTGCGAGTGCCAGGCGGGACTGTGGCATGTAGGAACAAAGAATTTTCAGTAACCACCAGAGGCTTGCCCTGTTGGGAGCCACTGGTGCTTCACCTTGGTCTAGCACCCCCACTTACCTGTTGTGGCAGACTCCCGCCATGTTCTACGCACACCCCCTGGTGGTCATCGCACATCATAGCAACCAATTCTTTGGTAGTTTCAGTTGTTCTGCCATTCTATCTATTTGCATATTAGTCTTTTATTATATAGAACACTATTTTCTATTGCTTGTTTTTTTCCCAGTTTTCTTAATTATACCTTTTTAATAAATAAGAATTGTTTTTTAATGTTGTTAATTTACATCTTTTTCTCTATTTTTACTATATTTTTCCTCTAAAAATGTTGTCACCTATTTCAATATATTAAATAATCTCATTTTTCCCTAAAAGTTTTAATGTATTTCCTTTCAATTTATATCTCTTACCTATATAGGATATATTTTGTTTATAATATAATGTATAATTATATATTGTTTTACATATATATGTATACATGCATGAATACATGTATATATGCATAAATTTAGTTTTCACTGCCCAAATTATGTTTTAGTTCTCACCTGCCACATTTTTATATTGTTCTTAAAGTATAAAAGCAAAGTATAATCAGACTTATCTACTGAGAGAGTATAATTCAAGTTTTAATAAGCTCAATCACAGATTGGGTAAAGGTAATTTAACATGAAGAAATAAAAAAAAATGTGAACAGAAAATAATGAATATGGAGATTGAATCAGTTATCAAAAGACTCCCAACAAAACAAATCCTAAGACTAGATGATTTCATTTGAGAATACTGCCAAATTCTTAAAGAAAAATTAATGCTACCCTTTCTCAAATGCTTTCAAAATTATTGAAGAGAAGGAAACACTCCCAAACTAATAAATGAGGCCAGCATATTCTCATACAAAATTATGTAAGGACAAAGCAAGGAAATATAGGCCAAAATTTCTGATAAATATAAATGTAAAAATACTCAACAAAATATTAGCTAACCAAAATTAACATCACATTTAAAGGACCATACACCATGACTAGAGACTGATCCCTGGAATACAAGAAGGGGTCAACATAACCCTAACAATACATGTGATAAATCACATTATATAATGAGAGATAAAAATCACATGACCATCTCAATAGATGCAGATAAAGCATTTAACAAAATTTAACATTTTTTTTCATAATAAAAATAATATCTCTCAACAAACTGCAACATAATAAAAACTACAGATAACAAGCCCACAACTTTATGATAGAGTTTGGACTTTGTTTTTCTTTCTCTGTTTCTTATGAGTTTAAAGTTAGGTTATTTTTTTATCTTTCTTTTTTTACAATGTAGACATTTAGCAGCATAAACTTCCCCTTTACATTTTTTCCCCTATATTCTATAAGTTTTGGTATGTTGTTTCTCAATTTCATTTGTTTTAATACATTAAAATTGTTTTCTTATGGTTTCTTCCTTGTTCAAAAGTGTGTTTAACTTCCATTCAGTAGTGACTATTTCCATTTTCCTTCTGCTATTTTTTTTCTAGTTTTATACCATTGTGTTCAGAAAAGATGCGTGGTATAATTTCAATCTTCATATTTATATTTAATAAAATTTGTCTTGTGACCTAACATGACCTATCCTAAAAACAAGTCCCATGTGCACTTGAGAAGAATGACAGTGCTGCTTCTGTGAGGTGGACTTTTCTGTATACAACTATTAGTTTTATTTGGCCTAAAATATAGCTCAAGTCAATGTTTCCTTATTGATTTTCTGTCTGATGTATTCATTATTGAAAGGGGGTAATGTCATCTCCTGTATTTCTATTATTTAGTGGCTCCAAAATTAAGTGTATATGTATTTATAATTTTCACATCCTCTTGATGAATTAACCCCTTCATCATTCTATAATGATCTTTTTTGTCTGTTGCATTTTTTTTACTTAAAGTCTATTTTGTCTGATATAAGTATAGATACCCTTCTTTCTCTCATTTAGTGCTTCCCAGATTTCATTCAGTTGTCTTTATATAGTGTGATGAATTACTTTAAGAGGTTTATTTTAAATTATTTATCATATGGATGATAAATGTCCATTCCGTTAGGGTCAGTTATTGGCATTTTATTAGCTTCCTTTTTTGGTGCCATTGTTCCTTAATTAGTCATGGCACTTATTTTCTTGTGTTGGTATCTGCACTTTTGAAGAAGTAGGCACCTCCTTCAATAATTACAGACTGGCTCTGGCATACAAACTCTTTACCAGTCAGCCCACTCAGCTATTCTGGGTGGGCAGTATTATGGTGTCCATTAGAAGGCTTTTTACTGGAGCATGTGGATGGATAGGTCTGATAAGAAGATGGGAAGCCCTGATACTCAAATACACTGAGAAAAGCCTGTGCCTGGTGCAAGGGCAGACCAGGATCTTGGATTCAGTGGAAAACTTGGGCCCTTGAAACCATTGGGATGGCTTGAAATCTGGGACCATGGAGGCAGCCTTGTATTGGAATGGGCCAAAAGCCTGTTTTCAAGGAACTCTTGAGGCTGAGGGAGCAAGGCAGGACCAGACTGGCAGCGGCTGTGGCTGCTGCAGGGCCCTGGGAGTGAGGCAGGCCTGGACCAGCGACTCAATGGCAGGCAGCGCCTCGGGATTTAAAATTGCGTGCAGGGCTCTTCGTATAAAATAAAATCTAAATGATCTATATAATCTAAGTAATAATAATATAAATAATAACTGATCTGTAAAAATCTAAAAAGCACAAAATAATTTAAGAAGTTCTTGCATCTCTTGAATGAAAAAGAAAGTGAATAACAATGTTGAAAATAAATAATATAAATAAAAGCAAAATACAGTAAGATTTTAGGTCAGAAGATCAATTTCATTAGAAACAATAACAGTAAGATTGCTATGCTTTTTATGTCATTTTAACATATTCACTATATGTAAAATAAAATCTCTAAACATTTGGGTGATACCACTGATTTTCAATTTCTGTATATAAAATAAGACTTTCATAAGACCCTTTACCTTTATTTCTTAAAATACAATAGATTTGATTTTCATGGCGGAGGTGCAGTCAATTTACATGATTGTCTACTATTAGGTAATACTAGAGGCCTGGTGCACGAATGTCATGATAAAGCCTCTGATAGACATGTTAAAGCCTCTGACAGACTTTAGACACACTCTTTAGTGATGGTGATTAGTTTTAAGATGTAGACTGATATATTAATTAGTCTACATCTATATGAAGTTTATTTGAAGTAAAAGTAACAGTTTTTTTATATACTTATTTCAACATTATTGTAGTATATACTGTTTAACATTGGAGCCAACATCTAAATATAAGGATACATTTATATTTTTATTATGTTTCATATGAAAGTATTAACATGAATAATACTTACGTCTAGAGTTAAGGACATTGATGAGATACAATTTTTAAAGGCTCTATTTTCAATGGTCCTGTACATCATCCTTCTGAAGTTCAATTGTTACTAGAGAAAAATAGTTTGAGTGTTTGTATGAAGAACTTGTTCAGAGCATCAAGTTAGAATATCAAATATTCTGCAACCTCTTAACACTTTTGATGTAGCAGCTCATCTAATCAGAAATACTTGTAATTTCAATTCCTGTATGTCTCAAGTTCCCATTCTAATCAATTCTCTAAAGCAAACTACACTGTAAGATTCAAGAGTGTAGTATTTAGTTTCAAAAAGGCAAATTCTGTACCTTTTTTGTGTCCTAAACCATTAGAAGACCATCAAAAAAGTGATGATTTTCAGAAGAAAGATGTGGATGGCGAGGTGGAGGGAGTGTGATTACCCTGGGAATTTACACTGAGTGGCCAGACTATTGTGATTTCTGAATGCATAATAATCTGGCCACTCAGAGTGTGTGTGTGTGTGTGTGTGTGTGTGTGTGTGTGTGTGTGTAGAGGCCTGGTGCATGAATTTGTGCATGAGTGGGCTCCAGCCAGCCTGACCAGGGGGAGGGGGCATGGGTGGTTGGCTGGCCTGCCTGCTGGTTGAACTCCTAGTCAAAGGGACAATTTGCATATTAGCCTTTCATTAGATAGGATATACACTGAGTGGTCAAGTTATTATGTGTTCAGAGATCATAATAATCTGGCCACTCAGTGTATATGATTGGTTGCCTCCTGCATGAGCCCAGCCAGGGAGGAGTCTGAAACCTAGGTACATGCCCTTGATCAAAATTTAATCCAGACTCTGCAGTCAGCAGGCCAAGGCATTATTCACTGAGCCAAACTGGCTAGGGCAGGATATAACATTTCTTAGTCCTGCAGCAGCAGACCTTTGCTCTTTTTCTCCAGAAGTGTGGTAGAAGAAACCTAGATCACCTTTTTGGATTCTTATTACCCAAGTTACTAAGAATGTTACCAGTGGCATACAGGAAGCTTAGCCAATAAGCAGTCAGGAAAGGTATTTTCTCTGTAGTTCACACCAATCACTGGCTGGGACCTGCCCAGGCCTAAATCCTCTGGCTGAAGCTTTAGACCTGGGCAGGGGCTCCCAGCTCTCTCCAATTACTGGCTCCAACCCTGCCCAGGTCTAAAGCTTCAGAGCCTGGGCAGGAGATCCCCAGCTCCCTCTGATTATCAGCTCCACTTCTGCCCAGACCTAAATCTTCAGGGCTTGGGCAGGGGACCCCCAGCTCCCTCTGATCACCAGCTCCACCCCTACCCCTTCTACTCTGATCACAGGTTTGACCCTGCCCAGGAGCCCCCTGGCTCAGGCTCTTCCCAGGTTACTCAGGGCCCACTCGGAGCTTACCTCAGAGTGACCTGTGTAGCAGGATATTCCCAGGATACAGGTGCTGTGTGCCTATTTATTCAAATTAACTTCCATCTTTGTTGGCTTATTTTGCATACTCACTCTGATTGGCTATGGGCATGGCGGAGGTGCAGTCAATTTACATGATTGTCTACTATTAGGTAATACTAGAGGCCTGGTGCACGAATGACATGCACTTGGGTGAGTCCCTCAGCCTAGCCTGTGCCCTCTTGCAGTCCAGGAGCCCTCAGGGGATATTTGACTGATGTCTTAGTGGGCTTAAGCCAGCAGTCAGACATTCTTAGCACTGCCCTTGGAGGTGGGAGAGGCTCTTGCCACGGCTGCTGTGCTTGCCAGCTATGAGCCTAGCTTCTGGCTGAGCAGTGCTCCCCCTGTGGGAGTACACTGACCACCAGGGGGCAGCTCCTGCATTGAGCATCTGCTCCTGCATTGAGTGCTTGTCATAGCAACCAGTCATTCTGTGGTTCAGTTAATTTGCACATTAACCTTTTATTATATAGAATTGGACACAGACAATAGAGTGGTGAAGGCCTGGGAGGGACTCATGTAGCATGGAGGAGGTCAATGGGAAAAACAAACAGAGGAAACATCGGGTAATAGTTTCAATAATAAAAAAAAATGCTATGTTCCCTCAATGTCTTACTGTGTTTTGGTGAATTATGCTTTAGATGCTAAGTTATTGTTCCTCAACTCTCAATTTTCCCAGAAAATCTTCTAACAATCATTAAACCATGTAGAATTACAGTAGGACAGAGAATTCATTAAAAAGTCTTGCAACTGTGGAAGTTAATATCCCCAAAATGGGATAAGAAGAGGAAAGAAGGGACAAAATAATTTGATTCTATCTATATTCTCCTTCTCCTTTATCTCCTTCTGCTGCCTACAGTTTGTCAAATTGAACTTGAATTCAGGTAAAAACTATGCTTTGTACAGGAAAAGTGCAAAGTTCTATATTTGGCCAGAGAAGGGTGGATCATGTGTGTGAGAGACAGGTGGATTGTGTGTGTGTGATTATTCTCTTCTGATAACTAAGAATTTTTACCTTATTTTACCAAATTCATTATTTAAAGTGGATTTCTTTTCCATGAAACTATTTAGTTACACATATTGATGGCCAGATATAATCCAAAATATTCAAACCATAATTTAGACATAAGATGCAAGGCCCATAACAAAACAACCATAATGCCAGATGAAAACACTATTACTGAATCATGGTCTTATGTATGGAGAAACATCCAATTCTACCTCAAAGAGTCAAAGAAGTTTTATATAGTTTTGGAGTTTTGAAGGATTAGTAAGAGTTTGATAAAGTATGAGGAGTGAGAAACTATGATAAGCCCCAAAACTATAGAAGAGTCTTAACAGGTCATAAATGTAGACTATGTTAGCAATATTATATGGGAGTATGCAAATGAGTGTGGGAAAAATCTGGAGGTTATCATAATATACATGAGATATATATGTTTAAATTTAGGGGCTAGAGTGAGCATGAAAAGAAGAGGCATATTTTATATAGCTCAAGCTGAAATTGTATCTATAATTTCTAAGGATACTTCTTCTATTTTTATTGATTAACTAGAGGCCCAGTGCACAAAAATTGTATACTGTGGAGGGTCCCTCAACCCAGCCTGCACCCTCTTGCATTCTGGGACTCCTCAGGGGATGTCTGCCTGCTGGCTTAGGCCTGATTTCCTCAGATATCTTTCTCGAAGTCTGAGTCTCTCACAGTCTGGGAACCCTTGCTCCTTACTGCCCTGCTACAACAGAGGTAGGAATGGCTCCCACCACTGTCATTGCACTTGCCAGCCATTAGCCTGGCTTCTGGCTGAGTGGCACTCCCCCCATGGAAGCACAGTGACCACCAGAAGGCAGCTCCTGCATTTAGCATCTGCCCCCTGGTGGTCAGTAAGCATCATAATAACTGGCTGCCCCAGTGTTTGGTCAGTTTGCATATTAGGCTTTTATTATATAGGATATCCTCACAATGCTTTTCCTCCAGATACATTAATGAGTTTATGTTGCAATCTATAAGAATGTTGGCAAGTTCAAGGAAGTTTAGGGTAACTGTTGGTGAGAGTGTATTCATTTGTGAGGATGTGTTTCAGATAATTTGTATGAATTGTTTACTAGGACAAAAAGAATCAAACCTGTGAAAAGTTGGAGTCCGAAGCTAACATGCATTAGGATTTTTGCAAGGTGAATACAACACATGAAGCTTTTATCTCTGTGGCTAGCTTAAAATAGGCATTTGAAAAATGTGTTTCTTTTCCTCCCTCTTTCTTTTATTCTTACTGGAATCTGCAAATGCCTAAGTCAATTGATTTGTATTAAGAGGAAATAATACTTGAATTACAAATAATTATTTTATCTCACTGAGAAAGATTGTTTGTTTAATTTAAGAATGCACACAAGAACCCAAAGCTATCAAAAATTATTAACTTCCATTATATTTTGTGATGTGTGGGTATGCAGATAGAGAAATGGTTATGTATGTATGTATGTACATGGGTAAGTAGGTAGGTAAATAGAGAGTTAGAGTAAGAGATGAAAAGCAATAATAATCCTTCTCAATAGATATAAACATTGTATTAGAAAGGTAGTATTATGTGTTTTAGTTGAATAAATTAAAGCAGTTATATCTACTTGATCATCAGAACAGTTTTCCATTGTCATACTTGCCAAGTATAAAGTATAATAATATCAGCTATCTTTTTTGCTAATCTATTTTACAGAAGCTCACTTTTTCATCTCTTTATTCACAGATAGATATATTGAAATACTTTTCTAAACCTCTGAAAAAAGATTTTCCTTAGATCAATTTATTTGAAAAATTGCTTAGTTATGCTAACATAAACAGGTCACACATATAATTCATGTTAGAAATACATTGTTTAGAGGTGAAATAGAGATTGAATAAATTTTAGCTTGTTCATTCAAAAACTCAAAGCTTCATCTGTATAAGTAGCAGTAAATTAATTTTCTATTCAAAGGACTTTTCAACAAAAACAGCAGCAAAGAGATCTTTTATTTATGATCCATAGAAATTTGCTCCCTTAGTAAGAAAGACTATTATTTTCTTAGGAACCAATACCTAACAAACAAGGATGGATGATAAAGATGCATTGTTTAGACCAATTATATTGAAGAGAAACATAAAGTCTGTGGCTTTGTTTCAATTTCAGACACATCTTTTGGACTAGAAACCTGAAACTATAGTTATGAAGCCTCAACAAAGGAATGTAGGGAATTTTTAAAAATTGAATGTGAGTCTATTTTTCTGTTACATTTCTATCTTAAATTGAAATATGAGGAATAAATAAATCAAAGCAATTTGATAAAGTTAAAATGTTATGTACTTTGGTGGAAAAGGCAACAAGCTTATAAGTGATATACCCACATAATATGCAATGGAATTTGTCTATATGTGTATTTCTATGATTGCATAAAATAATTTGACTAAGCCACTTTATTTATCATTTTCCTATTAACAGAGCTCATTGTATCATATTAGATAAGACATTTATTTCTTAAATTAGCTGTTTATTTTCTTTGTATATATTTCTAATCTTTATTTAGGCAAAAGGATGTTTCTCTCTTTATTTTCATTGATAATATTAGATGCTATATGAACAAAATTTAGATACTGATTCTCTGTTAGGCATCAAAGTGAAAAAGAAGTCAATGTTGATGTACAGTGTTGTGACATTGTTGTTTAGTGTGTCTTAGAACATCAAAAGGAGCAGGTTTTATTGGTAAGTTAATGATTTTAGTTTTGGAAATTCTGAGTCTATGATTTGTGTGACTCTCCCAATTGAAAATGTCTAAGAAATAGTTTAGAAAATAATTTTTATATCTCATTCAAAAAAATCTGAATTACTTATTACTGAATAAAGAACATAATCTAGGTATTGGGTTTAGTGTGAAAGTTAAATGAATACATTTTAAGATAAATTGTAATAATACATATAAATATTACTTTAATAAGCATAGTGAGTCTACGTATGTGATCTATACTATGAAGAGCTATGTTATGTTATGCTTGTTTCTTTATTGTCTCATGAAGTATATTATAAAGATACAATAATTAAAACAGTATGATACTGACATAGAGGCAGACATCTAAAGCAATGGAACAGAATAAAGAGTCCAGAATGAAAAGCCACCTATATGGTCAAGTGATATTTAAGAGGTTCTCAAGGATATATAATGGGAACAAGATAGTCTCTTCAACAAACAATGTGAGAAAACTAGATATTCACATGCAAAAGAATGAAATTGGACCCCAAATTATACCATATACAAAGTATACTAAAAATAAATTGAAGACTTAAAATTAAGACCTTAAACTGTGAAACATATACAAAATATTCATTATATAAAATATCATAGCATTATGAAGAAATATGGAGGTTTCTAAAAAAAAAATAGAACTACCATATGTTCCAGCAGTCTCTCTTGTAGATATAAATCCAAAGAATTGAAATCAGAGTCTCAATGAAATATCAAAAATCCCTTATTTATTCAACACTAATCACAATAACTAAGATATAGAAATAACCTAAGTGTCTATTGGAGGGAAAATAAAATGTGGTACATAAATATAATGGAATATTATTGAGCCTTAAAAGAAGACAATCCTGACATTTGCTACCTGAATATAATTTACTGAAGAAATTATATTCAGTGAAATAATTTGCAGAAGATCAAATATTTTATGATTTCACTTATATGAAGTATCTAAAATTTTCAAATTCATAGAAGCAGAAAATAAAACTATACTTAGAATAGAAAAGTCACAGAACAGAACCATATTCTGGTTAACATATTATAGGACTAGGGAAAGAGAAAGCGGGGGCTTATATAATTGGTACTAGAGGCCTGCATCCTCTCGAAATTCTAGACCCCTCAGGGAATGCTGGAGAGCCAGTTTCAGCCTGATCTCTTTCCCCTCCTTCCCTCCGAGATTCAACAGTCGTTTCCATGTTGCCATGCCTATGCATTGAGTATCTTCCCCCTAGTGGTCAATGCGTATCATAGCTACTGGTCAAATGGTTGAACAGTTGCTTAGGCTTTTATATATATAGATAATGTTTCAGTTATGCAAGAAGAATCTGTACTAGAGATATGCTGTACAGCTTAATATCCATAGTTAACAACAGTGTATTTAAAAATTTGTTGAGAGTACAAATCATGTTAAGTGTCTTTACCAAAGACAAAAAGAGACAAAGAAAAATTTTGGAAGTAATACATATATTTACTATTTTAATTATGATTACAGTGTCATGGTTATATGCATATGTCCAAATTCATTAAATTATTACATTACATAAATTTAATATGTCCAGATTTTTGTATATCATTTATACCTTAAGAAAATTGTGCTTGCTAAATGAGTAGGCTAGAAACTAAGTACCAAAGCTTGTTTTGCTGGATATAAGTCACAGTACTGAGTCAGTATCGACAACTTTCATATTCATGAATTGGGCATTTTTTTTGTTGTATTAAAACAATCTTTATAAGTTTAGAAAATATATTATTTCCTGTGGCTATCTAACACCGGCTCACCCAATCTCAAAACGTATTTGCTGCTACTGCTTCTGCTTGCTGAAACTAAAGAAATTGCTTTTTTTGCTGAACTATTATACAGGGATACTTAAAAGTAGATTTAGAGTTGTAAACAAAACAGTTTATTCTTATATTACTACATACTGATAAATTATTATATTATTATTTTTATTAACCTAATTTTGCCCACTTCTGTAGAAATAAATTTAGATATTTTGACTAATATTTGAGACTTTTTCTGGGCTATACCTAAAAATGAAAAAAAATCACGATAAAGTACTTATTATAGATTAATAGGATGAATTAGTTTTATGTCTGGTATTAAATTACAGAGAAAGAATTTATTGTCAAATGAAAGTTCCCATTGATGGAAACAAAAATACACATACAAGTGTATTAGCTAACTTAGGGAACACTTGCCTACCTCTCTTTGAATAAATTCTAAAAGAAAACTTATAGGAATAATGCCATTGATAATATTATATCTGTAATCTATCTTTGGACTTTCTGCCAGGACTGCTAAGAAAGTATTTATGACTATTGTGGAGATGTGTTTTGTGAGTTGACAAATTGTACTTAAGAATTTTACTTTAAGAATCAATTTCTTTTACATATGCCAATAAACATTCATCAATTCTAACCACATGCTAAATAGGATTTTCAAACTTTTTCTAATACAATTCTCTTAAATCTAAGTGAACAAAACAATAATTTTGTTTGATGAATTATCCCCTGATATTATTTGTATTCTTTTTAAGACTTTTTTATCACCGTCTTCCTGATGGTAGAGAGTATAGTTATGCACTTGAGGTGTCATTGTATAGAAGAGTAGAAAATAATATTACAAAGGGTACAGAATTTAAATCATTGTAAAAAAACTGTTTATAACCAGAAAAAATCAAATTCAATATAGATAAATACACTTCAAACAGATGAAAATGTGTAAATACAATTTCTTAGAATAATAATATCTGGCTCATAATTTAAATTATAATATCATGAGTAAAACTATATTTCTCCATTTAGTAGACTTATAAATATTATTATATGTTCACATAGTATAATACTGTACTGAATAATCATTCCAGAATTCAAAGTTATGTATAATTAACCAGGTCTTTTTGCCCTTGGAGAAACTAAATTTATAGACTTAATTTCTTTCTTTATACAATAGTTTAATCACACCTATCCTAATTACCTTTTCAGACATTTTATGAGATGAATAACATTACTGGTGATTCAGAAGTGAGATTAAATATCTTATTTTGCACCAAAGATATGTTATACTTATCAAATATTACATGACGGAGGATGGGTTTAATGATAAACAACTCTCATTCTCTGAACCTAAAGAGCTAATGGTCCTGTATCTAGGGGTAGAGGAGTGCCTAGAAAAAAAGAAACTCTCAAAATAGACTAATGAGGTATATACACCATGGACCTTATAAAAAGAATGCTTTAATCTTCTTGTTAGGATTGAGGAAGTTTCCTGTATAAGTTGGGCTTTCAACCTGGCTTTTAAAAATTAGTAAAATTGCAATGAAGAAGAGGTGAGATAGCCCTAGTTGGTAGGGCTCTATGGTCAGGGCATCCACCCACACACTCAAGGGTCAGTTGAATAGGTTCAATTTCATGTCAAGGATAAGTACTTCAAAAACTGGGCTTACAGGTTCAACCCAGGACTCTAGTCAGGATGTGTGCAAGAGGGAACCTATAGATGTGTCTCTCCCACATTAATGTCTCTCTCCCTAAAAATCAATGTGAGGATTATGCAAATGAAGAAGAAAATTAAGAAGAAGGAAAAGATGAAGAAGAAGAGGAAGAGGAAGAATAAGAATGAAGAAGAAGAGGAAGAGGAAGAGGAAGAAGAAGAAGAAGAAGAAGAAGAAGAAGAAGAAGAAGAAGAAGAAGAAGAAGAAGAAGAAGAAAAAGAAGAAAAAGAAGAAGAATGAGAAAAAGAAGGAGAAAAAGAAGAAAAGAAGAAGAAGACATAAGGCAAATAATACTATTTAAATGAAACATGATGAAATAAGTGTTTCTGGAATTATGGTATGCAATGGATATAGTACAAGATAACATGACTACCATATTAGCTAATAGATTTTTTTTTCTGTAAGCAATGTAAGATTCTACATGATTCTCTCATTTAGTACTTTATATAGTGCCTTTACAGGCCAGTAGTATAATCCAGCTTCAGGAAGACAACCCCCCCAAAACAAAACAAAACAAAACAAAACCCCTAAAAAATACTTATGGAAAAATGTAAAGCCAAATTTGATATCTTTTGTCATATATTTTTACTGTTTAGTTACTTTTTCCATTGCAGTTTATATTAAACTAGAGACCCATTGCAGGAAGATTCCTGCAAGAATAAAGCTTCCTATGGCCAGAGAAAAGCTCCCTCCCTTCTCTACTGCCTCACTCCCTTCACTACCTCATTCTCTTCCATCTCTGCTACCTGCTTGCTCCTGTCTCCACTGCCTCAGTCCCATTTCCTCTGCCTCGCTCCCTTCTCCTCTGCCTTGCTTACTTCTCTGCAGTGTTGCTCTCTTCTACAGTTCTTGGCTTCCTTCTAAGCCATCTTCTGCATGTGGCTATGCAAATTAACCACCATCTTGGCTGTGTTGATTTGCATACTTGCTCTGATTGCCTTGTGGGCATGGTTTGTGGGCATGGTTTGATCGGGGTATGGTCAATTTGCATACTACTCTTTTATTAGATAGGATATTCTGTTACCCTTAGTATGTTAATCTGCTAGATATAAATGTAAACTCAGTTGTTTTATTTCATTTCCACATCATTCTTTACATATGTATAAAAATACATCTGATTTTTGTGTTGATCTTATACTCTACAACCTTGCTATTTTTGTCCCTAAGATCTAGTAGTTTTTCTTAGAGGATTTTTCTACCTATAAGATTATGTCATTTATAAATATATGTAGCTAAACTTCTTCTTTTCTATTTGGGATGCCTTTATTTTTCTATCCTAATTGCTCTGGCTAGAACTTCTAGTATAATGTTGAACAACAGTGCTTAAAGTGGGCATGTATGTATAATTGTTGATCAAAATAGGAAATGTTCTTTCTTACTTTTGGCTACAATATACATAAAATATGTGTAGATAGATAAAGAATAATAGTTTTTGTCCTATCCAAGTAGTGGATAGAGTGTTGGCCTGCTGACTGAAGGGCCCCAGGTTTCTGGTAAGGTGCACATGCCTGGTTTGTGGGTTCAATCTCAGTAAGGGGCATGCAGGAGGCAGCCAATCCATGATTTTCTTCCATTGTTGATGTTTCTATCTTTCCCTCTCCCTTTCTTTCTGAAATCATATATAGGCAAAAAAATAATAATAGTTTTTTTTTCTCTTGAAACAAATTGGATTAAACATTTAGTAATTGCTCCTTTTAAAAAAGAAAATGAAAAATATGTTGATTTTACATCAGGTAGATTCAGGAACAAGCTACTCAAATGCTGACATTTTTACAAACATTGTAACAGTTGCCTGGAACCAACTTTACCCAATGTACAATTGTTTTTTTATTCTATGAGCATCCAAAGCTTATAAAATCCCTCTGCTTTGTTCCTTATCTTGTAAGAGCTCATGTATCTCATTAGAAATTCTTTCAATTAGCATCCTTACCAGGTTCTTAACATTTTTAGCTAATGAGTGATCCTTAACAGATTTCAAATTTCATTGCCTTATCCCTGAATTTATAATCATATACAAAGTTACCTTCACTTTATTGCTAATGATTAAAATAATTAGGACATTATATCTATGTCCTTATAGAGCACATGGAATCTGCATACAATGCAACTAAATTAACATTCTCTTTAAGAATTTTTTAAAAAATATAGATACTATGATAATATCATAAGGGTGTTCTAGAAATTCAGCTGTTCCAAACAATACAAATTATAGATGGGAGTACTATTGCTTCTTTGAATACATGATAAAATATTTTATTAACCTTTAAATTAAAAAATAAATATAAAAATGAAAGCTTTGGAGATTTTAGAGAATTAAAATTATCAAGGATCTCAAACCCCAACATAAGCTTAGATCTTTTTAAAAAAAATATGGAAAAAAAAAACACACCATGGTGCTCCCAGATAGCTCAACAAATGTTATACAATATTAAAAAAAGTTCAATCTATGGGGATTAGTTTGTGCTTATAATAGATAAATTTAAATATCAAGGCTAGTTGTTATTCACAGTTAAAACAAACATTCACAGTCCCAAACATTCAAAGTATTATTATAATTAATTCTTTAATGAAGTAGAAATATGATTATAGCTAAAAAGTTTGTGTTTAAAACTATTGCTTTAAAGAGCTTAAGTTAATAATTTTTACTTCCTAATATCAGAGCATACATATTATGTTACTGACAATTTAAATGCTTTGAAAATCTAATTATAGCATAAAATTTCAAATTGCCTTTATGTAGGATCTCAAAGTTGTCTATGTCTACTTCAATAAAATGATATAAACAATTGATTCACTAATATGAGAAGACTAAAGATAAACTTGTTTACAAGGGTAGTTATATAAAAACATTCAGGCAGCCGAGACCGGTTTGGCTCAGTGGATAGAGCGTCGGACTGCGGACTGCGGGGTCCCGGGTTCGATTCCGGCAAGGGCATGTACCTTGGCTGCGGGCACATCCCCAGTAGGGGGCGTGCAAGAGGCAGCTGATCGATGTCTCTCTCTCATCGATGTTTCTGACTTTCTATCCCTCTCCCTTCCGCTCTGTAAAAGATCAATAAAATATATTTAAAAAAAAAAAAAAAAAAAAAAACATTCAGGCAGATCTCCATGTCACTTGACAACATTGTAATATCTTTAAAAAAGATGTGTGGTTAAAAATGTAGATATTGATCAATTATATCTTAGGATCAAAGAGGTTTTTTGTTGTTGTTATTCAATAGGCCTTTCCTCCTGGGATATGTATGTTAAAGGAGTTGATTTCCATCAGCTGATTTTATTTAATCAATTTCTGCATATTAATAATTAACTTTATACTTAAACATTTAGCTTGTTCTTCTTGAATCTATCTATATAATAAAAGCCCAGTGACCATTACTGCAGAACCACCAAGATGACCAGTTGACCAGTTGCTATGATGCTCACTGACCACCAGAAGCCAGACTCTCAATGCAGGGGGAGGGAGAAGGGACCACAGTGAGGCCTGGAGGCACACACTATGGCCCAGGAATCACAGGAACCTAAAACCCAGAGCTAGAGCTTGTTTTCCAATAAAAAATAAATAGTGGGCCAATGCTTCTGACCTGGGGAGAATGGCCCCAGGACGAAAAAGCCTTCTAAGGCCTTGCCTGGCCCAGCTGCTGCACCACAGGCTCATAGGGACTCAATGGGACATGCAGGAAGCACAGATTCTCTAACTCCAAAGCCAGTCACACTGACAGCTGCTCCCTGTCCAGCTCTAAGGCAGATACAACGTTGCCAGGCCAACTCAGCTTCCACTTCCAGTTTCTAGCTTCCTGCCTTCACCTTGAGATACTATGTGCACTTGGGAGTATGACTTTGGTCTCCCCAGCAAATAGCACCATAGCACGGCTAGAGACTGGCAGGTCACAACCACCAATCGAGTGGACCTAAGTCATCAGTAGGATATCCCCTGAGGGCTTCTGGACTGTGAGAGGGGGAAGGCCAGGCTGAGGGCCCTCCCAGTGCACCAATTTTTGTGCATTGGGCCTCTAATATATATAAAAGCCTAATATTCAAATAGTTTCACTAGGAGTTCAACTGCTTGCTATGATGTGTGTTGACCACCAAGGTGTAGTGCAGAACATGGCAGGCATTGGCAATGCAGCATTGGCAGTGGGCATCAGTGGAGGTGCTGCTGGCCCTGATGGGCCCTGATGAGAGCAAGACTGCGGAAGGATGGTGGAGCAGGTGAGCAGGCAGCATCAGGCCAAGGCGAGTGTGAGCGGGGGCCCAATCATCCCAACCGATAGCCCCACAGATGGTGATCAGTCATGGCAGTAGGTGGTAGGGCCGCCGCCTGGGTCCCAGGTGCTAAGGGAGCTAGGGGGAGAACCCATCCCTGATCAATTGATCTGCAGGCAAAATGGTGAAGCAGGTGAGGGGGCAGCATCAGGCCACAATGGCGTGCCAGGTGGGGCTGTGGGGCTGCGAGGCTGAGTGTATAAGCTTGGGCTTCAAGGCTGGGGGCACAAGCTTGGATCTGATCTCTGCAGGCCACCCTGAGGGATCACACCCATGCACAAATTCATGCACTGGGCCTCTTATATATTATAAAAAGACTAGAGACCTGAAATTTGTGCATGGGTAGGGTTCCTAGACCTGGCCAGTGATCGGGGCCTATCAGGGCCTTCTTTCATTCCATGCTTCCCCCTGGTGGTCAGCCCACATCATAGTGAGTGATTGAACTTCCCATCTCCTGTAGAACTCCCAAGGAGACACTTTGCACATTAGCCTTTTATTTATATAGTTATTAGCCATATATTAACGTTATCTAATTTCATTAACTTTACAAATAATGTTTTTATCTACCTTATCTAGCCATTTCTTCCATTACCTACTTTGGGAACCCTAATCAGAGTATGTGGAATTGTGGAATGTTCAAGCCAACTTGCCATACACAGGTACAAAAACAAGGACACAGTGATCTTACTGTATGCACTGTACAGGTGTTCCTTTCTATAACCCAAATATTGATGTCACTATTTGGCAAGAGCCTCTTTTGTCTAATTAGTATAAAGATGTGTTACTGACCAGCCAGTAGGAGGATTCTTGGTTGGGATACTTTTTAAGCAATGACTCCTATATTTTCAGCTGCTTTGTGGGGCTTCTTTGAAGAACCATTTTGTCTGATGGCTCTTTATTAGCAACGGCTACTTGGTCTGCAATAAATTCTCTCTTCTATTCCTACAATTGCTCATATCTTCTTCACCTAATACCAGCTGTCTAAGGATGTGAGGCTCCCACAGTTGACATAGTCCAGCAGGATCAAGGAGGAACTTGCTCCCATAATTAGCACAGTGAGCAGGGTTCAGGAGTAAGTGCTCCAACACCTACTTAATTGAAAAATGCCCCAATATACAGCATAGCTAGAAACTTCATTAAATATCTGACCTACACAGACAGAAGCTGCATTGGGAATCATGTACATTTCATTCCAAATAATAAACGTTAGATGCTTTATGGTAAAAATACTTAGATGAGATTAATTTAGTACATCACATATTACCATGGCAAGATAATTCCTCAAAATGCTTAACGGATGCCAAAAGAAAGTGGATTTATTATTTACATTTTATTGTTTAATAATACAACATTAATAAGAGAACTTTTGTATAGTCCCAGAGAAAATTCAGAGTCAGGTAAAATTATTGTATTCATATATATATAAAGTATTACAAATAGTAGTACATATGTTTCATTTTTCCCCCATTGTCCTCCCCCCACCTCCCCTACCCTCCAGCACATGCCCTCACCTACCCCCCGTGTCTTGTATCCATTGGTTATGCTTACATGAATGCATACAAGTACTTCGGTCGATTTCTTACAGCCCTGCCCTCCCCCTTGCCTTCCCACTGTAGTCTGACAGTCTGTTCAATGCTTCTGTGCCTCTGTATCCATTCTTTCCCCCCATTTCTTTTCTTTAAAAAATCTTGCATCTGCATACTAGAGATAAACATATAAGAATAAAAAAAGGTTTGAGTCTCAGTTTCAATGTCCAACAGTTCTAAGTCCCAATTTCAATGTAAAATAGTTCCTTATGTGTACATGTCAGCAATGATATCTGGGTGGTGGACAAATGGTGGCAATGCAGGTCCCATACTCTCTGGTTTGGTATAAGACAACCTGCAGCAGCTCACAACTGCTGACTGCTAGCATGGCAAGGTGTTGTAAGCATCTTCCCTCTCTGGACAGTCTGAGTGGTTGGAACAGACCTGTCACTTCCTCTCTGTTGCAGGAATCCATATGGTCTTGGAGTAGTTTTCTGAAAATACACAAACGTATTCTCAAGCAAAAGTTAATAAAGGAATCTTTTCTGTATATTAGACTTGGGATTCTTTTTAATTTTGCCCAAATGATTTTCCTTTGGCTTATTTTGTCATCATGTGTGTTTTTCCTGGGTGTCCTGCTGTTAGCATTACAAATGGAAATTAATTTTCTAAAGTAAGAATTTTCTAGATGTAATTTACTTGCAAAATATTTTTCCTTACATGATATTACCCCACTATCCTCCCCCACTTTTTTTGAGTAATGGAGGCTTTGGAAAAATTTTATATTGCAGTCTTGGTAACTTTAATTTGAATTTTTCACAGAAATAAGACTGCCTTAGGTTCTTTGCATGTTAGGCAATTTTACAATGAGATGAACTACTAATAGAAATTTTAGTTAATATTTTAGGGACAGCTTTTTGTCCAATACACTTACATTTTCTTGGGTATTCCCTTATTTCAATTGGTCAATTTAAATTAATCTAAAAACTTGATTACTATTTTACAGTCAAATTTAATACTCAAACAATAATCTTAGTTTATCCTGTAAATATTAGTGGAAAGGATTATTTGCATTCTTGAGTAGGCCCTGAGCATTCCTTGTGTTAGACTGGGTTTAGATATCTGGCAGGGAACGAGCAACCTAAGACAGGCACAGTCGCAGAGGGGCCATCACAAGAGAATTTGAAGGTCAAAAGAGGAGGGGCACAGACCCTCACCACCCTCTAACTTTGCAGGGGCCTGAACTCTCACTCCTTCTGATGGAGGTCTCCTACCCCCATGGCTGCTTCACCTCCCACGCCCAGCTCAGATTGGGACCCAGGTTGGAGACAGAGACTTGGCCAGCAACAGCTGCCATATATCTAAAATTATTTGAATTCTAAAAAAATTATCAATAACAAGTTTATCCCTTATATAATTCACTTGAATCTTAAATGATTTTTTGGTATATATGTATGATTTTACATACAAAGAATATTATTTCTAATTAATAATATTATTTAATATAAGAATTTCAAATATTATTATTATAATTGATTTTAACAGTTATATTAACCACACTGATAGTGATTCTATAGTAGTAATTTTGATAACAAACTTAGATAATTATAAGTTCTAGGTACCATGTTACATGCTTTGCAAAGTTTCTCATATCATCCTTAAAAACTCTTATGGTGTGGCTATTATTAAGAACAAATTCTGCATATGATGACATAGGCTTATTGTTAAATATGTTTTTAAAATTTACCTTTATTATTGAAAGTATTACAGATATTCCCTTTTTTTCCCCATTATGCCCCTTTATCCTGCCTCTGGCCCACTCTCAGGCTTTTACCACACTATTGTCTGTGTCCATGGATTGTGCTTTTTTTAATTTTTATTTTTTTTAAGTAACAAAAGTCTGAGGTGTGGGAGCAGAAATCCAAGTATCAGCCTGACCCAAGGTCTTGTATAAAAACAAGTAATAGAAAGTTTATATCAATATTTTATAAAATGCAGGCCATAACCTATTAATTATGTTTCATCACCAAGATTGTTTAAAAAATAAAATATTAATAATTATAAATATCAGAACATATTAGAGTAACATAATTGTCTTGTATATTTATTTTTAGTTTTACATTGTCTGTTAATTAAACACTCTACCAGAGATAAAAATGTTTAGAATATTGAGTCTATTAACTGCAAAAAACATTACATACACCATCAAAAAATTAATGAACAATCTATAGAGGGCAAAAAGTTATCTTTTTTTTTAAGTACCAAAAAAGTGAGAATTCATGAAGGTTGGGACTAAGTATTAAAATTTGGTATTCTAGAGAGGATAGAATAAGTCCATTGATCTGTGCTTACTTGAACAAAATGAGTTTCATTATTCATTGTTCAGGAAACAGGACTCACTTTCTCTCAAGTAAGTGTTCCTAATCTCAGAGTTGCTCCACAGGCATGATTCTTCGCAGGTTTCAGCTGATTGATTCAACTAAAACAAAATAGTCAGTTTTGGTGTCTCCTAGGCAAGTGCTGCTGTTCGTTGTTTGTTAAATATAAGCAAAATTTTCCTTACAGTCCTCTCTCTCCTGAAGTTCTCTTGGACTGAGACAAAAAATAATGACACAAAAGAATGACAGACAATTCAATTTCCTTAATGTACACTTTTATCTTGGTTTTAGTTTTTTAATAGGTAATGTTGTATTTATCGAGTAAATTCTTTTATGCAGTCATCTGATGTATCAATTTACAAGATAATGACTTCAACATATAAGATGGTAGTAACAATATACTTGATAAACAACAATGATTATTAATGTTTTTTCATTTAGTAATTATTATACACTAGACCCGGTGCATGAAATTCATGCACTGGGGGCAAGAGGGTATCCCTCAGCCCAGCCTGTACCTTCACCAATCTGGGACCCCTTGAGGGATGTCCAACTAGCCATTTAAGCCTGATTGGAATCGGGCCTAAATGGGCAGTCAGACATCCTTATCACAATCCAGGACTGCTGGCTCCAAACTACTCACCTGCCTGCCTCCCTGATTACCCCCTAACTGCTTCTGCCTGTCAGTCTGTTCACCCCATAACCACTACCCTGCCAGCCTGATTGATGTCTAACTGCTCCCCTGCCAGCCTGTTTGTCCCCAACTTCCCTCCTCTGCTGGCCTGGTCACCACTAACTGCCCTCTCCTGCAGACTGGATTGCCCCCAACTGCCCTCCCTTGCAGACCTGGTCCTCCCAACTGCCCTATCTTAATGGCCTGATGGCCCACAACTGCCCTCCCTTGCAGGCCTGGAACCTCCCAATGGTCTTCCCCTGCTGGCCATCTTGTGGTGGCCATCTTGTGTCCACATGGGGGCAGGATATTTGACCACATTGGGGCAGCCATCCTGTGTGTTGGAGTAATGGTCAATCTGCGTATTACTCTTTTATTAGATAGGATATGATCTTTCCTGAGTCTTCGAGGCTTATTTATATATCTTACAGCAAATTTTGTAATGAGAAACTTACAGCAGAGACAATCAGCCAAAATGGAGGCAATAAACAAACAACATTTAAAAACTGGAAAATACCCAAAAGTGGTCACTCAGAAATGACTGAGTGAAGGAAAATAGAATTGTTTTTAGAAATCAATTTATAAGGATTTGGTCAATAATCATCTTAAAGTAATAACTGGACAATTGAAGCATTGACAATCTTTACTGCTTTTTAAATTTATAATCATGAGCTGCATAACAATGTGTTTGTTTATATAAATTGTTATTGATTTCAGAGGGAAGAGAGAGAGAGAGAGAGATGGAAACATCAATGATGAAACAGATTCATGCATGTCCCTGTATGTCCCACACTGGGGATCCAGCCTGCAAGCCCGCAATATGCCCTGACTGGGAATCGAACCATCACCTCCTGGTTCATAGGTCCGATGCTCAACCACTGAACCACACTGGCTGGGCACAATGTGTTTTTTGTTTGTTTTTAACAACTAACCACATATATGACAGTGGTCCCATGAGATTATAGCGTAGCTGAACAATTCCTAACATCATAGTGGTCTAACATTGCAGCATAATGCATTAAGATAGGTGCTTAATCACAACGAAGAACAACAGCCCATAATTATTGGAATCGAGCGTCTAGGTCAGTGGTTGACAAACTCATTAATCAACAGAGCGGCAAACTGCAGCTTGTGAGCCACATGTGGCTGGTGAGCCACAATTTACCAACCACTGTCCTAGGCCTTCACATTCATTCACTGTTCACTCAACTGACTTAAAGCAACTTCCAGTTCTTCAAGATCCATTCAAGGTAAGTGCCATAAACAGATGTACCATCTTTTAAATCTTTTATACATATTTTATTATAACTTTTGTATGTTTAGATACACAAACACTATTGTATTACAATTGTCTGTGATATTTAGTACAGTAAATATAGTTTATAAGTGAGAAGAGGCTATACCATCTAGGTTTGTAAACGTGCACTCTATAATGTTCACAAAACAACAAACTCACCTAATGACACATTTCTCAGAACACAAATGCGTCATTAAGTGACACATAACTGCACACAAAAAATTATTGTTTATTTCAGACAATAAGGACATTTAAATTTAGAAAACAAATCTGTCCTAAACAAATCAATTTGTAGACATTAATTATATCAGGTTTTTTTTTTTACATCAATATGAGTATGCTTTTCTAAAGGTGAAAAGAATGCATTCACTGAAACATAGTTACATGACAAAGAAGTCACCTCTATCTAATTAAGCTAGAAGGTCAAAATTTTCTTTTAGATTTGTCAGGCTTATTACTATTCTTAGTTTACTCTCCCCTCCAAAAAAAAAAAAAAAAAAGACTTCTAACAACAATTTTAAATTAAGTAAAGTATTAGAAAATGCTAGCCAAAACTTATAAATTTAATATGTTTTCCTTTGGTAAAAATAAAAGATTAAAACTTCTGATTTGTCAGGGAACTGTCCAGAAAATATCAACAGTAATATAGTGAAAAGACATTTTAATAGTTTCAGTATGGGACGTGAGAGCAAAAACAAAATGAGTTATCAGTTCACACTGATTAAAAAAATTAAGGAAGATTTGTATTGTCTTGGGTGACTCATTAATCAGAGTGAACATAAAGTTGTAATATTATAGAAAAATATTTATACTAATTATGAGTATTAGAACCCTTTCAGTTACCCTTTCTATTATGTAGGAACTGGAGGAAGAAGAAGTATACATGAAGAACACACTATATATTACAAGTTGATAATTTCCATTTAAGTGTCAGCCCTTCAATATACAGAGAGTTATCGTGGACAATTTTAAAATAAAATATTTTTGAACATTTTCTATTTTAATCTTAAATATAATTAACCTTATTAAACTAGTATTCAAAAATTAATTCTACCATTTTTATTTAAGCTTTATATACAACAAATATACCCATGTAGTATTTAAGAATATTATCAGAGAAGTAACAGTATATGTAAAATATTATATATGAATATATAAAAATAAAATAAGTAAAAATAATTGTTTTATATTTGTTGTTAATCTTAGAGAAATTCTAATGTCCTTATAATATTATTTAGAAATAATAATGCTTTAAAAACTTTCAGCCCTGGCCAGGTGGTTCAGTTGTTTGGAGCATTGTCCTGTAAACCAAAAGGTTTCAGGCTCGATACCAGGTCAGGGTATGTATGAGAGGCAACCAATTAATATTTCTCTTTCACATAGAAAGTTCTTTCTCTCTCAATCTCTCTCTTTCTTTTTCTCTTTTCCTCTCTAAAAAAGCAAAAATTTAAAAAAAGCAAAAAAAATTGTATGAGGATTAAAAAGAAAATCCTTTCAAATTTCTGATGTTCTTATAATATCTTTTGGAAATAAATTTTTTGTTAAAACTTTTAAGATTTCAAAAAAAATAGAAAGTTTAGAAATTAAAGTTACCCTTAAATAACAATATAATAATTGATATTTCATCATTTGTTATTATAATTGAGTTCAGTTGAGCATATATGTTACAGTTTTTAAAATTTTAAGTATTTTATTAAAACAACATTTCTTTAAGATAAAAATTTAGGGTGTTAATTTTATCTATGTTTTCTGTGAGAAGTTAAATCAAGATTCTCATAAACTAGAATATAAAACTGACATTTTAATACTATGATAGGATCTTGGAGAAGTCAGAATATTAATTTTTAAAAATTCACCTTGATTGGATACATTTTGTATACATTTTACTTCTTTTGCAAAATATGACAATTTAATCATTGAAGGAGTTTCATCTCTTACTATTTATTTATTTCTTTTTCTAATTAGTATTATGGAGACCTGGGCTAGATATTTGTAGTGTTTAAACATAATGACAACTTTTAAAAAATAATTTCAAAGGTGGAATGTTATAGAATTAAAGTAGCCTTATGAAAAGGGTCAAAGTTGCGGTAAATGTTTCACCATTTCAGTGCCTATGTTTGCCACACAACAAACAGGTCAAAAAATTCTTCCTTTGGCAGCAAAAAGACAAACTTCAGAATGCCCCTCAAAAGAAAGTAAGATAATCTTTCCAAAACAAGTACAGAGAAAAAGGGAAGCAAAACAAGACTGAAAGCTTAGTGGCAGATGACTGATGGTCAAAATTATACAATAAGTCATGAGCTACAATAACTCAGAGTTAGAATGCTTCAAACAATCTCAGTAAATGAAATAAACTATGAGGGCTCAAGAATAAATGAGATCTCAGTCAATCACCACTACAATTTTCACCCAGCGCACAAGGTCACTGAAGACACAATCTGAGCACCAAAGGCACGTGTAAGCCTATCATTTCCGTATAGAAGTCCAACAACACTAGCTCCAATAAATGAGGCTAACAAGGTAATTTAGGTGATAGTTCTACAATATCCATAATAATAAAAGCATAATATGCAAATCAACCGAATGGCCAAACAGTGAAATGACCCTGGAGACAACCTTCTTGATGAAGCCAGAGCTGTAAGGGCGGCTGAGGCAACAGGAGCTGCAAAGGCCTACTCTTGGAAGGAATTTGTGCATTAGGTTTTAAGTATGAAAATAAAACACCAAGCTAAAGTACTACTTCTACAACTGTTTTCAGAGAAATTGGGGTAACCTCTTCCTCATTCTGCTGTGGGGTGGGGTCCTTAAAATATCTAAAAAATAATGATTTTCTGAGACTCACATGGTAGGATGAGTGATTTTTATATGCCTGGAATTACATCCCTGAGTTTCCAAAGTCCCATTTCCCTTGGTCCAGTCATAGAAGTGTTGCTGGGGTTTCAGTAGAGCTAGAAGCAAAGCCAGTGTCCAGAATTTCTTTCCATGTTAGAGCTTAGTCCAGGTTAGCATCAGGCTAGCAGCACTATTAGTCCATTGTGTCTTGGAAGCCCCGGTGGGCATGGGCTACACTGGAGAATGCTAGGAAGCTGGGGTGAGAGAGCCTGAAAGTCAGGAGTCAAGTGCAACATGTCAAGACCAACCAAAAACAACTTTTAGAGCAAACTCCTTTGTTTAGGGAAGCAAATATTCCAAATTTAGAGCCTGTGCAGGTGCCATGCCCATTCTGACCAATGACCTGTTCCCAGGTGTGACTGATAGGCATGAACTTTTCCAATATCAACCCAACTTCACTGGGCATGAGTCTATTCTCCTCCTTGTCCAGTCCCTCCCCGCCAGCCACCTGTAGGGAATACACTCCCTGGAGAGTGCAAAGCTTTAGCTTCCTGGTGAAGCTGCCCAAATGACATGCATATAATATTTGGCCTTTGTTCCTTTCCTATTATTAAAAACTAGGTTAATTACTACAGTATCATGACCACTACCACCACAATAATAATAATTACATAGCTGAATCTATTAATTTTCCAAACAAAGGAACATACACCAGTTAAGAGGTGGATAAAAAGGGTGTTTTATTTTTAAATAATTTACAAAGGGTGAAATCATGGTGATTGTTCTAGGTGAATGTGGAAACTAGTACGTTGAATAAAATGAAATTACTTCATATGGCTGTACTGTCCTTTAGTCATGAAGGTATCTTTAGTTTGGTTTAGTTAGTGAATGTTTGTTCATTCACACCATTCATATCCATGGCATTTTCTCAGTTTCAGCTGCCTAGAGCCAGTTATAATGGAATCCAACTCAGTTTCATTACATTTTAGGGAAGTGATATTATATATATATATATATATATATATATATATATATATATATGAAATGGATTTCTTAGTATTCATCTCTCTGAAAAAAATTGAGAATCTCTGATTTAGATATTGGCAAAATTATTTGTCACGTGTACATTGACTCTTCTCTAGAGCCTGAATGCCAAGAAAGTTCACTGTCTTAAAATCTCAGGTTTTTCAAGATAAAAGAACAAAACTATTGACAGTTTTTGTGGAGTTATTTGCTAAAATTAGGTTAGTATGAATGCAATGTTTTCTTTCTCTTGCTAATCTGTATTAAAGCAGAGAGATATAAGAAAATGAGCTTCTCATAAATTATTTCATGAGCAAAGTAAAGGAGAACAAACAGATAACAGCTATCACTGGTGCACATTGTTAAAAGAAGCTTTACTAATCTTAGGATGAAAACCGATGTCCCAGGTGCTTATCAGCAAATTCAATTACAAATGCAAAGCCAAGAAATTTATAAACACAAAGCCCAAATCAGGTTTAGATGATTCTGAGGAATCTGAGCCTCTTTTTTATGAGTCTTTACCTAACCTTGATGACACAGAAGTAAAATGGAAATCAGGCATTCACAGACAAGGTACATGTCTTAAAAATAATGGAATTGGTCTGCAGGCAGTAGTTTAGCTAGCAGACTGTCACAGCATGCTCCCTCATTAGGATAATTCCTTGAAGTTTAAGATTGTTAGTATAAACAAGGCTGAAATACCCAGGTGATAGTGGCTATACTTAGGTATTCATCTGCAAACTAAACTGTTCTTTGAACAATATATGGTCCACAGAAATTTTAGCACTTAGATATTAGTCCCCAAAACTATTGCCACAAACTTAATTTTATTTCTTTATCATTGACACTATTACAGATCTCTCCTGTTTTCTCCCCCTTTGTCCACCTCCACTCCTGAGCACAGTTTGCTCCTATTACTTACACTATTTGAGACTACTTTTACTTTATGTGCAGATATATGAATAAGCAATGTCTAATAGACATTTTACTTCTAAAATTATTTTTTTTCTTTAACTTTGACCTAGTTTGGCATTGCAGTCAGGAGATATTCCTACCAGTATCATAGTTAACCCTTAAAATTCTTTACACTTTTGACTATTTCTCCATTTTTACATTTTTTTAATACTTTAATAGAATTCAAATAATCCTTATTGTTTTACTTGGCAAAATGTTACTTTCTAATATTATCATTCTGTCATATTATAACTAGAAAAAAGTTTTACTACTGTCATCAATTTTAGAGAATTTTATATCAATTGTTTTATGCTTTAGTTCCTTTAGAAATTACTTATAATTTCATATGGTAACAGTTCATGATAAATAACATAATATACCTCTATTGATACAAATGCTTTGTCTGTTCATTTAAAAAAATATTAGAATTTAGATGTTGATAATCTGATATACACTTGGTATATTTTTTCCCCTGGCTGTTATTTTGATTTTTAATTATGTTACCTAATAAAAAAAGAAACATGCAAATTAATCACTCTGCTATGCCCACAACCAATCATAGTGAGCTGGCTCCTGGGCAGCAGGGAGTGAAGCCAGGGCCCTATTCTTGCACGAGTATTGTGCAAGAGGCCTCTAGTATTTTATAATCTGTTATTAATAATTTACAGAGAATTTATTGATGGCCTATATATTTATGTGTAACCTTCCTGAAGTCAAATAATGATTACTTATTCTTTTTAATCTAATGTTTATTTATCACTCCTTTAACATTATTTAAACCTGTCTATTTCTCTTGGACTATACTAAAAATAATAATAATAACATTCTTATATTTCCCTAAAATTTAATAGGGTAGTTGTCACAGTTAAACTCTAAGTGTATTGTTTACTATTCAAAGTATTTTGAAATGGACTTTTTTCTTTAATAAGATAATTATAGTGAATGTTATTTAATAAAATATTCTAAAGAAATCAGTGTTTATGTTTTGAAAAAAATATATTCAAAGAAATGTGTAATAATGGAGAAACTACTTTTTCTTTTTTAGACTTGCATGAAAGACTATGGTTTGGGAGGAATAATAAAGATGCAGAAGTGAGCAAGTGAGAAGTACCACGGGGTCTAAAATATGTTATCTATAGACTGTATCATCCCAAAGAAGAGAAAATAAGTAAATATTGCTGAATGAATAATCTACTAGTATCCTACTATATAAAAACCCTGAGTCATAACGACCAGTAACAATCAAGGCTCGACCAACTGGAAGTCAGTCCTGCAATCAGTGCTGCCAGCTCTGACTGCTTCCACTGAAGGCACAGTGCCCCAGCACTGACTGCTGAGAAGGCTGTGAATTAGGTCCAGAGTGAGACCTGAAGAGAGAAGTAGGGACCAATCCATTGCCTCTATGGAAACTTTTGATTAGCTCTTGTTTCTCTTATTCTCTGTCTGGCCAGTGGCCATGCCTTCATTTCTCTCTACACCTCCACCAGGGATGTTATTCAGTCCTGCCTTTCTGATCAGGCCTTGTTTATAGGCCCAGAGATGCTGAATGGCAATGGATCTGACCATTCAGAACCAAATGTGAGTGCTGTGAAGAAACAATGGGTACCTAGGAAGTGGAACTACTTACACTAACTGGCATAGACACCAACCAATCAGAACCAAATGTGGTTGCTGTGGGGAGTCAATAGCTGCCAAGTAGGCAGAACTTTTGACACTGCTCTGAAACCGACCAATCATAACAAAATTGGCCAACAGCGGAGGGCAGTTGGGGACAACCAGGCTGGCAAGGGAGGACAATTAGGGGTGATCAGGCTGGCAGGCAAAGGCAGTTAGGGGTGATTAGGCAGGAAGGCAGGTGAGCAGTTAGGTTTCAGCAGTCCCAGATTGTGAGAGGTATGTCTGGCAGCCAGACATCCCCCAAGGGGTTCCCAATTATAGAGGGTACAGTCTGGGTTGAGGGAACCCCCCTCTGTGGACACGTTTTGTGCACTGGGTCTCTAATATATCTATATCTATATCTATATCTATATCTATATCTATATCTATATCTATATCTATATCTATATCTATATCTATATCTCTATATATATCTCTATATATCTATATATATCTATATATATATATATATATATATATATATTTGTTGAACAAATACATGATTAAATAATTTAACTATTGGTAACCACCAAGGCCAGATGAATCAATATGGAGAAATAAACAGTATGGGAGAGAGAAGAATAGTGACCACTGTTGCTACATACCTACACAAGTTAAACTCCTAATCACATCTCCCCCTATGTAGAATCAGCCATAAAATAAAGAGAAAGTGAAACATTTGAACTGTCAGAGGTTAAATTTGAAATTCCTGAGAAGATATTTTATGTGCTAAAGAATATTTACAATAGAATAAATTCTTGTCACTTGAAAAAATGTGGGCTAGAGACAGAAACTAAGTTTTATAATAGAAAATAAGGAACGTTGAACTTATTGGACATCTGAGTTCTATAATTTTATTATATCATATTTATTGTATATGGGACTCATTTCTTATTTCAAAAATTCTAAGACAATTTGGTGAGACAACATGTGATAGTTGTCTTTCTCTGGCTAGCTTATTTTGGTTATACGAATAAATTTAAAATTTAAAAACCCAGGGCTAAAACTAGAGTTATTAAGACAATGGCCATCACACACACGCACACACACACACACACACACACACACACAACACACACACATTGGTAACTATGTAAAAGGGATAATAAATTTCCAGTATTTAGCTTGATTGGAGTTATCTTTACACAATGCAAAGGTATCTCTAAATATAAAATGGTATAACTTAAATATAAACAATCATCATTCCTCAAAAATATATCAATAAAGTATTTTTTTGCTATAAATGCATGCTAGAATTGAGACTACTTAGTAGTATTGCTGTACAGAGAAATGTATGACTCAGTATTTACTGTACATTTTAAGAGAATAAATTCTTATAACAATGACTAAAATTCTAGTGACACTAGACTACTTTAAATTTTTCTGTCAAGACAGGCTGCAAAAAAAAATATATATATATATATATATATATATATATATATATATATATACTGTTTTAGAATGTATTGATTAGCCTAAATTTTTAAGTCTCAATAAAATTGTACACATAAAAACCTATGAAAGAGCCATATTTCTAGTTATTAAAAGTCAAAATTTGATACTTAAATTCTATTCAATGTCAAAGCAATCATGGTAATAGACAAAGCTGGACTAACTTTATTCATGGCTGTTGCAAAAGGAAAAGAGGCAAGAAATAAGTGTGAACTCAACTCCACAGAAACAAGGACTGGAAAGTTTTTATGTATTATTTATTTATTTATTTAGTTTAATTTTTATTGGTCAAAGTATTACATATGTCTCCCATTCACTGATTCTAACTCCTTTGCTCTCTGCCCACTTCCCCTGGCCTTCACCACTGTATTGTCTGTGTCCACAGGTTATGCATATATGCATACAAGTTCTTCAGTTCATCTCATCCCACCCACACCCACCTTCCCTCTGAGATTTCACAATCTGCTCCATGCTTCTATATCTCTGGATTTATTTTGTTCAACAGTTTATTTTGTTCATTATATTCCACATATGAGTGAGAGCATGTGGTTCTTATCTTTCTCTAGCTATCTTATTTTGCTTAGTATTAGTATATTCTCCAGGTCTCCAGGCTGTCTCAAAGGGTAAGAGATCCTTCTTTTGTACTGTTGCATAGCATGCCATGCTGTAATGTACCACAGATGTTTTATTCACTCTACTAATGAGTGCTTGGGCTGTTTAGAACTGGGACATTTTTAAAAGTAGGGTAGGGTGATCCTAAGTCACATATGCTTCTTAAATGGCTTTACTCAAAAGAAAAATAATTTTTTTATATCTTCATTACAGCAGATAATTTTACATGTCAACTCAAGGCAATCTCTCCTCCCTTAAACTGGGAGATTGGAGCACTAACCCTTACATTAAAAAAGGATGGAACCTTTGTTTCTTCAGAAAGATGGCACCTCGGTTATATACCTGGCATTATGATGAGACAAGACTTACATTTCAAAGGACCAATAAACAATAAACCTTTTTAAGTATTATAAAGTAAGTGATCTCAGAAAAGGGAGCAATACTACAAAGAAATATCATCCTATATAATAAAAGAGTAATAAGCAAATTTGACTGTACCTTCACCACACCCACAAGCCATGCCCACCAGCCAATCAGGAGCAGATTATGCAAATAAACCCAACCAAGATGGCTGATGTCACTGAGAGCAGGAGGAAGGCCTGGGTTTCCCTGGCAACAGAGCTTTCCACCTGCCATTGCCGGCCTAGGCCTCCACTCAATGTGACAATGTTTCAATTATTAAAGATATAGAAATGGTGGCAGCCACTGAACTGGAGAGAACAGAGGCTTGGGTTTCCCTGGCAACAGAAGAAGCCAAGCTTTCAGTCTGCAGTTGCTGGTCTAGGCCTCCACTCTAGGGTACAATGTTTTAAACAGAAATGGCTGCAACCCAGAGCGAGCAGAAGGCTTGGATCTGTTCCAGGCTACAAAGTTTCAATTGTAGACATAGATTAATCCCAGATACCAGGGCCTGTGCTTGGGTAGCTGGGGAACATGGCCGGCTTGCAAACCTCCACAGGCCCCTCCACCAGGCTGCCCCTCACCCCAAGGGAACCCCCACCCTGATCTGGGACACTCTTCAGGGCAAACCAGCTGGCTCCAACCCATGCACCAGGCCTCTATCCTATCTAATAAAAGAGTAATACACAGATTGACCATCACTCCAACATACAAGAGGGCTGCCCCCATGTGGTCAAAGATCCTGCCCCCATGTGGACACAAGATGGCCACCACAAGATAGCCAGCCGGGGAGGGCTATTGGGAGGTTCTAGGCCCTGCAAGGGAGGGAAGTTGTGGGCAATCAGGCCAGTAGGGGAAGGCAGTTGGCAGGGACCAGGCCTACAAGGGCAGTTGGGGGCGATCAAGCCTGCAGGGGAGGGCAGGTAGGGGTGACCAGGCCAGCAGAGGGGGGAAGTTGGCGGCAAATAGGCTGGCAGGGGAGCAGTTTGGCATCAATTAGTCTGGTAGGGTGGTGGTTAGCAGGTGATCAGGCTCGCAGGCAGAAGAGGTTAGGGGCAATTAGGGAAGCAGGCAGGTGAACAGTTTGGAGCCAGCAGTCCTGGATTGTATGAAGGATGCCTGATTGCCCCTTTAGCCCCTATCCTAGGATCGAACAGGCAGTCAGACATCCCTCGAGGGGTCCCAGATTGGAGAGGGTGCAGACAGGGCTAAGGGACATCCCCCCACCACGTGCATGAATTTCATGCACCGGGCCTCTAGTACAATCATAAGAATAGATGAAGTGCTGACATTTGCGACAATGTGGATGGATCTTTAGGTCATTATGCTAAGCAAAATAGAGACAGAAAAGGCAAGAGCCATATGACTTCACTTATATGTGGGATATAAAAATGAAAACAGCACATTAACAACCAAAAAAATCAAACAAACAAAACTTATAGAGGTGACAACAGTATGAGGGAAGGGGTTAGAAGGAGAGTAAAGGGTACAGGGGGTCAAATATATGGTAACAGAAGATTTAACTTTAGCTGAAGGGCATACAATAAAATGTATAGATGATGTATCATAGAATTTTTCACTTGCAACCTATATAACTTTACTAAGCAACATCACCAATATTGTGAGTGCTACTATCTCCCAATAAATTTAATTTTTAAAAAGGGAAACAGTGGGAAAAAAAGCCTGTCCTAAGTTTAGTCCACATGGATGGACTTTGATCACATTATGTAAGTGGGATAACTTAGAGAAAAATAAGTAATATATATTATTACTTAATATGTGGAGTCTAAAATGTCAAACTCATAGAAAACAGAGTAAAATGGTGGTTGCAAGGTAATGGATGGTGTTAGGAAGATTGATGTAGTTTAAGGGACAGATTTGCAATGAGAGAGAGGTAAATAAGTCGTGGAGCTCTAATGTATAGTATAAAAATATAGACAATAATATTGCATTATAACTATATAATGTGATAAAAGTGGTAACTATAACTTCAACAGCAATCATATTGCAAAATAAAAAAAAATGTACATGTACACCTTTATTTACACAATGTTATATATAAAATATATTCAATAAAAATATATGCTTAGTCAAGCTGAGGGGAACATTAATGTTGTTTCCATAAGCATTCTAATGTAGAGGAAGCATTAGATCATTCCTAAAGGCAGAGCAATGCTACCAGCCCAGCAAACTGGCATGCCTTTATGATCTTGTGGCTTGTAATTGACCAAGAACTATATGCTATGAATATTTTATTTTTTACAACAGTGACCTCTCGGTATAACAACCACTAGATTTTGAACTCTGGAAACAGTTTCCTTCATTCATTTTTGTTTTTCTATTTTATGCTTTTTGTTGTAACTATGAAATAAAAAATGAATTACTAACTGTAATGTTGAATCTGAACTGTTAACTCCTGCTTCACTAATGAGAGGTGGGGTGGGAGGGCAATGCAAAACTGTAGAGAAGAGAAATATATTTGACCTTAGTATTTTTCTTTTACACAAAGCATAGTCCTTGTGAGAGGGTCTATCATCAAAAGAATATTTGTAATTCACTTCCAGTGATTGTCTTGGTGGTTTTACATCTTATTAGATTGAACCCATCTGAACCCATTGAACCCATGAGATTTCTTTAGTTTATGGCCCAGAATTCCACAATGTGGCTCTGAGTCTCACTATTGGAACCAACAATAATTCCAAACCCCATCTGAATTTGTCATATATTCCACCATTTATTTATCATAGGTGAATAAGACAAAATTTTTCTAATAAAGTTAGGAGATATCATTTGAAAAGCATGTTACTTTTTTAGCACCATAAATAAGAAAAAAATGGAAATTACTTAAACTAATACCTACAAATAATAACTATTTCATATGTGGTATTAATTAATTAATTTATTAACATAATACCCTGTTTCCCTGAAAATAAGACAGTGTCTTATATTAATTTTTGCTCTCAAAGATGCACTAGGTCTTATTTTCAAGGGATATCTTATTTTTCCATGAAGAAGAATAGGGTACACATTTATTGTTGAAAAAAAAAAGAAATTTATTACCTGTGTATGGTATGGTAGTAGTTGTCATCACAAACCAGCATAACCAGACAAACTCTGAATCTTACGGTATCAAGAATTTCTTGTTCCTACCATTATTTCCATGTACAACAATCTACCCTGTTTCCCTGAAAATAAGACATCCCCCGAAAATAAGACCTTCCAGTTTTGCCTCTCTCTGTAATATAAGGCATCTCCCCGAAAATAAGACCTCCCCATAATATTTTTATTCTTGAAATTGAAAAAAACCTGGGCCACACAAGCAGTTATACGCAAGTGGGTTGATTTAATGCTGCTGCTTGTTATGTGAGGGAGCCAAAGATGTCTGCTAACCTGTGATGCAGCCAGCACTCACCACACTAAAGACAAAGAAATTTCTTCACGAAAGAAAAATAGATCAAATAATGATTCCCGCAGAAATGACAGTCTATCTCCAGACTCTTGATATTGCAATAAACAAGCCATTCAAGGACAATTTGTGCATGGAAATTAATGACTACATTGAAAATAGAATAGAGAGAAATCAGCGTGGAAACTTTGTGAAACCTAAACTGCAAGTGGTTGTGACTTGGGTGAAGAATTCATGGGAGAAAATCACTGACAGTTGCAAATGCAATATGAGCATGCTACCTTGACAAGAAGTACTCATTTAAGTCACAACCTCTTGCAGTTTAGGTTTCGCAACGATTCCACGCTGATTTCTCTCCATTCTATTTTCAATGTAGTCATTAATTTCCATGCACAAATTGTCCTTGAATGGCTTGTTTGTTGCAATATCAAGAGTCTGGAGATAGACTGTCATTCCTGCGGGAATCATTATTTGATCTATTTTTCTTTCGTGAAGAAATTTCTTCGTCTTTAGTGTGGTGAGTGCTGGCTGCATCACAGATTAGCAGACATCTTTGGCTCCCTCACATAACAAGCAGCAGCATTAAATCAACCCACTTCCTTATAACTTCTTGTGCGGCCCAGGCTTTTTCAGTTTCAAGAATAAAAATGCCCAAAACATGTTCAATCTTTTCCTTCTTGCCCTTAGAAATGATTAAAGGTGGGATTTTAGTGCCATCCAGACAAATTGCCAAAATACAGGTAACATGTGCACATTGGTAAGTAGTGGAGGGAATGTACACTGCGGAGGCACCCTGCTCTTCAATTGTTGTTTGAGATGATTGGCCCATAAACACTGCAGTTTCCTCCATAGCAATCATTTTGGAAAGACTGTATTTAGAGAAGTCAGCATCATCAATAAAGGTCTTGAAAGCAAGTGCTTACTTAATAACTTGAGCATCTTCCAGCCTAAACAGTGTTGTGGATCTTCTTAAAGACAGTTCACTTCGCTGAAGGAAATTATCCAGCCAATGTTGTGATGCTTTGAAGTCTTCGGGGGCTATGTCAAACTGTGGTACCATTGCAAGGGCAAATTCTGGAATCTGAGCCCTATTCACAACCAAAGCCTTTGCTCGCCTGTCAACAACCCATTCACAGATCAGGTCTTCCAGCTCAGAAAATAATGGTTGCCCACCTGATCCACACTTGTGCTTTTTAGCATTTTCCTTGTCCACTTGTTCAATGAGGTTACCATACTCTTCTCGCTATTTTCAGACCAATTGGATACTCAGTATTTTCTCTTTGCAGAAAGCAGTAAGATTTTGGCCCCAAGAGTCTTCCACAATTCCTTTCTTGTATTCCATGTAGTAGCTCTTTCTTTTTGCGCTCATGTCTAGGGGTAAAAATATATCAGCACCGTTTACCAGTATTTATTGTACTTTAGACCCTTCAGCAGAAAAGCAGTCAACCCCTAAAGTGACACACTGTATCAAAAGGGGAGAGGAAATAAAAATGGCATAGGGGTATCAAGATGGGGGGAGGGGGATCACTTAAAATGTCACAATGGGGGATCAGAGGGAAGAATCAATAAAAATGGCACAGGAGGATCAGAGGGGGGGATTGCCATTTTAGTACCTCCTTCTGATCCTCCTGTGACATTTTTGATTCCCCCGCTTCTGATTCTCCTGTGCCATTTTGACTCCCTCCCCCCTTCAAATCCACCCTGTGTCATTTTAAGTGAGTCCCCCTCCCCCAACCCCTGTGCCAGTGGACAGTGGATTATTTAGTCTCTCTCTGCCTCCCACCTTCACCAGATATCCCGCCCCCCCTTTACCAGACATCCTCCCTACCCCTTTATCAGACATCCCCCTCCCACTTCAGTCACCCCTGTGTGTCTGTGCCCGTCAGATTCCACACAATGTGCCCCGACTCCTGCTCCACGCGATTCACTCACTGTCTAATTGTGAGTCAACTAGACTCCATCAGCACAGAGCAAGCAGCAGGCGGCAGTTTGTCCTGGCAGCAGCAGGGGCTCTGTGATTTAAAGAGACCTCGCACTGCCTGATCAGCTCCAGCTGCCCTGTGGCCAGTGAGCTGCGTCACAGCGCCTGCCTCTATGGTCCAGAGGAGTCAGTGTTGTGATGTTTGAAGTCTTCGGGAGGCTATGTCTTTAAGGTAGCTTTGGGGGCCTTATTATCGGGGATGTCGTGTTTTGGGGGCGTTGTCTTACTTTGGGGGAAAGATGGTAACACTAAAGAAAACATAATTATTCTTCTTAAATGAGGAAAATAAGATCAATATGTTAAGTAAAATAATACACTCAGTATTTAACAAATTTGAGTTTTAACATTAAATTGATTTTGATTTTTATAACCGAAGTGAAAAAAATTTTAGAGACAGGACAGTTTTATAGGAAAAGGGGGTCCATGGAAGAGGAAAGCATATGTGATAGGAAGGGGAGATAGCTTCAAGATGCCAGAATGTTTATCTTATTTTTAGAGGATAAAGAAATATTGCCAGAGGAAGGTAAACATTCACAGAGGACAGAGGAATGTTGCAAGATAAGGGAAAGAGTAAAGGCGGGACGGGGCGGTGGGGTACCAAGTGGGCTTTGGACTTTGAAACTGATACTCTGCAGAAGAATGGCCAACTGGAAAGCACAGGGCTCATAAATTAAGAAAGTATCCAATTAGAAACAGAGAGACTCAGAATAGGATTTAGATTGTTTTCCCCTTTTAGAAAGAGCAGGGTTGTTCCATTTGGGAACTATCCCTAGGAGGAGTCTGTATATGCTGGCAATAAACTTCCACATGGTTGCTCAAAAATCTTTTGGTCTGCAAATTTATTCTTCAAACTTTGTGAGACAAGAACCTACAGGGAGAGACTGTGCCCCGACACTAAGTATCAATAGCTTGTTCTTCACCTAAAATATAACTTCAAAGAGTACTCACATGAAGTTGGATTGTGCAAGAGTATGAGGTAGCACAGATTTTCCATAGTTAATAGTAATCCAAGTATTTTATCATCTAACATGTTAATACCTTCTAAAATGCAACTAGTAAGAGTGTTTTGTTTCAAATACAATTATACAAAACTATAAAATTTAATTGTTTATTTTAAATTTATATATTTTCTCTTAGCTGTTAATTTGGAGGGAAACCAATATTTTACTAACAGTAAAACTGAACTTCTTATTATTAGTGGATATCCTAAATGCATATTTGAATATCTCAGTATTTTATTTTTTAAAAATATACCCAAAATAAAAGAAAGAGCATATTAAAAAACTGAGCACTGTTTTTCATAATAATTTGAATATCAACAGGAAAACTCATTTTTATAATTATAATTAATATTTTATTGTTTAAAGTATTACAAATAGTAGCACATATGTCTTCTTTTTTTGCTCCATTGACCTCCCCCCTGGCCTACCCTACCCCCCAGTACATGGCCTTGCCTGTCCCCCTGCCCCAGTGTCTTGTATCCATTGGTCATGCTTATATGCATGTGTTCAAGTACTTCAGTTGACCTCTTACAGACCCCCCCAAACACCCCATGTCTTCCCACTATAGCCTGAAAGTCTGTTCGATGTTTCTTTGCCTCTGTATCTATTTCCCCCCATTTCTTTTCTTTAAAAAATCTTGCCTCTACAAATTAGAAATAAACATATAATAACAGCAAATGTTTGAGTCCCAATTTCAATGTCCAACAGTTCCTTATGTGAACATGTCAGCAATGACATCTGGGTGGTGGACACATGGTAGCAATGCAGGTCCGACCCTCTCTGGTTTGGTCCTAGGCAACCCGCAGCGACACACAGCTGCTGACTGCTAGCATGGCAAGGCGTCATCAGCATCTTGCAGCTCTGGACTGTTTCTCCTCTTGTCTTCCTGATTGGAGCAGACCTGTCAATTCCTCTCTGCCGCAGGAATCCACATGGTCTTGGAGTTATTTTCTGAAAATATACAAACATATTCTCGACCAGAAGTTAATAAATGAATCTTTTCTCTAAAATTGACTTGGGATCCTTTTTACTTTTGCTCAAATGATTTTCTTTTGGCTTATTTTGATATCCTCTGTGATTTTATGGGTGTCCTGCTGTTAGCATTACAAATGAAAATTAAATTTGTAAAGTCAAAATTTTCTAAATGTAATTTACTTACAGGATATTTTTCCTTACATGATATTACCCTACTATTCCCCCCCCTTTTTTTTATTAATGGAGGCTTTTGTAAATTTTATAATGCAGTCTTGATAACTTTAAATTTTAATTTTTGCACAAAAATATGACTGCTTTAGGTTTATTGCATACTAAGCAATTTTACCATGAGATGAACTACCAATAGAAATTTTAGTTAATACTTTAGGAACAGTTTTTTGTCCCATACAATTAAATTTTCTTGAATATTCACTTATTCCAAATAGCCAATTTAAATTAATCTAAAACTTGATTACTATTTTGCTGTCAAATTTAATACTCTACCAACAATCTTAGTTTACCTCGTAAATATTAGTGAAAAGGGATATTTGCATTCTTGAGTAGGCCCTGAGCATTCCTGGTGCTAGGCTAGATTTAGATATAGGGCAGCTGCTGTTGATCAAGTCTCTGTTACCTGGGTCCCAATCTGAGCTGTGCCAAGTCTCTGCCTGTAACCTGGGTCCTGATCTGAGCTGGACATGGATGCAAAGCACCCATGAGGACAGGAGACCTCCCACAGAAGAGTTGAGGGTTCAGGTCCCTGCAAGGTTCGGAGAGTGAGGGTCTGTGCCCCACCTCTGTTGACCCCCAAGTTCTCTCCTGTGACTGTGCCTGTCTTAGGTTGTTCCTTCCCTGAGGAATCTTACCCGTGTCTGGATAACCAGTCACCCTCTGGGGCCAAGCAGGGTGATGTGAGGTTCAGTTCTGTCTCCTTGGTAGCCTATGCCCCCGTGGCCTCCATGCCCAGCACTGGCCATGGGATGCATTTGCCGCTGGTGGGGCCCCAGCACTGATCACATATCTCAGCAGACTCAGGTCTCTTCTCCCAGGAGGACCCAGCTCACAACATTGGGCCAGGGACAGATTCATTGTACCAGCTACCAGGAGGCTTCAACCTCAGCATGAACAAAAAGCTCAGGCAACAGCTGAGGGCAATTGGATTGTGAGAAGAGGGTCCCTTTTGGCAAAAATGGCAAGAGAGGCAATATAGAATTCTCAAGTGCCTTCCCAGTGCCTTAATTCCTCTGAAAGAAATTAAATCTTTTCATGTCCTTTTTTAAATTGCTGGAAAATTGCATTTTAAGAGCCTAATGTTTATATAGTTTTTCTATATATTTTTTTATCAAAGCCTGTATATATATATGTGTGTAAAATTCTACATATTATAAAATATTTTACTTATTTCTAAAAGCTTATAAGTTGCAGTTTCTCTCTCTGGTTATTTGGCTGATACACATTTCTAGATGCTTCATTTATCAGCACATCACATGTGTGTGTTTCTATGCTATAAAGGTGGCACACTGTTTCTTTACTTTAAGCTTTTTAGATTAATGAGAAAACCAAGTAAACTTGCGTTTAAGGGTCAGAGTTTTCTGGTATCTTTCTTAACTCTTGCCTAAGGGATTACTGTTTTACATTCAATCACAGCACACTCTGGAGGCATTTGTCACGATCCTGACAAGTTAGATAAATGGTGAGTTAAAACCAAGGATGAAGGTCAATAAGGACAAGTCCTAGGCAGCTAAATTAAAAGCAAAATACCAATTATAATTCTACTTGCTGTGGAAATTGTAACTAAATTCAAATAGAGCAGAATCACTAATGACAAGTTATAGATTTACAAAAGTAACTTTTGACTGTACAGTAACAGGCAATTAAACTCAAAACTTTATTTTTGTACAGGTTTGTTTGTTTGTTTCAAGACCTGTTACCATCCTCACATCATATTTATGGTAGGTTTAACAGGATTAATAAGTCAAAGTAATTAAAAGCAAAACAAAACACAAAGTACAAGAGATAATTGAATGTGTGATAAATAAAATAATATGAGTTAAATCAAGGTGACTTTTTTATGTTTTAAGCACAGGAGTGTTAGTTTCTTTATTTCTGACTTGCAAATTTTAGCAAGTAGAATGTAACTTATCCTTTATTTTATACTAGAGGCCCAGTGCATAAAATTCATGCACTTGGGAAGATCCTCTCAGCCCAGTCTGCCCCTTCTCACAATCTGGGAGCTCTTAGAAGAAGTCTGGCCTCCCTCTGTGGGAGGCCACTAGCCAATCAGGGGAAGGCACCACCCCCGTTACTCCCCCAATGCTACTGCCTCTGGTCTCCCTCTGCGGGAGTTGCCCCTACAATCAGGGGAAAGTGACACCCCCATCACTCCTCTGCTGCTTCGACTGCCGGCCATGAGGTTGCCTGAGCCTCAGCCATCATAGCCACTGCAGCTTGCCTGAATCTCACCTGGCCCTCATTGCCTGAGCCTCAGGCCCTTGCAGCAGCAGCAGCCATCAGCGGCTTGCTGGAGCCCTGGACTGGCCCTCGGTAAGTGGCAGTGGCCATCAGGAATACTCACAGCTGCCACCACCATTTGGGGAGTTCAGGCTGCCCTCCACTGGGCCCTGCCTCCCCCACTCCTGTCCCTGCTGCTGCTTGCTGGAGCCCCATGCCAGCCCAGGACAAGCAGCATCTGGCCTAACATCCTCAAAACTACAAGTCTCACCCACCCACTGCACAAGCAGCCTGCTGGTGGGTCATTCCTATGATGGTGCCCCAACCAATTTGCATATTATCCTATTACTTGATTGTTAAATATATATTAATCAGTCTTTTAAGAGCATATAATTGAAAGAAGTTTTAAGGGATAAAACAGGCAGGTTTAGGGAGTTTTTTGAGAGGAAGGCTTGGAGCACAAAAGTGGGGCTTTGGAGCTTCCCAAAGGTATACATTCACAGAGAACAAAAGGTGCCACAGGATAAGGGAAAAGGAAGACATCCATTTGCAGAAGATAGGGGAAAGCCACAGGGTATGGGGAGAAAGAGGAAGTAAACTTTCACAGAGGATAGATAAACTGAAAAATGGGAGAAAGGAAAACAGATTTTTACAGGAGACAGAGCATTATACCACTGAGGGGGAAGAAAAATGGGGGCACCATGTAGGGTTTGAACTTTAAAGCTGATATAGTGACCAATCAGAAGGGAACATAGAGAAACAAAGAACTATAGTCTTTACAGTATAAACCTTAAGAAAAAGGAACTTTGTGGGTCATCCCCTTGGGAATCTCTACTTGTTTCCAATAAATTCCATCCTTTTCATCAACCACCTTTTTTCTGTAGCTTCATTCTTTGAATCCATCTGGACAAGAACCCAAGAAAGAAGTCATCCTTGTATCTTGCTCAGAAAACAAACAAACAAACAAACAAACAAACAAACACTTGACTCATAATTGTCTCTACTTTCACAAAGTATAACTGTCAAATATATTAATTCATTCATTAATTGAAAAATATTATTTTAAAAGTTTCTTCACAAGAAAAAATGGGCACCAACTATTAATAAATATACAATAAATCTCTACATTTACTTAATATAATAAGCCTTTTAAAAATTAAATAAGGGAGATGCTATTTTACAGAGATTGTTGGAATGGACAGCATTGGGATGGTTCTTGGAAAAGGATTGCCTGAGGAGACAGAAACATTAAGGCAAAAGGCTCTCAGGGAAGGATGAATTACTCAAGACAAAGAGCAATGTGGAAGTAGGTAATGTTAAGTTGTCTGTCTAATGCTACAAAATGGGATTCAGAAAAGTAAGCAAAAAGCAGATAATCAAGAGGCATATAAACAATGGGAAAGTGTTTATATTTCACCCTAAGTCTGATCAATGTTCAAAATGGTAAATGTGATCATTGAGTTCTAAAAAGGCCTAGTTTCTTACTGCTACTAATTAAACTAATCACTGTGCATGTTATCTGAATGGCAAGTTGAGGTTTCGATGTTTTTGTTCTATGAAACTTGAAGAATAAAACTCACAGACTAAAAGGTTTTATGCAAAAGTGTGGAAATTTATTGCAAGCATATATAAACTCCTGCCTGAAGACGGGTATCTGAATAGGAAAGCACTGAGTTTCTTTATCTAAGGGTTTATAAATGATGGCAGTTGTTTTGTCTGTTTTATGTTGTTTTCTAATTGGACCTTTTTAATTTTATGTCCCCTTTTGTTTTTCCCCAATTGGCTGATTTTCCCATCCCTGTTAATATCAATTTCAAAATGTCAAAGATCATTAGGTGCCACCCCTTCCTCTTGTAACAGTCGCCATCATCTGTACTTATAAGATAAATATTTTAGTGGTTTGGAGTTGGTCTGGCCCATCATGAATGCATTCCTACACTAACTGTCTCTATCTCTAAATCCTCTCAGCAAGATGTTCAGCTTCTATTTCTGAGAACAGGTCACTCTCAAAAGTTCATGAGAGTAAATTAAACTCACCATTCTCATTACTGGTACAAAACATATGATAGGTTCAAATATTGTCTGCAAATATATGCTGATAAAAAGCACAGTTAATAACAGTAGACTTTAAATACCTTGCATTTTCACAAAATGTATAAAATGAGTCCAATTAAGCCCTATTCTACTATATGTGTCTTACTGTCAGCATTTATAATGTACTATATTACAATTCGTAATGTACTGAATGAGTAAGATTTTTTTTCACTTATTTGAAAATATTCTCAATTGTGGTTTTTCTTACAGATTTTACAAGACTGCTAATTCTTCTGACATTTCAAACTGATCATCGCCTTATTGGAAAATCAAATATAAGTGAGCAGTATTAGTAATGTCTCTCAACTCATCGAGTTCCATGTTATTTTGTTTTACTTTCACTTAAAATATACACTGGGAGAGATTTTGTGAATCCTCTCTTAAATAGCAAACAATTGACTGGCATGTGCCATTTGGAACTTTTCCAGGTCTGAAAATAAAAGAGAAACATGCAAATTAACCATCACTCTGCTACACCCATAAGCCGAGCCCATTAGCCAAACAGGATCGAGTATGCAAATTAACCTAACCAGTTTGGTGGCCATCCAAGGAGCTGGAGATGAGTAAGAGGCTTGAGCTGCCCTTGTCAATGAAGAAAGCCAAGCTTCCTGTCCTGACCAGCCCTGACCAGCCCTGGCCTGCACTCAAGGCTACAAAGTTTCAATTACAGAAAATAAATAAATACTAGATACTTGCTTCCAGCTGGCCCTGGCCTCTGCTCAAGAAGGCACTGAAAAAAAAAAAGAAAGAAAAAAAAAAAAGGAGGGACTGAGACCTTGGGTCATTGGGGGGTGATCAGGCCAGGATGGGATGACAGGGGCCGTTGGGTGTAAGAAGACCAGCAGGGAGCCAGTTGAGGGTGAGCAGGCCATCAGTGAGGGTCAGTTGGAGCCGATTAGGACAGCAGGGGAGCAGTTTAGACTGAGCAGGCCAGCAGGGTGGGGCAGTTGGAGATGAGCAGGCTTGCACAGAGGGGCAGTTTTGGGGTAATCTGGCTCCTGTGGGGGGCAGTTGTGAGTGAGCAGGCTGACAGGCAGGGTGGTTAGGGTCAATCAGGGAGACAAACAGGCAGGTAAACAGCTGGAGCCAGCAGACCTGGATTGTAAGAGGGATGTCCAACTGCCGCTTTAGGCCACATCCCTGTAAACTGGCAGTAGGGCATCCTTCAAGGGGTCCAAGACTAGAGAGGGTGCAGACTGGGCTGAGGAACACTCCCCACCCTGTGCATAAATTTTGTGCACCAGGCCACTTATATTTTTATAATATGGCAACCTCAAATTTATCTTAAAAAATTTAGAGCTATCCTTCTATGCAAGACATTTATTGCTCTTTATTTCTCAATATTGAAATGACACTGATATCTGGGAAATATTGGACAAGACTTTTTGAGAAATAGTGTAGCTATTTCTTATACATTGGTAGTCAAGAAATTCAAATATTTCCTTTCACTTTTTGAAAAAATCTAGGGCATAAATTTGACCATTTCATGCTTTCACGTGGGACTTTGTATTAAGAATGCTTTTAATTTGATTAGAGTGACTTTCAACTATATACATTTGATTTTTGAGAAAATCTTTATTCTCTTTTAGACATAACCATTATCTTTTTTATAAACAATCTGTGGTCCTGATAGAAATACATCCCATGGCAAATAAGACATTAGCTGTTCCACACAGTATAAAGACAAACATTTCAAGCAACCCTCCATCAACAATTCCCTTTAGAAAATTCTGTCTTACTTTCTCTAAGCCACTTCACCATGTCTGCTTGAATGAAAACAAAGAAGATGTGGCATAGTTTATATATTGGTTTTCAGGATAAACTTGTTCTACAAAGGGATGTTTCTGAAGCATCATAAGGAAATACATTTTTCTGAGTGGAGAGACTTTGAGGAAAACATCTTCATTGCTCACTTTGCCTAGAAGTGATGACACAAAATAAGGATCTATAGGAATATATACATGCCATGGCCAATAAGTTCACTAGACCTATATAGCATTCACAGATAATGCCATAAGATGATTCTCCTTCACTAGAAAAGACCCTTAATTTTTTAAAAGGCAATAATATCTAACTTAAAAATAAATAAAACACATTTATCCACTCCTTTACAGCTAAGGTGACACAGTTATATAACAAAATAGAAATGAACTCACTGGGAGAGAATTTTGTGAATCCTCTCTTCAATAGCAAATAATTGACTGGCACGTGCCATTTGGAACTTTTCCAGGTCTGGAAGATAGCTATAATGTTGAGGTGGAAAAGCTTTGCTAAGCCTACGGGGCAACAAACTTCAGGCAAAGGATGGCTTCATATAATTTTATAGAAGTCTTAGATTTTGTAAGTAAAGGGCTTCTCTAAATAGCTTGTATCTAGGTTGTGGGTTTGATCCCTGGCAGGGGAGTGTATGGAAGGTAACCAATTGATCTCTCTCTCTCTCTCTCTTTCTCTCTCTCATCATTAAGCATATCTTCAGGTGAGAATTAAAAGAAATAAAATTTGTTCTCCCATATAGTGGAGTTCCTTTTTATTTTGATGATTGTTATTTTTGCTGTGCAGAAACTTTTTCATTTGATGTAGTTCCATTTATTTACTTTTTTTCCCTTTGTTTCTCTTGCCCTAAGAGATATATTGGTAAAAATTCTGCTATGTGAGATGTCTGAGACTTTTGCTTCCTATTTTCTTCTAGGATTTTTAAGGTTTCACCACTTACATTTAAGTGTTTTATCCATTTTTAATTTATTCTTGTATATTCATAATCCGTACACATAGGCGATGGAGCAGTGAAGAACTGGGGTAGAATGAGAGCCAGGTTGAGGAGGATAATGGAGGAAAATGTGGGACATCTGTAATACTCTCAACAATATAAATAAAATAAAATTTTAAAAATACATTACAATAAAAAAATAAATAGGCATTTTCTCTTTCCAGCCAGCACCGAGCTATGGGTATCTCTTAGGTCAATTGGCACAAGCACAGCAAGACAAAGGGCACTAGAAAGCTCTACCGCAAGAAGTGGAAATATGAGCTGAGACGCCCTGCTGCCAACGTACACACAGTCCAAGTGCGGGGAGGCAGCAAGAAGTACTGAGTTCTGTCTGAGGAAAATCCAGGCCAGGAAAGACAAAAAAAATGCTCTTTCCTCCTATCTTAGCTCATGTAATAAAGGTGTTTATTATACATACATACATACATACATACATACATATATACATATATATTTTTGCCTATTTTCACCTAAGAAAAATAAACTACCTTAATTATTTAAGCCATGTTTCATTCAGATTTACTTTTACTCCTGGCTCCTTTAGTTATGTGGAGGATAGGATAGCACTGATTAAGAATAACATACAGTTTGAATCTGGTTTTACTTTTCTGCCTCATACTGCTGCCAACACCTCATATTTTTGCATCATCAAAATAGAGTTTTTGATCAATAAATTTAGCTTGTAATGTAATGAAGCTATAAAATCATTTACAAGAGGAAAGACTCAAATTTTGTAATCTACTCAATAATTCTGAAGCAGCTAGACCTAAGAAAGGAAGGAAAAAAAAATCTATTGGAGAGTCAATTACTGAAACATTTGCAAAAGAGAATGGGATTGTCCACAAAAGTGCCAGTATCCATGTTTTTGCTAATGGCAGTATTTTTTTCTTTTCTTATGGCTGAGCAGTATTCCATTGTATGACTATAAATATCGTCTTTATTCAATCATCTACCAAAGGACGCTGATTGTTTCTATGCCTTGGGCACTGTGAAAAATGCTGCAATGAACATAGGGGTGCATATATTATTGTCAAGAAATAGTTTTTAGTTTTTCTGGTATATACCCAAAAGAGGAGTTGTGGACCATATGGTAACTTAATTCTTAATTTTTTGAAGAGCCCTTATACTGTTTCCATAGTGGCTGTACCAGTTTATATTCCCACCACTGGCGGTCACACAATGTAATAGCCTGATGATTTGTCAGAATTATACACTTGAAACCTATATAACTTTATCAACAAGTGTCACCCTGATAAATTTGATTTTAAAAAGTGACAATATCTGGTAAATAATTATTGCAGTGCTGGAACATTTGTGTATCTTATCTGTTTCAATGCCACTCCCTTTGATGTGATATTGTACCATCATTCTGCAAGGCATTACCATTGGGAGAAACTGGATTAAGGGTATATGGAAATTCCTGTGTTATTTTTTCAACTGAATTTCAACATATGATTATGTCAAACTAAAGTTTTATTTGAAAAGGAGAGTTGGAAACACACTGTAAACAAGAATGCTTTTTCAACAGAGCAGGCAGTTTGTGTGGCATGATGGAGGTAGATCTTCATAAATTTTACTTTGAATGATGTTAAAATTAAAAAAAAATATGTTTTCACTTGAGTAAAGTTTGTTCTAGACTTTTGAGAGTACATAAATCTATTTTTTCTAAATATTATACTTTTTGTTTTGTTTTATCTTTTCTTAACATGAAATGCTAAGATCTTAAGGACAGAGCTTCAGATGTAGGCTTAAAGGATATTTATTTAAAAAGAAGCATAATCTATATCATAACCTTCCTACTCAAGCAAAAGAAGCCTTTATTTTTTTTAGAATTTTAAATTACAGTTGACATGTTAATTTCAGGTATACAACATAGCAACCAGAAATGTATATACCTTATGAAGTGATCACCCTGATAAGTCTAGTACCCATCACACACAATACATATTAAATTATTATTGACTATATCCCTATATTGTACTTTACATCCCCAGGACTATTCTTATAACTGGAAATTTGTGTTACTTAATTCCTTCACCTTTTCTAGCTATTCACCAAAACCCCTCTCATTTGGCATTTTGTTCTCTTTATCTGTGAGTTTGAAAAACCACACTGCGAATATACCAGGGCATACTAAGTTGCTCTTTTGTTCCAATGATCCCTACATTCCAGAATAGGAAAATCACTTAATCACAGTCTTGCACACAGGAATATGAAAATAATAAAATATGAGAAAAATGGACATGCTATCAAAGAATATGATAAAATCTGCTATAGATAATGCTTACAATTCTTAGTCTAATAAAAACCCAAGAAAGTTAAAGCATGCTGTAGGAGAAATTTGCTGAGTTGCTCACTGAGGGGAATGATCAGGGGATTTAAGGTGAAGTTGTTGGTTGTAATGCTCATTATGCATTTACCATAAAGATTTGTGCACCAATATTAAAACTTTATGTGTTTAACAGAGATTCATACACCAAAAATTAAACTTTTCCTATTGCTTCCTGAACTGAGATGTTCTTTATCAGCTTCAGCTTATTAAATAAAATGAATTGTAATGAAATGCACAAGTCAAGTTTGATATCTCCTAGGCAAGTGGAAGATACTTTTTTTAAATGTATGTCAATTACTTCAGTGATATAATCCATTTGTCAACAAGCACATTTCTGAATTCATTTAAAATTTGGATCAGAAATTGACTTCCATAATTATATAAATATTTGAAGTTATCATTCCAAAGTGTTCTACATATTTCAATGAATATTTTCTTTTAATATCATAAACTGTCTTCAGTATTAATGATCATGTCAGTATCATATTTTTCAGATAATAACATTCACATTTAGATTACAAATAATTTAATAACATAAATAATTTCTATATAAATTGGTTTCTTATAGTTTTGAATATTCCTCCAATGTTCAATAAATGTCCAATGATCATTGGAGCATGTAATATATAGAAATGGCAACAGAGTCCACATGTTCGTAAAAATTATTTACATGGAGTTTGTATCCTTAACATGCAGATTATACTATTAAGCAATTCCAAAAGAACACCTCATTGTCCATGTAATTAATGTCCTTAATGAATCTATTTAGTGTTTAAGCTTCTGTAATGAATAACACCTTTTCAAACATCTTCTCATAGTGAAAATTATTCTCTTGAGCTTATAGTTTCCTGTTGAAGGTAACTAAATCTCTTCAATACATTCTCTAAATAGAATAAGCAGTAATCTCTTGGGAGACTTGCTGCTATTGTGAATTACTTGTATTGACACAATCCCATTTCTAAGCACTATTGTTCTATAAATTCTCATTTGTGATTTTTATTAATCATGAATAAATATTCACTGTAAGGCAGTACATCCAACATATTTAACTGAATACATACCCATGCTGAAAACCAAGCTGAACAGAATATCAAAGCATATCTAAATTTGATGCAATGTTAAATGTCACTTATTTTATGCTAGTAAACTCTACCCTGCTATATATTTAATTTGCTTTTATTTTAACAAGCCAACATTTTCCATTTAGACAAGATAATTTTCAAAACTTTTGTTCAACTATAACAAATACTAGAGGCCCAATGCATGAAGATTTATGCAAGAATGGGCCTTCCTTCTCTTGGCTGCTGGCACCACCTTCACTTGGGCCAGCAGCCACCTTTCTGCCTTCTCACGCTGCCCAGAGGCCTGGAGCTGCTGAGATGGTGCAAAATGCCTGTGTTGCCACCACGATGACAACACAAGCATCCCGTCCTGCCCCAGGCGGCTCGGCGCCTGCATATGCAAATTAACCTGCCATATCTGTTGTGTTAATTTACATACCCACTGCTGATTGGCTGCTTGGAATTGCGAAGGTGCAGTAAATTTGCATCTTTCTCTTTTAATAGTGTAGAAAATGTTTGAAGTTCTTGATAACACAAAGAATCAGGGAGTTTGTATCACTAACATACAGATTATACTATTAATTATGTATCCTCTTTTTAAAAATATCAGAAATTTAATAAAGTTGCAATTCCTTGACACATTTATTAATTTAACTTATGCATTTGAAAAGTCCAATGCTTTAATACCATACTAGTTATTTTGGGTCAATTTGTTCAATAACTTATATAAAAACTTGTTAAATAATAAACTTTGTCAAAGTGGGATAAATCTGTTCATAACTTGTTTATATATAATTATTTTTCAGTTCTTTATTTGAAAACTATATAATACTAGAAGCCCAGTACATAAAATTTGTGTACAAAGCAGGGTTGGGGGGGGGGATCCTTCAGCCCTGCCTGCAACCTCTGCAATTTGGGACCTCTACACCTTTTTCTTATCTAGCTAACCTCTTCACATTAAAAAAAAAAAAAAAAAAACAAACAAACAAACAAAACAAACCTGAAATATTACCTACCCCAGGAAATCCTCTTTTGGCAAATGTCTTTACAATTTGTATTAAGTATTTTTGTAGTATACCATTCTTTTTCTTTAATAGCTACTTAGAGTGGATGCAATGTGGTTTTCATTCTTGCATCTGAATTTTTTTCTTCTTGCTCTTGTAATAGCACAATTTATCCAATTTACATTTGCCCTTCAAGGGCTTATATTTGGTTCAGTTTCTAGTTGGCTCCCTGCTTTTTTTTCAAAGCAATAAATTTGGGTTGTGGTAATAAGCCTCACTTGTAATCAAACCTGTAGGTCTCTCTATCTGAATATTTCTATAATATCTATGACTTTAGTATACCAAAGATTGTGTTCATTTATATAAAATAACAATAAATGTCACCTGATCATTTGATTTTAGTAATATTTCATAGCAAGATGTATTATCTAGTAATTTATTACAAAACTGAGGCATAAAGAAATAAATACATTGAGCAATAAAGAATGACTCAAATATCAAAGCATCGTAAACTCAGGGCCTCCCTTTTCCTGGGCCTCAGATATCATAGCATAGTACACAATTCACGTGGAACTCAGCTTCCTTTAAAATGGAAAGGGATGACATACTCATGAAGCAGCTACTTCCACACATATGTTTTTAATTTAATTCATAGCACATATTCTTTGTACTAATTATCAGAAAATCATCCTAGCAATTGCCCCTGTTCCTCTCTGTATTATTGCCTTACATTCTGATGTTATTACTTCATTTTTGTCATCCAATCTCTCTAATAAGATTGTGAATTTTTTAAGGGCAGAGATCATGACTTGAGCTTGTGTTTCTCTGTCATGGTGCCTAGATAAATACTCAAAGGCCATCCAGTCCAATGACTTGTGATCAGAGAGGCCCACTGTTGCTGAAGACCTGTGATTTTTATTTAAGGGCCTCACTTTTTCTATGCCTTTACAGAGTAAGGGTTGAGGAAATTTGAGGAAAACCAGACAGAATTCTCCTAAAAGATTTTGCTAAGCTGGCCACCAGGACCGCTGAGCATTTGTCCAATTAAAACCCAGACACACAGCAATAACAAAGGCTCTCTTACTTGTTATCTCCAATAACATTGGTCTCCTACTGCTAATGCATGGGGATCAAACCCCAGCCCCTCAGTCAGGACCTTGGGAAGACTTGGGCTGGTGCTCCTAACTCTGGGGAGAGGGAGACTTCCCATGGCTGCAGGCTAGAGGTCCTGGATACACACCATGCATCCAAATAGGTCCCTCGTGCAGGTTGTTTAGCAGAACAGCTTCCTCGCCTGGGATTGTGGGGCTGCTCTGCCTCTCCCTGTGGTCAAGGTCTCAGCTCTGCCTGGCCTGTTCACCCCATGATTGCAGGTCTCAGCTCTGCTTATCCTATTCACCCCATGATCATGAGTGCAGGTCTAGGCTCTGATTGGCCTGTTCACCATGCCCCAGGATCGCAATTGTGGGTCTCAGCTCTGCCTGTCTTGTTCACCCTTGATCACAATTGCAGGACTCCGCTTGGCCTTGATTCTTCACCCAGTGATTGCGGGTGGCTTGGACCAAGCTGGAGGCTTAGGGCACTGCCATCATCACCTGCCCAGGTCCCCTTGGATCCCGCTGGAGGCATAGGGTGCTGCCCTCCACTGCCTGGATATGCAAATTTACCTGGCATCTTTGCTGGGTTAATTTGCATATCACTCCTGATTGGCTGTGGGCATAGCAGATGTACAGTCAATTAGCATTTTTCTCTTTCATTGGCATAGATAATAATTCCTACATTCTCTTAGTGAGATTTTGACACAAAGAGTTAATTTCACTCTCTCACTTAGAACTAGAGAAGGCTGGAGAAACAAAATATAGGTAAGTAGACTGGCAGCATTGAGTATTGCTCAGTGATTTAATGTTGACCTATGAACCAGGAGGTCACAGTTTAATTCCTTGTCAGGATTGTGGGCTTGATCTCTAATAGGCAGTATGCAAGAGGTAGCCAATCAATGATTCTCTCTCATCTTTGATGTTTCTCTCTTTCGCTCTCCCTTCTTCTCTGGAATCAATAAAGATATATATATCTTTATTGTTCAGTTTATTAATTACATTGTTCCCTTTTTTTTCACCCTAGAGTTCCCCTCCACCTGGTACCCATTCCACGCTCCGCCCTCACTCCCCTCCCCTGTCCTCTCCCGCAGTTGCATGATTTTTGTCCAGTCTCTTGCTGCACTTCCCACACCCCCTTTCTCCCCAAGACTTGTCAGTCCATTCCCTCTCTATGTCCGTGATTCTGTTACATTCACCAGTTTATCCTGTTCATCAGATGATTAATTCACTTGATTTTTAGATTCATTTGTTGATAGATGTGTATTTGTTGTTCCTAATTTACACTTTTATCTTCTTCCTCTTCTTAAAGAATATCTGTCAGCATTTCATATAGTATTGGTTTGGTGGTGATGAACTCCTTTAGCTTTTTCTAATCTGCGAAGCACTTTATCTGACCTTCAATTCTGCATGATAGCTTTGCTGGATAGAGTAATCTTGGTTGTAGATTCTTGCTGTTCATCACTTTGAATATTTCTTGCCACTCCCATCTGGCCTGCATCGTTTCTGTTGAGAAATCCGCTGACAATCGTATCGGTGCTCCCTTATAGGTAACCATCTGTTTTTCTCTTGCTACTTTTAATATTCTCTCTTTGTCTTTTGCTCTTGGCATTTTAATTATGTTGTGCCTTGGTGTGGTCCTCTTAGGGTTCCTATATATTGGGGTTTGGTGTGCTTCTTGGACTCCTAAGTCAATTTCTTTCACCAGGTGTGGGAAGTTTTCGGTCACTATTTCTTCAAATAGGTTTTCATTGTCTTGCTCTCTCTCTTTTTCTGGCACCCCTATAATTCGGATGTTGGTATGCTTGAGGTTGTCCCAGAGGCCCCTTACACTATCTTCAATTTTTTGGATTCTTTTGGATTCTTGCTTTTTCAGCTGAGTGGATTTTACCTCCTTGTATTTCAAATCTTTAACTTGGTTCTTGGGGTGCACCAGAGCACTTTTAGGTCTTTGTATAATATTTTTTGTTTCAGTCAGTGTATGCTTAATTTCTGGTTGGTCCTTTTTCATATCCTTGAGAGTCTCCTTTATATCCTTGAGGGTCTCCTTCATTTCCTTGTAGGACTCATTCATTTCCACGTTGGTCTTGATCATTTCCTTGCAGGTCTCATTCATATCCTTAAGGGTCTTGTTCATTTCCTTGTAGGACTCATTCATTTCCTTTGCAGTCTTGCTTATTTCCTTATAGGCCTCGTTCTTTTGTTGGAGCCTCTTGAAAAACCCTATAACCGTGGTTTTGAATTCCATGTCCAGTCGTTTTTTTCCCCTCCATTTCTTTCACATCTGATTTCTTTCCATGTCTCTGCATGGTGGCTGCTTCCCTGAGTTGGTCAATTAGCTTTGTGTGGTAGACTTCCTACTAGGGACAGTGGCTCAGCCTCCCCAGTTACCTGAGGTGGATATGGGTTTCACAGCCTTGCTGAAGTTAAGCTCAGGTTAATTGTTTTTAGCACTTGGAGGGGCTGACCTCCAGGCCAATTGCCTGTGAAGGTCAGCTGTGCTCAGTTTGGATGGGCGCAGTCTCCGGGCCAAGCAGACAGAGTTAGCTCTGCCCTATTCGGCCCCAGGGACCCTGTGCCAGGGGCAATGGCCGCCAGCACCTCTGAGAGAGAGAGATGCTGCCAAGCTCCAGGGGCTGCCAGGGAATTCAGACTCTCCCCAAATGAGTCTGCACACCCAATGTCTCACCCAGGGTCATAAAACAAAGCAGACTGATGGTTTTCCGAATGAGAGACAAGTCGCAGAGCGCTCTCTGCGCGGTCAAGCAGCTGAGTTGTACGCACACAAGCTGCCTTCTCCACAAGCTGGGAGATCCCTGCAGCACCCGAGCTTCGGCGTGCCCTCCCACTGTCCAGTTTTCACCCCGTGTGATAGTGGGTTCTCTGCACTTCGCCCAGAGCTGGAGAATCAGTCCAGTGGGACGTCTTTGTCTCCCTGATTGAGAAAACTGGCCAGTTTTCAGCCGCCCGCCCTCTCCGCTGGTGCGCTCTCCAAATCTCTCTCCTGTGCGAATCTTGCAACACAGTCTGCAGCAGCTCCTCTGAGTCACAGCGTCTTATCTTCACTTTTATTTGTGGAATTTTCACTCGGCCAGTTTTCTGGTGATTCTGGAAGGTGTTTGTTCTTTCGTTAAGTTGTAGTATTAAAATTGCTGAGCATGACGGCAAGATAGGTGTTTTACCTATGCCGCTATCTTGGTTCTCCCAATAAAGATATATTTAAAAATAAATAAAAGTATAGGTTAAGTAGTTAAAATAAAATTAATGTATAGCAATTTATAATATGATATAAAATAATTAAAAGCCTATGAGTGTATATATTAGCAGACAAACCTGTATTTTCAAAATACATTTTCTATTTTCAATGTGGTTATCAAGTTGAGATATAACAGTTTTTATGTATCAGTTTTCATGTGAAATGAAAGTAATCTATGACATTTAACCAATTTAAGAGATTTTTTGAAAATATATCTTTTTATGGATTTCAGAGAGGAAGAGGGAGAGGGAATTTAAACATCAATGATGAGAAAGAATCATTGATCAGCTGCCTCCTGCATGCTCTCTACTGGAGATGGAGCCCACAACCCAGGTATGTGCCCTGAGAAGGAATTGAACCGTGACTTCCTGGTTCATAAGACAATGCTCATGCCAGCCAGGCCCATCTAAGAGTTTTTAACAGGTGTTAAAAACTTTGTTCACTCATGTACATTGTTTGTTCTTAAAGAACAAGCTGTAATCTCAGTTGTAGAATAGGGCAGCTGAAATAGCCATGACTTCTACAATTCATAGAAATCTGGTGGGATATTTGGCTCAAGGCAGAACAATTGCAGTCTATATCATTAATGTTTTGAACATGTACACAAAGGTAACTGTGCAGCACTGAGCAAAAAGATAACGAAATTCCAATGGCTGAGGTTTTCTCTTTGGTGTGATCATAATAGACTTTGTTTAAGCCCTTAAATGAGCAGTTGAAGCAGTCTCCAGAGAAACAAGATTAAATATTGGCACTTTGAAATAGGGAAGAGACTAAGGAAAGAAGATAATGGAGAGAAAATGAGAGAAAAGCTTCAAAGTGACTCTTCAGCTCAGAATGGATTCAAATCTATTTCCTTCCATCTCTAAGGGTTTCACATTTTATCCTTATATAAAACTACATTTTTGTTTCAGCTCCATTGATTATGTTCTGTTTTGGGTTATTTTGCAGATGAATGATTCATTTAAGAAAATATTTTCCTCAAAATATTATATACATTAATAGATCGCTCTCTCTCTTTCTATCTTTCTCCTCTCCACCCCTATTCTGAAATTATCAAAAGTCATCTAGATTGATTGAGCAGTAACAAAGTTTTACCTTGTCACATGTTTAAAAGTCATAGTTCCATATTTTTATTTGTATGTTACAGTAAATAAAAATAGCTATGAATTTCTATATAGACTAACACTTTATCTTACACTTTTTTATTTACAGTTTTAATATTGGAATTCATTTAGAAGTTAGAGGTATGGATTTGAGAAGGACCACTTCAAAATGCATCTGTAATTCTAATTATTAGTAATTACTGGAATTTGAAAAATTATAAAAATATAAAAATTACAAAAATATAAAATACAAATTAACACTTGTGGATGATTTTACAATTTTTAATTTACTTGAAAATTGAAAATGAAATAAGTAGAAAGAAATGCTTTTTTCCAAATGTGGATATTATGTACATTGATGTATGTTTTACACTTTTGATGGCTCTATTATTGTATCATTTTCCATGTGAACAACTGTAAACTTACTTTTGTCCCACCCTGTATATCCCATGAAGCAGTTATTCCACTATTAGAGTCTTATAACTTATGAAACTTTTGCACTTCATTATCAATGGTTCCTCATTGGGATGCTAATGTTTTTACAGTGTTAGAATAAAAAGTGTTCCATGCAATGACTAGCTGTATACTTGGTAGTATATTTGCATATGAAATATCATAAAGTAGAGAAAATACAGATTTAAAATTCATCTAAAAATAAAATATAGTGATAATAAAAAAGAAAGTTATAGTGACTACACATTGCATAGTGACATTTTTACTAAATAAGCAGAATTATACACCCATAAACATAAATGTATTCATTCATATATGCATGTGTATAAATCTATGCATAGGCATATGTACTGAGCATTCTAGGAAACATAAATGCATGATTAAGCATTCTTTAAAATTCTAAAAAAATTATGTATACACATATATTCAGGCTACTGGTTAAAATCATATTTGGATAGCATGAGTAAACTAAATCCATAATAAAATACACAGGAGGAAAAAAAAAACTAGTTACCATTATAAAACTATTAGGAAAGTAAAAAAAATTTTTCCACGAAAAATAATAAGCAAAAGTTTCTCAAAATACATTATTATTAAATAATTGTTTTATAGCCATACTCTGAATTACTTAGTCATTATCTAGTTATTATTTTTATGTAAGATTTTCATAAATTATAATATAAAATTTTAATAATATCCTATTTACACTATTCATTTAATGTTTGTTATTGAGTAAAAGATAAATCAATATTTGATTTGAGAATGTTAATTTGTAACTTCATCTGAGAATCTTTTTACCTTTTTACTGCACTTTTTCTGCATTGTACAATTATGGGCACCCAATATAAATTAACTAATTATCAAAATATTCTCTTTACAATTAACATAGCAAAGCAAAAGTTTTTATCTTAAATATTTTGGATGGTACTTGCTTTAAATATTTACAGTTTCCAAGATTTTATTATAAATGGGAAGAAGAATAAATAGTTTATGTTCACTTCTTGCTATCAAATGAGGTAATTTTTCAAAGGCTTAATTATAGGAAGATGATAGCATCAGAAGTATAGATGTATAATTTTATGTAACATACAATGTATTTGGTCCTTAAATAATGCAAGTCTGATCTGTGTGGGCCCACTTATACTGTCCTATATAGTGCCACACACTCTTTATTCCACTCAAGAGATAAAGATTGAAGTCTAAATTCCAAATACCAAAGACTGAAATCTTCAGCATTGCCTAAAGGAACATCTGTATCTCTAAATTTTTGGGTATTGTTTTGTATTGACCATTCTCTGTTCTAATTTTTTTAATTTATTAAACAAGTAGCAAAACAACTTACAATTGTATTTATTTTTTCTTCCATACCTCTAATTTATTAGAGAAAAATATATTAGGTGGTAATACCCAGAACAAATTTAAAAACAATATAAATACTACATAAATATAATTTTAATAAACATTCTAAACAAAATATAATTTAATTAGAAAATTAAACTTTAACAAATGTTTAGGTAGCTCACAAGAAAGGAGGTAAAATAAAACAAGAACAAAAACTACAATAGAAAAACAAAATAAAATGGCAAAATAAACCCTAGATATAATTATTTATTAATGTAAATCATTAAATGTAAATATTTAAATACACCAATTAAAAGACAGAAATCAATAGAGTCCATTTAAACACATGATCAAACTATCTGTTCATTAACTAAATTAACTTCAAATATAAGGACATAATCAGATTATAAGTAAAATAATGGAAATGGTATATCACGAAAATATTAATTTTAAAAAAGAATAGGTGGTTGTCAAATTACGTAGTATTTAGAGCAAATAAGATTTCGGTAGGAATTAAGGATTATATTACTAGAAGCCTTAGGCACAAAATTCATGCACAGGGGGTGTGTGTGTCCCTCAGTCCAGCCTGCACCCTCTTCAATCTGGAACCCCTCAAGGGATGTCTGACTGCCCACTGAGTTAGGCCTAAACGGGCAGTCAGACATCCCACTCACAATCCAGGACTGCTGGCTCTCAACCTCTCACCTGCCAGCCAGCCTGATTGCCCTTAACTGCTTCTGCCTGCCCACCTGATCACCCCATAACCACTCCACTGCCAGTGTGATCAATGTCTAACTGCTCCCCTGCCAGCCTGTTTGCCCCTAACTATCCACCCCAGCAGGCCTGGTCATCCCCAACTACCCTCCCCTGCAAGCCTGGGTCCCCATCATTTACCCTCCCCTGAAAGACTGTTAGCCCACAACTGCCCTACCCTGCTGGGCACCTTGAGGCAATCATCTTGTGTCCACATGGGGCAACCATCTTTGACCACATGGGGGTGGCCATCTTGTGTGGTGGAGTGATGGTCAATCTGCATATTACTCTTTTATTAGATAAGATGATACATACAACAATCTTTCGATGAGGCATAGTTATCCTAAATGTGTATGCATCAAATGATAGGCCTACAAATATAGAAAACAATTTTATACTAGTTTTATACTATTTAACACAGAGAATTATGCAGTTTAAATGTGATTAATGATTTAATTCTGAATAATTGCACACTTTATAATTTTCCTGGTCGGGTAACTATGTGTTGATATTGTTATTTTATCCTTGGTACTTGATGTTCTTAAGAATAATAAGAGCAAAACAACATTTTCTAGGATTAAGCTGTTACCTGATTTACAGTAGTTGCAAAATTCATGGACAGTTGGAAAGCTTTTCACTAAAGGTAACAACTTCAGAAAATGATATAAAAGAACTACTTTTAACAGCTGAAAGCATTGGCCACATGGAACAAAAAAATGAATAGTGACGGTTCTGTGTGATGTTCATATTGAAGTTCTATTCTTTTGTGCCTCATCACAGATCAAATGTGATGAGGCACTTATTACTAAATAAAAGGATATAAGGCTTTCACTTTCACAAATCAAAGAATCCAATTGCTCTTCCTTTTATAAGTACTATGAGGGATGAAAGATTTAGATTTTTTTAAAGAGCAACATCTTAACTTCTGCCACCAACTATGGATTGATTGCAGGTGTTAATGCCCTACATAGAAGATACTTCTAAAAGGCATCTAAAGCTGCCACACTATTATCACATCCCATTTTGCCCCTAAAGACTACAAGATGGAGTTCTCTTACATAATATCTGTAACAATTTCTTCTCTTAGGTTTAAATTTTCAAAGCTTAGAGTAGATAGTTTATATATGGTCCTTTTAATACACAATAAACATTACTAAACAGGAAACACATATGTACAATATCAATATATTTCCCTACCTCACATTCACTGTCTTGCATCCTCTCTAACCACCCTGATGATCTTTAAACACACTAAATTTACTTGTATTTTAGGGAGTTTGCACAGCTTTTTTCTCTTCACTTAAAGTCATTCATACCAAGGTTGTCATGTGGCCAACACTCTCACTTACTTAAATCTTTTTTAAATTATCTTTTAGGGCTCAAATAGCACTCTACTTCCAATCCTCTTTTTATAACTGCAATTTACTCCTGTGTCTAATATTTCTGAACTCTTTTTATATCTGTTCTTACAAAATAGTATCTTCAAATTATATTCAGTTGATTATGTCCAGTTACTACTTATTACATATTCCCCACTAGTGGAAGATAAACTCCATGAAGGCAGGCATGTTTGGTTTGTTCACAAGTACTAGTATAGGCTGAGTTCCTTCCATAGCTCCTGGCATACAGTGGGTACTCACAAAATATTGTTTGAATTAATACTGCTGTAAATGATAATACATTTATTTGTATGTACTATTGGAAAAGGTTTCATTTAGATTTCTACTTCTTATTTTGCTTAACTTACATTCATTACCTGTCACAATGTCTTGTTCTATAAAATAATAATGTTTCATGCTTTGTTTTTCTTTTATCTGAATTAATTTTTGTTATTTGTGTTTCTACAAACTTTTCAAGGGAAAAGAAAGGAGTAAAATAGCTTTCTATAATATAAACAATATCATATATGTTTACATCACTTACAATTTCTATTCAACTTCTTATGCTCTTAAAAATTACAGGGCTATATATTCTAAGATTGTGAGCTCATTTACAGATGTAAGGGTTGAGAGGTCTGAGGTACTTTACACATTTATATGTAATGCAAGTATTGTTAATATATTATTATACTATATAAGTATAGTACACATCTATTGGTGATATTAACATATATATTAAAGTATCTTCATAGAAAAACTATTTTATCTGTACTATTATGCTGGGTATCTAGTTGAGATGAAATCTGCAGGTATGCTTCCAATCATAAACTCAAAATAAGAGCATTGAGTACCTACAAAATAGCAGACATTGGACTATGGTAAAAGGATATAAAAGAATACAAGACAAGAAAGATTGGGTTCTGCATGAAACTTTTATTTGGAAGTATTAAAATGAAATTACTTATAAATTAATGGAAAGCTTATTACATTAAATATAAAATAAAACAGGAATAAAAAATTATTATATATTTTTAAAAATAGAAATGGCTAAGACTTCATTTATATGCACCTAAGAAAATACACTATTAATAGGTGAATTTAGTGTAAAATATTAAATGTATATGCACATTTTGTTACAGTAAAAACAACATAATGTGTTTAGGTCTTTGCAGATATTCTAGTGCCTATTCATAAACTTAAACTTTTTTCTCTGAGACTTCAGTATTATGTTGCCTACTGTTCAATGCTTAAAAGCTGTTGTTTCATATATTTTGTTCATTTTATATTGGTTTACACATGGAAGGTTATTTCAGTACCAATTATTCCATCATAGTGAGAAGTGGATGTATAAAGCCATATAAAGTACATATCATTTCATAGGAAGGTCATCTGAGATAGAATAGATCCCCAGTAACAAAGACCATATGATAAGTGGTTGAACTTGTACAAACATGCAATGCTTAGTACATACTAAGGTAATAGTTTTAAGAATGAAAATATTTTGAATTTTCAATATTATAATATCAAAATATAATATAAGTTTCCATTTCCTGTATATTTCAGCACTTCTGAAGAGCAAAATTATAGTGATTTTTAAATGCCTAGGGAATACTTTGTTGTCACAATACTATTTATTATAATATAGATGAGCTAACTTTAAACCCAACTCATTACACAACAGTTCTAAATTCCCTTTGGGTTCCAAATTGGTAAAAATGTTTCCTTTATCTTGATGGATTCCTTGAATCTATATATTGCTATTTCTTTTTGCAGACTAATTAGAGAAATAAGATCTGCAAAGGCCCAGAAGTCCAATCAATGAAATAAGAACACTAATTTGTTTCACTGTGTCATATGGGTGATTCATGATTAAGAGCAAGAAAATCATAGTTCAAACTTTTCCCAGTGACAGATTAACACCCATCGGATTAGAACTTTAGATAAGACTCTATAAAATTAACCAAATAATATGGTCATTGAATAGTACATATAAAGTTATAGGCTACAGGTTTTGGCAAATGAATTGATGATTCCACTAGTTCCTGAGAAATCACAGATCAGATACTATCACATTGCCCAATTCATGGTAGGCATGCAATATATCATTGCTGATTATGAAATGAATGTCATTTCCCAGTCTAAAAAAAAACCAAAAGGTATGATGAGGGATATAAATCATAGTGTTATAAAAGACTTACATTTCCTTATAGTTCTTCCACTCAACAAAATGTTCATGTAAAAAAATATCACAGCGATTTGATTATGCAATTGGTGTTCCAAAAAATGTACACACATACATTTGAATAATTAAAAAGGCAGTGTTTATTTAAATACATTTCATTTTCATTTAACATCTATTTGCTGTTCAAGTATGTATACATTTTTTGAGGGAACACCTTGAATTTACAATCAATGAAAACTTGACCCTGTGACCTTCATAGCCCTTCTTAGTCACAATTTTTCTTTCAGATGACAAGGCTGTCTGTTTTCTTGGTGCAAAGAACTCCTCTTTAAATAGCTATCAAACCTGGAAGTAAAGATCAGTGAATTCATGATCATGAACCTATTTCTGTAAATATTTCATGTGAAGAATATCCCTTGCACATATGCAAGTTTAAGTATAATCTGATGCTACTAGGCCACTAAATTCTTGGGTATACTGATTTTGTGCAGGTAGTAAAATTATACATATACCTAATACACATCTATTCCTTGAGAAAACACACACACACACACACACACACACACACACACACACAAAACAACCATGGGTTTATTATCACCAAGCTGCTGTTGATGTCCTCAAGGAGTGGTGCCATAACCTGCTACTGTTTTCTGTTTGGTTAACAGTAGCTGGGCTAGCATTGGTAGCATAAGCCAATGCTGATGGGTCCTGGCATTACCTTTATGGCTGTCACTAAGGCCATGTCTTTCTGGTGCCTGTTTTGGACAAAGGGGGCCACATGCTAACCTGAGAAGCAGGTTAGGCCTCCATGGCGGTCTTGAAAACTCAGAGACCTAAAGTCACCACAAAAGATGGTCTGAAATTAAACTTTAATTAAAAGTAGTTGTGGTGGTGTGAGAATAAATAAATCATCTCCTCTGTCAAAAAAACAGTTTAGACCACTGCCATTTTGGACTGCATAAGTTGGCAGCCACCATGTTGGCCGAATGGCTTGCAGGTCCTTGGGGGCTGACATCTTAAAACAACAAAAGACAAACCCTCCCTTTGAATTAGCCAATCACAAAAGACTGTGTGCCTGTGCTCCCATAAAGAGCAAGGGACAGGTCACATGCGTTAGAGGTTATAAGGCCGAACATACCACCTACTTGGTGTGTGCATGCTTACAGACCACGTGTGTGCACCCGTCTACATAGAAGTAAAGATATTTGCCTTACTGTGTGCTTCAAAGTATATTTTGTGTTCTATAAGGACCACTGATTTGGGGGGCTCACCTTATTTCTTACAGTGGGTAGTTACATTCTAGGCCAGTATCCTCAATGATAAGGTAAACCTTTGCCTTAACTGAGCCTATCTGTCTTTTTGCATCTATAATAACATACCCTTAAAATGTCTGGGTAACTTGTAACTTCCCTTTTTTTGGACCCCTTGGAACACAACCTAATGTACCTGGGCTCTAGGCCCAATACCACAAATTCCTTTATTGTTATGTTAATTGTTCCTGCACCCACCTAAGTATGTGTCTATCATTCTAGTTTTTATTCAATCCCATGTGGTTCCCCACTTTTTTTTCTCACACCTCTCTAGTCCAGTTGTCAGCAAACTCATTAGTCAACAGAGCCAAATAGCAATAGTACAATGATTGAAATTTCTTTTGAGAGCCAAATTTTTAAACCTTTTCCATTTTGGATTAGATTTAATATTTTATTTTTTATAATTTTTTAATTTTTATTTTTTACATATGTGTCCTTAATCCCCATAACCCCCACCCCCCACTTATGCCCCACCCTCATGTGGTTTACATTTTTTAAACTTAAACTTCTTCTAACACCACTTCTTCAAAATAGACTTGCCCAGGCTGTGGTATTTTGTGGAAGAGCCACACTCAAGGGACCAAAGAGCCACATACACTTGGCTCACAAGCAGCGGTTTGCCGACCACTACTCTAGTCTATCACCAATGGATTTCAAGTAACCCACCTACATCCCTTCTGTTGATTGCAATGTATAAACACAGATATAACCATCCATTCTCCTGAGCATTACTCAATCCATTGAGATTCTGCTTCCTGGCAATTGTCCACAGTTTAGCTCAAATAAACACAAATTTTTTTACAGGTTTGAATACTATCTAATAAAATAATGCTATGCAAGTTAACCATCACTCCAATATACCCACAAGTCACACCCATCAACCAATCAGGAGTGACTATGCAAATTAACCCAACCAAGATGGCTTTGGCCACGGAGCAATCAGGAGGCTTGGGTTTCCCCAGCAATGGAGGAAGCCAAGTTTTCCATACACCCTGGCTAGCCCAAGCCTCTACTCAAGACTACAAAGTTTCAATTATAGAAGATATATAAATCCCAACAAAAATGGCTGTGTCCACGGAGCAAGCAAGAGGACTGGCTCTGCTCAAGGCTACAAAGTTTCAAAGTTTCAATTTATATATAGAAGATAAATAAATCCCAGATACCAGGGCCTCAGCTTGGGTCACCTGGGTCATGGTCAGCCTGAAAACCACCATAGGCCTCTCACACAAGCCATCCCATGCCCCAAGGGAATCCCCACCCTGATCCAGGACACCCTTCAGGGCAAATCATCCTGTTCCCATCCATGCACTAGGCCTCTATCCTTTCTAATAAAAAAGTATTATGCAAATCAACTATCACTCCAACACACAAGATGACTGCCCCCAAGTGGTCAAATATGGCTGCCCCCATGTAGACACAAGATGGCTGCCACAAGATGGCCAGCAGGAGAGGGCAGTTGGGAGGGACCAGGCCTGCAAGGAAGGGCAGTTGTGGGCGATCAAGTCTGCAGGGGAGGGCAGTTAGGGGTGACCAGGCCTGCAGGGGAGGGAAATTAGGGGGAAACAGGCTTGCAGAGGATCAGTTACCATCAATCAGGCTGGCAGGGGAGTGGTTAATGTGTGATCAGGTTTGGCAGGCAGAAGCAGTTAGGGGCACTCAGGAAGGCTAGCAGGTGAACAGTTGGGAGCTAGGATTCCTGTATTGTGAGAGGGATGTCTGACTGTCCATTTAGTCCTACCAGGATCAGGCCTAAATGGGCAGTCGGACATTCCTCAAGGAGTCCCAGATTGGAGAGGGTACAGGCTGGCCTGGACTGAGAGACACCCCTCCCTCCATGCACGGATTTTGTGCACCGTACTCTAGTGTTTTTATGTTAACACTGTTATGACAGACTATAAGTTGCCAATAACAAAGATTTGGAAAGATCCCCCTGCAGAATCATTTTGAGTACATGTTACATTAGTCCGTTTTCATAGATGTAAGCATTCTAGTTGACAACATTCATTCATCTAATTTTCTTAAGCTTTGTAATACAGCATGATTGTTTTAAACAGGATTTTACACAGGAGTGAAATAATTTAGCCTGTACAAATTTGTATATATACTAGAGGCCCAGTGCATAAAATTGTGCATGGGGGTGGGGAAGGAGGTCCTCAACCCATCCTGCCCCCTCTCACAGTCCAGGAGCCATCAGGGGATATCGTCATCTGTTGGAAGCAACCAGGATGATCAGGAGAAGGCACTGCCCTCATCACCCTCCTGCTGCTGTCACTGCTGGCCTTCAGCCCTCACTTCTCAGCACTGGCGCTGTCCCTTACCCACTGGTGGGTGGGGATAGTCTGGGGACCAGCCAGTTGGAGGAGGGGCTGTGTGAGGTTGAGGCACAGTAGGTTGCATCCTGTTCTGTCTTCATGGAAGTGTGACACCTGAACTTGTCCCATGCCACTGGGTCTGAGCCATATGACTCCCTGTCCTGGGCCACCTTTTCAGAAGGGAGAACAATGCTGCCTTCTCACTGTCTCTGAAAAATGAGCCATGGCACTGGACGAGTGGCACTGTCCTGGCCCGCCTCTTCCATGCAGTGCCAAACACATCGCTTCTCCCACCTAGTGCTGGCTCTAGGCTCTTGTAGCCACTGTGGCTTTGTCCATATGAATGTCCAAATGGATATCTAGGAGAAGTTGCCCTAATTAGCATATTACCTTTTATTAGTATACTAGAGGCTCAGGGCACAAATTTGTGCATGGGTGGGGTTCCTCAGCATGGCCAACACTGCTTGCCACTCCTACCTGATACTCCCACTCATCCTGGCCATGCTGTGCCTGCCACGGCTTACACCCAGTTAGACCTCAGTGGGAAATGATCATGCTTCCACAGCAGCATTTGCCAGTCATGAGCCCTGTATCTGGCATCCATCCTCCCTAGTAGCCCTGGTCCCTCCTGAATGCCCTCCCCTGCTGTCCATCTTGTGGCAGCTATCTTGTGTCATGGGTAGAGCCATATTTGACCACATGGGGGCAGCCATCTTGTGTGTTGGAGTGATGGTCAATCTGCGTATTACTCTTTTATTAGATAGGATGGAGGCCTGGTGCATGGGTGGGGGCCAGCTGGTTTGTCCTGGATCATGGAATGGCCTGAGTGAGGGGCCTGTAGTGGTTTGCAGGCTGACCACACACCCCAGTGACCCAAGCGGAGGCCCTGGGATCTGGGATTTATGTATCTTCTACAATTAAATCTTTGTAGCCTGGAGTGGAGTCCTTGGTGGCTGCTGTCATTTCTGTTGGGATTCTATAAAATAAACTTTGTAGGATTGAGTGGAGGCCTGACTGGCAAGGGCAGGAGGAAAGCTTGGCTTCCTCCATCACCAGGATAATCCAAGCCTCCCTCCTACTCTCTGTGGCTGCTCCCATCTTGTTTGGGTTTATTTGCATAGTCACTCCTGATTGACTGGTGGTTGTGGCTGATTGGCGTGGCTTGTGAGTGTAGCTGAGGTATGGTCAAATTTGCATATTACCCTTTTATTAGATAGTACACCCTATCTAATAAAAGGGTAATATGCAAATTGACCATACCTTCGCTATACCCACAAGCAATGCCCACCATCCAATCAAGAGCAGATTATGCAAATAAACCCCAACCAAGATGGCTGCCACTATTGAGAGCAGAAGTAAGGCTTAGGTTTCCCTGCCAACAGAGGAAGTCAAGCTTTCTGGCTGCCTGCTGACCTAGGCCTCCACTCAATGCAACAAAGTTTTAATTATAAAAGATACAGAAATGGCAGCAGTCACTGAGCTGGAGAGAACAGAAGCTTGGGTTTCCCTGGTAATGGAGGAAGCCAAGATTTCTGCCTGCCCTTGCTGGCCTAGGTCTCCACTCTTGGCTACAAAGTTTCAAACAGAAATGGCTGCCTTCCCAGAGTGAGCAGAAGGTTTGGCTCCACTCCAGACTACAAAGTTTTAATTGTAGATATAGATTAATTCCAGATCCCAGGGCCTCTGCTTGGTTCACTGCGGGGCATGACCAGCCTGCAAACCACCACAGCCCCCTCGCCCAGGCTGCCTTTCACCCCAAGGGAATCCCCGCCCTGATCTGGGATACTTTTTAGGGCAAACCAGCTGGCACCCACCCATGCACCAGGCTTCTATCCTATCTAATAAAAGAGTAATTTGCAGACTGACAATGATTCCAACAAACAAGAGGGCTGCCCCCATGTATTCAAAGATCCTGCCCCCATGTGGACAGAAGATGGCCACCACAAGATCGCCAGCAAAGGAGGACTGTTGGGAAGGACCAGACCGGCAAGGGAGGGCAGTTGGGAGCAATCAAGCCTGCAGGAGAGGTTAGTTAGGGGTAACCAGGCTGGCAGAGGAGGGAAATTAGGGGCAAAGAACCTGGCAGGTGAGCAGTTAGACATCAATTAGGCTGGCAGGGTAGTGGTTAGGGGGTGATCAGGCTGGCAGGCAGAAGCATTTAAGGGCAATCAGGGAGGCAGGCAGGTGAGCAGTTTGGAGCCAGCAGTCCTGGATTGTGAGAAGGATGTCTGACTGCCCATTTAGGCCCCAATCCTTCTGAGATCAGGCCTAAACAGGCAGTCAGACATCTCTCAAGGGGTCCCATATTGGAGATGGTGCAGGTTGGCTAAGGGATATCCCCTTCCCCCCATACACGACTTCATGCATCAGGCCTCGTGTGTGTGTGTATCCTTTTATTAGATAGAATATATATATATATATATATATATATATATATATATACACACACACACATATATATATATATATATATATATATATATATATATATACACATATATATATATAAAATCTTTACTTCAAAGTACGAGAAATATTCATTTCACAGTTATAACATCACTTGCCAGGTAGTCTGTGGTAATGTTTAAGGTGAATAAAACACAGAACTTCCTTAAGTATCCTCCAAAATATGTACACATTTTCTAACTTGCTTTCCTACTCTCTTTTCATCATATACTTACCTAGGGCAACATATTTTTATTGGCTGACTTTATACTTATATTCTTGAATAATTCAGAAGACAAAGAGGTGAACTATTCACATTTTAAGATGCATTTGTATCATATTTTCAAGAATGAAAGAGAAAATTAAATTATGGAAATGGCAGAGAAACTAAAACTTTTCAACTATATTCAGATCCTCATATAAGCTTTTATTTTCAGCAAAGAGAAGTGAATTTCATGTTAAAATTTCAATGTTTGAAATCAAACAGCAGCACTATTATAATATCATTTGAAATACAGCAGATGCTTATTTTGTTAATTTTATTTAAACTTGATTATTTATAGACATTATAACTCATTAATTTGACTTTCTATGAACTGCAAAATTCCCATAGAGATATTTCAAATTGACAAGTGTCTGAAAGCACAGATATCTAATATATTAATCTCTCTACAACTGTTCAGCCTATGCAGGCCTTGCCACAGAGCAGAGTAGAATGTTGGAGGAATTGAGGAAGAATTTAGAGAACTGGAATGGGATATTATTTGGTCTAGGTTATATCACTCAAGTCGTTCAAATATTTATAATATATATATATATATATTCAATAATAAATGTAATATAGGATAATTTTATAGTTGCAAATGCTTGACAACTTCAAATAATATTTTCACATTGCCTAATTATTCCTAGCAGAATAATTTTGAAATTTATATCTGAAATATCACCATCTTTTTGTTTATTTGTTTTTTGTCAATTCTCACTTGAGGATATTTTTTCTATTGATTTTTAGAGATGGTGGGAGAGAGAGAGAGAGAGAGAGAGAGAGAGAGAGAGAGAGAGAGACATCCATTAGTTGCCTCCCACATATGCCCTGACCAGGGGCCTAGACTTGAAGCTGCAACCAGGTATCTGCCCTTGATTGGGAATTGAACCTTTAAATCTTCAGGTACCCATGCTCTATCCATTGAGTCACACCAGACAGCTGAAATATTGTGATCTTGATTATTTAGTTAATATTTAATTTTTTAAATATATACTTTAAATTTCCCCTCTATATATCTGCCTCACATTTGTATGAATATATGCAGAATAGAAAATTAGGATAACTAGCTAGTTTATATTGCCTTGCATAGATTTTAAGTTTTTCAAATTATGTTATATTTACTCTAATTTAGTTTGAGTAGTATATAGAAAATTGTTTTTAAAATTTTTGTTTTTAATATATGTATGAATTAAAAACAATGCATATTCTTGACATATTTTAAGATAATTTTAGAGCTATAAGCAAGTTTTTTGCATGATTTACTTATATTCCAGTGAATAAGTATTTTACAATTTTCTAATTATTCCTCTTCTGACTGGAATTCAGATTGATTCCACTTTTACATTACAAATATTTTATTATGGGATCCTAGGAAGATCACAGAGTAGGAAGCACCAGGAACCTGACTTCCCACTCAGACAATTACATTCACAGATTCAGTCTGATTCACATATTATGGAACTATGGAACCTAATTATAGCTTGCAACTTTCAGGGGGATGCTTGCACAATAAATTCTAGTAAGTTTGGTCAACTTTAGCTTTTAGCTTAGCAGTGACTACTTATAATGTGTCCTCCAGCCCTGTGGCAGGCAGCTCCACATTATTTTCTGGAATAGCTTGCTCACAGGTTGTGGAAACCAGCATGGGCAATAAGGAGATCTCTAAATACTGAGGGTGAGTGTTCTGATTGCTGATTGGTACCTCTGATCTCGCAGGTGCAGATAAAGAGGCAGGGGCATCTTGCTGCATCTTTCCTTTTAATTGCAAGCTCCTCTCTCCAACCCCACCTCCATCCAGCTGAAGTAACATTCTGGGGACTTACAAGGCCAGCACCTTTTCCCCCTTTATTTTCTTTCCTGCCCCCCACCCCACTCCCCGTTTTTGGAGTCAGGCATTAAAGAATAGGATATTCCAAAGCAATTACTTGTAAGGGAGATATTAGAAGGTCAACATGGAATCCATGGAAAAGTGCAGGCTCTGAAAAGAACTAAAGGGGCCGTAAGTCTTTACCATAGCTGATTCTCAGCCCAGAGGCAACCTACATCAATAAAAACAACACAGAACAAAAGCCAGCAAACCCTAAAGAGAGGATATTATGTGCTTTTCAGAAATACCATATCATTAAGTTCAAATGTCTAAATTTTAATAAAAACCATAAGACATGAAAGTATGCACTATTCAGAAGTTAAAAAATGAATCAAGATAAATTGCATATAAGAAAAACTTAATGGTAGAGCTTCTAGATAGACCTTAAAACAACTATTGTAAAGATGCTCAAAGAACAAACAGAAAACCTGGAGAATGTCAAGAAAACAATTATAAACAAAATTGTGATATCAATAAAGAGACAGGAAAACTAAAAATAATTTAAAAAAAGAAATTTGGAACTTAAATGTATATTAATTAAAATGAAAAAAAATCACTAGAGGAATTCACAGGCTGATATGAGCAGGAAGAAGAAAAGTTCAAGAAACATAAAGATGGGAAAATTGAAGTTATTGATTTTAAGGAACGGAAAGAAAAATAACTGAACAGTTTAATCGACCTACAGGACACCATCAAATGGATCAACATATATATTGTGGGAGTCTCAGAGAAGAGAGAGAAATAAAAAGGGCAGACAGGATATTGGAAGAAATAATGACAGGAATTTTTCCAACTTTGATGAAATACATAAATATAAACATCTAAGAGGCTCAACAAACTTCAAATAGGATGAAATATTGGTGAGAATGTAATCTGCTGCATCTGCTGCGAAAAACAGTATGGTGATTTTTCATAAAAATTAGAAATACAATTAGCAAATTATTTAGTTATTCAGGGAATATACACTCCCCCACCAAATGAAAGAAGTAAGGCTTTGAGACATTTCTGCACCCCATGTCCATCGCAGGGTTATTAAGTTTTGCTAAGATGTGGAAGCAATGCAAGTGTCCATTGACAGCATGGCCAACAGGCATATGAACAATGTTATTCCTAACCATAATGAGATATTATCTCTATTATCTATTAGTATAACTGCTATACACACAATAAGATAAGTGTTGATGAGTATGTGAAGAAATTGGAACCCTTGTGTAGTGTTGGTGAAAATATAAAATGGTGCAATTACTATGGAAAACAGTATGCATTAGTTATTGAAAATTTAAAAATAGAATTCATATGACCAAGTAATTTTACTTTGTACTATATATCTAAGAGAATTTAAATCAGGATCTAGAAGAGATATATACATTCCCATGTTCATTGCAACGTATTCCACAATAGCCAAGATATCACAGAAACAGACAGTAGAATGGTGGCTGGATGGTAAGAGGAAGTGTGGTGGTACTATTCAGCTGGTACAACATTTAATGTAATCAAGATGAGTAAGGTCTAGAGATCTGTGTTCCATGTTGTGTGCATATACCTTATGGCACACTTTTAATTTCTTAAAAGCATAGATCCTATATTAAGTGTGCTTACCACAATAAAAAAGGACTTGGTTGTGTTCTGATAATGTTTTATTTATGGCTACTGAAATTTGAATATCATACAATTTCTACCTGCCAGAAAATATTAATTTTATGTTGCTTTTTTCAGCCATTTAAAACCATTCTTAAGATGTGCAATATGTTGACTTAAAATATTTATATATTGCAATATTATTATTATCTTAGTGTTAGCTAACACATCTAGCATGTCACAGAATTATTATTATTATTATTATTATTATGAATTTTTATTTATTTGTTTTTTTGGTGGTGAGGACATTTAAGATCCACCTTACTGATACATGAATGACAAGCTCAGAGTCTCCTTGCAGGTTCTTGTTCTATGAAGTTTGAAGAATACTATTTGCGGACTAAAAGATTTTAAGAAAAAGTGTGGAAGTTTTTTGCCAGTGTACACAAACTCCCTCTGAGAAGGGATCCCCAAATAGGGAAAACCTGCTCTCCTTCTAAAATGGAAAAAACTTAGTTCTTCAAGTCTTTTTGCCTTCAGGTTTATAATTACTAGCAGCTTGTCTATTCACCCTATTTTCTAATTAGACACTTCCTTATTTTATGTTCGCCATGTTTTCCTAATTGGCCACTCTCCCCTTTTCTCTTGTATGGTATCAATGTCAAAGTTTCATAACTCCCTCGGTGCCGCTCCCCGCCCTTCTTCTTCCCCTAATCTTGTAACATTCTTTTTTTTTTTATTGTCTAAAGTATTACAAATAGTAGTACATATGTTTCTCTTTTTTTCCCCCCTGACCTCCCCCTGGCTTCCCCACCCGCCCAGCACATGCCTCCACCTGCCCCCCACCCCCCCATGCCTTGTTTTCATTGGTCATGCTTTTATGCATGCATACAGGTCCTTTGATCTCTTGCAGCACCCTCACCCCCAACCTCCCCTGCCTTCCCATTGTAGTCCCACAGTCTGTTCCATGTGTCTTTGCCTCTGTATCTCTTTTCATTTCCCCCGTTTCTTTTCTTTAAAAATCTTGCCTCTGCAGCCTAGATATGAACATGTGAGGACAATGTTTGTGACCCAATTTCAATGACCAACAGTTCTGAGTCCCAGTTTCAATGTCAAACTGTTCCTTATGGGTACATGTCAGCAATGGTGTCTGGATGGTGGACAAATGTTGGCAGTGCAGGTCTGACCCTCTCTGGTTTGGTCCTAGTTAACCTGCAGTGATGCACAGCTACTGACTGGTAGCTGGCAAGGTATCATCAGCGTCTTCCATCTCTGGACTGTTTCTCCTTTTGTATTCATGGTTGGAACAGACCTGTCAACTCCTCTCTGTTGTAGGAATTCACATGGTCTTGGAATAGTTTTTTGAAAATATACAAACATATTCTCAACCAAAAATTAATAAAGGGATCTTTTCTATAAATCTGACTTGGGATCGTTTTTATTTCTGGCCAGATGATTTTCTTTGGCTACTAACAGCAAAACGCCCATGCAAAACACACATGGTGTCTTATAACATTCTTGAGAACAATCTGATGGCTTGGGGCTGTCCCTGCCCTTCAGGTGTGTACTCCTTCCCACTTCCCTAAAATCCCTTTCCTGTCTCTAAAATCCTTTCACTATTAACTTTGAAATTTATAAAATAGCATTATTAACTATAATCACTATGCTATACATTTCAAATCCAGAACTATTGAATCTATTAGTTGCAAGTTCACATGCTTTTATTAATAGCACATATATAATTTCTCTTTGTGGAAAATATTGGCAATTGTGATAAAGCGAAATAATATTCTTACAAGATTTTATATTAACTTAATTGAAAAAGTTAATATAACACACACACACACACACACACACACATTGAGTGGCCAGAGTATTATGATCTCTGAATGCATAATAAACTGGGCACTCAGTGTATTTGTATCTCAGATGGGTACCAAAAGTATTATAGACTTTTGCTGGAGATCAAGCACCTATTTGCCTTGAACTTTCTATCAGCCAGTGCAAAGGGGAAAACTGATCAGGTGCATGATTTATAGTATCTCTGATATGAAATAAATGAGGTACTCAAGAGAAGTACACTGAATGGTCAGATTATTATGCATTTAGAGATCATAATAATCTGGCCACTCAGTGTGTATGTTTGTTCACACGGATGTATTCATACATACATATAGATACTTTGTGGCCATCGTTTTCAATAATGATAGACACTTTAAACTGAAATGGAGAATATTTTTTCTATATGCATTTGATTTGCAAATCTTTTAGTTTATCATCCAAATAATCATTTTTTATGTGAATAGCCACATATCCAAATAAGCAAAAATTTGTCCTTAGGTTGCCCTGAATTTATATCTTTAAAATGTGAGTATGTGCTATTATTCTGTAATATCAATTCATGTAATGAGATGATAGTTACTATTTAAAGAAAAAATAGACTGAAATCTATAATGACACTGTTACTTCTTCCATAAATTTCTGCTAGACCAATTCAGTGAATTGCTATTTTGAATATTTTGCATACCCTATATGTACATGTATATTTGTGAGACTGTTTTAGCTCAGTAAACTAATATTTTTTCCTTTTAAGAAAGGTTGAATATAGCTGCTAAAATAACTTAATATTTTAATTTATTACTAAATTAAAACTATTTACAAGATTGGATTTCCTAACATCATATCATAGTATTTCACCCCAAAGGGGGATACACACAAAAATAATTTTCATTTTTTTACATAAGACTCGCCTTCTTTTTATCCCTATGTGTTTTAATATTAAATAAAATCTTTTGCAGAATTTCTTAGGTCTCATTCAACTTGGTCACAAATACCCTACTATTTGTGCCTAAAATATGTCAAATTATAATGGGCTAATAAGTTCAGACTAGTAATGTTTCTTTCTCATTTTGAAGAAAAGGTTAACATGTTATTTGAAATATTGGGTTGAAAATGAAGGGAATAGAGTAAAATTGAAAGTCATTTTATAGTTCATAAATTATGAATCTAGAGATAATCATTCTTCTCGCCTACATGTGCTCAAAGTCTTTAATCTTGGTGGCAGGTAAATATAAATAATTAATTAGACATTTAAAACTTTCAGACGTATTTCTATTTAGTATCACAATTTGTGAGGATAAATGATTTTGATGTTTTATTTCCATGTGACAACATATTGTACTGTAAACTACGGAGTCTTCCAACTTAAATGGTACTGAGAATTAGAGGATAAAGCATAGGCCTAATTCTTTAACATAATCCTATCTAATAAAGAGGGAATATACTAATTGATCCTCATACCATCACAAAGATGGTGGTGCCCAAAGCCAATAAGAAGGGAATATGCTAATTGACTGCCCCACCCAAAATGGTGGTGGCCACAGCCACAAGATGGTGGCTCCCAGTTATCTCAGCCCCGCCAGGGCAGCAGGCTTGCAGCAATGTCGGGCCCATCCCGTGTGCCTGCCTCTGGAGTCGCCCAGTCCCCTCAGGCCCCAGCCACCCAGGGCCGATCTGAGGTGCAGGCAAGCCTTGGATGGTGGCTGCCCAGCTGCCCAGGCCACCCAAGGCTCAGGTCACCAGGGCTGCTGAGGCTTGTGATGCCAGCAGTGTCAGCAGCAGAGGTGTGATAGGGCATCTCCTTTCCTTGATCACTGCATCACCTCCTGTTTTGCTACTAATTGTAAAGGAAAATAGCCAAAGAATATCTATTGTTTTATTTTTTTAATTACCATTTCCCCTCTAACATTTGTTGAAAATCTTCAAATAACGCTTGGATTTTTAAAACACTACTTTTATCCTGCTGGCAGAGCTCAGTGATTGAGCATTGACCTATGAACCAGGAAGTCATGGTTCAAATCCAGGTTAGGGCACATGCCCAGGTTGCAGGCTCAGTCTGCAATAGGGAGTGTGCAGGAGGCAGACAATCAATGATTCTTATTATGGATGTGTATATTGCACCCTCTTCATCTATGAAAGCAATAACATATTTAAAAAAATAAAAAAACAACCTAATTCATATTAGAAATGTAGATTCATGGATCCCACCTTGACCTAAACAGAACCTGAAAACCTGGAGGTGAGTCGAGAAATTATTTTAGCTTGTTCTCCCTGAGATTCTTAGGCATATTAAAGTCTATAAGACTTTACTCTGAAAGCATACATTTTGTATTGTATCCACATATTTTTAAGCTAATTTCTTGATCTTTTAATGACAATTATAAGAATTTTCTTGGATTGTATCACTAGCATAACCTTAATATAGGGTGAAAGTCATTATCATAAGATGGTAAAAATTGTATATTATTTCTATTGCAGGTTAGAAAATAGAAGATATGTGAATTTCAAGAAATTCAGTTAATTTGAGAACAGCTAGAGATGTAGTTATTTTCATATATCATGAAACATAATTTATATGATTATTATATAAATGGTTGTGCATATGTAATGTAAAATATATGTACTATCCTATCTAATAAAGAGGTAATATGCTAATTGACCCTCATGCTGTTGCAAAGATGGCAGCACCTATAGCCAATAAAAAGGAAGAATATGCTGATTGACTGACCTGCCTTCAAAGATGTTGGCACCCACAGCCACAAGATGGTGGTGCCCAGTCCCCTTAGCCTTGTTGTGGCCACAGGCATGGGGCAAGGCTGGGCCCACCTGTGTGCCTGCCTCTGGAGTTCTCCAATCTCCTTAGCCCCCAAGCCATCCAGGGCTGGCCTGAGGTACAGGCAAGCCTCGGATGGTTGCTGCCCAGCCACCCAGGATTGGCTGAGGCTTGCACTGTTGGCAGTGGCAGCAGCAGAGATATGATGAGGCATCACCTTCCCCTGATTGCTGGGTCACCTCCTACCCCTGAGGGCTCCCAGACTCAGAGAGGGCAGGCTAGGCTGAAGGATCCCTCCTCCAGTGCATGAATTTTCATGTACCAGACCTCTAGTATATATAATACTTAAGTATAGAAGAGTAATGTTTTTGACTTATCTAAACTTTATTTCTGCACCATCCTCAATTTGAGACCTTTTGAGAGATGTTAGAGAACCACTTTCAGCCTGATCCCTGCAAGTCAGGCTGAGGGGCCCCACCAGTGTACAAGTTCATGCACTGGGACTCTAGTATGCGTATAAGATCTTGGTTAATCTCTTCTCGTCCTTTCCCCTCCATTCTCTCTGAGATTCATCAGTCTGTTTCATGTTTCCATGCCTGTGATTTCTGCTCCTGCATTGAGCATCTGCTTCCTGGTTGGCTAGTCACTTAGGCATATATATATATATATATATATATATATATATATATACACACACACTAGAGGCCCAGTGCACAAAATTTGTGCATGGGGTGTGTCCCTCAGCCCAACCTACACCCTCTACAATCTGGGACCCCTTGAGAGATGTGCTACTGACCATTTAGGCCCGATCCTACCGGATTGGGCCTAAGTGGTGAGTCGGACATCCTTCTCACAATCCAGACTGCTGGCTCCCAACTACTTGCCTGTCTGCCTTCGTGGTTGATCCTGACCCCTCCTGCTTGCCAGCCTGATCACCCCCTGGCTACCAGGGGTTCAGAGCAGGGAGTGATGAATAGGTGGGCCACAGGTAATCTTTAGGGCAATGAACTATTCTGTCTGATACTATATTAATGGTACATTTGTCAAGACCATAAGATGTTCAACACAAAGAATGAACCCTAATATAAACTGTAGATTTTACTTTTGTTAATAATGTGTCAATAAAGGATCATCAATTGTAATAAATGTATCACATTAGTTTAAGATGCTAATAACAATAGAAGCTTTAATGTGGTGGGGCCATGCCTGGGGGTGGCGGCCCTGGTCTAGACCCCCTCCTGCCTCTGGGGTGGCCACTGGGATCCCTGAAGCTGCCCCAGGTTTGCTGTGGCCTGGCCTTGGAGCAGTGGCAGGGGTCCAGACCCCCTTCTGGCTCTGGTACTGCAATGGGGACCCCACCACCCCAGCGGCTGCTTTGGCCTGCTGGAGCAGAGGAGGCCTACCTACCATCTTGGTTGGAGGTTAATTTGCATATTGCTCCTATTGGCTGGTAGTGTACTGAAGCTATGGTACATTTGCATGTTTCTCTTTTATTAGATAAGATAGATTGAATTGACATACAATTAGTTCATTCATCAGTTGATGAATATTTGTTTTTTTTTCAAATATGTGGCCATGTGACTTAAACTGTCACAAATATTGATGTGTAAAGATCTTACTGTGAACATATGTGTGTTTCTCTTGGACACCCATCCAAGAGTAGTTTTGCTGGGTCATATAATAAGAGTACATTAAACTTTAAGAAATTATTTTCTAAAGTGGATTATTCACTGCATTCTCGTCCACAATATATGAGAGTTCCCTTTGCAAACTATTCTTGGCATTATTTTTATTGTAAAGTTTGATTTTGTTTCTGTTTATCTTTGTTTTTGCTTTTTATTTTCCCTATTCCATTAGCTACATAGTAGTCTAATAAGCTATATAATTTGCATTTTCAAAATGACCAATAATATTGAGCATCTTTTCATATGTTTAGTTGCTATTGCTATTTATTCAAAATCTTAAGCCATTTAAAATTTTGTTATACATTTTTGCTCATTTAAAAAATTATCTATTTTTTTCTTTTTAGCTTGATGTATGCTTTCTTTATATATTATAAGCATATCTCCTTATACAGTTTTCAATTTTTTTGTTTAATCATTTTCTTAATAAGTTGTTTGAAGAACAAAATATTTTGCTATTCATGGAGTCTAAGTTATTATTTTATTTTACAGTTTATGTTTTTTGTCCTATATAAAAAATATTTAACCCAGCCAAAAGATTTTATACTATTTTTTTTAAATCTGATTTTTTTTTAGATTTTAAATTTAGATCTATAGGGATTAAAGTGGGGGTTGATTCTTATCTTTTTCTCAGGCTTATCCAGGTGATCTAGTGTAAATTTTTTTTTAAGTTTGCTCTAAGATATACATTTTGTTTTATTGATCTATTAGTTTACCTGTATACTAATTTCACATTGTCTTTATTGGATTGGTTTTCAAACTTGTTAAGCTTACTTATTGTTAGTGGCTCTTGGTGTATTCTTTATAATTTTCTAGACTCATTATGATGTTTAACTATAGACAGTTATATATTATAGCCTTGTAACCTAAAATATTCATAGGTGTTAGTCATTAAGATTTAGATATTTTTTGGTCTGCTATGTTTTCCACCATAACCTTTCAACAGGAAAGCAAGAATAATTAAAATATGTGGTTATCCTATATAATGAAATATGCAAATAGACCAAATGGCAGAACAACTGAACAACCAATCAAACTGTAATATGCTAATGATAGGCTAGAGATGCTCAACTGTTAGGACCATCCCAGGGCAGACAGTCAACTGGTTGACCAGTCACTATGACATGCATTGACTAGCAGAGGCAGATGCTTCATTCAGTAGGTTAGCTTTCTCTTGAAGTCTGGCTGATCAGGACTGTGCGAAATGGGCTGGACATACTCTCCCATGGTCCCTCCCCAGCCCGATTGTGCACTGGTGGGGTCCCTCAACCTGGCATGGGTACTCTTGCAATCCAGGACCCCTTGGAGGATCTTGGAGAACCAGTTTCAGCCTGATCCCACAGGCCACTCCCTTGGGAGGACGCCAGGTGCAGGGCTCATGGCTGGTGAGCACTGCTGCAGTAGCACAAGTCTTCCCTGATCTGGACTCATTGGGCATGAGCCCACAGTCGACACAGTGGGGCTGGGATGAGCAGGGTGTAGGCTGCATTGGACTGTGGGTTTTGGCCTGATCCCAGCAAGCCACCCAGAGGGATCCCACCCATGCACGAATTCATGCACTGGGCCTCTAGTCATTGATATAATATAAAAGAGCTAACCAAAAGCTAAAAGCAGCAAGATAAGAGCACTAAAAGAATATTATAAATTGAAGAAGAATAGAGAATTTGAATTTCTGGAGGAACATAAAACATAAGGGAAACACTTTTCACTCAAAGTATCATGATAGATTGAAAACAGTTCAAATTCTGTCACAATAAATCTTTTGAATATTTATAAATATTTAATGTGTATAACTATATCCATGTAATTATCTTTTCATGATGGTTTTGGAGTAACTATTATTATAAGAATAGAGATGACTCAATAGACTTATTTCAGATTGCCCTCTTTTTATTAATTTCAAAAGTATGTTTATTCAATTACATTTTCCTTTATAACATTCTTATATTTGCATGCTATTGGCATTTTGACTCTCATTTCATAACTTCTTTCTCTCTTCCTTTTAAGATTTAATAAAAGCAGGAAAAAAGAAATGTGCTTTCTAAAACTGCCATTTGTATATTCAGGCAGAAGAAATGACATTCAAAATATTTGCTCAAAACTGACTTTCCCCAAATTATAGCACTTAAAAAAATCAGTTACTTTCTTCAGGTTTCTGCTATTATGTTTTTGAACCAGTAAGTTATTATTGAATCAAATTATAGCAAGAACCATACAACACGCTCAAATTGGATAATTCAAAAGAGTTTAATACTTTGAATAATTATCAAGTTGTCAGTAGAGTTGATGGATACCAAAAGTATCTCATGACAAGTAATAAGGAGGGTAAGGCAATAAAGAATTCTTATTCTTACAGTTAGGCCTGAAGAGACTAGATAACTGAGCATATTTGGAAACTAATAGATCTTGGGTAGCGATGACTAGATGACTACCTGATAGAAATTCAGGAATGTGCCATTGAGTCTATAGTCACAGTAGTTGGAGACCCAGGCAAATATGCAGCCCCACATCACTCCTCACCTCTCTGACTGCCTGCAGATGCTTGCTAACTCCAACAGTTAATAGAATGTGATCTGGGCAATTTACTTAACTTCTTTGAGGCCTTAGTTCTTTTATATATATATATATATATATATATATATATATATATATATATATGATTTTTTGCAGAGAGGAAGGGAGAGGGATAGAGAGTTAGAAACATCGATGAGAGAGAAACAGCAATTCAGCTGCCTCCTGGACATTCTCTACTGGGGATGTGCCCAAAATCAAGGTACATGCCCTTGACCAGAACTGAACCTGGAAACTTTCAGTCCACAGGCCAACACTCTATTCACTGAACCAAACTGATTATTAGGGCAAGGCCTTAGTTCTTCATAATAAGTTTATTATGAGCTAGTTTTAAATATCTGCAAATCATTAACACTATGTTTGCCTTTTATAAGAGCTCTGGAAGTGTTGATCACAGTTTTCATTAGTGTTATGATCACATGCTTGCTAGTTATGTGTAATGAATTCAGAAAGAAGGTAAAATTGGCATGGTAGGGCAAAGGATTTACAAAGAAGTGCTAAATATTTAGAAATACATTAGTTTATTCAGCATTGAGTAGTTAATACGTATTAGAAACTTTTCTAAACATTGCACAAAGTCTATGGCAGTGCATACACCTTAAATTAAAATTCAGGATGGTATTTGGCAGAATTTAATTTTGAACAAAGGCAGTTAAACTGGAATGTAAAAGAATCAATTTCCTATTTTTCTAAGATAGCTGTAGAAGTAGCTTATATGATTAATATAATGGGAAAGGAGTGCCTTGGAAAAATCAGTTAACAAAATATATGACAATCAAGTCACATTCCTCTTTAACAAGAGGGCAAATTGTTGGCTATCCCCAATCTGAAAGCCAACAGCTAAAAGAAAGCACACAAAAAATTAATCAAAGCGATAGTGTCATATATTTTTGAAGTGTAGTTTTTCCTTCTGAATTTTTAAAGCTGTTCTATTGCCTTGAGATTTTCACGGAAAATGAATTCTTATAAAGAGTAAGATATAATCCTTGGTTTCTTTTGTGAGCTTTTTTGCTGGGGAAAATACAGTTATATTTATATTGCATTGTTTTACAAATCTCTCATTTGAACATTTTGCACATTTATGTAATATAGGATTTATAAAAGAGTATACTGTAAATAATTTTATGTAGAATTTACATATTTACATATAGTGATTGGTGAAATGTTACAATGTCATTAAAGGGACATAATGATTATATGATACAGCATAAGTTAGTATTATGTAGTGTGGAATAGTGAAAGTGAAGAGATAGCTTGATATAATTAAGGGTTTTGTTTATTCCTGGTACTTCAGGGCTTTAGATGATAGTTTAAATACATGGAATCTCAAACCAGTGGTGGGATTTGAGTCATGGTTAGACAACATGAAGCCTATGCATGACCAACTGGAGCCAATCACTCAACCTGGCTGAACCTCAGCTTTTCCATCACTAAAATTGGAGTCATAGTCAAGATATAATAAAAAATACATATAAGTGTATTTAAATTTTTAATTTAAAACAATGCTTGATCTTAGTATTGCTATTGATATAAATTGTATACTAACCTACTTAAATATCAAAGATTATGGAGACCTTCACAGCAACCTATCTAACAAAAGATTAAAATGCAAATTTATCATACGTCCAATCAAGCCATACCCATAGCCATGCCCATCAACCAATCAGGAGCACATTATGCAAATAAATTCCAACCAAGATGGCTGGGGCACTGAGAGTAGCAGGGAGGCTTGGGTTTCCCCGGCAATGGAGGAAGCCAAGCTTTATGCCTGCCCTAGCCACCCTAGGCCTCCACTCAATGCTACAAAGTTTCAATTATAGAAGATATATCCCAACAGAAATGCCAGCAGCCATGGAGCTGGAGAGAGCCGAGGCTATAGTTGCCTGGGCGATGTAGGAAGTGAAGCCTCTAAAGCCCTAGTGCCTAGGCTTCCACTCTAGGCTACAAAGTTTCAATTATAGCATTAAAATAAACCCAAAGAGAAATGGCTGTCTCCATGGATAGAGCAGAAGGCTTAGCTCCGCTCCAGACCTCAAAGTTTCAATTGCAGAACATAAATTAATCTCAGATTCCAGGGCCTCTGTTGAGTCACTGGGGGGTGTGGCCAGCCTGCAAACTACCATAGGCTCCTCACCTAGGCTGTCCCATGCCCCAAGGCAACCTCCACCCTGATCTGGCACACCCTTTAGGGCAAATCAGCTGGCCCCCACCCATGCACCCGGCCTCTATCCTATCTAATAAAAGAGTAATACACAGATTGACCATCACTCCAACACACAAGAGGGCTGCCCCCATGTGGTCAAAGATCCTGCCCCCATGTGGACCCAAGATGACCTCCACAAGATTGCCAGCAGGAGAGGGCCTTTGGAAGGTTCCAGGCCTGAAAGGGAGGGCATTTGGGGGTGATCAAGCCTGCTTGGGCAAGCAGACCAGGCTGGCAGAGAAGGGAAATTGGGGGCAAACAGGCTGGCAGGGGAGCAGTTAGACATCAATTAGGCTGGCAGGGTAGTGGTTAGGGGGTGATGAGGCTGGCAGGCAGAAGCGGTTGGGGCAATCAGGGAGGAAGGCAGGCGAGCAGTCCTGAATTGTGAGAAGGATGTCTGATTGACCGTTTAGGCCCAATCCTACTGCGATTGGGCCTAAACAGGCAGTGGGACATCCCTTGAGGGGTGTCAGGAGAGGGTACGGGTTGGGCTGAGGAGTACCCCCCCTGCCCCTGTGCATAAATTTTGTGCACCTGGCATCTAGTTTCACATACTATCCCACCCTCTATCACTCACTGGCTTTGTTTACATAGGCAAGTCACATCACCCTTAAAGAATGTCTCTTCATCTGTAAGGGATTGATAACTTTAGTATCCTTCAAACTGTCAACCTCTCTAATGGTTAAAAACTAAAATGAAAGCAAGACTCTTTATTCTCATCATTGTTGATATTTTGAGAGGAATTTGTAAAGAAGTAGTAAATCTGCTAAGACATCTGAATGTTCACTGAAGCTGGCAAATCCATTTGGACTGGACTTTCTGTTCCAAATAAATTCCGACGCTCTGGCTATTTGTATCATGTTATACATCTGCTGATGGATGACCACTGTTAAATGGTAATGCTTTCATGCTTGTGCGCACACACACACACACACACACACACACACACACACACACACATTTTGCACTCATGCATACACACACATATATATATACAAACACATGCACAATCGTCGCAATTGTTTTATCTTTGCTGACTTGGGAGGTTTTGTAGAACTTGCCGTATTAAAACTGAGAAGCTAAGGGTAAAATGTAACAGTTTGTCACAATTATGTTTCATATTGGCAGGTGTTCTGAACTTTCTGTTTGATAACTAGACATATAAATTTCAGTTCTTAAAGCTTTGCAGCCAATTTAAGGGCTCATTTATTTCACTGACAGCAAGATATATGTACAGCCTGGCATACAGGATGTCTGGGGCCAAAATCGGCACTTTGTTGCTTGCTTGTCTCACAGGGAGTAAATAGTAGCAATTTTTCAGCATAGGCATACTAGCACAAGGTGTTTAGCAAATAAATGAGCATAAGATGACCTGTGGTGTCCTGAAATTACTAAAATTCATGAATAATAAAATGATCTATAGATTGTTAGCAGAGGGCTACAGCACAGGCTAATTTGCAGCCAGTGAAGCTTTGCAGGATAATTTATAACTTTTGAAAATTTAATGACTTCATCAATTTTTACCTATTTTTTAGCAATATAATCTCCCAAATACGACTTTCAGCTGTGATTTTCTTTTGTAAGAAAATATCTAAGACACCTACATATATCTAGGTGATTAAAATTAAGTTACTTCATTTAGATTTCTTATATATTTCCCTCTATATAATTCAGAAAATAATAGAGGGAAATTTTAGACTATATGTGTTTTGTTCTAATAAGGTATTTTTATGTAAAGAAATGTGGTATATATAACTAATTTTGTAACTTAATGCCATTAGTTCAGGGGAATACCATTTCACTTTTGAAAATTGAGCTTTTCACTTTAAATCCAAGTATCAACAACAATTATTTTTTTATTTACAAATCTCATAGAAAAAAATCTTTGAAGAACAACTATATATAAATGCCTTTTTATACTCAAATCACTTTTGGGAAAGTATTGCTTGAACTTTAGTTTTATGTTCTCTAACCTAAAATCAAATAACTTTTTTAAAATTTCAAAATTTATCTGCATGTTTTTCTCTTATAATATTTACATTTTTTAGTAAATTAATTATCTTAGATTAATTATTTGTTTGTATTTAGACTATGCCTAACAATGCTATTTTTTCTCTAATTTTATCATGGTTGAAATTAAAAACTTTCTGTCACATATAAGAATGATGACATTCTTTTAAAAAATACATTTTATTGATTTTTGTTTTTTTTATAGAGAGGAAGGGAGAGGGATAGAGACTTAGAAACATTGATGGGAGAGAATCATTGATCAGCTGCCTCCTACATACCCCCCACTGGGGATGTGTCTGCAACCAAAATACATTCCCTAGACTGGAATTGAACCTAGGAATTTCCAGGCTAAAGGCCAACACTCTAACCACTGAGCCAAACTGGTTAGGGCTGATGTAACTCTATATAGTCATAGCCACATTGCCTAGATTAATATAAATATTATAGCCTTTTTTCATTGAGGACGGTTGGGCTATCACCAAAAACCAAACTGATTTTTTGACAATGTCTAAATATTTAGTAAACAACTGTATTATATAGGTACAATCAACATGGAATATGACTATAAAACTATTTTCATCCATATTACACTATAAACTAAGAAGTATTGCAATTGCATTTAGAATAGGGGTATCATATAAATGTGACATGTAAATCCTTTGGATTTTAGTGGCTTATTTTTATGACTTTTTGTTATATTTATTTTATTATTTATTTTATTTTTTATCATGGGAAAATAGAATGTGTATTTATCCACAATGCTTTCGCTTTAAAGGTGTTTCTTTTGTTTCATAAAAATATTTCATGTCTATAAAACAAAAAGTAATTCAAATCATTTAATTTTTTCTATTAAACAGAATCAGTAGAATTCTACATTGCATGCTAAAGTTTAATAATTATAAATTTAATATATTTTGTATTAAAATACACATAATTACTAATAATAGGGGCCTGCTACTATGACCTCTGAACTATAATATTTTACATATTATTACATTAGCACCTCATGACCTTGCAATATGTGAATTAAGGCTGCAATGTATATTCCAGCTAATTATCAAATAAGTAAACATTTAAAGGCTCAAGCTAAATGTAATGAAAGAACAAATATTTAAAACCAGTATCACTCAAGAGGCAAATTCAGTGAGCACCAAAACTCCAATAGGCAAGTCCTGCTCAATAGGAGTGGCTCCTACACAGCAGCTCTTCCACTGTAGTTGCACCTGGTCCTCACAACTAATTGGCTTGGGGGTCAATTCCTCTCAGACACACTAACAGCAATCAAGACTCAACTGCTCAGTGAACTTAGCCCACATCAGGGCATACCTAGAGTGACCAGCTTAGGTTGCTCAGGAGGCTGAACCACTGGGCCCTACAAGACACATACTAAACAATGTTACTCTACCAATTCCAGGATACATAAAGCTCTACCTAATACATACTAGTAGAAACAAATATAGGTAAGCAGCCAAAATGTGGAGAGAAAAACAAAAGAAAATCAAACATTTCCCTAATGAAAGAACAAGAGAAATGTCCAGAAAAAAATAATAAAATAGAAGCAAGAAAACTACCAGACACAGAGTTCAAAACAATGGTTATAAGGATGGTCAACGAACTTCATAAATGCTTTAAGGAACTTAGTGAGAATTTCAAGGAAATCAGTATGAACATAAAAGACATGAAAAAGGACCAGTTAGAAATGAAGGATTCAATAACTGATATGAATAATAATTTTCAGGGACTCAACAGTAGAGCAGAAGATGCTGAGAATCAAATCAACAATTTAAATATGGGAAAGCAAAAAAAAAATACTGATTAAAGAGCAAAAATGAATAAAAAATCTGAAGATAGTGTAAGATCCTCTAGGAGAACTTCAAGCACACCAACATTTGTATCATGGGGGTACCAGAAGGAGAAGCGAGGGAGCAAGAAATTGAACACTTATTTGAAGAAATAATAACAGAAAACTTCCCCTCCCTAGAGAAAGAGATAGAAATGCACACCCAGGAAGTGCAAAGAGTCCCAAACAAGATGAACCCAAAGAAGCCCATACCAAGACACATCATAATAAAAATGCCAAGGGTTAAAGACAAAGAGAGAATCTTAAAAGCAGCAAGAGAAAATCAGTTAGTTACCTATAAGAGCGCACCATATAACTGTCAGCTGATTTCTCAACAGAAACTATGCAGGCCAGAAGGCAGTGGCAAGAAATATTTAAGTTGATGAATAGCAAGAACCTACATCCAAGATTACTCTACCCAGCAAACTACCATTTAAAATAGAAGATCAGACAAAGAGCTTCATAAACAAGAAGAAGCCAGAGACATTCATCACCACCAAACCAGGATTATATGAAATGTGGAAGGTTATTCTTTAAGAAGAAGAACAAGATAAAGATAAAAAACATGAACAATTAAATTGCAATAAATACATATCTGTCAACCAATTGATAGTAAAAATAAACAAAGAAATAATCTAATGAAAAATATAAACTGATGAATAAAATAGAACCAGAGACATGGAATATGAAACAGACTGATGAATCTCAGAGGGAAGACATTAACCAAGAATTTATGTGCATATATAAACTACCTGTGGACACAGACAATAGGGTGATGAAGGACTGGGGCTGGTTGGGATCCTAATGGAGGAGGGCAATAGGGAATGAAAAGAGGCAGAGGATGTCTATAATACTCTCAACAATGAAGATATAAACATATGTATGTTCTTTCCAAAATAAAACACATTGTCCCAGCTGAAATAAATATTCACTACTTATTAAACTACTTTTTTCTTACCACAACATTTTTATCCACTCATCTACTGATGGGAACTTGGTAACCTACATTTTATACTTATTTTTCAGTATATTTTATTACCTCTTTCAACTTTATTGAGCTTCCTCAAATTTCTGCTATCTCTTATACTATCATTTGGTATAATGGAAATAATATGAGGAATAAAGTAGTTTTATAAATTTGTTTAGGTTCCTGCTATTTGATTACACAGGCTTCAATTTTTTTCAACCATAAACATGACAAAGTAATAAAAGTTATAGCAATCTTGGAATTAGTAAATAGCATATAATTCATTGATAGCCCTGAAGAACTCTAATTGTAATTTAGAGTTATGAAATAAAGAGATGACTGAGGATTAGAGAATCTAAATAAAATTATTTTACAAAGAATGTTAATAAATTACTAAAACAGAGGAAGAGGGAAAAAGAATGAGGAAAGGACATGGGGAAAGAGAGGGAAGAAAGTTAAGGGGATAAGGAACTTATCTAAAGATAAAACAATTTCAAATTGAGTTAGAGATATAACAATTTCAAAGATATTTGAAGTTGACAAAAGTTATACAGTATAAATGTGGCTTGTCAGAAAGGAATTTTAGAGCAAAGAAAATCAGAGTGAATTATTAACAGTCAGTAACTTAGTTTGGATATTTATTTGCTCTTAGCTCATTGTTTTTATGGGCAAGCTGAGTCACTTTAAGGTTCCAAGCTGAGATGGATAAAAAAATGAAGAATGTAATTGAACAGGTAATACATTTTGATAAATGTCCTCTAGGAGTTATGGATATGATGATATACTAAAATAAAAATGTTTGGTAAAAAAGAAATGCTGTCACAATAAACATGATACATAAGAAAAATTATCATCAAACATAGTTTGATATGTGGAAACCCTTAAATTCTTACCAATTCTTTCTGTCAGCAGTTGACTTATTGTTGACTTATTATCCTATTTTATAAAGAGGAAATATGCTAATTGACCCTCTCACCATTACAAAGATGGTGGCATCCATAGCCAATAAGGAGGGAATATGTTAATTGACCACCACACCCTCAAATATGGTGGTGTCCAGAGCCACAAGATGGTGGTGCCCAGTCAACTCAGCTCCTCAGCTGCCCAGGGCTAGCGGCAGGTGCAGGCAAGCCTCAATGGCAGCTGCCCAGATTCCCAGGACCACCCGAGGTTCAGGTAACCAGGACTGACTGAAGCTCATAATGCCAGCAATGGCAGCAGCAGAGGTGTGATGGAAGCATCATCTTCCCCTGATCTCTAGGTCACCACCCACCCCTGAAGGCTCTTGGACTATGAGAGGTGACAGGCCAGGCTGAGGGACAGCCCTCTCCAGTGCATGAATTTTCATCCACTGGGCCTCTAGTTAAAATACACTTTTAAACATTTTTATTATATATTTAAAGCATGTTTGTGACTAGGAGAACCAAAAGTTTCTAAATTACCTCAGATTGAGAATGAGAAAGTGTGTGTGTGTGTGTGTGTGTGTGTGTGTGTGTGTGTGAGAGAGAGAGAGAGAGAGAGAGAGAGAGAGAGAGAGAGAATGAAATTGTGTTGATTTTTGGTTTAGAAAGTATAGTGAATATTTGACGTTTAGGCAGGATCTTGGTACCACTTACAGTATATGTATAGCTAGGAGCCATTTAAATGCTACCTCCTCAGGACTTGAGAGAAGAAAACAAATCAGCTATTCCACAGGCTAAATCTAACATTTATCAGATGATGCTTTCCTTAAACCTGGATCTCATTCCTCTGCTATTTAAAAATTATTGGCTAGAAGGTTGAATAATTCTACTTTTAAAACTTTGAAAAGTTTTCTGATGTTTGTTTAATGAACTACTTCATTTTTTAGTTCCCTTTGATAAGCTGGGTATTTGGTCACTTCTTCTATACTATCTACTCTTAAGAGCTGAATATTAGTAAATATTAATATAAATGCATTTATTATATTCAGAAAAAAATGGCAGTGTTCTTAAGATTATCCTTAGGAACATTGATTTGTTTTCATTCAGGTCAACTATGTAAATGACATACAGGTACAAAAATATTTTTAAATGTTCATATTATTTGAAAGTAACAGATATTCAAAGTGAGGAGACATGATCAACTCTTCCCTAAGCCACTGGTTTTGGTAATCTTCCCACACAAAACAGCTTTGGCTTCCCTTATTCTCTTTAATGGAATTTGTTTTCTATATAGCTATATCCATGTTATATATCTATATAAGTTGACTCCTTACATTAGAATTAACTCCTGATACCTAGAAAATCTGAAATATTGTCTTACCTTTACTTGGTATCATTCACTGTCTGTGCAGTTATCTGCTCTGGCACAGAATTATGGAGCAAACATAAACTGTCTACTACAGTCCTCCTAATATGGCATTTATCCTTATATTCATAAATTACTAGAGGCCCATTGCCGGAAGAGATTCGTGCAATGGGTCTTCCTTCCCTTGGCTATCAGCACTGGTTTTCCTCTGGCACCCGGGACCTAAGTCTTAGCTCTAGTTGGAGTCTGCCATCTTCATCTTCACTGCTTCTCTGCAAACTCAGGCCAGAGTCTGCAGTCTTGTCTTCCCTGCACTGGAGTGCTGCTCCTATAAATCACCCCCCTCCCGCCCTCCCTCTCATAACAGACATCCTGCCCTGCCTGGCCACTGTGCACCTGGAGCAGCTCGGTGGTCCTATCTTTATCCTTCTAATTTGCATATTCTCTCCTGATTGGCTGGTGGCTATAGTGGAGTGATGGTCAATTTGCATGTTTCTCTTTTATTGGTGTAGATTATACTTCCATATCTAAAGTCTCCATGTGGTCTTCTCACGAGATTTGAAATGAAGCAGTGACATTATATTTTACTTTCATTGAAGAGTGTCGACAGTTTAAAATAATTGCACTTGCCTCAAATTTCCAATGATCGACTTTTTATAGTCAGTCAAGAGGAAAAGTAAAATTTCTCACTATGTCCTAATGATTACACCAAGTGGAATGAGGTGACATTTGGTATCTATTTATTTTTCTAAATACTTTTTCTTTAGCTAAAAGTGATACTGAAATTATTACACATGTAAAACGATAAATAATACCATATACCTTGGTATGCTATTATTTTTAACTGGAGACCTAATGCATGAAATTTGTGCATGGGAGGGTGGGGTGTCTCTCAGCCCAGCCTGCACCCTCTCCAATCTGGAACATCCCTCTCACAATCTAGGATTTCTGGCTCCTAACTGCTCTCCTGCCTTTGCCTAATTGCTTCTAACCACTCCCCTGACAGCCTGATTGCCACTAACTGCCCTCCTCTGCCAGCCTGGCTGCCCCTACCTGCCCTCCTCTGCCAGCCTGGTTGTTCCTTACTGTCCTCCCTTGCACCCCTGCTCTTCCTTGCAGGCCTGGTCACCCCCAACTGCCCTCCCCTGCAGGCCTGGTCCTCCCAACTGCTCTTTCCTATAGGCCTTGTCCCCCCACAACTGTCCTCCCCTGCAGGCCTCATGACCCCAACTCCTCTCCCTTGCTGGCTTGGTTACCCCCAGCTGCCCTCTTCTGCTGGCTTGCCCCCCTCAACTGCCCTCCCCTGCTGGCCTGGGTTCCCCCCAGCTGCCATTCCCTGCTGGCCTGGTCTCCACCAACTGCCCTCCTCTGTTGGCCTGGTCCCCTAACTGCCTTCCCTGCTGACCTGATAACCCACAACTTCCCTTCCCTCCAGGCCTGGTCTCCCCACAACTGCCCTCCACTGTAGGCCATCTTGTGGTGGCCATCTTGTGTCTTAGAGTAATAGTCAATTTGCATATTAATATTTTATTAGATAGGGAAGTATTTTAATAAATTGCATGTAGTTTTAGAAAACCCTCATGCTATTGCCTCTTTTCTCAACTTTGTCATTTCTCATACCTACAAAAAGATATTGACCTTGAGATCACTCAGCTGTTACAAAACTGAAGATAAGTTTTTGTTTTGCTGACAACCCCTTTCTAGAAATGCCTATAACAAGTGATTTTATACATGGTGTAAGAGCCTGGCCTCCCTGTCCCACTCAAGTCAGTTTTAAGATGCCATCTCAGCTGAGAATATAGAGTCAATTTTGAGACCTTATCAGACTCTATGCTCTGCCCAATCTTGATTCTTTCCCTACTGCCTTGAGAGGGAGGGGAATCCCAAGCCTCCTCCTTCATAAACACCTTACATGCTAATCTCCATCTTAAGGCAGCTTCTCAGAGAAGCCAGAGTCAAGAATTGATGGTCACAAAACACAAACCCTGTCACTTTAATAGTTTTGTTTAAAGAAAACCCTTAATGATTTGTGAAGTAATCTTTGAAATTATAGACCATGAATTTAGACCATACAAAAGAATAATCTCAAAATGAAAAGACTAAAATGTAAGCTGCAAAACCATAAAAATCCTGGAAGAAAACATAGGTAGTAAAGCATTAGACATCTCTTGTAGCTATCTATAACTTTTTTTTGTTAATCCTTACCTGGGGATAGTTTTTCAATTGATTTTCAGGAAGTGGGAGAGAGCTTAGGGGGGAGAAGAGAAGAGAAGAGAAGAGAAGAGAAGAGGAGAGGAGGGGAGAGGAGAGGAGAGGAGAGGAGAGGAGAGGAGAGGAGAGGAGAGGAGAGGAGAAGAGAAGAGAAGAGAAGAGAAGAGAAGAGAAGAGAAGAGAAGAGAAGAGAAGAGAAGAGAAGAGGAGAGATGGAGGACCTAAGTACATACTCTTGACCAGGAATCAAACCTGAGACCCTTCAGTGTGAGGGCCAATACGCTAAACATTTAGCAACATCAGACAGGGCATTTTATAGCAGTATTTCTGCTGACATGTCTCCTTGGACAAAGGAAATAAAGGAAAACATAAACAAATGAAATTACATTAAACTTAAAATTTCTGACCAGCACAGAAAACCTCAACAAAATTAAACAGGAACACACTGCATGAGAGAACATATTTTCCAATGACACATCTGTTAAGTGATTAATTTGCAAAATATAAAAAAGTTTATATAAATCAGTACCAGGAAGACTAATAATTCAATTTAAAAGTGGGCAAAGGACCTGAATATGCACTTCTTCAAGAGAACTTAGATGGCCAATGGACATGAAAAATGCTCAACTTCAGTAATTCACTAGAAGATGTGAATTAAAACCACATGCGATATAACTTCACACCAGCCAGAAAGTCTACAATAAATAAGTAAAAAAATAAGTGCTAGTGAATATGTGGAGTAAAGGGAGTCCCAGTGCACTGTTGGTGGGAATGCAGATTCTTGCAGCCACTGTGGGAAACAGTATGGATTTTCCTAACCCTAACCCTAACCCTTGTGTGTATGTATATGTGTATGTATACACAAGTGGCCTGGTGCATGAAATTCATGCATGGAAGGGGGTTCCCTTAGCTTAGCCTGCACCCTTTCCAATCAGGGACCCCTTAGAGGATGTCTGACTGTTGGCGGTAGGACATCCCTCTCACAATCTAGGAACACTGGCTCCTAACTGCTCATGGCCTGCCTGACTGATAGCCCCTAACCCCTCTGCCTAAAATTGCAAGAGAACCAGACCCAGGGTACCACTGGATGCAGTGTCAACTCCCTCCTAGAGACTATTCTTTGGTTGTTACAGCGTTACAACCACTAGGTTTTGATTATATAGACTAGAAGCCTGATGCATGAAGATTCGTGCATAATAGGCCTTTCTTACCCTGGCTGTTGGCACAGCCTTTGCTCTAGCCCAAAGCCACCTTTCTGCCTTCCCACAGTACCCAGAGGCCCGGAGCAGCTGGGACAATGAGGAAATACCTGTGTCATCACCATGGCAAGCATCCTCCCTTGGCCACTGGGTGCCTGTGTATGCAAATTAACCTGATATCTTTGTGGGGTTAATTTGCATACTCACTCCTGATTGGCTGATGGGCATTGCAAAGGTAAGGTCAATTTGCATCTTTCTGTTTTATTAGTGTAGATGTAGGTTAATCTGTGTTTTGTTGCACATATTTCATCAGAAATACCTTTTATAGTGGTCATAATTTCATGAAAAGATATGAAAATTACTTCATAAAATTTTACATGATTCAGGGATGTTTAATTTTCACATATTCATATTCTCTAAGAGGTTATGATTATTAAAAGCATAGATGTTTTTCATAGGTTCTCTCACAGTTTCTCTCTGTCTTTATCTCTCTTCTGAGAGAAAAATGAAAAATACTTCATGGTATAAACCTTACACCGTATGTCTACTTTACAGTCATGATATTTAGATTTGTAATTTTCCATATCATAAAGTGATAAGACTGTACAATATGATTTAAAAAATGAACATCATTTGCACATTTATATTGGAATGTAAGCAATCCATGATATGTTAACTAAGTGTATTGGATTTGTATTTTATTGCTCTAAATACCATATTACCTATCTGTGCTTGCATCCTTTATGATTCAATGTATAATTAGATAAGAATAAAAGGATAATGCTATTTTTATTCATTATTTGTCTTCTGGTGTTCAATAATAGCAAAATTAAGTCTTCACCATTGTGACAGCTATAAAAGGATGTGGTTGGCTTATCTAGAACAAGCTGCACAGGTAAAGACGGTAAAGTAATTTGCTACCACAAAATGGTTTTTAAGTCATTTGCTTTTATAAGTAAAATTAATTAAACAAGCAAGATTAAAAGTTGACACACTGAAGATTTTATTCATTTTGCCTAATGTAGCATATTATTTCTATCTGAAAAAAGAATGCTCAGGTGTAATTTTTCTTCTTTTAAAATATCTAAAGTTTAGTTAATGATATTCAGCATTACGTGGAAGTGTTTTCTAGCCTAGCAATGTGTTTTGTACACAGATCAGGTATTTTCGCACATCATATAAAACTCAGTCTGTCATAACTAAACTGGAAATATTTTTCTTTGATAAAAACCCACTATATGGAAGTAGGAGGGCAAAAGATGGTGCCGGACAGGAAGGAGGTGAGGGAGAGGCAGTGAGCGAGTGGGGGTATGAAAGGGGAGTGTGTGGATGTACTTGGAGTGTATGTAGTGAGAGAAGGAAAGTTGATTACCGTGGGTGCAGCAGGGATGGACAGACGGGGTCTCCTTGATGGGGAGAGCCTATCACTGCGGTGGGCACTCCTTGGATGGCAGGATCATAGGTGGAGCCCACACCATCTTGAAGGGGAGAGGGGCCTTCTTTGGGGAACTCATTAACACCACCAACCAGATGGGCCTTGGAATTGCACTGCAACCCAGGGACCACTCCAGGCAAAGTCCCACTACTCCAGCTGCAGACCTGAAGATCCTGGGACCTCTACCTCCAGGGGTGAGTTGCCCCTCATCGGTGAGTGCAACCTTCCCCTCCCCAGCAGCAGAGCTCCTAGGTATGCACAAAATCAGACAGGTGCTCTCTGCCCAGGTCTTGCACTTGGTGTTTGGCAGGTTGCATCCGCCTCTTCCGAGATTCGTGCACAGCCATCTCTGTGCACACCATTCAAGTTTCACGTGTATCTGCTCCCCTGGCAGCCAGGGCACCCCACTCCAGAATCGCGAGTACCCAGCCCAGCTGGTAGCTAGGTCACCCCACTCCTTAGGCAATGCTTGCGAGCCGCTAAGAGCCCCAGAGGGTGTAACTCTGCACAGACAAGGGTACATCACCCTGCAATAGAAATTCTGAACTTCCTCTTAGTTCTGACCTCCACCTCGAGGGGTGAACTGCATGGCAGTGGTGAATGCAGCCTTCCCCTCCCCAGGGGCAGAGCTCCAGGTGCACTCGAAACCAGTTCCTTGCACCCACCCTGGTCTCTTGCTCCATGACCCAGTTAAGTGCTTGGTTACAATCATCCCTGAGTATTGCGCTTGACTGTAACCTGGCCTGAGACCCTGCCCTGGACTCGCACTTGGCTGCAAAGGATGCAGTGAGCCCAGACCCAGTTTCATGCTTGGCCAGAAATAGCCCCAAGTGCCCCATCCCAGAAGCACAATTGGCCAACATCACAAGCTCCCACCCTGTTTTTGCGGCAGCCCTTCCCACACACTCCACTCAAGATTCACGCATATCTGCCCCGCTGGCTGCCAGGGCACCCCTCTCCAGAATTGTGAGTGTCATGCCCCGCAGGCAGCTAGGGCACCCACTCCTTAGGCAGCCCTTGGGAGCTGCCGAGAGCCCCTGAGGGTGAAATTCTGCACAGAAAAGGGCACGTGGCCCTGCAATAGAGATTCTGAACTTCCTCTTCCCGGATAACTATCCACATCCCCCCCCACGCCTCAACCAAAGTGTCAGGACCCTCAGAGTGCATCAGATCTCTGTGCCCCACGAGCACTCCTCCACAGATACGAGGTGCCAAGCACCTCGGATCCATCTACCTACTGGACACTAGTGGGAGCCACTGAGAGCTCTCCCGGGTTGTGATTTTGAATAAGCAGGAAGACACTCTCAACCAGCAGTAGAAGTTTTGAATTCTCTCATCTGGCATATCAGCCCACAGGTGCCTCAATTGTGTAGCCACACTGCCAGGTACCTTCAAACCCCTTCAGGGTGCCGCATTGGCAAACAATACCTCAGGTGCTCCTGTGAACTGCCACTGGGAGTAAGCGCCTATCCACCACAGGTGTAACAGCAAAAGCTGGGTCTGCCCACCCCATAGCTGCAGAACTGTGGGCATGACAGTCATGCCAATCCAGAGTATGGCCTCCTTGAGCCCCATCACCCCAACAGATGGTCCCTTGGTGCCACTGAGAGTTCCTTCTGGGCATGCATGATTTCAATTAAGGGTATAAGACATCAAAAATTGGGACACTTGTCCTCCCCCCATGGTGGCTGAATTCTAGACACTGCAGTTGTGCCTCTCAAACTCACAGGCCCACCCCAAGTGAGCCAAAGTAGCTCAACTAGGTAACTACAGTAGATTAACAATCCCAGGAGAACTGAGAGGTTACGCCAGTAGCACCACCTTCAAAAGAACCTGGGTAGCAAAGCAATTGGATCTACAATGAAAACATTACAGGAAAACCTGGGAAGACAAAATAGCAATCCCCAAAGGAAAGAAAAAGAGGAACCACCAGAAAGGGAGTTAGCTGAGTTTGAGGTTGGCAGCTTGTCAGAGATAGAATTCAGAGTAATGGTTATAAGGGTGTTTAAATGGATGGATGACAAATATACACAACTCAACGCCAAATACACACAACTCAATAAGAACTACAAGGAGATGAATGAGAATGTATCCAACATGAAAAGAAACCAAGAGGAGATGAAGAATGAGGTAGCTGCAATAAAGAACACAATGGGAGGCCTAAACATAGACCAGAAGAGGCTGAGGACTGTATCAGTGAATTAGAAGATGAGGTAGGAAATAGCACACAAACACAGCAGCAATTGGAAAGAAGGCTTAAAAAAACAAGAGGAGAGCCTAAGGGAGCTTTGGGACAACACAAAAGCAAACAGCATTCGTTTAATTAGCATACCAAAAGGAGAGGAAGAGAAACCCGGAATAGAAAACCTGTTTGAAGAAATAACGACAGAAAACCTCCCTGATATTGGCAAGAAACAAACTATGCAAGTCCAAGAAATACATAGAATTCCAAACTAGTTGAACCCCAAAAGACCAACACCAAGACACATCATAATTAAATTGGTGAACACTGATGGCAAAGTAAGAATCTTAAAGCCTACCAGAGAGAGAGAAAGTTACTTACAAGGGATCCCATATTAGATTATCAACTGACTCTTCGACAGAAACATACCAGCCCAGAAAGGAATGGAATTTAATATACGAAGTGATGCAAAGTGATGCAAAGCAAATGACTGAATCCAAGAATACTATATCCAGGAAGGCTATCATTCAAAATTGAAGGTGGAATCAGGAGCTTCACAGACAAAAAAGGACTCAGGGAGTTTATCACTACTAAACCAGCAATGCAAGAATTGCTAAAGGGACTGCTGTAAAAACAATATATAGAAAGGCAAGAAGAAGCACATACACTAAGGTAAAATATGACAACAAATATGTACCTGTCAATAATAACATTAAATATAAGTGGATTAAATGCACCAATCAAAACACATAGGGTAGCTGAATAGATAAGAAAACATGGCCCATATATTTGCTGTCTCCAAGAGACCCACCTCAGAGCCAAGGATTCACACAGACTGAGAGTGAAGGGATTGAAAAATATTTTTCAGGAAAAAAGAAATGAGAAAAAGGCTGGGGTTGTGCCACTGATATCTGATAAAATAGACCTCAATGTAAAAGCCATAATAAGAGATAAGGAAGGCCACTACATAATACTAAAGGGAACAATTCAACGAGAAAATATAATGCTAGTAAACATATATGTACCCAATGCAGGTGCACCCAAAAACATAAAAAATCACTTGGAAGATATCAAGGGAGAAATCATAAACAGCAATACAATCATAGGAGGGGACTTTCATACACCACTGACATTACTAGATAAATCCTCTAGACAAAAAATCAGCAAAGAAACATCAATCTTAAATGACACACTAGATCAGATAGACCTAATTGACATCTTTAGAGAACTGCACCCCAAAGCCACAGAATATACATTCTTCTCAAGTGCACATGGGACATTTTCAAAAACAGACCACATAGTAGGCCACAAACCAAGTTTCCCCAAATTCAAAAAGACTGAAATCATATCAAGCATTTTCTCAGACCACAATGACATAATATAAGAAATAAACTACAATAAAAACATTCCAAAAAATTCGAACATTTGGAAGTTGAATAGCATGCTTCTGAACAACAATTGGGTTATAAATGAGATCAAAGAAGAAATTAACAACATCTTGGAGACCAATGACAATAAAAACACAACATTGCAAATCCTATAGGACACGATGAAAGCAGTTCTGAGAGGGAATTTTATAGCTCTACAGACCTACCTCAAAAAACAAACAAAAAAAATGGCAATAAATCATCTAAGCAAACAACTCAAAGAATTAGAAAGGGATCAACAAGAAAAGCCTACAGTGAGCAAAAGGAAGGAAATAATAAAGATCAGTGCAGAAATGGATGACATAGAAAGCAAAAAAAAAAAAAAAAAAAAAAAAAAAAAAAGATCAACAAAACCAAGAGCTAATTCTTTGAAAGAAAAAACAAGATTAATGAACCTCTAGCCAGGCTCACCAAGAAGCAAAGAGAGATGACACAAATAAACAAAATCAGAAATGAAAGAGGTGAAATAACAACAGACTTCACAGAAATACAAAGGATTGTTAAAAAATACTATGAACAACTCTATTCCAACAAACTGGACAACTTGGAGGAAATGGACACATTCCTAGAAAAATATAACCTTCCAAAACTCAATCAGAAAGAATATAAATATCTCAATAGTCCAATAACTATGGAAGAAATCAAAGAAATCATCAAAAAGCTTCCAGCAAACAAAAGCCCAGGGCCAGATGGCTTCAGAGGGGAGTTTTACCAAACATTCAAGTAAGAACTAAAACCTATCCTCCTCAAAGTATGACAAAAAGTTCAAGAGACACACTTCCAAACTCCTTCTATGAAGCCAGCATCACCTTAATACCAAAACCAGATAAAGACAATGCAATGAAAGAGAGTTATAGGCCAATATCCCTCATGAACATAAATGCCAAAATCCTCAGCAAAACTCTAGCAAATCAAATCCAGCAGTACATCAGAAAAATCATATACCATGACCAAGTAGGATTTATCCCAGGGATACAAAGACGGTACAATATCCACAAATCAATAAATGTGATACATCACATAAACAAATTGAGAGATAAAAACCACATAGTCATATCAATTGATGTAGAAAAAACATTTGACAAAATCCAACACCCTTTCTTGATAAAACTCTCAACAACGTGGGAATAGAAGGGTCATACTTCAACATAATAAAAGCCATATATGATAAACCCACAGCAAACTTCATACTCAATGGGCAAAAACTACAACCATTTCCCCTAAGAACAGGAACAAAACAGGGATGCCCACTCTCACCACTCCTGTTCAGCATAGTGCTGGAAGTACTAGTCATTGTGATCAGACAAGAAGAATAAATAAAAGGCATTCAAATTGGAAAAGAAGAAGTAAAACTGTCCTTATTTGCAGATGACATGATACTGTACATAAAAAATCCTAAAAACTCCATCAAAAAATATTAGACTTAATAAATGAATTAGGCAATGTGGCAGGATACAAAATTAATGGCAAGAAATCCATGACATTTCTTTTTAAAAAATATATTTTATTGATTTTTCACAGAGAGGAAGGGAGAGGAATAGAAAGTCAGAAACATCGGTGGGAGAGAAACGTCGATCAGCTGCCTCTTGCACACCTCCAACTGGGGATGTGCCTGCAGCCAAGGTACATTCCCTTGACTGGAATCGAACCTAGGACCTTTCAGTCTGCAGGCTGACGCTCTATCCACTGAGCCAAACCGGTTCGGCTCCATGACATTTCTATTCAGCATTAATGAACTTCCAGAAAGAGAGACTAAAAAAGCAATCCCATTTACAGTCGCACCAAAAAAAAAAAAATTAAGATACGTAGGAATAAACTTAATTGAGAAGGTAAAAGACCTCTTTGCAGAAAACTATAGGACACTGAAAAAAGAGATAGAGGAAGACATAAACAGATGGAAGAACATAACATGTTTATGGATTGGTAGAATCAATATCACCAAAATGTCCATACTACCCAAAGCAATCTATAAATTTAATGCACTCCCTATTGAAATACCAATAGCTTATTTCACAGACTTAGAATGGACTTTCCAAAATTCATCTGGAGTAAGAAAAGACCCTGAATAGCGACAGCAATCCTGAGAAAGAAACACAAAGTAGGTGGGATATCAATACCAGATTTCAAGCTGTATTACAAAGTCACTGTTCTTGAAACAGCCTAGTACTGGCATATAGACCAATGAAATAGAATAGAGAATCCAGACATTGACCCAGACCACTATGCACAATTAATATTTGACAAAGGAGGCATGAACATACAATGGAGTCAAGACAGTCTCTTCAGTAAATTGTGTTGGGAAAATTGGACAGATACATGCAAAAAAAAAAAAAAAAGAAAGAAACTAGACCACCAACTTACACCATACACAAAAATAAACTCAAAATGGATACAGGACTTAAACATAAGATGTGAAACCATAAAAATGTTAGAGGACTCAACAGGCAGAAAAATCTCAGACATATGCCAAAAGAACTTCTTCACTGATACTGCTCCTAGGGCAATGGAAGCTAAAGAGAAAATAAACAAACGGAACTATATCAAAATAAAAAGTTTTTGCACAGCAAAAGAAACCTATAAGAAAACCTACTGTATGGGAGAACATATTTGCAAAGGTTATCACAGATAATGGTTTAATCTCAAGCATCTACAGGCAACTTATACAATTTAATAAAAGGAAGACAAATTATCCAATAAAAAAAATGGGGAACAGGCCTAAATAGAATCTTTTCCAAAATAGACAAAAGGAAGGCCAGGGACATATGAAAACCTGCTCAAAGTCGCTAATTATCTAAGAGATGCAAATCAAAATGACAATGCAGTATCATCTCACACCTTTCGGAATGGCTTTTATCAACAAATCAACAAACGACAAGTGCTGGTGAGGATGCAGAGAAAAAGAAACCCTCGTGCGCTGCTGGTGGGATTGCAGACTGGTGCAGCTACTGTGGAGAACAGTAAGGAGTTTCCTCAAAAAACTAAACATGGAGCTCCCATTTGACCCAGTGATCTCATTTCTAGGAATATATCCCAAGAAACTAGAAACACAAATTAGAAAGAATATATGCATTCCTATGTTCTTAGCAGCACAACTTACCATAGCTAAGATTCGGAAATAGCCTAAGTGCCCATCAGCAGATGGGTGAATTAAAAAACCATGGTACATAGTGGAATACTATGCTGCAGTAAAAAAGAAGGAGCTCCTACCAATTGCAACAACATAGATGTATTTGGAGAGCATTATGTTAAGTGAAATTAGCCAGGCAGAGAAAGATATATATCACATGATCTCACTCATTTGTGGAATATAATGAACGGCATAGACTGATGAACAAGAATGGCTCCAGAGACTAAGAAATGTCCATCAGAATGTAAAACCTCAGGGTAAGTGGCGGGGGGGTTTTAAGGGGGAAAGTCAATATATTTGACCTCTTGAACTAAGGTAAGTAATTTGTGTTTTCACTTGCCTGACAAGTTTACATAAAGTTATTAAAATAATTGGCAGCTAGCTTGAAATTGAATTGACATGGTATAGAGCAAAGAATACCCTTACATGACGTTATTCTACAACATCATTATAATTTTTTTAATATTTTACCTCAAAATATTGTACAATTATCCCAAAGAAATGTACAAATTAATTCTTTGAATGGCAGCAATTTAAAAAAGGACATGAAAGGAATTAATCACTTTAAGAAGGAATTATGGCACTGGGCAGGCACTTGAGCATTCTGTTGGCCCCTTTTGCCCTTTTTGCCAAGAGGGACCCTCCTCTCACAATGAAAGTGCACACAGATGTTGCCTCAGCTTTCAGTTCAAGCTGAGGTTGAAGCCTCTGGGTGTCTGGCACCATGGATCTGTCTCTCTCCCATTGGTATGAGCTCGGGCCTCCTGGGAGAAGCAACCTAAGTCCCCTGAGATATGCGATCAGTACTGGGACTGTGCCAGCAGGCGAGGGGATCCCAAGGCAGGTGCTGGGTGTGAAAGCCATGGCGGCATAGACTACCAAAGAGACAGAACTGAACCTCACATCACCCTTTTTGACACCGGAGGATGGCTGGTTATCCAGAGACGGGTAAGATTCCTCAGGGAAGGAACAACCTAAGACAGGCTCAGTTGCAGAGGGGCCATCAGTAAAGAACTTGAAGGTCAACAGAGGTAGGGCACAGACCCTCAACACCTAACCCTGCAGGGGCCTGAACTCTCACCCCTTCTGAGGTCTCCTGCTCTCAAGGTTGCTTCACCTCCCAAGCTCAGCTCAGATTGGGACCCAGGCTCCAGACAGAGACTTGGCCAGCAACAGCTGGCGTATACTGTAATCCAGTCTAGCACCAGGAATGCTCAGGGCCTACTCAAGAATGGAAATAATCCTTTCCACTAATATTTACAGGATAAACTAAGATTATTGTTTGAGTATTAAATTTAACAGTAAAATAATAATCAAGTTTTCAGATTAATTTAAATTTGGCCAATTGAAATAAATGAACATTCAAGAAAATTTAAGTGTAATGGACAAAAAGCTGTTCCTAAAATACTAACTAAAATTTCTATTAGTAGTTCATCTCATTGTAAAATTGTCTAACATGCAAAGAACCTAAAGCAGTCATATTTTTATGCAAAAATTAAAAATTAAAGATACCAAGATTGCAATATAAAATTTCCAAAAGCCTACATTAATTAAAAAAGGGGGAGATAGTGGGATAATATCATGTAAGGAAAAATATTTTGCAAGTAAATTACATCTAGAAAATTCTTACTTCAGAAAATTAATTTCCATTTGTAATGCTAATAGAAGGACACCAAGGAAAAACACACATAGTATCAAAATAAACCAAAGGAAAATCATTTGGGGAAAAATAAAAAGAATCTAAAGTCTAATTTACAGAAAATATTCCTTTATTAACTTCTGGTTGAGAATATGTTTATATATTTTCAGAAAACAACTCCAAGACCACATGGATTCCTGCAACAGAGAGGAAGTGACAGGTCTGTTCCAACCACTCAGACAGTCCAGAGATGGAAGATGCTTATGACACCTTGCAATGCTAGCAGTCAGCAGCTGTGCATTGCTGCAGATTGCCCAGGACCAAACCAGAGAGGGTGGAACCTGCATTGCCACTATTTCTCCTCTATCCAAATATCCTTGCTGACATGTACACACAAAGAACTATTTGACACTGAAACTGGGACTCAGAACTGTTGGACATTGAAACTGAGACTCAAACATTTTTTTGTTCTTATATGTTTATTTCTAGTATGCAGATGCAAGATTTTTTTTAAAGAAAAGTAAGGGGGGTGGAGGGAAATAGACTCAAAGGCAAAGAACCATTGAACAGACTGTCAAACTACCGCGGGAAGGCAGGCAAAGTTGGGGGGTGGGAGCTATAAGAGATAAACCGAAAGACTTGTATGCATGCATATAAGCATAACCAATGAATACAAGATACTGGGGGGAGGCAGATTAGGGAAGGCTAGGGGGAGGTCAATTGGGGGAGAAAGAAAACATATGTACTACTATTTGTAATACTTTAAACAATAAAAATAATATATATATATATATATATATATATAGAGAGAGAGAGAGAGAGAGAGAGAGAGAGAGAGAGAGAGAGGGAGAGAGAAAGGAAATAAATTACCATTGCAGAATTAGGCAATAGTATGGTCAATTATTGTTAAAAATGTGTAAAATTTTCTTGATTTGTAAAGTGAGCTTTGGAAAAAAGGAAAACTGGAAAAAAAATCACTATATACAGTTTGAATTTTTGCAGACATTAGAGAGACAATAAAAGGAAATTTAGTTTTAAGACTGAAACAGCTTCTATAAGAGCATTGAAGGTGCTCTTGAAACAGATGAAGAAAAATGATTTTCTACGACATGCTCAAATGATATTTGTTACTAGAAAAAAATTTATTCATATATCACTAGCATACTTTATGCTGATAAGCATGATTTAGGTGGGATATCATAACTAAGTAAGCAATTAAAATAAACAATTTAGTTTATATATTATGATTTTTATAAACATTTCTTCTGCTTGAATGTTATTTTGTAAAAAATACCGGGCTTTTGCTAATAAAATTATTAGTTTTTAAATGCATTTCCTATACTTTATTAGCTCGCAAAATGATATTTTTATATAAGAACTATCATATCATCTTATAGACGTAGATGTTGTGTTTTTATCATTTATAAACATCCTATGGTTCTTTATTCAGGGTCAGTAGCTAAATTAATCACATTTAATTGATATGTGGAAGAAAATATATATTTAATCAGTAGAAAAAAATAAACAAAAAACATTACAGTTAGTAGGGGATTCTATCTCCATTTGCTCTTTATTGCTCAGATATCTTTTCTAAAATAATAAAAAGAAAAACATGTTCACATAAAGAATTGTTATGGATAACCAGAATTCATTTATATCAGTTTTTAAAATAGTGGATTTTAAGCATTGAATCTCTACCTATATATAAAAGGCATATAAGTAAAGTTTTGAAAATCTTCCTATGAAGCCATTTAATATCATTTTAGTGATAATTTTATTTTAAACTTGCTTTGTATTGCCACTAGATGGAACCAGTAAGCTTTATAATTTATATTAATGCATTTATCTCTATATATACTTAAACACTCTTCAACTAAAAATCCTAGAAATAATTCAGCACATGAATTTCTTAACTTTGTGGAGGGGCATCTAAAATTTAAGAATTACCAATCTAAAAATAAATATTGTGGGCAAAACAACAGAATGTCATCACTGACAGCAGGAAATCTGTTTAAATATATCAAGTGAGAATATGAAGTTTTTAACAATCAGGAGGAAAGATAAATCTTAATCAGGAACTACTATCATACATGATAACATATACTTACTTGTGTCTAGATAGAAATGTTTTCAATACATCACAATAGCTATATACTAATTTTTCAGTCATTGATAGTCACTGGGAAACATTAAATCATACATAGAACCTATTTTAAATGGTTTCATGTAAAAATGATTGCTGGTGATTAACAATAATCAGCTAATTGGAAATTTGTCTCCATTTTTGGTCCTTTATTTCTTAAATCAGTAATTTTTTACCTCGATCTTTACATGGACAAAATGAGGGAGCATTTAATAAATAGAAAAATGCATGGCAGTGCACATAATAAATTTTACCTGCCTTCATATTTAGGGTTGATTTTTTTTCAATAATACAATTCTTAGAATTGAAAAACCATATTTATACTTTACAGAGTAAATAAATAAACAAGATAACTGATAGAATAGTTACAGAATAGCTATGTTGGATACTTTTACAGGCCTGGAAATTGACACTTACAAAATTTAGAGGATTTCTCAAGGAGAATAGCTTTCAGAGCACTTTCTGATCTAAGATATCACACTCTTAGTCCCTGTGCAGAGAGATTAGCATGCGAGAATGTGGAATATATGAAGCATATGTAAGGCAATGAATCTTAAAAACCAAGCCTACAACATCAACAGCCTTAAATGTCATGTAAAGACTTTTCCTATTGTTGATGGTAATTGTAGCCACAGTAAGTGCTGAAACATAAAAATATAAAGATTCAGAACAGAAGAAAGCCAAGGTCAAATGCCAAAGAAACCTCATCTATCTATTCAGTCACTATTTTCTCCTCCCCTCGCCAAGAGAGCTCTGAAAAAACGCTCAAAGCCACTCATCCCAGAGATGCAAATCAAAACGCCAATGAGATATCACCTCACACCTGTCAGAATGGCTCTCAACAAATCAACAAATGGCAAGTACAGCAAAGAATAAAGAAAATGGAACCCTATTACACTACTGGTGGGAAAGCAGACTGGTGCAGCCATGGTGGGAAACAGTATAGAGTTTCCTCAAAAACTTACAATAGGAACTCCCATTTAACCCACTAATCCCACTTTTAGGAATATATCCTAAAAAACCAAGAGCACTAATCAGAAAGAATATATGTATGCCTATATTCATAGCAGTGCAATTTATAATAGCTAAGATTTTGAAACAACCTAAGTGCTCATCAGCAGTTGAGTGAATAAAAAGCGGTGGTGTATCTACACAATGGAATACTAAGCTATCATAAAAACAGAAACAACTCTTACCATCTGCAATAGCATGGATAGACCTGGAGAGCATTATGCTAAGCGAAATAAGCCAGTCACAGAAATATAAATATCACATGATCTCACTCATTTATGAAGTTTAATGAACAATATAAACTGATGAACAAATAGAGCCAGTGAGAAGAGAAGCACTGAACAGACTGTTGAACCTCAGAGGGAAGACAGGGAATTGTGGGAGGTGAGAGATCAACCAATGCACTTGTATGCAGATCTGCATAAGCCATGGACACATAGTGGTGAGGGCCTTGGTGGGGAATGGGTGTGGGCTGGAAGAGGTTAACGAAGGAAAAAGGAGGACCTATACATTACTTTCAACAATTAAGATTAAAATATAAAATAAAAAATGTGGTTTCCAGAATTAAGCAAAAAAAAAGAAAGGAAGAAAGAAAGAAAGAAAGAAAGGAAGGAAGGAAGGAAGGAAGGAAGGAAGGAAGGAAGGAAGGAAGGAAGAAACATCATCTGTATTAATTTGTTAGGGCTGCATAATAGAGTACCACAACCCTGGATGGCTTAAACACAACAGAAATTTATGTTTCACAGTCCTAGAGATTAGAAATGAACACAATTGGTGTCAGAAGAATAATATTCCTTTGAAATTATACCAAGAAGGAGATTCTTACCCTCTCTCTTACCTTCTGGTGGTGGCCAGGAATACTTGGTTTGCATATCTTTGGTCCAGTCTCTACCCTAGTCATCATGGGGGAAATTTATTAAAAACATCAAAATACATATTTTCTAATTTTTTAATTATTGATTCATTCAGAACCATAAAATAATAAATAAAACAAATTTGAAATGGTTCCATGTAAAAATTATTGCTAATGACTAACAATAATCAGCTAATTGACAGTTTGTGCTTGTTTTATTCCTTTATTTCTATAATTAATAATATTTTTTATCTTGACCTTTTCTAACAGTCATAAGTGAGGGAGCCAATAACAAATAATAACAGCCCTGGAGGAGTGACTGATTTGGTTGAAGCACTGGCCTGCACACTAAAGGGTCCTGGGTTTATTTCTTGGGTTGCAGGTTCAACCCCCCACCCCAGGAACACATGCAGGAGCAACCAATCTATGTGTCTCTCTCACAAACATATTTCTCTCTCTTTTTCTCTCCCTGCTTCCTCCCTTCCACTATCTCCAATAACAACAATAATAATTAATGGGGAAAAAATCCTGGATATCCTGGGATGAGTATTGGCAAAAACACAACAATAATAAAAAAAAAGGTTGTGGTTTTGATCCCTGGTCTAGCCATGTGTGGGAGGCTTCTTTTATATTTATGTTCTCTCTCTTTCTCTCTCCAGAGAATATTTTTTAAAAAAATATATACATGCTTGTCAATATATTTAATGACTAATGGCCTGGTGCACAAATTTATGCATCAGTGAGGTCCCTCGGCGTAGCCTACAAGATCAGGCCAAAACTTCCTCTTAGACATCCCTCCAGAGGTCCAGGATTGCAAGAGGACACAGGCTAGGATGAGAGGCCCCACCAGGGCACAATGGGGCAAGAGAGGGATGAAGGAGGTTGGACAGCCAGGGAGGGACTGCAGAGGGCTCCAGGGTGAATCTGGCTTGTTTTGCTCAGTCCTGATTGGCCGGACCCCAGCAGCAAGCTAACCTACCAGTCAGAGCATCTGCTTCCTGGTGGTCAGTGAACGTCACAGTGAGTAGTGTCACCACCTTAGCATATCATCAGCATATTACACTTTGATTGGTTGAACAGATAACTGGACACAGCATATTAGGCTCCTATTATATAGAAGAATTGTTTTTTAGAAGTGTATAGTTGAATCAACTTTTGACTGGAAATAGGTCTTGGAAAAACATGGTTGAGGAAAGTTTTGAAATTTTGAATTATTATGCTTCAGAATAAGTGAGATAGCCAACTAAAGAAATACAATTGTTTTAAGTGTTCCACTATAGGAGGCCATTTACTTATCAAGACACAGTTGTACTAAGAAATACAAATATAACTTTGGGGGAAAAAATCACAAAATTAGAAGAATTGATGTTGGGCTTGAGGTAATTATGTAGATAATAATATTTTTGTCAGATGTTGACAGAAGTAAATAATAAGGGCTGATCAATGGCAGTAAGTATAAATAAGAAAGAAAATTACAAGAATAGAAAACATGTTAGATATTTAAATAAAAGTATCCCCTGCTACTCTCTGAACATTTAGAAGATCAAATTCAAAAGTATGTATTATGTTTAAATTAAAGATTTTTATATAAAATATGCAGATATATCAAAGTGAACTTTTGATTTCATTTCAAAATAATTGAATCATTTCTTGACTTACAGACTTAGTCCATGAAGACAGTATTTAATTATTAGTTAAATGAGGAAAATTAAATAAATTAGGAGTTTATAGTTGGAGCTTTATTAAGTGGAAGGATATAGAAAACTTATTTTTCTTTAAAAATGCTAATGCATGAAGAAAATAATCCAGACACATTATTGAATATGCACATTTTGAATCAGTATTCACAATGTCACAATAGAGATATATGTTAGAAATCTGGGAATGTAAAAATAACATGCCTTAATTATAATCATAATAGTGAGTTGGTCTCATGGGTTAAAAGTGAAAAATTTAATGGGTTCTGGTCGTAAAACACTGTTGATAAGACATCGTGTCTCCATTTAAGCTGAAAGGTTGTTCTTTTTATTTTTTTTCCATTTTTAATGAAAATGTCACCCAGCTAGAAGTTGACCCCAGCACATAGAAGTTTATCGCTGAAGGTGAAACTTCAACTGTTAGTTAAATTTGCAATTATGTCTAACCATCCAGAGACAAGAAAACAAGTAGAACAAGAGACAAACTCATTATTATCACTTGCACTATTACCTCTGCACTAAGAAACTATAGACTTAATTATGAAATCAATATATCACTGTTGAAGTGGGTTGTTCACAGGTCAAGGATAAGTGCAGAAGAGATGACTGAAATCATAAAAATTAAAGAAAAGAAAAAGACAGATAAATAAGCTCCATTTACTAAGTAAAAATAAAAAGCAGAAAGGCTAAGGCAAATCCTTTGTGGTATGATATTTATACACTAGGCATTATCTTTAATATTTCAGAACCAAACCTAAAACAATCAAGTCTTCAAATAAGATATTATTTTATTATGTTTTGTAGAATTCAAGGAAAACAAAACACATTCTTTTATTTTTTTCCCATTCTCAGTTCATGGGAAATAACTACTCCTTTTAGATTAAATTATTTCATTTAAAAGAACATTCTATGAAAAAAAAAGAAATAATATGGTTGATTGAAACAGAATTATTTCTCTTTTAAGTGACTCCTAGCTAACAAATAACAGTAAACACAACATAACCCAGCTCAAAGACTAAGATAGTATAATGACCTATTTGAAAATCTACAGGCTGGCTTAAAACAAAATACATTAGTGTCTGAGTCCATTTCTCTATTATGATTCAATTGTACTTTTCTCTATGTGAATCAACCCCAATAATTTTACCTGATGGCAACAAAATGGCTGAGGCAGTTTTAGACCTCAGGTCTGCAGACCCCATTCCCTAAGCAAGAAAATGATACTGTCTTCAACACAAATCCTGTCCTTCATTCTGACTGGATTATGCTGGGTCAGTCACTGTGCTATGGTGATATGGATAGGGATCACTGACTTTCCTAAACCAGGCTGGTTCTCATTCCTTGAAGCAGAGGTTGATTCAATCCTTTCCTAATAATGCTTTGTTCTTCACAATAGTGATGAATCAAATGAATGTGGGATTACAATGTTAGGGTAGAAATATATTGTGAAATTCTTTATTGGTCATTTCAAGAAGTGGGGAGTCAGCAGTAATGCCCCAATGCAGTGGAGAGGAGATCTGTCTGCAGAGCAGGTGCAGTTAACACATAGCACATTATCTCTAAATAGTTTTAAAACAATTATAAAACTAAGTAAAAATTCCTCTTATTATTATAGTCATACTCTGCCAATCTATACATATAAAAGCCTAAGCGACTGAACCAGTGGTTGACTGGTTGCTATGATGTCCACTGACCACCAGGGACAGACATTCAATGCAGGAGCTTCCCTCTGGTGGTTGGTGCACTCCCACAATGGAGGTGCCACTCAGCTGACCATCAGGCTCTGGGCTCACAGCTGGCAAGCACAGCTGTGGCAGCACAAGCCTTTCCTGCCTCTGCGGCAGTGCTACTGAACAGCGGTAGCAGACACATCTGGGCCAGGATGAGTGGGAGCAGGCCAGTGCCCCACCCAGGCTTGGGCTCTTCTCCAGCTGCCTGCTGCTTTGCATACTACTACATCCCTCGGGGGATGTCGGACTGATCAGGCCAAACTGGCAGTCTGACATCTCCTGAGGGGTCCCGGATTGTGAGAAGGTGCAGGACAGGCTGAGGGACCCCACTGGTGCATGAATCTAGTCCTAAATAATGTCAGTGATAGCATACCTATCCCTAAAAAATATTTTTTTGATCTATCTAAATTTTACTTCAACATATGTGTAATTTACATATAATAAAATGCACATTTTTCAAGTGTGCAACTACATATGTGCAACTAGATTATCACTAACTCCCTCACAACATATAGACCATTTTTGTCAATTCTGAATGTTCTCTTGTAACTCATTTTTAGTCATTTATTGCTGAACCACTAGAAATGAACATTGTTATGAGTTCTGTTGTCACAGATTAGTGTCACCTGTTATTTGCTTTCACATGAAAGGAATCACATAGTGCATACTCCTTTGTGCTTGGCTCTTATGCTGAATATAATGTTCATTATTAACATTTGTTTGATTTGATTGCTGAATAATGTCCCATTGCATGGATACAGCACAATCTTCTCCTTATAGACATTTGCTTTTTAAAGCTGTTATAAACACTTTTTTATAATTATTTTTGGCCATAAGGTAGGTTGATTTTGGGGAGAATTTATTTATTTTTGTTTTTTAATTAAATCTTTATTGTTGGAAGTATTACATATGTCCCCTTTCATCCTGACTGACCACCGTGCTATAGTCTGTGCCCATGGGCTATACATATGTGCATACTAGGTCTAATTTATTTAAAATCTGCTTATTGAAATTGAGCAAGTCTTATGGTGTACATAGCTACTTCATTGTATTTCCTTCTCTTTTTATTAGCATTTATTTAATAATTAATTATGCTGTGAACAATTTGAATCAACCTTTTGGTTAACTTCCTGCATGTAGAGCCTTTTCTCATTAGTAACACTTCAAACACTACAACTAAGGTTTGTATACAAATTTTTAAATGAATGAAAATAAGAAAAAATAAACTCACCACCATTCTGAGAGGTTTCCCCTTGTCATAATCTTGCTCCTTTTGCTAATAGTTGCTTGAGAAGTTTTCTGAAGATTTCAATTTTAGTATTTTATTCCTTATTTGTTAAATTTAGTTGGTCAGAGAAGATTATTTGTTAGCTATGATCTTCCTTTTCTGAAGGGTCTCTTCATTCTTATTCACTAATTCTTATTTTTATGATTTTTTAATTTAATTTCAGATTTTTTTTAATTTGACTTTTTAAAATTCATTGTATTTATATTTTCTTCCCAACTGTTCTATTTGACTATATGTGGTCACATGCTTTAAATCTCTGTTCCAGTGGCACTTTATCAGATATAATTTCTTAACTTTCTATTACAAATAGCAAAGTAGAATACATTCTGACCTCTTATACAGATACTAATGGTCCAGCGCATGAAATTCATGAATGGGGGAGGGGTGGTGTTTCTCAGCCAGGCCTGCATCCTCTCCAATCTGGGACCACTTCTGGGATGTCTGACTGCTGGTTTAGGCCTGATCCCATAACCAGCCAGACATCTCTCTCGCAAGTTGGGACCATTGGCTCCTAACCGCCCACCTGCCTGCCTAATTGATCACCACTAAGCCCTCTGCCTGCTGGCTTGCTTGCCCCCAACTGCCCACACCCAGCTGGCCTGCTCATCCCCAATTGCCTCCTCGCCCCTGCCTGCCTGCCTACCCTTCCAGGGCTCTGTGATTAATGATGTGCAGAGGCAGATGTTTCCTACTGGGCCTGCACTCCACCATTAATCCCTGGATGGTCATCCAGAAGGTATCCCAGACTAATTAGCATATTACCCTTTTATTAGTATAGATTGTCAATACAGTGGACCCTCGGTTCTTGAACTCAATTTATTCTAGAAGTCTGTTAAAAAACGGAATCATTTTTTTCCATTAGAAATTATGTAAACTGAATTAATGCATTCCAGATTCCCCAAAGCAAAAAAAAACATGAAAATGTTCACAGCACAATTTCCTGAGATGTTAACAATATAAGATTTAGCAGTAAACTGACTCATACTTGCACATTCTATCCTTGTCATCTGAGAGACACATGACTGATTGATCATATAGGTATCAGCACAAAAGGGTTGAAGGGTCAAAAAATGAAATTTTGTTCAACAACTGAGATATTTTCCCATGAACAATTTGGTGGAGAACTGCATTTTTCAAAATGGGAGACATTTGAGAACCAAGTTTTGACAGTATAAAGAATTATTACCACAAAATATAGATTATGATTTTTAAATTCACTTTATTTTCTGTTTCTCTTGGTCCTCTGCCTGTCTCTTTACTAAATTTTTAGATTCATCCTATTTCTTCAATGTGGTATCCCAGCCTATAGCATAAGAGATCAGTGCATGTTTATTATATAAGTAAATGTATTTTTAATTGAATATGTGATTATCTACTCACAGTTTCCCCTGCCTTTAGTTTCTGAACTTCTATGCAACTGCACTGTGCTATTTTAATCCAGTTTTTCCAGCACCATTTTTTGAAAAAAACTGTCCTCATCCATTGAATGGTTGTAGTATTTTTATCAAAAAATATTTGAATTTATTTTTAGGCCATTTTATTCTTTTGGTTTGTTAGTCTGTCTTTATGCCAGTATCACAATGTTTTTTTCTTCTTAATTTTATCTTGTAAATACACTTTATATTCAGTATTATTTTTCACTAGAGGCCCAGTGCACGAAATTTATGCACAGTGGTTGGGGGTTCCCTTGACCCAACCTGCACCCTCTCCAATCCAAGACCCCTTGGGGGATGTCTGACTGCCTCTTGCAATCTGGGACCACTGGCTCCTAACTGCTCGCCTGCCTGCCTGCCTGATAACCCCTAATCCTTCTGCCTGCATGATTTCCTCTAACCACTTCTGCCTGCCTGATCACCCCTAACTGCTCCCCTCCTGGCCTGATTGCCCCTAACTGCCTCTGCCTTGCCCCACACCTGGGACCCAGGATTCCCTCCTCTGGCCAGTCACGGGCACCTGAGATTCTTTCCCTATGGCCAGCTGCAGGCACCCAGGACCCAGTCATGGGTCCATGGGTGGGTGGCTTCACCTGTGCCACAGCTGCAGGTGCCTGGGATCATGGGGCAGGTGGCTTGGCCCTCTCCTTGGCCACAGCCACAGACACTGGCACCCGGAACCATGGGGTGGGCAGCTTGTCCTCCTAGGATGCAGGCTGAGGCACAGAGCCTGGCACCCAGGACCGCAGGGCAGGTAGCTTGTCCCTCTCCCCGGCCACAGTTGCAGGCATAGCCACTGGTGACTGGGACTGTGGGGTAGGCTGCTTGTTCCTCTTCCAGGTCATAAGCATATCCACTGGCACCTGGGACCATGGATACCATAGGGTAGGCAGCTTGTCCCTCTCCTGACCGCAGCCTGGCTGGTCCTCATTCCTCTCTTGTGAGCTCATTTGTGCCTGGCTGGGGATTATTTCTCTCTCCCCAGTGTTGACTGTCTGAGTCATTAAGGCATTATGGACTTGAGGGTGTGATGACTATTTGCATATTAGCTCTTTATTATATAGGATTCGCTTCAGGTGTTCAGCAAAGTGGTTAGACAATCATATACTTTACAAAGTATTCCCACTGATATTTCCAGTCCCCCCATTGCACCATACATAGTTATTGAAATAATAGTGGCCCAGAGCACAAAATTCATGCAGAGGGACAGGGGATGTCCCTCAGCCCAGCCTGTACCCTCTCCAATCTGAGACCACTTAAGGGATGTCCGACTCCAGTTTTGGTCCAATCCTGGTAGGAGGATTGGGCTTAAGCTGGCAGTTGCACATCCCTCTCACAATCCAGGACTGCTGGATCCCAACTGCTCAGCTGTCTGTCTTCCTAATTGCCCCTAACCACTTCTACCTGCCAGCCTGATTGATGCCTAACTTCTTTCCTGCCAGCCTGTTTGCCCCTAACTGTCCTCCCCTGCAGGCCTGATCATCTCTAACTGCCCTCCCCTGCAGGCTTGCCCCCCCCCCCACCAAACTGCTCTTTCCTGCAGGCCTGGGTACCTCCCAACTGCCCTCCCTTGCTAGCCATTTTGTGTCCACATGGAGGCAGGACCTTTGACCACATTTGGGCAGCCATCTTGTGTGTTGGAGTGATGGTAAATCTGCATATTACTCTTTTATTAGATAGGATAGAGGCCTTGTGCATGGGTGGGGGCCAACTTGTTTGCCCTGAACAGTGTCCCAGATCAGATTGGGGGTTCCCTTGGGGTGTGAGGAAGCCTGAGCAAGGGGCCTGTGGTGGTTTACAGGCTGATCACACCCCAACCCAGTGACCCAAGTGAAGGCCCTGGTGTCTGGGATTTATTTATCTTCTACAATTGAACTTTGTAGCCTTAAGTGGAGGCCAAGGCAGGCCACGGCTGTGGAAAGATTGACTTCCTCCATCATCAGGGGCAACCCTAGCATCCTGCTCTCTTCAGCTTTTTGGCTGCTATAATTTTTGTTAGAATTTATTTATCATCTATAATTGAAACTTTGTAGTATTGAGTGGAGGCCTGGGCTGTCCAGGGTGTGTAGAAAGCTTGGCTTCCTCCATTGCTGGGGAAACTCAAGCCTCCCTCCTGCTCTCTCTATGGCTGAGGCTAATTTGCATACTTGCTCCTGATTGGCTGGTGGGCATGGCTGGTGGGTGTAACAGAGGTATGGTCAATTTGCATATTACTCTTTTATTAGATAGAATTATTGACTCTACTCCTTATGCTGTACTTTGTATCAGCTTGATCTTACCAAATTGTACTTCTTAATCCCTTTACCTTTTGCACCTATTCCAGCAAATCCTATCCACTCTGGCAGTCATTAGTCTTCTGTATCTATTATTCTGTTTCTGTTTTATTTGTTTATATTATTCTTTAGATTCCACATACAAGTGAAATCATTTGTCTTTCTCTGAGTGGCTTATTTCACTTAACATAATACCATCTAGGTTCATTCATGCTTTTTTTACTTTATCTTTGTCATATATTTTGAAGTTAAGAACCATTAGTCCTCTGGTTTTTGTTTTACTTTCCCTCTGGTTATTTGGCTCCTTTAAGAATCCATCTGAATTTTAGAATGATTTCTACTATTTCTTCAAAAATGTCATCAGTATTTTGATAGAGATTGCATTGGATCTGTAGATAACTTTAGGTTGTGTTGGCACCTTAATATTAAGTCTTCCAATCCATGAAAACGGGAAGTATTTCTATTTATTTATTTATATATTTATTTATTTATTTAATTGATTGATTCTTTTTTCAATGCTCTCAGTTAGTATTTGCCTGGACTATCTGTTTCCATCCTTCTACTCTCCATCTGTATTTATTACTATTATTATTATTATTATTATTATTATTATTATTACTATCTGTTATCCTCACCCAAAGATATTTTTCCATTGATTTTTCAAGAGAGTGAGGAGAGAAGGTGTTTGTGAGAGAGAGAAAGAGCCAGGGACAGAAAAACATTGATGTGAGAGAGGCACATCTATTGTTTGTCTCCTGCATGTGCCCCAATTGGCACAAGGGATAGAACCTGCAACCCAGGTATGTACCCTTGACCAGGAATTGAACCCATCACCCTTGTGTACGCCAGCTGATGTTCTATCCAGTTAGCAATACTGGCCAGATCTCTATTGGTATTATTGGTTCTACGTGAGTCTCTTATAGACAGCATATAATTGGATCATGTTTTTATCCATTCTCGCAATCACTGACTGAGTTGAATTCATTTTCATGTAAAGTATTTACAGATAAAGAGGGTCTCTTTGTCATTTCATTATTTGTTTTCTAATTGCCTTATACTCTTCCTTGTTTCCCATTTTCTGTATTACTATCTTCTTGAAGCAAAAGTTTTAAATTTCCCAGTTACTTACTTTTAGGCATGTGACTAATCAAATAGAGGAATGTTCTAGACACAACAAAAGTTAATATAAAAGTGTAGGCAAGCACGTGTTTTCAGTGTCTCTGAAACAAGTTCAGATGGAGGTAAAGAGGTAGGGAGGGTGTCAGGGGAGGCAACCAAACAATAATCAGCATCAACAAAAGAATTTGGGCAGATATATATTTTTTTAAGTTCTCTATTTGTTGAAATATTTTAGTGCAGACATTAAATGAATTAAAAATAATAGATATTATTGATAAAGAGAATTTTGTAATCAGATAGATATTGGTGCTTTAAAAACAACCCTACAATTAAGCAGACAGAGAAATAATGAGGTTGATGGCAGGCTGTTCTGCAACACTAAATACAAGAAGACAAGGGCTCATTACCAGCGTTTTGTGAAAAAGAGTCTGCATGCCCTCTGTGACATAACCCATCAGGCTGTCTTCACAGGAAAGACGGGGAGAAGGGTGTTCACTGACATGCATGGAGCCAGAAAGTATGCTATTTCTATGACCTCTTCAGAAAAAATTAAAACCACAGAATGTGAATCATCAGCAATGGGGGAAATATATTTAAAGTAAACACAGAATATCAATGATTATGCTAACATCCATAGGAAGTCTAAGTGGTGCTGACATATTTATGAAACAGTGAGATATTGAAAATTCTTAAAATGTAAGCTATAATAAAAATCTCAATAAAACCTCAGAAAAAAACATTTTATTTTGATAAAATTTTGTAGAATAGAAAGACAAGAATATGAGTAAAAGCATATGAAAGTCTCGGGGAAATGCTATTTGTAACAACAATAATATATAATATGAATTGTGTGCTTTTATTGCTATGGTCTACTTTAAAAGCATTTTTATTTAGGAACACATTTAAGGCTCCCAACACTATGACACAGTGTTGCCTTCCACTAGCTTTACACCTAATCTGGAGGGTTTACACCTAGTCTGGAGGACTAGTAGTAAAAGGAAAGGGATTAAGAAGTACAAAATCATAGTTTTAAACCAGAACTGACTTGTAAAGAAGACAAATGAGTTTTAAGGAGAAAGCAACAATAACACATCATCTCAATTTGCGAGCAGTCCATGCATTTAACTAGGTAGCAGTGATTTTTCATATACATAAGTGATTCTGGGGCAGTTGTGTGAAAGAAAAGGATGTTTAAAGTGAGTAAAAAAAAATGGATAGGTGGGAAGATATGGGAAAGTAGATCAGAATTATAGTAAGAAGATCAAGCTGTAGGAGTAACAAGTTCGGTGAATAATCAGTTATCAATATCAAGGTGTCCAAAAAGACTCCCAGTGATAGGGATATGCAATTTGAAGTCTGTGACAGGCAGTGAATTGATGCAACTTTCATGTCACGATCACAAAACTTAAATTTCTATTACACATGACATGCTTGAATTCCTGATTTCTTTAGGATGGGTTCAGGGTATAAATATGATAGTGGAACAGTTGAGAAAAGTGTTACAGTGAATTGAGAGGAGAGGTTACTTTGGGTCAGAAGTGACTGACAATTTGGCAAGAGCATTGGACTTGCTGCAATATAGAAAATGGAAGCTTGGGTCAATTTTATTTGTATATTAAATTGACAGAAAAATGCATCATGGTACAGATAACTAATAATTTTAAATGAAGGATTTTTAGCAAATGCACACTTATAAAGATGAATGATGACCACAGCACTGTCTATAATAAGAACCTTTGTCAAACACAACTTTTACTACAAAATATAGGATTGGGTTAAATAAAGTTAAGCAATATATACGTTAGAATACTATTCAGCCATTTACATTAAAGATCATTATTAACATGCTAAGATTTTTTAAGGCAGATTAAGGGAGAAAAAAAGATAAACATTACTAATTGCAATATAGTATGTTACTCCCAGAGGCAGTGAATATCAGAAAATGGAGACTCGGGGAGCTGATTCTGATGGATTAAGGACATCTCAATGTGGCATGTAGGGTTGCACCTTTCTTGTATGCTTTGCTAATCATTAGTAAACCATGGTGCTGAGTAAGATTGAAGTTTTGTAACTCTGGTTGAAAATTGGACTTTTTAAACTGGTGAACAAAAGAAATAGTCTTTCATCCTCACAGTATATAATACATAATGTTTAAAGGACTCATTGAAGAAATAGTAGGGCAAAAGGACATCGTGAGAATTTGATATCCACATAATTTTCAACCTATGCATGAGTTGAAGTCACCAAAGCTTTGTGACAGATCATAGGACACATATCCTATGAATAAAATTTGATGAGATAACCCCAAAATAGAGAGAGTAACAAGTTGATAGACAAAGATGTGATCCCTTTCTTATACAGAAGTATCCAGTGATCAAACTACCTTGAAAAGGCTTGAGGGGTTGAAGAAGGGAGAGTAAAAAATAAATGTTCAACTGATTTTTTTTCAATTTTATTGAGATATAATTGACATATAACATTGTGTAAGTTTAAGATGTGTTATGTGATGATTTAATGCACATATATTTTGAAAAATTATTGCCACAATAAGATTAATTAACACATCTACCTATTCACATAATTAAAATTTGTGTGTATGGTAAAAATATTTAAGATATACTCTGTTAAGAAATTTAAAGTTAAAATACAATATTGTAATGTACAGTCAACAGGCTGAATATTAGGTTTCCAAAACACATTTATCTTATAACTGGAAGCGTGCATCCTTGAAACAACATGTCCCCACTTTTCCCATCCCCCAGCCACTAGCAAACACCATTCTATGAATCTGACTTTTTTTTTTTGGTTGAAATTATATTATATTTTTATTGCTTTGTCTGACTTATTTCATTTAGCATAATATCCTCAATGTCCATCCATGTTGTCACCATGGCAGTATTTTTCTAATGATTGAATGATACTCCATATCTCTCTCTCTCCCATATAATTTTCTGTTCCCATCCATCAGTGGACACAGGTTGTTTCCCTAGTTCCATATCTTGGTTATAATAAAAATATTGCAGTGTACATTATGTGTGTGTGTATGGAGTGGGTGTAGATCTCTTTTTGAGATAGTGATTTTTATTTCCTTTTGATTTATGTATAGAAGTGGGAATGCTGGATTATAAGATAGCTCTATTTATACTTTTTTTGTTCTTTTCTATATGACTGTATCACATTACATTCCTACCAGCAGCAAACTAGAGTTACCATATTTCTGCATGCTTGCCATTTGTCTTCTTCACAATAACCATTCTAACAGATGTGAAGTGATAACTCATATAGTTTTTAGTTATATTTTCATCATGGTTAGTGATATTGACTTTTTAGAAACTACTTGCAATGCTCTTAAAATACAGGTTTCTGTGGATGACATTGTGTTTGGAAGATTAAGTGAGTGCCTTGACTGACGTCTCATTATTGAAAGACATTTGTAATGAAAGATACATCATTATCAGGCTGAGAATGATTCAGAAATGCAATCACATGATATTGTTTTTTTCAAGGGCCACTAGGGTCACTGTTGACTAATTGAACTTGAACAGCAATAGTACCCAAGAAAGGAGGAGAATCAACATTGAACTTTAAAGCAGTAATCAAAGGCATGATTTAGTCAACCCACCAGGATTGAGTGTATCAGTACATCTGCAATATAATCTTTATTAAGAAAATTGGATCAAGCGTTATGTCAGAGGAATAGGGACATGAGAGGACCCCAAAGGCAAGGGAAGTTAAAGCAAAAATAAATGAATGGGACAATATCAAACTTAAAAACTTCTGCACAACAAAATAAATTGTCAACAAAACAAAGAGGCAACCAAATGAATGGAAGAAGATATTCTCAAACAATAGCTCTAACAGAGGGTTAATATCCACAATATATAACTCAACACCAAACAAACAAATAATCTAATTAAAATGGCCAGAGAATCTTAAAAGACACTTCTCCTAAGAAGATATACAAATGATCAATAAAATTATGAAAAGGTGTTCAACTTCACTAGATATTAGGTAGATGCAAATGAAAACTATAAGGACATAGCACCTCACACATATTAGAATGGCTATTATCAATGAGATAAGTAACAACAAGTGTTGGCTAGGTTGTGGGAAAAAAATAACCCTATTAACTGCTATTGGAAGTGTAAACTGTTACAGCCATTATGGAAAATAGTATGAAATTTCTGAAACAATTTAAGAATAGAGTTACCATTTGACCAAGCAGTCCTTTTTCTGGGTATCTCCCTGAAAATGTTGAAAGCATTTATTCGTGATAATATGTGCACCTGCATTATGCGCAGCATTATTCACAGTGGCCAAGACATAGTAATGACTGAAGTATCTCTATAGATGACTGGATAAATAAAATATAGTAAATATATAGAATACTACTCAGTCATAAGTAAAGACAAAATACTGACACTTGGAACAGTATATATAGATCTTGAAAGTGCATTGCTCAGCAAAATAAGTCAAATGGAAAAGTTCAAGAACCATATCACATACTCATATAAAGGATACAATCCTGAAAGGAACAAGTGAACAAACAAGACAAACAAGAACTTATAGATACAGATAACAGAATGATGGTTTCCAGAAGGGAAGGGGGAGAGTAGTAAAGGAAGGGTAAAGGGGGTGAAATGTACGGTCAGACTGGAGAATCATATGACATCTAATAGTTTTGATAAATGGCTAAATATTTTATATCTACAATCTGGTAATCGATTTATTTTGTATATTTTTAAAATATATTTTATTGACTTTTTACAGGGAGGAAGGGAGAGGGATAGAAAGTCAGAAACAATGATCAGCTACCTCTTGCACACCCTCTACTGGGATGTGACTGCAACCAAGGTACATGCACTTGACTGGAATTGAACTTGGTACATTTCAGTCTGCAGGCCGACACTCTATCCACTGAGCCAAACTGGTTTATGCTGTTTTGTTATATTTAAAAAAAATAACGAAGACCATCATTTTTTTTTTTAGTTCTCTTGTCCTACAGTGGATTATATTAATTTCTCTTCCTATACTTATACATATTTCAACTTTTAAAAATAATTTGGATTTTTTTCAAAGCATGCAATGTCTTAATCATGTACTTCTTCTCTGGATTATTCAACATTTAACCTTGTATATAACACACTCTAAGTAAATATTTATGAGTTCAATAGTTAAAAAGGAAGCTAAAGGAAATAGTTGGAATCTTAGCGATATTTGTGTTCTTATGTATTTATGGAACTTTTCATTAAAAAGTGTCACAGACAAATTATCTTATTCCCATCCATCTAATAAACACGAGATATGGAAAGAGTAACAGGTGATATTCCAGTTCTGATATTAAAACCGGAGATCTGTGTAAAGTTTCTAAGAACCAGATTCCTCTATTTTTTTAGTGCAGTGAATAGAACTAGTTGGGGCAGCAATATATTTTATTCATGTACAGATGAAGGAATTGTCTCACAAACAAAGGTATCAGCACGGATCAGAATCAATAACAACCACCAAGGAGTCAAAGCTTGCTCTAGCATATCACTTATCAGAACACTGGGGTAGGAAACTTCATTGGGCTATGGAGATACACTGCAAAAAATGTCGAAAAAGACATTTTATTTGTTTGCATATTTTAGTTCATTATAAGTGAAAAATGATATTGTCATTTCTGAGGTTTAGCTAAATTAATGTCTCATATCATATTACTTGCTCTACTATATTGAGTTTGTAAATGATCCTTCATAAGTTCTGTTCCACATATGCTTTTGATCATCTATATAAAATGACTGTATTAGAAGTATGCTTCTGCACAATGTGTCCTTGAGTGACAGTTTATGTAAGTGGATTGTTATGAATTTCAAATTGAAGATCATTTTTCTCTTGGGAGAATAAGAAGAGAAGGTAGCAGATTATTAGGAAGATGGGAAAATAAAAGTAGATAGAGGTCAAAGATAAACTTTATCCAATTGTCTCATATGCTTCCAATTATTTGACATAATAACTTTGTAATTAAATAATAAAATTGTTGATAATACACAAAAAGTCAGCCAGATAGTTATCTAGCAAAAATGAATTTATTGGGTAACAATGGGAATTGTGGTCGAGCACCTGCAAACGTAGTGAACCATGGGCATGTCAAGAAAATTGGGAAAAACTATAATTTACAATTAGTTCTTCTTATTGTGCTTTGAGATCAGTGTCAGCATGAGAGCTTCCCTTTCTGGAATTCCTACTTCACTTTAAATAAGATTTTTGTTTACTCATTTTTAAAATTAACTTCATAGTCCAAACATATGGCATATGTTTTTGTATCAGGGTGGTTAAAATAAGATATACAATTCAAATAAAATAATATAAAAAATTTAGCTATTATTTTGCAAACATTTGACATTATAGTTCCTAGATGCTTCACAAATATTATCTTTTATTTTTCCTTACAGTCATCTTATAAGGTAAGAATAATGAGGTGGAGATGAAAATAGTTTGATAGCATACGATAGTCCAGAGAGTCAAATATGGGTCTACCTTTGACTAAAGATCATACTATCTAAAAAATATGACATTGATTTTCAAACAACATACTTACATTTTATCCAAAATATATATCTTGGTATGCATATTCCAAGTTATCATTTTCTGTTATTATTTTACTACCCTGTTTCCCCGAAAGTAAGACATCTGCCCAAAATAAGACCTACTTCCAGTTTTGCCTCTCTTTGTGATATAAGGCATCCCCCCAAAAATAAGACCTCCCCAATAATATTTTTATTCTTGAAACTGAAAAAGCCTGGGCCACACAAGCAGTTATAAGAAAGTGGGTCGATTTAATGCTGAGGCTTGTTATGCGAGAGAGCCAAAGAGGTCTGCTAGTGTGGGATGCAGCCACCACTCACCCTGCTAAAGACATGAAGAAATTTCTTCACGAAAGAAAAATAGATCAAATAATGATGCCCACAGGAACGACGGCCTATCTCCAGACTCTTGATATGGCAATAAACAAGCCATTCAAGGACAATTGTGGATGGAAATTAATGACTACACTGAAAATAGAATGGAAACTTTGTGAAACCTAAACTGCAAGAGGTTGTGACTTGGGTGAGGAATTCATGGGAGAAAATCACTGACATTTGCATTGCAAATGTACTACAAGCAGGCTACCTTGACAAGAAGTACTCATTTAAGGACAGTGCTATTGCTAAACATGAGAGATTTGGTCCACTGATTCTGAAAGAAATGGAGTCACAAGAAATTCACCAGGAAATTCAGGGTTTGTATTGTTGTGATGATGTTCCAGAAGATGATGACATGACTGTCATTGAATAAATCTTACTTTGTGTTTATACCAGTAAATATCAGTATCAGTAAATGTACCATAGATTGTTGTACATGGAAATAATGGTAGTAACAAGAAATTCTTGATACCGTAGGATTCAGTTTGTCTGGTTATGCTGGTTTGTGATGACAACTACTACCATACCATATACAGGTAATAAATTTCCTTTTTTTTTGTTCTACAATAAATGTGTACTGTATTCTTCTTCATGGAAAAATAAGACATCCCCTGAAAATAAGATCTAGCGCATCTTTGAGAGCAAAATTAATATAAGACACTGTCTTATTTTCTGGGAACAGGGTACTAGTGGCCTGGTGTATGAAATTCTGCATGGGAAGGTGTACCCTCTCCAACTGGAACTCCACTATACCCCATATACCCCATATACCAAACCTATATAATAAAAGCCTAATATGCTAAGTATCTGGTCATCTGGCCATTTTTCAACCAATCAAAGCATAATATGTTATCCAGTGGGGTTCCTCTGCCTGGCCTATGTCCTCTTGTAATTTGGGACCCCTCAGGGGATGTCAGAGAGTTGGTTTTGGCCCAGTTCTGCTCAACACAGGGGATGTTCTCTGGTGGTCAGTGCATTCCCACAGGAGGAACACAGCTTAGCCAGAAGCCAGGCTCATGGCTGGCTAGTGCAGAGGTGGTCACTAGTTCCTCTCTCACTTCTGCATCAGCATTAAGGATGTCCAACTGACAGCTTAGGCTCACTTACCATGGGGAATGGGCCTACACTGTCAGTCAGACATCCCCTGAGGGCTTCTGGACTGTGACAAGGCACAGGCCAGGCTGAGGGACCCCTCTCCCCTGAGTGGACAAACTTCATGCCCCAGGCCTCTAGTGATTTTATAATGCTTAGTTTATGACTAATAATTTTAAATATATATATATATATATATATATATATATATATATATATGAGCTTATTTAACTTGCAAAAGAGCTCTATGAAGTTGGAAGCATTTACTTAATACTCTATAAACAAAGGGAATATGCATAATAGATAGATCAAAGCCAAGGCCATGCAATTAATAAATGATAGAGATAGGGTATGAACCTATAGATCAGTTTTCAAAATCTGTGTTCTAACCATTATACATACATTTTATTTGTCTTTTTCTTCCTTCCTAAATTAAAATATAATTTGACATAATATATAACCATTAATTCTTTAATCTACAACTAATGCATAATACTTTTCTGCCTCATCTAACAAATCAGTTTGTTATAAGAATAAATGTGGGAGCAGATAATGAAAAGTGCCACTATCTCTTAGACATTTTATTGCAATATTTTACAGATTTGGTAATGAAATTTAGGAGATTGATAATTTTATAAGTCGCATATGTACTAAGTAATTAAGGGACATACCCAATTCTAAAGTCCAAACCACTTCCACCTGAGTACCTGTCAAATGAGCATGGGCTGTGTTTGAATAAAACTTTATTTCACAAATAGATGATGAGCTCAATTGGACCCAAGGGGTAGTTTGCAGGAATAGGTAAATATTTCACATTTTAAGCCTGGGTTTTTGTTGTTGTTGTTGTTTATTTGTTTTAATGCAACATATGTTAAACAAAATATCAAACAAAAATGCTCTCATTGTCTAAATGAAATATTTCTTAAATAATAATACTAATATTTCTTAAATAATAATACGAATAGTATTTGCATAGCACATTCTACTTGTCTTAAGGACTCATGACACTCTTGTAAGATCTTTTTGAAGCAAGTACATTTTATAGGTAAGAAGTTACCTGAAATCTCCAGAAATACACATCTAATCAGCAGTGAAGTTGATATCTGAACCCAGTCAATCTGTCACTTGACTTTGCCATTTTAAGCATTGACTAGATCCATTGACCTCTTAGTTTGACAGGCAAGGTTGGTTAAACTTTAACCTCATCACTATAGACATTATTAAAGTTCAATAAATAAAATATTTCATTTATGGCATTAATTTTCATTAATGAAATATAGATTATTGTTTATACGGAAATAATTTCTTTTCATGTGAGAGGATTAACACTTGGTCACTAAAACTCATATTACAAAATATTTGTAATTTTATTTTTAATTATACTTAAGACTAGAGGCCTGCACCCTCTCCAATTTGGGACCCCTCGAATGATGACCTACTGTCAGTTTATAGGAATCGGGCCTAAATTAGCACTTGGACATCCTTATCCCAATCCGAAACAGCTGGCTCCTAACCACTAACCTGCCTGCCTGCCTACCTAATTGCCACTAACCACTCTATCTGCAGTCCTGCCCTCCCCCAATTGCCCCCCTGCCACCAGCCTGTTTGCCCCCAAATGCCTCCTCTGGTGGCCTGCACACTCCAACTGCTTCCCCTGCTGGTCTGTACACTCCAACTGCCCCCCTTGTCCTGATCACCTCCAACTGACCCCCATTGACAGCCTGCTTGCTCTCAACTGGCCCTCCTGCTGGTATGCTTACCCCAATGGCCCAACCCCCACCAGCCTGATCACTCACAACTGCCATCCCATCCTGGTCTGATCAACCACAACTGCACTCCCCTCTTGGCCTCTAACCACCTCTACCTTGGTCCCGCTATCATGACTTTGTCCAGAAGAACATCTGGAAGGTTTCCTGGAAGTTCTCCCAGTCTAATTAGCATATTACCCTTTTATTAGTATAGATAGAGGCTTGGTGCACTGGTAGGGGCCAGCTGGTTTGCCCTGAAGGGTGTCCTGTATCAGGGTGAGTGTTCCCTTGTGGGCATGGGGCACCCTGGGCGAGGGGTCTATGATGGTTTGCAGACTGGCCATGCCCCCATGAGGTGAGAGTCCCTGCTGGGGGGCATGGCCAGCCTGGGTGAGGGGCTGAGGGCTATTTTCAAGCTGGCCACAGCCCCTTCAGAGTGGAGGCTCCCGCTGTTTGCAGGCTGGCTACACTCCCCTGCAGTGATACAGGCTTCTAGCTCCTCTTTTTTTTTCAGCACCTTCTTGAGCAGAGACCAGGGCTGGTTGGAAGCAGGTATCTGGGATTTATTTATCTTCTATAATTGAAACTTTATAGCCTTGAGGGGAGGCCAGAGCCAGTCAGGACAGGTGGGAACCTCAGCTTCCTCCATTGCCCAAGCCTCGTGCTCGCTCCACTTGCTTCCATCTCTATTAGGTTAATTTTTATACTTGCTCCTTATTGGCTGGTGGTGTAGTGGAGTGATGGTCAAATTTCATGTTTCCCTTTATTAGTGTATATTATTGATAAAAATAGTCTTAATTGACATTGTAAGTGTTATAGCTATGAAAAAGATACATAGTTTTAAATTATTAACTTTAAATTGTTAAATTAATTTCTATAAGGCCTGCTTGCTTATCACCATTTTGTAGGAGAATTCCTTGGTCATGCAGTGTTCATTTTTTACAGTTCTATGCAATTGTATAATCATCCTATCTAATAAAAGAGTAATATGCAAATTGATCATACCTCCAATCAAGCCACACTCACAGCCATGGCCATCAGCCAATCAAGAGCAAATTATGAAAATAAATCCCAATCAAGATGGCTGCAGCCACTGAGAGCAGGATGGAGGCTTCAGATTCCCTAGCAATGGAGGAAGCCAAGCTTTCTGCCTGCCCTTCCTGGCCTAGGCCTCCACTCAATGCCTTAAAGTTTCAATTATAGAAGATATATCCCAACAGAAATGGCAGCAGCCAAGAGCTGGGAAGAACAGAGGCTAGGGTTTGCCTGGGTGATGGAGGAAGCCAAGCTTTCCATAGCCCTGTCCTGCCTTGTTCTCTGCTTCAGGTTACAAAGTTTTAATTAAAGAGGTAAATACCCCAAGAGAAATGGCTGTGGACATGGAGTGAGCAGGAGGCTTGGCTCCGCTCTAGGCTACAAAGTTTCAATTATAGAACATAAATAAATTCTCGATACCAGGGCCTCTGCTTGGGTCACTGCAGGGCGTGGCTGGCCTCCAAACTACCATAGGCCCGTGTCGAGGCCGCCTCACACTCCAAGGGAACCCCTACCCTGATCTGGGACACACTTCAGGGAAAACCAGCTGGCCCTCACCCATGCACCAGACCTCTATCCTATCTAGTAAAAGAGTAATATGCAGATTGACCATAACTCCAACACATAAGAGGGTTGGTCCCATGTGGTTAAAGATCCTGCCCCCATGTAGATACAAGATGGCTACCACAGGATGGCCAGCAGGGGAAGACAGTGGGAGGTTCCAGGCCTGCAAGGGAGGGCAGTTGTGGGCCATCAGGCTAGCAGGGGTGGGCATTTGGGAGGGACCAAGCCGCAAGGGAGGGCAGTTAGGAGGCTATCAAGCCTTCAGGGGAGGGAAGTTAGGGGTGAACAGGCTGGCAGAGGAGGGAAGTTGGAGATCAACAGGTTGGCAGGGGAGCAGTTAGACATCAATTATGTTGGCAGGGTAGTGGTTAGGGGGTGATCACGCTGCCAGGCAGAAGTAGTTAAGGGCAATCAGGGAGGCAGGCAGGTGAACAGTTTGGAGCCAGCAGTCCTGGATTGTGAGAAGAATGTCTGACTCTAAACGGGCAGTTGGACATCACTTGAGGGGTCCCAGATTGGAGAGGGTGTTGGCTGGGCTGAGGGACATCCCCTACCCCCTTTGCACAAATTTTGTGCCCCGGGCCTCTAATACATTATATTAAACTATAGAATAGAAATAAACTAATTATTTGAACTTTGCAAATAATCTTTCATCTTCAAATAAAGTTTGGTTTATATTACTCTACATTTAAAATGATAAGGTATGTGAATATTATTATTAAAGTTGGTAACAAGAAAATATTATGTGTTAAGAAAATATTTTATGTGGAAATAGATATTTGAAATCTACTAAGTTTATTTCCTCTTTAATATAATAATTTGATATTGTCATATATGGGAACATTTCTTTTGCTGTATGAGAATAATTCATTTTATGTAAAAATTTTTAATATGTCATGTCCAAATATTCAATTTGCATCTTAAGGAGACTACATAAAGATATTTTGACTTTAATGTCAATATTAATATTAAATTTAATTGAAAAGTCCTGCAAAAATTATAAAATTTTGAAGTATGTATCCTGAGAAAAGAATAATACTTTATTTCAAGCCAGATTATAAATGAGCAGTTGCTAAAAATAAAACAGTAAATTGTGTGATATAAAACTTTTACAAAATATTTTTTCACATTACTCAGTATTTTTAAAATAGATGTTAATTATACAATTACGTTAAAATCCTCAACACATTATCCTGGGAAGGCTTGGGGGAAAATCCAATAAACTCCCTTCAGTCTAAATTGCCATCAAGGGATCAGAAATGTGTGTGTCAGTATGTTCAGTATTATAGTCCAGGGGGACATAATACTTGCTATGTGTGGGGAAGAAACAGCAGGACTTTCTAGTAAAAAGGAGACAGAGGGAAAACTTGTGATCACAAAACAGAAAAGCATATTGCTGATAAGACGTAAGTGTTAGAACTTTTCTACAACCTCAAGCTGTGCTTTTCCCAACAAAAATCTCATTCTAATTTACACGAGGCAATTTTAGTTGCACAGCTAGAAAGAACTGTGAAAAACAAAATTAGTTGTTCTTTTACTAGGGATGATTCATTGCAAACTTCTGAAATGCTTTCCTTTTTTTGAACTCTTAAAATAGCTGAAGCTAGAATTCTCTTATAAAATTATTTATTTTAAGAGAGGGAGAAGAGTTGTTTTTTTTAATGCATATGAATCCATTTTTAATCTTTTTCATGATAAAACATTTTCCATGAAATTCATATACTTGGATGAAAGAAAGGTCAAACCAGACTTATGCTGTTAGTCAGAATCTACAGCCTTAGCCTTGCTCTAATTAAATTTCCACTGTCAACTGTAGAAGGACCATTCTCTCTTATTTATTCTGAAAGTTGGGTATAAACAAGAGACTTCATGGAGGGAAGTAGTGCATAAGCAATATATTACATCCAAATCACCTCCAGGCTTGGCTTTTCATTTTTATGTTGTTTCTTGACCCTGAATACATTGATTTCTCACAGTGACATGTAAGGAAAAATTAATACTATCTTTCAAAGTCCATGGTATTTGTAACAAAATAAATTTAAATTAAAAATAAAACAACAATTGAATCAAACCAATTGTGCTGAAATAATCCTATGACTATATATGAACTGATACTGATTAGTTATTATTTTTGGAAATGACATGATTGGCTGCAGTGCCTGACATGATTTATTTGTGGCTCATGATAATTCCAGTTAGGCTCATTCTTTCTCAAGGTCATAAAAATCAGAGGAAACTCATGTGTAGGTGTGTCTAAAAGCGAGTTTCCTAGATTTAAGTAAGTTCACAAAAGAAATCACGAGAATTCTGATTTTTACTTACTTATTCATTCTACTCAGCTTAAATTGTTGTCATTGTATTTATATCATTAGACTTTTTAAACTCTAATGATTTTAAACAAGACTTTTAAGGGATATTCTTGGTTTTGAAACTTCCTTATGGACCCTTTTCCTTTGCTGTTTCCTTTATTAGTTTCTGTGCATATTGCATCTATCTATATAAAATGCTGCGGACACCTTCTTACCACCTGGTGATTTTGATATCTTAGATCTAGACATTACCACAGATAAATCTATTTATATGTCTAAACAAACCTCCTCAGCAACAGTCTAATGAACGAAATTGATCCTTTCTCTTTCTTCCTTTCTTTCGCTCTTCCCTTATTTCTTTTCCCCTTCCTCCCCCCCCTCCCTTCTTTGCTCCCTTGTCTCTCCCTTGTCCTACCTTCCATTCATCATTTTCATTTCCTGAGGCCCATGATGACAAAACTTTGGTTGATGATGCCTCTAACCATTTTAGTTCTTATGACTGGACTAGCAATAAAATAATAAGATTGAAACCACATGAGATTAACAGGAGAAAATCAATTTGTTTCATGGTGTATGAGAATCACAATATGATGCGAAGATCACAAAATGAGGCTTAAATAAATTATTGCATCAGGTAACTTTTAATACTTTTTTTTAAGACAAAGAAACAATAAATATGTGAGGAATTGATAGGGAGAAGAAAATTCATGCTTATTCGAAAGTAAGCTAAGCAAGGTTTGGATTTTTATCAATGAGAAATTTAAACAAAGCATTAAATTAGAAAAGAGGCAATGAGATTTGATTACGCAGACGTTTTGGCTCAGAGTTGTTTAACTATAAGGAGTGTTTGCCAGGTCACAGGGAGGTCACCTTGCACCTGTCACGAGAGAGATTTATTTTCTGCATTCAAGCATACAAAGAAGGATCATGGTGCCCTTCCGCACTGACTTCTGGTTAGGTAACTTTCATTCAAAGTAATCACTATACCAATGTGGGATATTCAGGGGTGGCTTGTCTTGGGCTTCCACACTGGAGAAGCCCTTACACAAAATATCACACAGTGATGGGACCATGGATGCTGGAGGCAGGGACATTGCAGAACATGTCCAAATTAAAAAATATATATATGATTTAAGGCTTACAGTTTGGCAACCTGGAAGCTGAAATACAAACTCACATAAAGGCGGTAGGGAAGTGAAATGATGAAAATATATCTCTGTCATCAACAAATGACCACTGCTAGCAAGGATGTGGAGAAAAAGGAACCCTCATAAATGTACACTGCTGGTGGGAATGTAGATTGGTGGAAAAGAGTATGGTTTTATCTCAAAAAATTAAAAATGGAATTCCCATTTGACCCAGTGATCCCACGTGTAGGAATATATCACACAAAATCAGATTTCAGAAAATATCACAATCAGAAAGAATATGTTCACCCCTATGTTCATCACAGCACACTTTACCACAGCTAAGATTTGGAAACAGCCTAGGTGCCCATCAGTAGATGAGTAGATTAGAAAACTGTGGTACATCTACACAATGGAAAACTACAATGCTATGAAAAAGAAAAAATTCTTACCATTTGCAACAGCATGGATGGAACTGGAGAGCATTATGCTAAGTGAAATAAACCAGTCAGAGAAAGATAAATATCACATGATCTAACTCATTTTTTAAATATAATGAACAACATAACCTGATGAATAAAAATAGATCCAGAGGAAAATAAACGTTAAACAGACTATCAAACCTCAGAAGGCAGGCAGGGGAGGTAGAGGGAAGGCCAACCAATGAACTTCCATGTATATACTGGTAAAAATAATCAATGGACACAGAGAAGAGGAGGTGAAAGCCTGGCCTGAGGGTGGGAGTAGGCTGGGAGAGGTCAATGGGAAAAAGGGAACATATGTAATACTTTCCACACTGAAGAATTTCTTAAAAAGAAAATATATCTCTTCAATAATTGATATTGGTCAATAGATTATAGAGAGATATTTTGAAATCTCACATTCTACCATAACTATACACAAAAATTAATTGTTTAAATTAGTGATTTAAGTGTGAATGGTAAAACAATAAACACTTAAGAGGAACAAATGGGGAAAATTATTTTGTCAAGTTGGAATAGGCAAGGAATACTGAACAGAATAAAGCATACCTTGGGTTTATAGGGATGGAGTATATAACACTCATACATTGCCGGATGGCTTACAAATTGATAACGCCTTTGGAAAACTCTCAGTATCTAACATAGATGATTGATGCTATTTCATTTGGCTTATGTCTTCTGTTTTGACATCTGCTGAAAAGTACTTTGTTTATCCCTCTACTAAATATTCCTATTTTTATAAATGTTTAAAGTAAATTCTCTTGAGATGGACTTTTTCCCCTTCTATACTTACTTCCAGACTAATACAATTTAATCTCAAATGGATAAATTTTGATATATATAATAATGACACCTCAGTTATGTTTCACCAATGTCCTCTTAACACAAACAATTCCTGGAAGTTTAATAATTATAAATATATTGCAGTCCTATATTATGATTGTTGTCCTAGTGTAGTTATAACTATTTCTGAACTCTTTATTAAGCTTTGAAAATTTTCTCCTTCTTAAGTATTTCTTGTTTTAATAAACAACTACTCTAATAATCTGTAAGCCATAAACTAACATTTGACTCCTCACTTTCTGTCAACATATCTAATAAGCCTGGAAACTCTGTCAACTTATCAATAAAATATATATTCAACATGAATACTATTCTTCATATTCACTTGGAAACCCCAATCTAATATATCATTATTTTTCACCTAAAATATGGAAGCTAAACTTCTTGATCACTCTACTTTCTCTCTTACTCCCATAAAACTCATAAATGATAAAATAGTACTGCTGTGGAAATGTTATATAAATATAAAATATAAACTTACATAATTGTTACTTTAATTTGCATTTATTTATAAATATCCTATCAAATAAAAAAGTAATATGCAAATTGACCATCACTCCAAGACCCGAGATGACTACACCCATGTGGTCAAAGATGGCCACCACAAGATGACCACCAAAGATGGCCACCACAAGATGGAGGGGAGGGCAGTTCTGGGCAGTTGTGGGTGATAGTCCAGTAGGGTTGGGAAGTTGGGGGGGACAAGGCCTGCAGGGGTGGACAGTTGGGGGGGCAGGCCTGCAGGGGAGGGCAGTTGTGGGTGATCAGGCCAACAGGGAGGGCAGTTGGGGAGACTAGGTCTGCATGGGGAGGGCAGTTGGGGAGGTGCCAGGCCTTCAGGGGAGGAAAGTTTTGGGTGATCAGGCCAGCAGGGAGGGCAGTAAGAGGTGACTGGGCCAGCAGAGGAGGGCAGTTGGGGGAAACCAGGCCATTAGGGGTGGGAAGTTTGGGGGGACAATGCCTGCAAGAAGAGGGCAGTTGGGGGTGACCAGGCCTGCAGGAGAGGGGAGTTAAGGGTGACCATGCCAGCAGAGGAGTTCCATTGGGGGCAATTGGGCCAGCCAGGAAGCAGTTAGGAATTGATTAGGCTGGCAGTGCAGTGGTTAGTGGGTGATCAGGTTGGCAGGCAGAAGCAGTTAGGGGCAATCAGGGAGGCAGGTGAGCGGTTGGGAGCAGGCAGCTCTAGATTGTGAGAGGAATGTCCGACAGGTGGTCGGACATTCCTCAAGGGTTCCCAGATTGGAGAGGGTGAAGGCTGGCCTGAAGAATATCCCTCTTCCATGCATGAATCTCGTGCACCGAGTCTCTAGTATAATTAATAAAAGTTAGATATTAAAGTGGATTAAAAATGGCCACAAATTATTCACTGATGCTTCCATAGTTGATAGAATGCTTTTCTTTTCTTCTTATATCTGAATTGTCCCTCTGATTAATGCAATGAGATGACATTGGGTGTTTTCTGAGGCTCAGTGACAAGGAAACTTCAAGCTTTCATGCATCTTGTTTTAGAACTCTGTTATGCTCTTATAAAGCCCAGTACGAAGGACCACATGAAGAAAGAGGCTCAGTCTTCCCAGCTGAGGCTCCTGACCCCTGAGCACAGGAATGAAACCTCCTTAAACTTCTTGCTGCAGCCAAGTACAAGGTGGCCTCAGCCTGAGGAATGAGCCCATGCAAGATCGCCAAAGAATTATGTTTCCAAACCCCCAAATTATGGGGTTTAGGGGTCATTTGTAAAATAACAGTAAATGTATCTGACACAGTTCAAATATATTGGGTGTTCTTAAAAACGCATATTCACACTTTGAATAATTATAAAGGCAGTGTTTATTAAAATTTATTTCATTTTCAAAATTGATCTATCAGCTATTTCAGTGTGCATATATTTTGCGAGGACACCCTATATATGAAGATAGATAGATAGATAGATAGATGACAGATAGATGATAGATAGATGCATAGATATATAGACACATATGTACACACATACATACATATATACATAAAGAGAGTGTGAGATATGATAAAGTGAAAATCAACTGGCATAGGGGAAAACTTAAGTACAATATATTAGAAAGGAGAAAAATTTCAAAAATAATCATTAAACAAACCTTAATGGGATTAAAAATTTCATTGAAAATATTGCTACTGCCGAGACCGGTTTGGCTAAGTGGATAGAGCGTCCGACTGGGGACTGAAGAGTCCCGAGTTCGATTCCGGCAAGGGCATGTACCTTGGCTGCGGGCACGTCCCCAGTAGGGGGCGTGCAAGAGACAGCTGATTGATGTCTCTCTCTCATCGATGTTTCTGACTTTCTATCCCTCTCTCTTCTGCTCTGTAAAAAAATCAATAAAATATATTAAAAAAAAAAAAGAAAAGAAAATATTGCTACTTTTTTACCCTCAACATTTTTTTTTCTTTGAACTTCCTTTTACTCTGGTCATGCTCAGGTTCTGAAGCTATGTAATTACTTTTCTCCTGTCTCTTATTTTACATTCTTGAAGACACATTAAAGATTGAATTACTAGGCAAAACATTTGACCTTAGTAATAATGAGAACATTTTACTTTCACTTCCAATCAATCAAGTCTTGCTTTTTTCTCCTTTATCACTATCTTTAAATTTTTGTCATTAGGTTAATTAACAAAATGAAAATATAATTACATGGCATATATAAATGGTTATATATGTATCTGCATCTATATATGCCAATAGTTGTCTATATAATTTAATTTAAGACCATGGTTTTGAGAGAGAAATTAAAAATTGATTTGTCTCAATTAATCATTATTCTATATGAATGTTATTAAGTGATAAAGTTAATTTCTATAATATTATTATTTATCATACATATGACATAATCGTATTTTCTTATTTCAATAAATTACCTATTATTTTGCTGATGCAGCTGGTCAGGGACTACACAGTGAGAATTACTGTATTATATAGGTTTTAAGAACAACTGGTAGTAAAGTAGTTACAGGTATGTAAAATCTATGTAACAATAATAATTAATTATAAAAAGAAAAAATACATAAAAAGTAATAGTAAAACTATTTAAAATATCTATAATAATGTGAAGACTTAACTATTATTATTTTTTAAATGTGATATTTATACGTAGAGAGGTTATAGTGTAACAATTCTCAGCAACTACTAGTAAAAGAAAATTGCTCTACAAGTTTACTATTTAGAAAGTTGATATATATAAAACATTGTAAAAATATATATCTCAACTTCAGTTAGGGAGCAGGATAGAATATGAGATTAAGGTGCGATGAGTGTACTCTTTGTTATTAAAAATATGTACTCTGTTATTAAATATATATTTATATATTCATTTATAAAGAGAAATTCATATATACATACATACACATTTTTTCTATTGGTTCTGTTATTCTGGAGAACCTTGTATACAACTTGTACTGATCTTGTTTTGATCAGCCATTATTCCCATATACAATTAAATTCTAAAATATTATGTCACTTTGGAAAATATTTTAGATTATTAAGGAAAGTTGACAAATATTTGTTCTAGATGACTTAGCAATTTTATTCATGAGATATCTGAATGTGGAATAATGTAATTTGTAACATGACTTGTAGTAGCCTCAGATTAGAAACAGCTCAGATGTCCAATGATCAGATATATTTTATGTTATATTAACACAGTGGAATATTAAAATCTTCAAAAATGAATAAATTCCAGCTATATATAATAATTTCTTAATGTAGCAAACAATGGCATACACACACATAACTAAACACAAAATAATGTATCCAGTATGATTTTAATAAAATAAAATTTTAAACTGCTATATACATACAGGATAAACAAACAAACAAAATTAAGACACTAGTTACCTCATGGAGGAATGAATAGAGTGCTAGTCATAAGGGAACACTCAGTAGGGAAAGGGCAAATATATCTTGAGAGTTATCATTGTTCTATTTCTTAAAACTGGGTTCTATTTAACCTAGTATTTGCTATATACATATATATATAAAATTATTCTTGTGCTTTTTATACACGTTTCTTAATATTTTGTAAACCATAATATTTTTTCTAATAATCTGCTTTACAACATAATTTTACTTTAAGAAAAATAGATGTACATAAGGAGAGCTTTATGATAAAACATCATAGCCATGATAAAAAGAAAACAAAAATATTTTAAAAGTTTTGTTCACATGAATTTATTTTGTAGATGTGCTTTCAGATACTTCAAGATCCTTCTCACTGTTTAGAAAGGATAGCAAATAGTAAACACTTCAAGTTTCATTATGTTTTTGCTAAACACATTTTACCATGAAAAGTTATTTTTAACTCTTCCTTATGTATAAAACGTAATAACTAAATATCTTCAATTTATAGAATCTCCATAAGCTCTAAGGAATCATTTTATCCTTAATCTAGATTGTGATTTCCTCTGAGAATATTTGTTTTACTGTGGTAGTGGGTTACCATTACAGAAAATTGAGATCTCAGAATAGTATTTTTGTAAAAGAAATATTCAGATATACAAATAATTCTAGTATCTGATAAAATATAAATAACTATTGGAATAATAATGTGTTCCACCGATGAGGAACTTCACCACTGCCATTGGTGCTGCACCGCCCAGTTGGGTCAGACAGCATGCATTCCTGAAGCATAAAGGGCTGTCCTTGCTTCTCCTGTTGATCCAGTAAATTATGTCTTCTGAGTCCCATGTGTTTTGTGTTTGCTTTTTTTCCCTTCCCATGAATTGTGTATGAAATATTGTTGCAGTTGCAAAAATGGTTTTTCTTAGAGTATCACAAAGAAGAGCAATTACTAGTGTACTCTACTAAATAATCCTACTGCCAAATTGTGATGTGAAGACAAATCTATAAACATAGAAAATCCAAGGTATGAACATATCTTTCCTACAGATTGATAAAAATATCTTTCTATGAGACCTATTAGAGAATATGAGTGGGAAACAATATAAAAGCAACCTGTTTTTTGTGAAAGCATTGCTAGAATATAAAAGATCCATCTAGGAATGTATTCTAAAATACTTTCCACGTTCAGCTATACAAACATGAAAAGTACTGAAGTCCTCAGCATTTTTAGACTGAAATGAAAGTCAGGGAATACATCATAATGGATCTTGTAACAATAAATCTGAAAGGTTTTGATTACAATAAACTCTCTTGAAGAAAACTTTCCCCCCTAAATGTGACACATAAGAGTGAACTTCACAGGATTTTGTGTTAGAAAAAGAGAGTGAACCGCTTAAGATTAGGAGAATAATAGCAAGAGCTGCATTTCAGTACTTATAAAGAAAATTGTTGGCTGAAATATATTTTGTACATTGACTCTGCCTGGATGTATTGCAGTTTCACAGGTATTAGATAGATAACTTTAATGTGGCTAGTCCCACTCCCAGTCACTCAGTCAGTTTGAAGAAGTATTTGATGTGTTCCCAAGTGCTCACCCCTTACATTTTTCTGTGTTTCATGGTGATTTAGCATAATAAAACAATAGAGTCTGATTTTATCCAAACTTCATTACAGCAAGCATTTTTTATGATATAGAACTGGGGGATACACTATTCTTTCCTCTTTTCACAGGCCCATATCACCTCCAAAATCATGAGGTACAAGGGCAGATGGCTCTGTGAAATCTCAGCAGAAGTGCTGTGTGAGATTTTTTAATAAAGAATTCCAATCAGATGGATTATTTGTTCTACATACTTGGTTTCCTTGAGACCATGATGGGAGAAATGTTGAGCAATTTTTTTAAAAAGTGGAATTGGCTACTACTGCTACAGGGCCTTTTCTGTAGTTCTAACTCCAGTCTTACATGCCAGTGAAGTACCCACAAAATGCACTAATGAATAATGTCAGTTTAATTTAAAATAAGAACCAATGTTTTCTATTTGGTAATCCATTATTACAACATGCGGGGGGGGGGGGGGGGCGGGGACGGGGAGAGAAATCACAGTAACTTTAATTCCAAAAATACTTATATCAACTCCTCTCTCAGTGTCAGGAATATAATTATTTTCTCATAGGCTATGCACTCAACATTTGTATTTTCAGCAGGATTTCCTTTTATTTTGTAATGCACATAATTCAAAGAAAGTTTTGACAAGTGGAATTCTACTTTCAGGCAATGCTCTTTTTAAAATATTTAACCTCAAAATTAAGAATACAATGTAATTTTTCAGTACAAATCATAGTACATCTGACATGCAGGGTTATCTTTAAACAACACATTATAGAATTTATGTTACCTAGGGTTTCAATTTTAAGCCATATTGTCTCTCCACTCAACCTCTTTAATACTAATACTATTGCTCATTTTTTAATTACAGATATAACAAAGTACTGCAGAGATAGAAAATAATTGCTATAAAGTTGCAAAGATATTAAGCAATCTGCCTAAGATTCAAACCTAGGCAGTGTGGCACTAGAACCGATGTGTTTAGCAATTATGGCACGGTGCCTCAGCACTGCAACTGTTAGTTTTGTGTATTTATTTAGATCAATGTAGTTAATAATTATCACTCATGACATAACTATTTCAGATATGTTAGGCAGAAACGTATTGGTAAAAATATTGTGAAAGGTATTAGTTGTTAAAATTTAATATCAAAAGGAAAGATGACTTGATAAAATGTTTATCAAGGTTTGTCCCCCTACATGAGGGTTTGTCCCTTTTCATTTGACTTAAATAAAAGTCAGGGGATGCTTTTATATGTTCTGATAAAAAGGAGTCTAGTACACTAATTCGTGCACTTTGAAAGGAACTGCAGGTTATGATGCTATGTTGGGCACCGGGGCGGGTCTTGGTCCATTCTCTGTGCCCCCGCCCTACCCCTCCCAAATGGCCCCCATCCCCTGTCTGTTAGCAGCCCTGCTCCCACCATTGCCATTCCCATGTGCTGATGGTGCTGGCCCCATCTGCACCCGCTGACAGTACAGAGAGATTGGGGCTGGTGTCAGCAGCGGGTGTGAGCAGGGATGGCAGTGTCAACAGGTGAGGGCAGTGGCTGCTGCCTTGATTGCTCCTCAGGAGGAGGAGGAGGTAGAGAAGCCTTTAGAGGCGATCAGGACTAATGCCAGGTGCCAGTAGCAGGTGCAAGTGCCAGGCAGGACTGTGGCACAAAGGAGCAAATAATTTTTAGTAACCACCAGAGGCTTGCCCTGATGACAGCAAATAGTGTCCCTCCTTGGACTGGCATTCTTGCTCAACTGTTCCACTATCCTGCCACAGTTGATGCCCACCATGTTCCACGCTCTGCTGCCTGCTGCTAATGCCTGCCATGTTCTGCATGTGCCCCTGGTGGTCAGCGCATGTCATAGTGACTGGTTGTTCGATTGTTCTGCCATTTGATCTATTTGCACATCAGCCTTTTATTGTATGAGATGCTAAATTAAAATAATATATTATAGCCAAAACTGGTTTGGATCAGTGGATAGAACATCGACCTGCAGACTGAAAGGTCCCAGCTTTGATTCCAGTCAAGGGCATGTACCTTGGTTGCGGGCACACCGCAGTAGAGGGTGTGCAGGAGGCAGCTGATCAATGTTTCTCTCTCATCGATGTTTTTAACTTTCTATCCTTCTTCTTTCCTCTCTGTAAAAAAACAATAAAATATATTTTAAAAAAGAATAGATTTTAGTCTTAAAAGTATTTGTTGACCAAATTAGAATAACAAACTAATTGATTTTCAAATAAATCAAAGACAATGAAAGGAAGTAATAGAGTAGGACCAAATAATAAAAATAAGGGTGTTGCAAATAAATTAAAGCTAAAATAGGCAAAATAATTTTTTTTCTTTTCAGCTCACAGTGTCCCAATTAAATGTAATTGTTTTGAGTGACTTTCTCATAAATAAGTTATTTTACAAAACTTCAAATAAAAAGAAGCGAATTAGATGTGGATAAAAATGTACAGAGGATCTGAACAGACACTCCACCAAAGATAATATAGAGTTGGCAAATCAGTATATAAATGATCTGATCATGTGTTTCTGCGGAATTTAAAATTAAAAGAATAAAATGAAATCCCAATAAACCTCTTATGATTAAAAAATCCAAAATACTGAAACTACAAAAGGCTGACAAGGATTAGAGCAACAGAAACTCATTCAGTGATGATGAAGTATAAAAAGACATAACCATTTTGAAGATAGTTTCATAAGTTCTTACAGGACAAATCATACTCTTAATATATTAATCAGCAGTCATACTCCTTTATATTTACTCAAATGCATTTGGAACTTATGTCTGAAAAAGAACTGTGTAAGATTTTCAAAGTAGCTTTATTCATAATGGTTAACAATTTTAAGCACCCAAAGTGTCCCTTTGATAGGTGAGTGGATAAGTATTTTGTGGTGTATGTGTAAAACAGAATATCATTCAGTGATCAATAAACAAACAAAATTATTTAGCTATGTAAAAACATGACAGAGTCTTAAATCCATATTGCTAAATAAAGGAAGCCCATATTAAAAGATTGCTTGCTGTATGAATACAACTAACATAACACCCTGAGGAAGGCAATCTATGAATACAGTAAAAAATATACACATTTGAGCCACAGGTTTTGGAAGAAAGTAGAGAGAGATGAATAGGAAGGCTACAAGGGATTTTAAGAGTAGTGAAACTATTGTGTATTATACTTCAAGATAGATAAATGTTATATAGTGTCCAAATCTATAGTATGCAATAAGAGATTAAACCTTAATATGAGTTATGGATTCAGTTAAAAATAATACGTAAACATAAAGCTGGTTGGTTGTAATAAATGTACTGCACTAAGGCAATATGTTAATAATAGTTAAAATTGTGAGGTAGAGTGTGAGAGATTTTTCTGTAAACCTACAACTGGTAACAAATAATAAAGTTTGCTAATTAAAAACAAATTTACCAAATGAGGTTTAATAGTTGATGTGAATTGTCAAAAGAAAAAAGTAGCAAATAATAGAACAGATCAATAGTAATCATGCAAGCTGAAGAACATATTTTAAAGGATGGAGAAAATGAAGTGAGATTCTGAGAAATGTGGGAAACCATTAAAAGTAACAATATACGTGTGGCAGGAAACCAGAAGGAAAGGAAAAAGACAAAAGGATAAAACAAACAAAAAATTATTGGAGATATCATGGTAGAAAAATTCCCAATGTATTGTAAAACAGTAACATACACATTTAGGAAACTAAATGAATACCAACTGGGATAAATGCAAATTGATCTATAAAATCTTATGTGGGAAAAATGACCAAAGTCAAAGACACAGAATACATGTTGAAAAGTACTAAAGAAAAATAATTCATCACTTATAAAGTAAGCCAATATGATTAACAGTTTATCTCTCAGCAAACACATTGAGTTCAACCAAGAAAAATACTAGAATAGGAAATAAAAGTAGAGATATCACTATCAACTTTACAGAAATAAAATTTACATGAAAAACTAACAGAAAGAATTATACAACAGCTAATTACAAAGTTCATATAAAATGGACAAATTCCTTAAAATACACAAACTGCAAGAAGAGTGAAGAGAGAATTTGACTAGATCCTATATAATAAAAGAGAAACATGTAAATTGACCATACCTCCACATGCTTACCAGCCAATCAGGAGGAGTATCCAAATTAACCCAACATTTTTGGTGGGTTAATTTGCATATGTAGTTAATGAGCAGCCTGGATCCTGGGAACATACTTGGGATCCAGGCCACTCCTAGCCTATAGGTCTGCACATAGGCCCTAAGAGAGCAGGATTCCAGAATGCTCCTGGGCCTATAGGCACAGGCGCCAAACAGCTGGGGGCAGGACAGGACACCTAGTTTAGGCACCAAGATGAAGGCAGGCATCTGCCCTGCCCTGGCTGCTTTGGGCAAATGGGCAGCACTTGGAGGTGTAGGGCTGCCAGTGGGCAGTGCAATTTGGGCCAGTGGGTAGTACCTTCAGGCATCCAGCCCCACCCAGGCTGCTTAGGGCCCATGTGCAATGCATGTGGAGATCCTCTGGGTGGGGGAGGTGGGCCAGCAAAGGGCAGCCTGTACTCCCCATATGGCAGCAGTGGCAGCCATGAGTGCACCACATGGAACCTGCAGGCTGAGCTGAAGTAGACCCTGCAGGTCATCAGTGCTGAGGAGTGGCTGCACAAGTCCTGCCTCCTGACCCAGAAGGTGGACCATCACAGGGACAGCCACCAGGGCTGGCTAGAATGACGTCCTCCTGGCCGTAGGCATTTGCAGATCTGCACAGGTGGAGACCTTAGGCATGGGCATCCTCTCCTCTTCCCCAAAGCATGCGAAAGTCCCCCGGAGTGCTGTCACCCACAAGCACCTGCAACAGCCTTGGACTATGGTGTGTGCAAGTTCCCCCCACCCCAGCCCCTCTGCTACACTTCCATCAACCGCAGCATGCCTACATCCCCTACAGGACGTGAGCACTTCCCCTCCAGCACGCTGACGTCCTTTGTGTGTTTGGTGTTGAGTGTGGGCGCCTGTGAGATGAGAGTGAGACAGCAGAGTGGTGATGCCATGTTCCCAGGGAGGGCAGTGCAGCGACAAGATCACTTCCTGGTGGCTAATGCAGGTGCTGAGATGGGAGCAGGTGTGGACACACATAGCTGGTGGGAGCAGGGCGGCCCTCGCCAGGTGCCTTTGGTCAGCATTCAAGATCAGGAACCCAGAGGAGGCGAGGGTGTTCATCCTCTCAGTGAAATGGTGGGATAGTCGGGGCAACTGCAGAGGAGGAATATGCACTTTGGGTCCTGGCACCCATGAGGGAAGGCTGTCTTGACTGAGCCTCATTCCTTTGGATCCTAGTGCACTTCTGCTGGGAAGCGGGTGAGAGGACGGGCTTTTATGAGTTAATGAGAAAAAAAAGTTGATTCTACTGCTGCCCCCGAAGGTGGAAAGTGGAGTGGGGAGACATTAGGGGAGTGAGCAAGGTTCCCTGGCTGGGATTTCCAAACCTGCCTTTGGTTTCTTTCATAGCTGAGTAGAGATATATAGTGCAACCCCCTAAAATGTACACACACTTTGACTACCTACAAATTTCAATGGGTTTAAGCCTGAAAAGAAAGAAACAACAATGGAACTGTCACCTGCTAAAAGTGCGGGTACAAAATAGCAGTCAGACATTTCCTGAGGGGTCTCAGATTGAAGAAGGGGCAGGCCAGACTCAGGGGTCCCCCTCTCCAGGACACCCCCTGCATGAATTTCATGCACCAGGGCTCTAGTCTATTATAAGTGAAAATGTAATTAGAAATCAAAACCTTTCCACAATGACCAATGGCTAGGTGGCTCAGTTGGTTGGAGTGCTGTCCCATAAACCAAAAGTCTGGGGTTTGATTACCTGTCAGGACACTCAACTCTGCTGTGGGCTTAGTCTCTGGTAGGGGTGTACATACAGGAAATAACTGATCAATGTTTCTCTCTCACATTGATGTTTCTCTTTCTCTCTCTCTCTAAGATCAATTAAAACAAACAAGAAAAAAATCCTCAGGCTAGGATTAAAAAGAAAAAAACATGTGTCAACAGCGGAAAGCTGAGACCTGCTAGTTTCTCAAGTCTCTACCCATTTGAAGAAGAATTCCTGATCTTAGGAGAAAAGCTTTCATTTTTTCAGCATTGAGTATGATATTTGGTGAGGGTTCATCATATACTACAGGCCTGGTGCATGAAATTTCTGCACAGGAGAGGTGGGGGTGGGGGCTTAGCCCGGCTTCCACCCTCTTGCAATCAAGGACACCTCAAGGGCTGTCTGACTGCCAGTTTAGGCCCAATCCCACAGGGATGCCTGCAGGAGGGATCACACGTAAACCGATAGTCTGACATTCCTCTCTCAATCTGGGATCGCTGGCTCCTACCTGCTGGCCTGCCTGCCTAACCACTCACCTGCCTGACTTATCACCCCTAACTACTTCTGCCTGCCTGCCTGATTGTCTCTAACTACTTTTCCTGCCTTCCTGATTGCCCCTAACCACTCCCCTGCTTGCCTGATCACCCCAACCACCCACCTGCCTTCCTGACTACCCCTAACTGTTGACCTGCCTGCTTGATTGCCCCAAATTGCTCACCTGCTTGCCCAATCATCATTAACCACTGGCCTGCCTGCCTGATCACCCCTAACCACCTCTGCCTCTGCCCCCCACCTCAGCTTAATCTGGAATGACATCTGGAAGGCTGTTCAGCTTCCAGTCTAATTAGCATATTATGCTTTTATTATTATAGATGTCCTTTATTAAGTTGAGGTACTTTCCTTCTATTCCTGTTTTATTGAACATTTTAATCATAAATTGATGTTGTATCTTATCAAACGCTTTTTCTGCATCTATTGACAAGATCATTATGATTTTTATCTTTTCTTTTGTTAATATGGTGTATTACATTGATTGATTTGTCAATGTTGAACCATCCTTGTGCCTCTGGAATGAATGCCATTTGATCATGATGTATTATTTTTTTATGTATTGTTGTATTCGATTAGATATATTTTGTGTAGAATTTTTCCATCTCTTTAATCAGGAATATTGGTCTGTAGTTTTTTTTTTTCTTGTGTTATCTTTGCCAGGTTTTGGATTCAAGGTTATATTGGCCTTAGTGTGTTAGAAACAAGACAGGCTGTCCACTCCCACCACTCTTAACTCAACATAGTACTGAAAGTACTAGCCGGAGCAATAAGATAAAATAAATAAATAAATAAATAAATAATCCAAATAGGGAAGGAAGAAGTCAAACTGTCACTTTTTGTGGATGACATGATGCTGTATATACAAAAACCTAAAGACTCTACCAAAAAATTACTAGAAATAATAAACAAACACAATCAAGTTGCAGGTTACAAAAATCAATGTGCAAAAATCCATGTTTTCTTATATACCAACAGGAAAACTTCAGAAAAAGAAATGGAGAAAACAATTCCTTTTGCAATCACAACGAAAACAATAAATTCCTAGGAATAAATTTAACAAAGAATGTGAAAGATCTATATACTGAAAATTACAAAACCCTATTAAAAGAGATTGAAAAAGCCATAATGAAATGGCAAAATATCATGGATTGAAAGCATCGATATAGTTAAAATGACCATTTTACCCAAAGCAATATATAAATTTAATGCAATCTCCATCAAAATCCCTATGTCAGTTTTTAAAGAAATAAAATGAGAAATCATTAGATTTGTATGGCACCACAAAAGACCCTGAATAGCCAAAGCAATCCTGAAAAAAAGAATATTGCTGGAATTATCACGCTACTGAGTTCGAAATATACTACAAAGCTATGATAATCAAAACAGCACGGTATTGGCAGAAAAACATATACACAGATCATTGGAACAGAATAGAGAGCCCAGCTATAAAACCACACATATATGGACAGATAATTTTTGACAAAGGAGCCAGAAATGCACATGTGAGTAAAGATGGTCTCTTCAATAAATGGTGCTGAAAAACTAGAAAGTCACATGCAAATGAAACTGAATTGCAGTTTGTACCCAGGTACAAAAATTAATTCAAAATGGATCAAAGACTAAAACATAAGATCTAAAACTATAAGTCACTTAGAAAAAAAAAAACTGTATAGGTACCAAATTTATGGACCTGGGTAATAGAGAACATTTTATGGACTGGACCCCAAAGGCAAGGGAGGTAAAGGCAAAAACAAATGAATGGGACTATATCAAACTCAAGAGCTTCTGCACAGCAAAAGAAATGAACAACAAAACAGACAGGCCATCCAACCAGATGGGAGATGATATTTGCAAACAGTAGCTCAGACAAAGGTTTAATTTCCAAAATATATAAAGAACTCACCAAACTCAACACCAAACAAATAAACAATCCAATTGAAAAGTGGGCAGAGGACCTAAAAATTCACCTCTCCCAAGAAAACATATGAACAGCCAATAAATATATGAAAAGATGTTCAACCTCACAGGCAGTCAGGGAAAAGCAAATTAAAAATACCACATTATACCAGTTAGAGTGGCTATTATCAATAAGACAAGCAACAACAAGTGTTTGAGAGGTTGTGGTTAAAGGGGAACCTTCATCTGCTAGTGGGGATGTAGACTGGTACAACCACTATGAAAAGCAATCTGACAATTCCTCAAAAAATTAAAGACAGAGCTACCAAAGGACCAACAATCCCACTCCTGGGAATATACCTGAAAAACTGGAAATTATTTATACCCAAAGATATATGCACCCCTGTGTTCATTGCAGCATTATTCATGGTGGTCAAGAGTTGTAAATAACCAAAGTGTCCTACAATATAGGATTGGATAAAGAAAATGTGATACATATACACAATGGGATAGTACACAGCCATAAGAAAGGATGAAATAGCATAATTTACAACAACATGGATGGACCTTGAGAACATTATGCAAAGTGAAATAAGTCAAACAAAAAAGCAAAGAACTATATTATTTATTAACTCATATGTGGAATATAAAACTGAAACTTATGAACACAAACAACAGTGTGGTGGTTCCCAGAGAGAGGGGTGGGGGAAGAAAGGGGTCCTAATATTAGGTGACAGGAGATTTGACTTTGGGTAGTGGGCACATGGTCTTATATATAGATGTTGTAGATTAGTAATCCACACATGAAACCGATATGTTCATGTTGAGTAAATTCACCCTTATAAAATTAAAAAATAAAATGTAAAAAAAATGAGTAAAGAAGAATTAATTGAAATTATTCACAAACTCATCAAAAAAAAACTTAAGAAAAACTCCCCAAATCATTTATGAGGCCAACATGATCTCTAAAATCAGGAAAAATACAAGGGGATCTTCTCTTACCTATTTTACTCAACATTGTATTGGAAGTTGTAACCAGGGCACTTACAAAAGAAAAATAAATAAAAGACATCAAGATTGCTGAGGAATAAATAAATCAATCTCTACTCACAGATCTTATGGACTAAAGTATATAGGAAATTCTAAGAAATCTAATAAAAATAAGACTAATAAATTATTTCAAAAAGATTGAAGGATAAACAATTAATATATGAATCACTTGTATGTCTGTATACTAACAATAAACAATTGAAGATGAAACTAGGAAAATAATTCTATTTAAAATAATTTCTAAAAAATTCAATACTTAGCAATAAATTTAATATATATAGTTCAAAATATTTAATTTGACCATAATAAGGAATCATGTTTATCACCAGCAAGATTTTACCTTTATCCTTCATTTTCAATTACTATATTCTTCTTCCTAAAGATAAACATCATCCCATCTTCTAATACATAAGATACTGTGGGTTTTTTAAAAACTATTTTAAATGTAATAATATAACTTGTGTTCTTTTATTTGAAATATTGAACATTTTAATATTTAGAACATTCCATTTTGATGAAATTATTATATTCTTTACTTCTTAGATAACCATATTCCTTGAAATAACAGCTGAAATTTGATAGTTTATGTTATTAAGCTTAATTTGTAGTGCCCATATCCCACTATACTTTAATTAACATGGAAAGGGTAATAATTTCTATTTTTATTTTAATGCCAAATAATAGAACAAATTATAAGTCATTAGAAAAAATACTGTTGCATTTATATAAAATGAATAGAAAATGCTTATAATATATAAAGAGAAGGTATAAGAATCAAGGAAAGATATCAAAGAAGTACCAAAAAGTCTGAGCAAACAGGTTACAGAAATTGGAGGGAGTTAACAGAGTAGGATTGCAAATTGGTGGGCATTTTAATTATAGCAAATTTCTAAGTCATCCTGGCAGTGGATTGTTAAAATAATTTGAAAGTGAATGAAGATCACATAATAGATTAAGAATTGTATGTAGGATGGGTTATTTATTAGATGAAATAATCAACCATGTGGATGGACAAAACTGAGTTCAGAAGAAAGTCTTTACACTGGTTGCTGAAAAAAGAGGTAACAACCAAGTGGCCTGAGAATAAATGGATTACAATTTTAGAGAATCAATGGCCAATAAAAAGAAGAAACACATTACACTAAGCATTTGGAGCCAATTAGTAAAAATAAAAACATTCTCCATGGAGAGACCTATAAAGAAAGTCACGCATGGTCTTAAGAGAGGACATACTGACAAGCAGCAAGCTTTTCACTGAGATGTAAAGGAGGCAATATTTTAAAGGCTTTCATATTAGAAAAAAAGTTTTTTTCTTTTAACTCATTTTTAAAATTGGTTTTTAGAGAGAGAAGGGGAGAGAGAGAGAGAGAGAGAGAGAGAGAGAGAGAGAGAGAGAGAGAGAAGAGCCAGTCATCAATCAGCTGCTTCCTGCATGCTCCCTTCCCTGGGATCCAGCCAGCAACCTCAGGCATGTGCCCTGACTGAGAATCAAACCCTCAAACTTTCGGTGCACAGGAGGAAGTCCCAATAACAACTGAGCCACACAGCCAGGTCAGAAAATAGTTTTTCTCAATGTAGAATATTAATCTCATAATATCTATAGAATTAATTTGTTAATTTTGTAGAACATAGTAATAAAATAAACTTGAATTTTTCTTTAAAATGTATTGTTACCTTATATAAATATAACAATTTGGAAAACAAATATTTGAAAAATGAGCACATTTTAATAGTGTCATAAAGCATGTGATGATTTTTTGTGTGTGTGGTTATTAATCTTATAACTGACTGCAACACATGTTAAGGATACAGTAACAGATGAGGGGATTTCCCTACAAAGGACATCTAGCTTCACAATGCAATAAATTTATTTGTCTTAAGAAAATATATGGTAGGTCAGAATATACAATCTTTGGGGGCTTCCTAGTCATTAAGAAAACATAAGAAATTCACCCTGGTAAGAATTCCAAATAATTATTAACTCTAAATTTTTTAGAGAAGAGTTAAATCTATGGTATGGGGGTTAGGTAACAGGAAAATTGCTAATAACACTCCAGAACTTTTATAATGTTTCTATAGGGAGAGGGGACAGGCATTATAAAATACAATTAAGTATCAATAGAAATGGTCAATAGTTATTTCATTTTTTCCTTGAAAAAATATATAATGCTACTATATAAAACTCTTAAGAGAAAATATTTTTGTGTTAGGCATAATTTCTAAAAGTGGGTATATTTCAAACCATATCACATATGCTTAGAATGGGAATCTAGTGTATATTTTAGTTTCATTTATTATTTAAAATTATCTGAAAATCAAAGCTGCCAATCTAAATTTAAGACTTTACTTTTGAAATAGCATGAGGAATAAAAATTTAAATTTTATTTTAGAATTTACATAGAGGAAATGGCAAATGCACATAATAAAATGGTTTGATTCTGAAGGTCAAATTTACAATTTATACTGTGATAGAGTGAGCTTAATTAAAATATAAAGAAATCATTTATTAATTATTTTAGTTCACATTAGTGCCTTTGACCTTAGGCTAGCCTCAGGCATCTTTCAAATGACTTGCATGAACAGACTACGAATACCAAAATCGGTTCAACATTGCATATCATTTCTTTCAGAGAGGTGCTTCTTGGTGGTATTGAACAATGCAAGTGACTAAACTGCCTAAATGTTTACCAGCTCCTGTTTAATAATGTACTGACCACAGCATTTATGGTCCATCCTAAAGTTTGTAGTATTTAAATACCTACAGACAGATGCATTTATAAGTTCAGTTAAGAACATCAGATTTTTCACCATGGCCAGTGCACTCAGCAGTTAGGGCATCAGCCGGGGCACCAGATGTCTGAGGGTTCGATTCCTGGTAAAGAGCATGCACCTGGGTTACAGGTTTGATCCCCTAGCCTTGGTTGGGGTGAGTGAAGGCAGCAACCAATGGATGGGTCTCTCTCACATCCATGTTTCTGTTTCTCTGTATCCTCCCCCTCCCCGCCAATCTTTCTCCCTCCCACTTTCTCTAAAAAATATCTTTGGAAAAAAATATATATATATTCAGGGAAGACCTAAGATGGCTGTGCTCTGACAGGAGGCTGGGTGCCCTATGGACTGGATTTACAGATAAAATGCTGCCTAGTCAGCTTGAAAAGAAGAAGGAGAAGGAGAAGGAGAAGGAGAAGGAGAAGGAGAAGGAGAAGGAGAAGGAGAAGGAGAAGGAGAAGGAGAAGGAGAAGGAGAAGGAGAAGGAGAAGGAGAAGGAGAAGGAGAAGGAGAAGGAGAAGAGGAGGAGAGGAGGAGGAGGAGGAGGAAGAGGAGGAGGAGGAGGAGGAGGAGGAGGAGGAGAAGGAGGAGGAGGAGGAGGAGGAGGAGGAGGAGGAGGAAGGAGAAGAAGAAGGAAGGAGAAGAAGAAGGAGAAGAAGTATAGTTGATTGGAAATACTTTGTCTAAGGACCCCCGAAGAAACAACATAGAAAATGGTAAGAGAGTGGGTGTAACGGAAAGGGGGCGTCTCCTGGAACTGGTGCTGGCCTGAGAGACCAGAGTGACAGTGGTTATAAAGCTCCCTCCCCAGGAATGTAGCCTTGCTTCTGAATTCAGGGATTTCAATCCTAGAATGTCATAGACAGGGAGAGCCAGTGCAGCACTGGGCAGTGGGATCCAGGGAGAGAACACGCCTAATGCTGACAGCCCCAGAGAAAAAGATTCACTCTGGGCTCTGAGCGCTGGACAGGCTGTGCCACAGTGTATGGCCCCAGAATAGATAGGGGCCTGTGGGCTGATGCAGCAGTGACTAAAGGGCCCTCTGCATTCCTGTACAGAGCCCCAGAAAGCATCTAAACTGTGTGGTGCTGAGAAGGCAAAGAGGACTCTCCCACCACCAAAGAGTAATTGGAGCTGGCAGCAGAATGGATTGGGCATTTCTGACCCACACTGAAGGGAGATGTGAACTCCAGCAGAGCTGGGAATCTCATCCCCAGCTTTACTAAGATCAGCTGGGCAGCGCGACTGAAGGCCCTCAGGGGCTAACTGTGTAATCCCCAGTGCTTAAACCTGAGGTGCAAGGGTGCCACGTCCTGGCAAAGCAGGTTTTCTGTTTTTTGTTTGGTTTGTTTGTTTGGTTTTTTTCCTTTGCATGATTTTATTTTGGGATGGCATCCACCGAGAAGAGTTATATTGGAGAGACAGACCAATGAGAGCTGGGCTTTGTGTCTGCATTGTGGAGAGGCTGCCCTGAGTACCCTATGTATTCAGCCTTCAAGTACTGGGGAAAATGGGGTAGAGTATATAAACCTCTCCTGCAGGCTAGGAGCACTTGCCCCAAAAGGAAAGGGGCTGAGTCAGGCTGTCTGAAACCCAAATACTTACACTGGGCACAGTTCAGGGAAGGATAGGGAGAACATCTCAGAGGAGACACAGCAAAGATAAAACCCTCAGGGGCTATTGATTGGGACCAGAAGGGAATGCTTAGCCCCCGTTTTGGGGATGGGTCAGGCAGCATGCTTACTAGAGATTGTTTTGATCAATTCCACTGAGCCCAGGGCTTCCCATACAGAAAAGGCAGCAGGACGTATCCAATCTGAGCCTCCATCAGAGCATTTTAGGTGAAATGAGAGTTAGAAGATATGGCAGAGACTGAGGAGTTTGGCTTTGAGGCAGAGATTAATTTATCCACAGTGAGGGCCTGACAGTGAAATCTCTAGGTTAGAGGCCCACTAGCATTAGGTATGCTAGCCTGCCTCCACCCTAAAGACTCTTCCAAAAACACTAGAGAAAGACCAGGAAACTACAGTGGGGAGGCAGAGTAACTGATATGTGGATGTGATCCTCAGAGAATCTGAGACCCCCCAGCTGCAACAGGACACTGAGAGCCAAACTTGCATAGCTTCTGACCTGAGAGGACACAAAAATACCTTCCAGAAGGCCTGAAACCTGTATACAAAACAGTGAGGCTCAGGCAACATTGGCTGGCTTTTATAAAAGCTTTTGTGTTTTTTTTTTTTTTTTTGCTTTGCTTATTTGTTATTGTTGTTTTACAAATATTTTCTCATTTTTCTGCTTTATTGCTTTTATATTACGTTAATTAGTTTTTTCCTTTTATCTCTTGTTTCTTTCATATCTCTTTTTGGCCTCCTTCCTTTACTTTTTCTTTCTTATTTTCCCCCATTTTCTTTTTTTTAAAATATGCTTTTCTTGATTCAGAGAGGAAGGGAGAAGGAGAGATAGAAACATCAACGTTGAGAGAGAATCATTAATCAGCTGCTTCCTGCATGCCGCCCACCAGGGATCGAGCCTGCAACCCAGGCATGTGCCCTTGGACAGAATCAAACCCAGGACCTCTCAGTCCACACACCTGCACTCTATCCACTGAGCAAAACTGGGTAGGGTGCCCCATTTTCTTTGCCATTCTTTCCTTTGCTTTACCTTTCCCTTTTGTTAGCTTTGTATAACTATTTTTTTTTCTTTTCCCATAATCTTGCCTTTTTTTAAACCCATTTTTCTTTTCCTACTCGCTACTGTTATTTTTTGCTCTTCATTCTTTTATTCCTGAATCTTTTTTTCTGCCCCCTTTATCTTCCAGTATTCTCTTTATTTTTAATTGAATTTTTATTTATTTATTTTTTTACTATTAGCAATATTATACTTTCTCTTTCTTCCTCTCTCTCTTTCTCTCTCTCTTTTGCCTTATTATTTGTGTTCTCTCTTCTTTTTCATAAATCCACTATCTCTTGGGTTGTTTCCATTGTTGTTTTCAGGATATTTTTCCTTTTGGTTTTCTGTCTGTTTTTGTTTTGTTTTGCCCTGTCAGCACCTGTAAATCACCACACATGACATGGTATGGCTGAGCTTCACAGTTAGGCAACCTGAGAAGACAGCAATAGTCAATATGCGATTACAACAGGAGAGCACAAATGACTTATAAAAGGAACATACCAATGGCATACAGCTCAGTAGTAAAAGGAAACCACACAACTCGGATCCACAGAACATTTACTACAAAAGCCCACCCCACAAAGCCTGGGAGTCATAGCAAGTTTATCTAACACATAGGGGCAAACACAAAGAAACAAACAAAATGAGAAGAAAAAGAAAAAAAAGCCTAAACTAAAGAAAAGGAGGAATAACCAGAAAAATAACTAGATAAGATGGAGATAAGCAAGTTACCAGACATAGAGTTCAGAGTGATGGTTATAAAGATGCTCAAAGAACTTAGTAAGACTACAAGAAATTTAATGGGAACTTCCTGGAACTTAGAGGGTACTACAAGGAAGTTAGGGAAAGCTATGTCAACATGGAAATAGATATAGATATTATGACTAAGAACCAGGCAGAAATGAAACATGCAACATTTGACATCAAGAATATGCTAGAAGGAATTAAAAGCAGACTCTATGAAGCAAGGGATGGAATAAGTAAATTAGAAAGTTAAAGTAGGAAAAAACACTCAATCAGAGCACTAAAAAGAAAAGAAAAATACTTAAAAAGCATGAGGACAGTTAAAGGGAACTTTGAGACAACATGAAACTAAGCATCCACATCATAAAGGTACCAGATGGAGAAGAAAGTGAGAAGGAATAGAGAACCTGTTGAAAAATATGACAGAAAACTCCTCTAAACTGGTGGAGGAAAAAAGCCATACAAGTTCAGAAAGCACAAAGGATACCAATCAATATAAACTTAAAGAGACTCACTTCAAGACACAGAATAATTAAAATGGAAAATGTTAAGGACAAAGTGAGAATCTTAAGGACAAGAGAAAGATAAGAGGATTCCCACAAGGCTGTCAGATAATTTCTTAACATAAACTCTACAGGTCAGAAGTAAATGGCATTATATAATCAAGGATCTGACACCAAGACTACTCTATCTAGCAAAGATTTCATTCAAAGTAGATGATAAAATACAGAGTTTCCCAGACAAAACAAAAACAAACCCACACACAACTAAAAGAGTTTATTAATACCAAGCTAGCATTGCAAGCAATGTAATAGAGACTGCTGTAATAATAATAATAATAAAGAGAGAGAGAGAGAGAGAGAGAGAGAGAGAGAGAGAGAGAGAGAGAGAGAGTAATGTAGGTATAAAGAATTTTAAAAAGCAATAAATAAGTACCTATCAGAAAATGGCGGCTAGATAGGCAGGCCTTTCTTGCACCTCCTCCCAGGGCCAGACTGCAAATAAAACTAAAGTGAAGAACCTACACTTGGAGTTACCAACTGAGGTCCAGTTGAGGAGGACACATATATGAAGGAAGGAGAGAAAACACCTGGAAGCTGGTGGGAAGGGAGAGGTCACAAGAGGGTCTGACCCAACTTGCATGGGTGGCAGGCTGAGAATGAGGAGGGATATCTCAGCTAAAGAAGGGTCATTTCCCTCAGAATATCAAGGTCTGGAACCCAGGCTGGGCACCACAGCTCAGGGCATCAAAGCCAAGACCAGAACCCCATGTAATATCTAGCTGTGAAAGTCAGCAGGGCTGCTGCCCATTATGTATTCTAGAGGCAGTATATTGAAACAAGCTGGTTGAAGAGAAAGCCTCAGTACATTGTGTGTGTGTGTGTGTGTGTGTGTGTGTGTCTGTGTGTGTGTCTGTGTGTGTGTTTTAAATCCAGACCACAGGATTTTCATTTGTAGCTACTCACTAGAATCTTTGTTGGAGGGAGAGTGGTGTGAATTTGAAGTGCCTAAGGAGAAACCTGTATGGGAAACATTAGGGGGAGTCTTACAATTGATCATACCCCACCCCCAAACCAAAATGGCAATTTTTCCTGAAAACAGCTAGCCACTCTCAAAAACTGAAGCACATAAAAAGAAAAAAAAAACGCTATAGATGGTACTGCTCAACTCATCCTCAGGAAATCTGCCAACCACACCCTACATCTTGATCTTTGCAAAGGAGACAGCTGCATAGGCCAAACCTACAGGTTTAAACAGCCTCAGAAAGCTCCAGTGACTGAATGAAGGATGGAGCCATCTGCCCCAGTATCTCAGGAACCTGCTGGTACTTTTCCTGCCTGGGAGAGCTAATAGAAACTCCAGGTTTCTAGCTGATCCCAGTGGACTGCATAAGAGTATCTCTGCCCAGCTTAGGCAGAGTAATATTCTAGGACACTAGCAGAGGAGTAGCTCTGGGATAGGAAAACACACCCACCGCTTTCCATGAAATCTCCTCATAGGAGACCTAGTGGTCTCAACTTTCAATCCTACCTAAAGCCATTTTAGAAACAGACTTTTGAGTGATTAAGATTGACAGCCAGCTGGCAAGTAAAAACAGTGGAGGTGGAATCTGGGGAAGTTTACTGATCCAGCACTGAGCCCCATGCTGCTAAAAATCCTGTTTCCAAGGATCGCTTGGCCCCTCCATGTTCAGCCATTACGGAGAGCAATATGAAGTTTCCTCAAGAAATTATAACTAGAGCCACCGTATGATCCAACAATCCCACTTCCAGGGATATACCCAAAGGAAATGAAAGGATTGCAAGGATTATCTGCATCCTTCATGTTCACTGCAGCATCATTCCCAGTAACCACAATATAGAAACAACCTAAGTGTTTGTTAATCAAATGAACGGATTGAAAATTGTAGTTAGCGCACACACATGCACACACACACACACACATACACACACACACACAATAGGATATTTTTCACCCATATGACGAAAAAAATCATGCCAATTGGGCCAAGATAGATGAACCTACAGGACATAAGGTAGGCAAAATAAACCAGACTGTATTATCTGGTTTATTTACATACTCTATTAATATTTAAATTAATACTGTATTATTTTACTTAGATGTGAAATACAAAAAAGTCAAATTCACAGAAACAGAGAATAGAATGATCATTGCCAGGGATTCCAAGATGGAGAAAATGAGATGTTGCTTAAATAGTAGAAACTTTGAGTTATTAAATGAGTGAATTTTGGGGAATCTAATGCACAGCATGGTAATCTAATGCACTTATGATACTGCATATTATACTTGAAATTTGCTAAGATAGTAAAGCTTAAGTGTCTTTACTACAAAAAAATGGTAACTAAGTAAAGAGTGATTGACTTTTAATTAATTTGAATGTATTAATAGTATCACAATATGAATATTAAATCATCTTATAGTACACCTTAACTATATATAATTTTATTTGTCAATTATATCTCAATCAATCTGCAATATAAGGAATATATAGCTGTCTTATTATCTGGTTCTCTATCATAAAAACTCCTTTAAAAAAGTTTGAAGAATTATATTAGGTTTCTTAAATCTCTCATTCCCCATTATATACATGTCATTATATACATATATATATATATATATATATTAGAAGCCTGATGCACAAAATTTGTGCAAGGGGCTTAGCCATCGCATCCCCAGCTGCCTCATAGGCCATTGACCCCACCCACTAGTCATTCCAGAAGGTTTTTCTACCATCTGGTCTAATGAGCATATTAGCTCTTTATTATATAGGAGAATATATATATATTCTCCTATATAATAAAGAGGGAGAGATAAATAGAAACATCAATGATGAGAGAGACTCATTGATCAGATGCTTCCTGCATGCCCCCTACAGGGGATCAAGCCCACAACCAAGGTATGAGCCTGACCAAGAATCAAACCATGACCTCCTAGTTCATAGGTAGATGCTCAACCACTGAGCCACACATGCTGTCCTTTTTCCCCTTCAAACCACAGAGAGTAAGTACACAGAAGGGCATGATAATTTCATTAGAACTGGATGGGGCATGGGGAATGGAGGGAACGGATTGCATTTATAAAAACAGGCAACCAGTCTATGCTCCATAGTTTGCCAGTTTTTAATATATCCATGTGTCTGGATTCTACAATGATTCTGTTAAATGTGAAGATAGTTGCTGTGGTTTTTTAGTATTAAAATAAGGTTTCCATATTTCTACACAAGTTATATGTATTTAGCATTATTTTTCTTTTCCTAGAGCTAATTGCCTAACCCCAATGAATTAGAATTATTTTGTTACTGTGTTGTAACTTTCTTTAGCGCATTTCTTTGTTGGGAGAGGCAAATTGCTAGGATCCCTGAGTGTTCTTGTACATTCTTGCTAGGAAAGCTGAAAATACAAGGTCCTATTTTGAGAAATGAGGCTATGTCTGGGCCCATATAAAGAGCCAGCTTGCTTCAACTTACTATGATATTTGTGATTCCACCAGTTCTGTAATCTCTAATACAGTCTACCGTGTGTGCAGGTGTTCACAATAAGCTTTTGGCACTGTACTTTTATGCCACTGGGAAACTGACACTAATCAACCTGAACTCTGCCTACTGCTTTTGCCATGAATAATAAAGTGTTTGTCTCTAAGACAGGAGTCTTGTGACTTCTCTAAACATCCTTGAAATGGAATAAGTTCACTTGCAATTTAAGAGAGATAAAATCTCAGACCCTGCATGGTTGTTGACAATTTTGGTGAATAGGATGAGCCACTGGCAGAGACATAACTGCATAGAAGAGAAGGGATGAAGAGGATGGATATGATAAGACATTTACTCTGAGTAAAGTATGGGAACAAGAAGGGCCAAGAGAGGGTCTTCCACTGTCCTAACTATTAATAGATGTGCAGATGCTCAATAGAGGTTGAGTTGAAACCTGCCTCCTGATTGGTTGTTATTCACTCATAACTTTGGAAGGAGGGAAGAAAGGATGTGATTATGACCACAAAGAAAGACAATATGGCTGTGGCTGCTGAGTTAAAGTTCCCCAAAGTTAAAATCATTATGTTAGCAATAATGATGTAGAGCTTTGAATGAATCATAAAACATGTTCATGTGTTGAGCTCCAGTGTGCAGCCACTTGCACCTAAAAATGCATCCACATTTTTGTTCACTGTAGCTGAGCCTCTCAAAGTGTACATATAAGATAATAAGTGTGTCCACTGTAATAGTCTGTTAGGGCTGCCATTAAAAAAAAACCCCACAGACTCCGTGGCTTAACCAACAGAAGTTAATTTTCTCCCAGGTCTGAAGGCCAGAGTCCGAAATCAAAGTGCAGCCAAGGTTGTTCGAGGTGAGGCCTTTTTAGCTTATAGAAAACTGCCTTCTTACTGTGTCCTCTCCTGGCCTTTCTTTTATGTACATGTAGGGAGAATGAGTTCTCTGCTGTTCCTTACTCTTCTTAGATGTACACTAATCCTATCAGAAGAGGGTCCCACCATTTTCACCTTATTTTACCTTCATTTCTCCTTAAAGGCCTTAACTCCAAATACAGACATATTGAGGTTTGGGGTTTCCACATATGAATTTAGGGTTGGAGGGAATGAAATGTAATTCATAGTAACCAGATACAAAATTAATTTATAGAAAAATATATTATTTATAATTCAATTCATTAGATAAAACACAACTCTCTGCCAGTCCAATGCCTGGCCTGATACAGGTGCAGATGACTAACAAAAACAAAACATAGCATCGCGCCCCACCACCCCCAGACACACACATCATTTACACAGTTTTCACTTTAAATCTATGATCAATAATCTTTAGTGGAGCTTTACTAACTCCCAACATGCTTACTCTATATTTTTAGTCCATTGACTCTCTCATTGTTTAAATATTGCCCCTTCTTCCTTCCAATTCTGACATCCTTACTTCCACTATTATTCCACTATTATTGACAACCATGCTTCTTAATTTACAAAAAACAACAACAACAATAACAATATGCTTTGTTAGAAGCATCTATCTGCATCTGTGGTTATAAACTTACCAGCCCTTTTGTTTTGCTGTGATAGATAACAGATCTGAGATTCTAGACTGGACCAACCTCTGCTGTTCTTCACTAAATTCCATCACTTTTGCTTTCTTATCCCAGAGATAAAAATCCTTTTTGTTTTTGCCTTTTCTCCCAACTACCCACTTATTTCTGTCTTTTTGACTTCAAAGATTTATCTGAGCTAGTCTTCAATTCATTAAAATATATTTCACCCTCAACATTCAATTAAAACTGCTCTGAACAAGGTCAGCAATTACCTCCACTTTGCCAAAAGGAATGGTAATTGCTTTGCTGTGCCATTATCCTTTTAAAACTATCTATAAGCATTTGGAATAGCCAATTATTTTTCCTTTGTGAATAATGTATTTCCTTGACTTCCTGGGCAGCTCAATTTATGCTTGCATTTATGATTTCATTTTAGTGACTTTCTGTTTCCTCTTTATTTCTCCCAACTGTAAATGTTTGCATCACCCTAGTGACCAGCCTTTTGGTTATTTTGTTGTATCTGCACAAACTTTTAGTTTATCTTATATAGTCTCTCAATTTTAAACACTATTAACACGCCCATACTCCAACCCCCTGAACTCTGTACTTCAAATCAGTATGTCTAACTATCTCCCTGATATTTCTCTGTTTGGATTCCAGTAGGAATCTCAAACATAGTAGGCCAAATCTGAGCTTCTGTGATATCTGTCCAACCCAATTCCTGCTGTAGTCTTCAATCATCACAGCTAGTGGTGACATCATTTTTCTATTTGTAAGCAATTACACCTGAAGTTACCTTTGATTTTTCTCTTTTCTTCACTCCACACATCTAGTCTGTCAGCAACTGCAGTAGTTATCATTTTAAAAATGTAATTAGGATTTGACTGCATCTAACCTACCCCACTGCTACAAATCTGACTTAAATCACCAACTTCTCCTACAAACACTAGTTTAATCACCTTATCACTATTCTCCATGTTTCTATTCTTGCTGCCTTAATCTAGTCTCAATATGACAGACATGGTGACCTTCTTAAAATATCAATTAGATCTTTTCTGCTCTAAGCACTCTACTTGCTTTCCATTTCTTTCAGGTGTGACATGATTTCCATCCTCAATTACTTCTTAGAACACAACATTATACTTTGTCTCACTCTGTTCTAGACAGAGTGGGTTTTCTTAATATTCTTCAAACTTTCCAGTAATGATTTGACCAATACTTGCTATTTATTCTTCATAGAATAGCCTTCCCTTGATAACTATCTGGCTACTTTTCACATTTAATTGGTTCTCTTTAAACTCAACTTCTCAGTTAAGCATTTTCAGGCTTTCCTATATTAAACTAAAATTGCCAAACATACTTTTTTTTTCTGTTGGCCTGATGGAGTAACTATTATCTGAGTGAAGAAATGTATTATGCTTTGTTTCCTGGTTTATTCCCTTTGCCTGGAATAGTGCCAGAAACATAGTAGATGCCTAAAATGTATTTATTTATTGAATGTATAATTGGTGATTCTATTTTTAAAGGCAAAAATAAAATTATTTATCCACATTGTTACAAAAGTAGTAACCGTATAATTAATTTCTTAAAAGTCATATTGACCTGTATGAAGAATCCATATAAAGAAATCTTAAAATAGTCATATTGTCATAGAAGGAAACAAATTAGTTTATGAAAGTACTTGTCTGAACTTTCCTATAAATACATCAACTTTCTCTAAGATAATAAAAATATGCTTGAATCCTGACTGTTAATACAATTTATTTCAATATTTTGGATAGTTATGATAATGGAATATGAATGGAACTACAGAATCAGATAGATGAAAAATGGATACATACATACATACATCCATGCCAGTTTGATGTTGGTTTTTAACAAGATGTGTAGCCTGTAATGAAGCTGAATGTTTAATTCTGTTAATATACATTTTTATAGAATAACTTTCTTACCGAAGGCAATAGGACATTGATCTAGATTCTTTTGTACGCTGTTTAATTTGCTATAAACTTACAGCAAATTTTCTTTGTTATGTGGACCTGTTGCTTTGAATAACAGTGTTGTAGAGAACTTATTGCATTCTGATTTGTGCTGTAATATATTTTTTTATCTATTCTAATAGCTTTTTTGAAGATACTTGCCTTATAAAATGCATGAATGTATTATATACAACTTATAAGGTTTGACATATATTCACACCTGTGAAACTTCCATCACAATAAAGTTTATGAACATATTCATCACCCCTCAAAATTGTGCATGCCCCTTTGTTATAATTCCCTGCTGATGCTGCACTCCTAATCAATCATTAATCTGTTTTCTCAATAATTTGCATTTTACTGTCTTTTGACCCAGTGATCTCACTTCTGGGAAAATATCCTAAGAATCCCAAAATGCCAATCAGAAATAATACATATTCATAGCAGCATTCTTTATAATAGCCAAGATGTAGAAACAGTCCAAGTGCCTATCAGTAGATATGTAGATTTAAAAAAATGTGAAAGGGATTTGGGTCAAAATGGTGTTTTAGGTAAATTTAGTACTCACCTCTTCTCACAACCACATCACGTCTACAACTAGACTACAGAACCACCCAAAATCTGGCTGAATTCAAGCCCTACAATGAGGAAATTAAAGAAAAAGTGTATTGAGACTGGTAGAAGGGGCAGGGATGTTGGACAGAGTCTGGGAGAACCTGCTGATCCCTCATTCACATGTGGCAGTTTTTAATGGTGAGGAATATCTTGGATGTGAATGTTTCCCCTCAGAAATGAGGAATTTTTTAACCTATATCAGGATGCCCAGCCCAATGTTCCAGCGCCAGGAAGAGAAGCCCCTATAATTTCAGACTATAAAATCAGTGGGGATTGTGGCTGACCCAGTGGCTGCTAGAGCTCTAGGCAGTATCTCTTAAAGGGCCAGCACCTGGTCTTACTTGGACCCACTCCATGTGAGCTCCAGTGTTAAGGCAACAGCTTGAAAGAAACTAGGAACATTTGGGGAGGAATTAACTTGTCTGGAATCAGGGCGAGAGATGGAGAGACAGCTTCTTCTCAAATAGAAGTGCTAGCAAAGCCATTACTCCTTTGCTGAACCTTACACACAACAGAGTCAACAGGCAGGCACCATATCTGAATCTCCATCAGTCTGGCTCACACTCTTTGCTAAGCCCTGGTGATTCCCCGAGACCCTGCCCCTTCCTACTTGCAGGCTCATCCAAGCCATTTCCAATGGCTTTTCCATATAACTGGCCTCTCTTGCCTCATGCTTTAGACTTTCCTAAAAATATCTCAAATAAGCAACAACTGACCTCAGCATGCAATATGCTCTCAGTAAGTAATCCCAGGCCCAGCACCAGTAACAGCCTGCCTTAGTTCACATATTGGTCTGTCCTGGGCACCTTCAAGCAAAATAAAACAAAATCAGATTGTTCTGTAGCTTGTGCCAGGTGGCACCAGTCAGGGCACAAACAGTGGCTGACTTTGCCCCTCCTGGGAGACCCAGAGCCAATGCATCTGGTGGTCAGTATCAAACCATACCAGATCACAGCCCTACCAACTACATCAGCAATACAATCAAGAAGTTGACTTGGTGAGCACCAAAGCCCCACTGAAGCAAGTTCTCCTCCATAGGGCCAGTTCCTACACAGTAGCCCTTCTGCTGTAGTTGCAGCCAAACCTTGCAACTTATTTCCCTGGCAGTCAATCCCTCCCAGTGATGCCAACATCAAGGCTCAATTATAATAGAACAGTGCACACAGCCCACATGGGGGTGCACCTAGGGAGTCCGGCTCAGGTGACTGGGGAGGCTGAGCCACTGGGACCTACAGGACACTACTACACAAGGCCACTATACCAATTCCAGGAGACATAGCAACTTTCCCTATACATAGAAACAAACACAGGGAAGCAGCCAACTTGTGGAGACAAAGAAACATATCACAAATAAAAGAACAAGAGAAATGTCCAGAAAAAAAGAACTAAATTAAATAGAAACAAGAAAAGTATTAGATTCAGAGTTCAAAACAATGATTATAAGGATGCTCAAGGAACTTAGTGAAAGCATCAACAACATAAAAAAGGACCAATCAGAAATGAAGCATACACTAACTGAAATGTACAATAATTGACAGGAAATGAGCAGTAGAGGACACAGAGAATCAAATAAAATTTTGGAATATAAAGAAGCAAAAATACACAGTCAGAAGAGAAAAAAGGAAAAAGAATCCAAAAATATGAAAATAGTGTAAATAGTATCTGAGTTAATATCAAGCATACCAATATTCTCATAACAAGGGTGCCAGAAGGGGAAAAGAAAGAGAACAATAAATTGAAAAGCTATTTCAAAAAATAATATCAGAACACTTCCCTTACCTTATGAAAATAATAAACATATGAGTCCAGAAAGCTCAGAGAGTCCCAAATAAAAGGAACCCAAAGAGGCCCATGCCAAGACACATCATAATTAAAATGCCAAAGATTAAAGACAAAAAAAGAATCTTAAAAGCAGCAACAGATAAGCAGTCACCTACAATGGGTGCCCATAATACTATCAGCTGATTTTTCAATAGAAACTTTGCAGGCCAGAAAAGAATGGCAAGAATTATTCAAAGTGATGAAAAACAAGGACCTACAACCAAGATTACTTTACTCAGCAAAGCTATCATTTAGAATTGGGTCAGATAAAAAAGCTTCACAAACAAGAAAAATCTGAAGGAGTTCATCACCACCAAACTGGTATTACATGTTAAAATGTCTTCTTTAAAAAAAAAGACTAAAAATATGAATAATAAAATATCAATAAACACATATCTATCAACAATCTATACTAATAAAAGGATAATATGCTAATTAGACCAGGAGACCTTATGAATTTCCTTCAGGAAAAAGCCATGGTGTTAGGGCCAAGGCAGAGGAGATTAGGGGTGATCAGACTAGGAGGGGAGGGCAGTTGGGGTGATCAGGCTGGCAGAGGGGACACTTGTGGGTGAGCAGGCAGTTGGGGGACAGCTGGGAGTTATCAGGCTGGTGGAGGGGACAGTTGAGGGTGAGCAGGCCAGTGGGTGGGCATCTAGGGATGAGAAGGCTGGTGGGAGGGGGAAGTTGGGGATGAGCAGGCTGGTGGTGGAGGGCAGTTGGCGGCAAGCAGGCTGGCAGGCAGAGTGGTTAGAGGCAATCAGGCAGGCAGGCAAGTGGTTAGGAGCCCGAAGTCCCAGATTGCAAAAGGAATGTCCAACTGCCGGTTTAGGCCCGGTCCCAAGAAAAGGGGCTTAAACCAGCAGTCGGACATCCCCCAAGAAGTCCCAGATAGGAGCAGATACAGGCCAGACTGAAGGACACCCCCTCCCATGCATGAATTTTGTGTACCGGGCCACTTGTCCTATATAATAAAGAGGTAATATGCAAATTGACAGTCATGCCCTTGCACAATTTGGCTGCCCCATGTGGTCACAAGATGGCTGCCACAAGGTATCCAGCAGGGGAGGGCAGTTGTTAGTAATCAGGCCAGCAGTGCAGGGTAGTTAGGGGTGACCAGGCCTGCAGGGGAAGACAGTTGGGACCGACCAGTTCTTCAGGAGAGGGCAGTTGGGGAAGACAAGGCTGGGAGAGGACAGCAGTTAGGGGTGACCAGGCAAGCAGGGGAGGGCCATTGGGAATGACCAGGCCTGCATGGGAGAGCATTTATGGGAGGTGGCAAGTCTGTAAGAGACAGCATTTAGGGGTGTACAGGCCTGCAGGGGAGGACATTTGGGGGTAACCTGGCTGGCAGGGGAGGGAAATTAGAGATTACAAGCCTGCCAGAGGAGAGAAGTTAGGTGAGACTGGGCTGGAAGGGAGCAGTTAGGTGTCAATCAGGCTTCCAGTAGAGTGGTTAAGGGGTGATCAGGCTGGCTGGCTGAAGCAGTTAGGGACAACTAGGCAGGCAGGAAAATGAACAGTTGGAAGCCATCAGTCCCGATTGTGAGAGGGATGTCCCAGATTGTAGAGGGCGCAGGGTGGGCTGAGAGATACCCCTCCACCTCTCCCAGTGCACAAATTTTATGCACCAGGCCTCTAGTAATATATAAAAGTGCTATTAATGCTCATGTGTAAGTCTTTATATGCACATCTGAAGATGCATAATAATACATCTTTGAAATAATGTTGGTGATTTTTTATAAAAATTTAGTGCATACCTACATTTGACCCAATTATTTCAAGCCCAGGTATTCACCCATAGAAAAACAATGGAAGCATATATGTATTTATATTATTTTTGATACAATTATACCAATTCCAATATTTTGTTGCTATAGATGCACTCATAAATGTGAACATTATGTATGTACAAGTAAGTTATTGCAGTACTCCAATTAGTAGAAGGTTAGAAACTACCTATGTACCTATAGATAGGATATAAATTAATTTGGGATGCATTAATATAGAGAAATGCCATGCACCAAATTGAAAAGTTAGAATATTTTATTTCTGTTTATTTTATTTGTAATCATGTATTTTATTTTTAATACTTTAGCTTAATGTTTACTTAGAGTGATTTTCAAAATCTGAGACATATTCAACACACTGTGTGAATAAAAAAATGAAATAATTTTGTTGGGATAAAGATTATTATTCAATAGTAAAATTATTTTTCATTGCTTTGGTAAAGGCATACCTAGAGTGCTAAGTTTCATGGACTTACTATATAATTTCTTTAAGCATGTCTCATTTTTAAAGAAATTAGCTCTTCAACAGATAAACCATAAGAAAAGATACAATAAATTTTTTCTCTCTGTGTGTATAAATTTTAGATGAAACAAGAGTATTTATTTTCCTCATTTGCTCACCACAATATTAGAATATCTTTCCAGTAGAAAATTAACAATAGATGCCAATAGTGTTTCTATTTATTTTATAGTTAAAAGTAACATTAACTAAGATTCATCAGAACTTAATTATTCCAGGAACACTTTGAGAAAAAAAAATGTTTATCATCGTTATGATTTCAGGGAAGAAATTTTTTAAAAATTGTAGATATTTAAAACATAGTTTAAGTAAAAATGCTTGTGAATTTTTTTAGAACCATTCTTTTTGAACTTCAAAATACTATAACAAACCTCTGTGGCATTTTCTAGTTTTGATTTTAAAGTAATTTTAGAGTAAAATTCATTGTATGCAATATATTAAGATTTGTAGTATAGTTTTAAATCCATTTTAAATACTTTGTATTAGAAATAATACACAGAAGAAATTGCAAATCTTGCCAATTCTAAGGAAACTTTGTTGTGTATGTTACATTAGCAATTAAACTTGAAAGCAGTGTATCATATAATTTATAAGAGATTGGAAATAGTATTTCTCCAGATAGTTTGAGGGGAAATGGGGTAGCCTTTATACCAAGGCTTAGTGTGAAATTATAGCTTTATAATGGACTCTAAAATCAGAAATTCAATGTCATGCTGATACATGTGATAGAACAGGAATTTGCTGAATTACAGCACCATTAGTCATGGCACCTGCTTTACTTCCTACAAAATTTCTTTTTAATAAATAACCCTCCATATTTCCCCCAACATTTAGAATGCTGAAATAATTAACTAGCTGAATTTTAGGACTCTAGTGAGGCAATTGGATGTTAATTTATAGCATTTTATATATAAGAAACATCTATAGATTAGCTATTTTTTCCTAGGCTAATAGGGAGCAAATCCCAGTGTCATTAGTTCCAATTTATTAATATTGTACCTTGGATTTAAAATAGTAAAATGAGTTGGCTAAATCTAAGAGTGAATTATCCAAGCTCTGAGGTTTAGGACTCAGATAACCAGTTCATAGCCTTAGCTTAGCTAAGTCCATTAAACACCCTCACTTGCTAGGTCAAGCAAATAACACTTTCACATCAGCAGAAATTAGTTCTAATAGTAGGAAAAATAATCTCTGAAAATAAATTTGCTAGACTCATCCATTTTTACACATTATAGACTTGCCAACTCAGACAAAACAAATGTTTGAAAATGCATGCACATGGGAACATAAACCACCATCCATCCTTAATATAGATTAGATTCTGATATTGACTATGGTTTAATAATAATTTAATGTGCAAATGTGGAGACTTAAAATTACATTAGATATCAAGTGTAACTTACCTTTAGTAGTCAATAAAGATTTAAAATGTGAAATGCTGAAATAGTATTTGGCTGATTTCTAACGGTCTTTAAATAAAGGCTGTTTAAAGCTGGGTGTAAGAGGCTAACGTGAAAAAATAGAAAGCACTGCATAGGTAACGAATTTTTTCCCTATTTGAAACTGGTATTCCTAGTAGCATGCAATCGGAAATAATACATTATTTTAAATATCTTTATCAGTAAAACTTACTGCATAATAATAAACCTTTCATTTGAAATGTAAAAAAAAAACAAAACCCAAGATTTAGCATAACAAGGTAGTTATGATTTGTAAAAACCCAGCAATATAGTATGCAAAATGCATTATCATCAAAATAAAAATTGGAAATAAATCAATTATCACAACATTATATGTAAATGTCTTAAATGGGTAAGAATGCATCAGAAAGAACTAGAGAAAAGAAATGTAGCTCAAAATATCTTAGAGAAAGTGAAGCACAGGCGTAGAGATCATTAGCGAAAACAGAGCTACTTGCAAAAACATTACAATATTCTTATAAAATGAATTTTCAAACCTTACAATAACATGACAGACAAAAATGGTATTAGCTTTGTCTCTCATTGCTGCTCTGTATTTGCAAATTATGAGAAGTAACTATATGAAGACTTGATGTTTAAAAGTAGTAGCCTGTAGTAGAATATTTGATATAGAGGAAGGGAGACATTGAACTAATTGAATAATGTCTATTTTAAGGTTTTTCAAAGTTGCTTATAATTTTATTTATAAATTTATATAAATATATAATGAGGGAAATACCAACTATAGAAACAAAATACCTGAAATTTGGTAAACTAGTGTACACTTGTTTACTGTGTGTGTCAGTGAGGAGGAAGGGCTATTATAAAATAAAGAAAACAAATTACATAATATCCAAACTCAAAACATTGTCCTAATTAAAAAATAACCTATAAAAGGACAGATAGAAAATGAAGAAAATATAAAGTGGGTATTATTTGAAATTAAAGACTAATATTGATAATAACAGGTCTGAATATGGCATTGATGTTTATGAAGATATGTATCAAATAGAGACCTATATTGAAATATTCATAAAGTGAAATAAACTTTAAAATCTGCTGTATAATTAATATTCTGAGAGTAATAAAGGATAGTTTGTGGGAGAAGGTACTATAAAAATATTGTTTTGACAATTTTTATAATAATTTTTTTCTTTAAAATGTTTTATTTTAACTAGTTGCTATATCTGGGTAGATTTATTATGTATATTATGATTTTTAGTTTCCATTTAATTGAGAACATAACATTAGTTCAATTTCTTAACTTATTTGGGAAAACTCTATGTAAAGCTATAAAGTTTGTTATCTTACATTTGAGAATTATAAAATATTTTTGATATATTCTCCACTTATCACCTGGGAGAATTAAGTTCTCTATATAAAAATATAACATTAACATGTATTTACTTATTGTTTTAAAATATACTTTTATTGATTTCAGAGAAGAAGGGAACAGAAGAGAGAGATAGAAACATCAGTGATGAAAGGGAATCATTGATTGGCTGCCTCCTGTACCTCCTTACTGGGGATGGAGCCCACAACCCAGGCATGTGCCTTGACCAGAATCAAATCCAGGACACTTGAGTCTACAGGATGATGCTCTATCTACTGAGCCAAGCTGTCCAGGCTAATGTTTATTTATTATCAAAGGAAAATCATTTAGGCAAAAATTAAAAGAACCCCAAGTCTAATTTGCAGAGAGGATCCCTTTGTTAACTTTTGGTGGAGAATGTGTTTGTGTGTTTGCAGAGAACAACTCCAAGACCATGTGGGTTCCTGCGACAGTGAGGAACTGACGGGTCTGTTCTATCCACGAGGACGGTCCAGAGATGGTGGACACTGACGACATCTTGCCATGCTAGCAGTTAGCAGCTGTGTATGGCTGCAGGCGGCCCAGGACCAAACCAGAGAGGATGCAACTTGTATTGCCACGACGTGTTTACCATCTGTATATCATTGCTACATAGTACACATAAAGAACTATTGGACATTGAAACGGGGACCCAGAACAGTTGGACATTGATACTGAGACTCAAACATTTTTTGTTCTTATACATTTATTACTAGTATGCAGAGGCAAGATATTTTTGAAGAAAAGAAACAGGGGAGAGTGATTGATATACAGGCAGGGAGACATTGAACAGGCTGTCAAACTACCTTGGGAAGGCAGGGTGGATGGGAGGTGGATGCTGGGGGAGATCAACCGAAGGACTTGTATGCATGCATATGAGCATAACCAATGAATGAAAGACACTGGGGCAGGAAGAGGGGCAGGTGGGGACATGTGCTGGCGGGTAGGGGAGGCTGGGAGAGGATAATGGGGGGTGAAGGAAAACATATGTACTACTATTAAATATAAGTTACATTGCAAAAAATAAAAAAGTCAAAAATAAATAAATAAAAGTAATGTATTTATAAATTAAATATTGTATATTTAGAAGTTGTTTTATTAAGCTGTAGGAAATTTTGAAATAAAATGTGTTTGTAAAAATATATGCAAGTTATTACTTGCCAGACAACGTATGCTTTTCCAGTATGGTCTATTAATTTTATCTTTTGGGCCTTTGTTAACAATGGGGCTTTGAACAAAATATAATTATCATCTCTCCATAAACCAATAATATTTGGGAAGTTTATCTCATATTTTGAAGCTTAAAATATATGACTACATTCTCCATTTCCTTTCTAGAAATACTACTTAATCTACTACCTTAGAGTACTAATTCTATGAAATATTTGAACATAAGAGGAAGATAAACAATCGTGCTGATAATGTAGCTATAGTGAAAACTATACCTGGAGTAAACCATACCACTAAGACAGAATATAGTAAAATATCTACACAAGGTTAGAAATCAAGGTATATTTCTACAATTTAAATGAGAAATGAAATATCAAATAAGGTAATATGTATAAAATATGCTTATTAATATCTAAAGCACTAGTTTTCCTCTTCAACATACATTTCTCACCATCCTGTTTTCCTAATAGGATCACCTGAAAGGCTCAAAAGAAGATGACTTCATTCTCCAGGGTTACATTTGTTGACTATCTTTGGCCTTTGCTCTCCATGAACCTGGCAGGGCTCCTTAAGCAGATTTCATTATCCAAAAATCTCCATGGCCATACATTATTTGGCCATGGGGCTGCATATCTTTAGGATCCCGCTTTCTTTTTAAGAATCTCCAGAGGCTTAGAGATAACTTTAGAGTTGAAAAGTCATGTGCTACTTCAGGACACACTGAGTGTGTTTTTTGGGAGGTGAAGCAATGTAGGAATTTTAAAGAATTGTTATATTTATAGTTTACCTGTAATATAAGTAGTTTCTTCATTATTACGAAAGACTTTGAGTATGTTTTATCTTACTTGGAATGAAATAAATCATAAGCACTATATATATAATATATAGCTATATGTATACTCAGATCTCACATAATGTTCCATATATAGTTCCATGCATTTTGTTAAGCAACTTACATATATTAGCTGATATAATCCTCAAAATAACTATATGATGAATTATATTATCAATAGTCACTTTTTACAGATTAACAAGGTGAGATATGCAGATGTTTAGTATTTGCAATGGTCAAACAAAATAATTGTTCTGGATATTTTATCAGGTTCTCTTAATCTAAAATTTATAACTTTCTATCCTAAAATAAAGCACTATGAATTCCTTTTAATTTCATAGTTCATACACTGAATCACATTTAATCTAAATTGTCTTTTTAAAACTTATGAAAAAATGCACTTCAGTGAAGAAACCTTAATATAGAAGACAAACCTAATGAATTAACTTTTAAAAAATAGGAACACAAAACATTTTGTTAATTGTGTAAAGTATTCCTAAATGTAATGAGTCATTTCCAGACTTGCAGGTTTTAACATGATGGAAAAAAAAAACATGATGTAGGCATTGCCATTTATTCTTTTTCTTTATTAAACATTTCACCAATGAACCTTTTCAATTAATAATAAATAAATAATTCATTGCTAATCTTACTAATCCTTTGAAGCAGATTTTGAGGTATCTTTGTAATCAGAATTCTACTCGCTTAAAACTGAACATGTTACAAACAGCTTCATAATATGTGACAGCCACTCAAAATAAGTGATACAACAGTAATAACACTTAAGAAGCAGGGAACCATGGGGAGGTAATTTATTTAGCACGTTTATAGAATTCAGTACATTAGCTCTGCTAAGGAAGGAAAAAAAACACTCTTACTTAACATAAACATCAACATTTTGCCATGCCATTGGAATTATAGGTATCTACCTTTTTTTCTAAATTCTAAGCACAGTTACAATTTTTAAAATAATTCTGAGTTAATGTATTTATAGAATTAAAGAAGTTTACATGTAATTATCTTTTAAACCTTTGCTTGTAGATTTTTTAAAAAAATATGTTATATAAGGAATAGCTATGATGAGGTAAGATAAATTAGAAGAATGTAAAATGAGTTTTAGAATTAGGATAAAGCTGAGCCAAATTGATTAACATGAAAGAAATAATGATTAGAAAATAGAGAACAGAACTCAACTTGAAACAGCATAATAAAACAACATATGAAATAGTTATGGCAAGAACAGAAGAAAAACCAGAAAGTTGACTATAACAATGGTGATAATTGTCTAATGTGATCAAAGAAGTAAGAACTCAGAATCAGAATTCTGTTACAGCAATAACATTTTAGAGGTCAAGACTTTAATCCTGGAAGAAAGAGTATAATGGATTACATAAGAGAGGGATATTTGACATTATGTCAAGGAAAAGGATGTGACATGACAGAGAATGATAGAATCCATGTAAGTTCTGTTGATTTGTTTTGTTTTAAGAAATAAGTTAGAAACCTTCTTATTAGCAGTGACTCTTTAAGCCAGAGCTGTGTCAAAAGCAGAATTATTAATTTTTAGCTGAATCACTTCAGTATAGATTTTAAGAATTCTAAAGAAAATCAGTTTTGATTTTAGAGACAGAGATGGGGTTAGACCATTGGTCAGCAAACTCATTAGTCAACAGAGACAAATATCAACAGTACAACAATTGAAATTTCTTTTGAGAGCCAAATTTTTTTAAACTTCTTCTAATGCCACTTTTTCAAAAAATGGTATTTTGTGGAAGTGGCACACTCAAGGGGCCAAAGAGCCGCATGTGGCTCGTGAGCTGAAGTTTGCCAACAGCTGGTGCTAGACCATCTGTATGATATAATAAAAATTTTCTAGCACTTGAAAAAAATATTCATTTTACCTTAGATATTTATCTGGCAATTTATTTTGGCAAAATAGATTCCTGTCTATTGAATTACATAAGTTGACACTCACAGAAAAATAGAGCTTTTTCTAACAATGACCACAAATAGTTGGGACATGGATAAGTACAGTACTGTTAAAAATTTCTACTTCTGGAGTATTTTTTGTATTTCAAGGTGTTATACATTTATTGCTGTGGTAATTGTAGTGGCGTATATGTCAATAATAAAGTTCTTTCATTGTCCAAATGTATTTATATAATCATTGGTTTTCGTCTTATGATTTCCTTAAAGAGATATTAGGTGTGTTTTGGATGTCTGTCCATACCCTTCGCTAATAGGAGTTCATGCAATGGGCTCTGCTGGTAATGTTGACTGCGGCCATAGCTTCAAGTTCCTGACCTTCAGAGCAGAGAATATTTTTGTTCTGTACTGGTTTACTTTCTACTAAGGCTTTCAAAAAATGTTCAATCACACAAAATATTTCTAAATTGTTCTTAATGTATTTTTAATTTATTTTAAAAGTTATCTACTTCAGATATGAATCCAATTTTTTAAATTGGAAATAAAAGGCAAGACTCTCATTAATTGTGCTGCTGAATATATCCTGAAATACAGTGGTCGGCAAACTGCAGCTCGCGAGCCACATGCAGCTCTTTGGCTCTTGAGTGTGGCTCTTCCACAAAATACCACGGCCTGGGCAAGTCTATTTTTAAGGAGTGGCATTAGAAGTATAAGTTTAAAAAATTTGGCTCTCAAAAGAAATTTCAGTCATTGTACTGTTGATATTTGGCTCTGTGGACTAATGAGTTTGCCGACCACTGCCCTATATTTTTTGAAAATTTCCTGAAGGATATTTTTAGAATCTTGTATTGGTTCCCTCTTATTTTATTTAAAAATATAAAATAATTGTTTTTAAATCAGAGAAAGAGCTTCTAACATGCACTCAATCCCCTCTTTAAATCATGTATAATTAGGTTATTTATATTTTTTCCTGGTTCTTCCCATTCTTTTACTTTTACCAACTTCCCTTTCCAAGAAGCTAACCCCTTCGTAAACCAATCAGTATAAGAGAGGACCATAGTCAGTCATAAGTGTGTATGTATAAACAGGGAATAAGAAAACCTCTAGTCATTGACCTCAGAAACTAAAATTAAACAGTTACTTTCTTTCAGATATTGATAAGATATGCTTCTCTGAACAATCTCTGCTTTGTCTTTAGGGGGTATAACCTTAGTCCTAAAGGCTAGATTGCATCATTGGCTTCTATTATAACATCCAATAAATAAATAAATGTAAGTGCTGTTTCTGGAAAAATATTATATACATGTCAATTAGATCAAGTTGGTTGATGAGATTTTATGCCTACTTATTATATTAATTACTAAGAGATTACTTATGGATTTATGTATTTCTCCTTTCTAAATCCTTATCAGATTTTGCTTCATGTACTTTGAAACTCTCTTGTTAGTTGCATACATGTATAAAATAGTTATATCTTCTTGGTAAATTGAACACTTTAATAATACTTAATAACTTTTTTATCCATGGCAATTTTCTGTGTTCTAATGACTACATTGATAACATTATTTGAGCAATTCAGCTAATTTTAGATTATATTTGTATAATCTATCACTTTTAGCTTTATTTTATCAATTTAATTCTTAAAACATTTATCTTATTTGTCATGTGATTAAGTCATAGTATTTTTTAATAACCCTGAGAATCTAAATCTTTTAACTTTCATGTTCAGTTCATTTTCACCAATATGCTTATTAATGTAGTGGAGTTAGGTAGATCATTTTTTCGTTTGTTTTACATTTGTGTTCTCAGTTTTTAATTTTCTGTTTCTTGTTTTCTGCCGTCTTTTAGAATTTTTGAATATTTAATTTTCACTTTAATTTAGATGTTGGTGTATGTCTTTGCATTCTTTTAGAGTAATTTTCTAGGAAAAAAATACACACACACACACACACACACACACACACACACACACACACACACACGAGGCCTGGTGCACAAAATTCGTGCACTGGGGTGGTGGTCCCTCAACCCAACCTGCCCCCTCTCACTTACTGGGAGCCCTCAGAGGATGTCCAACTGATCGCTTACCACCATCGCCCTGCTCAGCTCAGTCCCGGCTGCCTGCTGACCACCTGGCCCCAAGGGCTGGGCACTTGCTGCCACTTCTGCTCACAGCACCCAGGGCTCCCTGCCGCCTCCATTACCGCTGTTGCTGCTGCCGCCGCTTCCCTGCACAGCACTGGAGGGCTGGGTGTTTGTCGCCACTGCAGTTTCATCTCCACCCCAGGGTCCAGTGCTCATGCCACTTGGCCCCACCCCTGTTCCTGATTGGCTGGTAGCATAACCAATCAAGAGCCATGGTATGGTCAAATTTGTATATTTCTCTTTTATTATATAGGATATGAAGTTGACCCTTGAATAATGCAGTGATTAGGAATACCAATACCCCACTCCATAGTTGAAAATCTGAATATAACTTTTTAAAAATATACTTTTATTGATAGCAGAGAGGAAGGGAAAGGAAGAGAAAGAAAGACAGAAACATCAATGATGAGAGAGAATCACTAATTGGCTGACTCCTGCATGTCCCACATTGGGAATTGAGCCCGCAACCCTGGCATATGCCCTGACCAGGAATCTAATTTGGCCTCCTGGCTCAAAGGTCAATGCTCAGACACTGAGCCACTGAGCCACACTGGCCAGTCTGCATATGACTTTTGACTCCCCCAAAACTTAACTATGATCATCCCTTGGTATCTGGAGGGGGAATGGTTCTAAGACCCTTACACACACTCATTCCCACATTCAGATACTATTTCTCTTTTAGGTTAATGAAATTACTTTGATATTTAACTAATAATTGAGGTTTTTAATTTGGTTTTCTGACAAAGGTAATTTACTTTTTTAAAATCCTCGCCTGAAGGTATGTTTTAAAATTATTTTAATTGATTTTACAGAGAAAGAAAGGGAAAGGGGAAGAGAGAGAGAGAGAAACACCCATGTGAGAAGAAATATTGGTTGGTTGGTTAACTCCCATACACCCCCCAATGGGGAATAGAACCCATGAGCTGGGTACGTGCCCTGACTGGGAATCAAATCTGCAACCCATGGGTGCACAGGAAGATGCTCCAACCAACTGAGCCGTGACAGCCAGAGCAGTAGTTGACTTTTATTTCTGCTTTCCTTAAAGATGGTATTTTGTTTTTTAAATTATCAATATCAACTAAATTTTGTATTTAGTCTATTATCATTATTTACATTATTTTTTGAACTTCTTTTGTTCTGAAGATGGATATATTGAAGGGAGAAAAGGACACATTTATTTGATCAGTATTCTTGGTTTTCCTTCCCTTGGCTTAAAGTTCTGCCATCTTTCTTTTCATTGGCAGTTATCTCTTTACTAGAAGCCTGGTGCATGAAATTTGTGTACCCATGGGGGAGCCCTCAGCCCAGCCTGCACCCTCTCCAATCTGGGACCCCTTGGGGGATGTCACAATCCAGGACCTCTGGCTCCTAACCACTCACCTGCCTGCCTATCTGGTTACCCCTAACCCCTGTGCCAGCCTGCCTAATTGCCCCTATCTGCACCTCTACTACTCTGCTTACCCCTAACTGCTCACTTGCTAGCCTGATCACCCCTAACTGCCTCTGCCATGAGCTGCACCCAGGACCCAGGATTCCTTTCTCCAGCAGGTCACAGACATCCAGAATCCAGGCTTCCCTCCCTCAGGCCAGCACAGGCACCAGGACCCGACTGGCTTTGCCCAGGCCACAGCCTTAGCCACTGGCTCTCAGGACTGCAGGGTGGTGGCTTGTCCTTCTCCCTATCTGCAGCCTGGATAATCCTCATTCCTCTCTTAGGAGTTCATTTGTGTCTGGCTGGTTCCCATTCCTCTCTTCCCAGTTCTAAGTATCTGAGCCTTGGCAGGTGTGACTGCTTGAGGGTTTGCAACCATTAGAGCGGATATTCATCATATTGCAATTGTGGATTTTTTCCTGTTTTGTTTAGGATTTATTGAATCACATAAAGAAACTTTAACCAAATGGCAGTTATATTAAAGAAACAATATATAGTGCACTCTTTCAGTATACCAAACACTCTTCTAGGCATCTGATTTTTTAAAATACATATCTTGTACTTACTATCTGAAATATGTTCACTCCATTGATTATGTGATACATTTAAAAAATATCTCAGCTAAGGGCATGGCCAGATTTTACTTACTAATATTACTGATATCATCAACTAAACTATATAAAACACACACTGTGTTGAAGGAAACATGTCAAAGATTAAAAATATATTTATCAGTATCTTTATGTCTCTCTTCTTCACTTTTCTCACTTTACTCTCCCTTTCTTCTCTGTAAGTAATAGTGAGGACTAATGTAAGGTTGGGAATAGGGTATAATTTGCATTTTAGCAAATGACGTTAAACCTGTATTATTCATAGTAATGAAGCTCAGCAAATACCACTTCAAAATAATATTTTCAGGGCACTTAGAAGGATAGGGCTAATAGTAGAAATCAATCTACTAAGAATCAATGCATAGAGGTATATGATATTGTTAATATGTATGGCACAATGAATAGTTATCATTTGTTATTGCTAAGTGTTTTAATAGATCATGCAGTTATTTTAGTTTATTTTTTATTACAAATCATATACCTTTTTTGAGATTAGGAAAATAACTCCTAATTAAAAATTTTAAGAAACCATTTTGGGAAAATTATACAAAATTAATATTCTGTGATCTGTTTATTTACATATTGCTTCTCCTATTCTATAATAGGAACCACTTAATCAAGGTGAAATTGTAAAGAAGGTATACATGAACAGTTTAGCACAATTCAAAAATATTATGAAAATATTGTTGATAGAAATAAATTTTAATAGACGCTTGATGTTTTCTGAAGTTTCATAAATAAATTAATAAAGTGGTAGCATAAAACAAATTCAGTGATATGCTCCTATGTAACTTGTAAAGAACTTTTTTTTAAATGACAAAGTTTACTTTTAAGGCAATTTTCCCTTCTCTTTTAAACTTTTCACATTGTATTAATAAAAAACCTAGTATAGTGTTGAGCATGAAACTCATGAAGTGATAACATCTATCCACTAAGTGTACTATACTGTTCTAATTGAAAACAATATTCAGCAGTACCATTAAGGTAATTAGAAGCTCTATTGTAAATTAAGAGCTCTAAGAAAGCCAATTTCCCAGATAGGACTGCATGGACAATTCAGACAAATATGTACCTAATAATTGGAGTTTTAAAAGTATACTTACTCTCTAAAGGAACATTTTAACACTTAACATTTTCTAATTGTTACTTTCATATAGCTTTCAATAAGTAAGCTTTATCTCTCTTAAAATATCATTGACTTTAGACCACATAGTTTATGGTGCATTGATTGCTTATTTTCTTCTGCTATGAAATTACATTGTAGTACTTTTCTATTATATACACCACTGTTATTAGAATTAGTGAAATTTTAAAACAGGCAAGAAAGCCTGGTTATATGACTCAGTGGTTGAGCATTGACTCAGGAACCAAGAGATTGTGATTTGATTCCCCAACATGGCGTAAGCCCACGTTATGGGCTCTATCCCAGGAAGGGGAGCATGCAGGAGGCAGCAGATTGATGTTCTCTGTCATCAATGTTTCTTTCTATTCCTCTTTCTTCCTCTCTCTAAGAATCAATAAAAATTAAAAGAAAAAAATAGGCAAGAAAAAATACCTAAAAAAAATAAAATGACTAACTTTGATAGAAAGTCATTCATCCGATATGATAAAAGCCTATATACAAATCAACCAAACTGCAGAATGACCAGTCACTATGATGTGCACTGAGCACCACGGAGCAGACGCTCAAAGCAGGAGCTGCCTACAACCTGCAGGACCCGATCAGAGATGGTGGCAGGGGTTCAGGCTGGCAAGTGGGCAGTGCCAGACCAGCCAAGGTAGGTGCCGGGGGAGGGGGCAGGATTGTCTTGCTGGTTGCCCCACAGATTAACCCTAATCACCACCCAGGCCTAGGGACCCTACCCATGCACGATTTTATGCACTGGGCCTCTAGAATAGAAATAATGTATAAATACAGCAGCTAACATATATTATCAGTCATAAAAATAAATAAAATATATAGAAAAAAATAAAAATATTTTACTTATAATACTAGTATGTCCAACTTTTTGGTAAATTTGATTAATAATCTATAATAATGTTTTGACACTGGATCTCATATTCAGCTCCCATCTGGTTCAACCCAGAACCCCACAATTAATTTTGATATCGAAGAGTTCTTTTCGCCCTCAAATATTCAGACTCAAACTGAAGAGAGTGGGCTTAGCAGCATGACCACTGAGCCACTCTTAGAATCACTGGACATAGAAACCCAAACTGACTTTCTGCTTGCAGACACCACTGCCCAGCCCTACAGTTATAGGGGAAATTCTAATTTCTTAAGCCTTGAAATGTTTGACACGCAGACACAGACAGATTTAAATTTCTTTTTAGACAGTAGCCCTCATCTGCCTCTGGAAAGTATTTTGAAACACTCCAGCTTTTCCATGAGTACTGATTCACCTGACACCGAGACCCAAACTGAAGGGATCTTCACTGCTAAAAACATACCTGCTCTAGAAAGCAAGGTTCAGTTAAATAGCGCAGAAACACAGGCCATACATTCTGGCTTTGAA